>OX579636.1:4954533-5554533 GCA_951230915.1 Antitrichia curtipendula | reverse complement strand
CGGTGGATGACGACATTGGGTCCGCTGTGGAGATACGCCATCCCGCGGGCCATGTCGAGGGCGAAAGTCGTGGCGAGATCTGCAGGTAAGGGACCTTTGCGAATGAGGGCGTGAAGGTCGCCACCAGAGAGATACTCTGTGATTAACATGAACGGGGGTTGGGTGATGGCAGCTGCGAGGAATTGGACGATGTTCGGGTGCCGCAACTTCACCAGCAACTCCACTTCGTTGAGAAAGTCTTTCACCACACCCCAACTCTGGCATTGACAATGATCGAGTGCAAATCGTTAGGGGGAGACTCTGTAGAATTCAATACTATCGTCTCAGCCAAAATGGATTAGATAGCAAGCTGTAACGCATTCTCCATGTTAACTTCTTCGTCTCCATTCATTGCTTCCAGTGTTCATGATGGAGAGTCATTGTTGGTTTCAGCAAACTTGTTGGATTCCTAACTTGACCCCTATTCTCTTTGCACAAGAAAGGGACTAATGCTCAACTAAGAGCTAAGAAGCTTGAGAGTATTACCAGCAAGATGCCAAGTTGTTCTGTTCAATTACAAGTGTCCAAATGTATACTTTTGGGCTGATATGAAGGCTTAGAATGAGGTAATTATCTGCTACCAACTAGTCATGCCATAGAAGTATGGACATTTATACACTCGACATGGCATTATAGAAAGTTAAGTGACAAGTATTAGTGATTTCTCCATATAATTTCCATCGTCTTCTATTCTTTGTCTCATGCTATAACGAATTGCATTCCAAAAAGTGCATTGAAAACTCGAAGCAAATGACATTCAAGAAACCATATATCCCATAAGAGGATTCAAATGTTTGTCGAAATCAATTGCCACTCCTCTTAACGATTTGCATTTCAACCACATTTCATTAAGATTGGGATATGAGGAAGCGCACAACCCCTGCCTCCCCCATACTAGCTAGAAATTCAACGAGATTGCCGTCAATGCCGATTAGGGTTTGCACCTTACCTTGGACTTCGAAGGATTGATCGTCTTCACCGCGACGGTGGTGCCTCGCCAAGTCGCTCGCCGCACCTCCCCAAATGAGCCTTTCCCGATGAGCACGCTGTTTTCGAATCGAATTTCACTCGTATCACTGATCAACCAATCCAAGCTTTGCGGTGGATGCGACATCGTTTCCATCCCAGTTTTTAACGTGTCTGCGCCGTATCGCTTGAGCAGCTTAACCATGGGCTTGCACCCCCGCTCCTGCGCATTGGCCAAAGGCGTATGCCTCCACCGATCGAGAGGATTGCGTGCGGCGCCCGCTCTCAGAAGCAGCTGCGCTGCCGTGACGCTGTTATGCGACGCCGCCACGTGAAGTGGCGTGCGCTTGTCGTAGTCGGTGCAGTCAAGCAAGGCAACGCCGTTTCCCTCTTCCTCCGGATCCTTCAAGAGCTTCTTCAACGCTTCCACGTCGTCGTTGCGGGCTGCCCAATGCACTTGCGCTATGGCCCTCTCCATCGCGATTTCTGATGAGTTTCTTCAAGAATTTTCCTGCAATCTAGCTTCACCCGCTCCAAAGCTTTGAATCAGCAATCCAATTAATGTACCGGAATTCCAACCCTTACATAATAGACGAAACACACTACCGAGATTCGGAAACTTGTGGCATGTTCAATTCAAAACTAAGCCAATCAACCTAGATTACCTGTCCAGCTAGCGAGCTCTCGCGCGCAACGCTCACACCAAGCTACCGCAAATCGACCTAATTGACCACAATTCGGACACCCTCCTTCACTGAAAGATCAGAACAAACCTACAACCGATCAATACCAGCAGGTTGGTAGTTCTAAAACTTAGACTTTGGGCATTAATTTCTAAAACTTACACTCTTTTTTTCCCACAAATCCAGAAAAGCTAGTGAAGCTCTCTGTGATAATTTGATCCTACCTAGCCCTTGGTTTCTCGTGATTTCGAGCCCGTCAAGCTGCTGCAATCTTATGCAAGTCACGCGAACGTCGACTCGGTCGTGAGTGTCGACCAAACGTGCGCCGCAAGCTTCGGTCGGCCACCCTATGTGTCTGTCGTCATGACGCGGTTGCTTGCTCCGAGTCGATGTCTTCCAAGCTGGTCCTTGGCTTGCGGCGTCTCGAAGGTTTGCAGAACTCTACTCCTGTTCATCAAGAGAGCGTGTGTCCGACTCCAGGGTACGGTGGCCGGGACGTCGTGATCGAATTGAAGGCCAGACTGCCAGTGAAGGGATGCATGTTCGAAGTTGAGTTGGAGTGGAATGAATTCAATTGGTTTGAGATCACAGGGAGATGATCTCTGGTTCCCAAGGTCAGAGATTGGAAATTTCCGGGCCAAGCCAGTACGTGAGTTCAGTCGTCCTCAATCAGTGGGCACAATTTCCTCCAATTTTTACAGACATATGTTTACAAAATTTAGCCTGTTTTGCGGCTGTTTTCTGATCCCGGAGTTCCAAGGATGTCCTCAGCGAGAGAGAGGGTTAGGATCTGTCGGAACGAGATGGCTTGTAGGATCAGATTGAAGTCATCTAACTGAACTGATCGTGCACTCGTACTGCCGACTTGCCGACACTTTACTTTTGCATGTTGACGACGCTGCTTTTGGAGACGCACATGCAGGACGCTAAACCCGTCCTACGAAGTGAGCCGTGCAGGGTGAATTTAACTCTGGCTAGGGGAACACGGAATTTTTTTTAAATTAAAAAAAAATTTCAAACATGGTAAAATTTTGAAAATTTGAATTCATATTTGCAATCGGAGGCCTTGAATTATAGAGGAGAGGTAAAGAAAATAAAATTAACATGGCACTATATAGGGGGCTTTTTTCTTACAATTACCTTCAGTTGGAGAACCCAATTGAAAATTCACCTTGCAAGGCCCACTTTGTAGGATAGGTTCAGGAATCTTGCCATGTGGCAACCTCTATTCTATTAACCTTGGAGCGCTCTGACGTCTAGTATCTGGACGATAAACATATTTGTTTTCCTATTTCTTGCTAGTTGTTGCTTGGATGAAAGAGTCATCCTAGTTTGTAGAGATACTTTATCAAGTTCTTGTCCTATCTATTGGTTGGATTTGGTGTTACTAGAGTATATATTTTTCTAAAATTACAAATGTAAAAGTATGTCAAGTGGTTGACCAAGTCAAAATTGCATTGACTCTAGTCTGAAAATCAAAATTGGGTTTGCAAAAATGAAGTCATAGATGTGAAGAGCACAAAAATTCTCCAAAATCACCATGCCAAGAGAACTTGTTTTCAAATCCATTCAAATAAGTTTTACTCCCAAAATGATAGTATTTTGTTTGTAATCAAATTTTGAAAGAATTTTAAAGTTTCCTTTTCAAAATTCATAAAAGAAATATTGGTGATAGCATTAGTGAATCTAACAGTATGGATGGAATTCAAAATTCAAAACCTACAATTTCATTTATCTATCAATTCCAAAAATTTCTTCTAAATAGTACTTTATAATAATTTTTTCTAAATTTTCAATTCTAAAAAAAACTTTGGACGTTTAGGGATTAAGATTGGTTCTGTTTGTTACTAGTGCTCTAATTATTTCAAATTTTCAATGAACTTTATTTCAATGGCAAATAGAATTTACAAGCAACAACTCTAAGGGACAAAGCCAAGGATGAATCAACCTTGACAATGACATTGACAAGATTTGATTTGATTTGATTTGTTTGGAGATGGTAATCTGTGATTTGAGATTTCACTTAACTCCTAATGCATTAGAAGAAATCTCAAGCCTTTAGAAGGCTACTTCAAAGAGACAAACTAATCTATTAAACAATAGATAGAGAGGTTGTAAAAAGGGTTTGAAGTGCATTGTCAACTGTTCTGACTTTCGTGAAAATAGTCAAGCCATGACTATTTTTGCAACTGTAAAATGTACCCAAAATGTTTATTGGTACAACTGTGTTTAATTGACAATTGTTTAATTTAATTTGGCTTAATTGAAATAAATTATGTTAATTTTTGTTTCAATTAAGCCAAATGAAGTGGCTGTTGAAGCTAGTTGACAATGAGTGAACTATCTTCAAATTATCCCATAGCCTTTATGGCTTCAAGATGGACAATGCATTTTTCTAAAAGCAACCTCTTCATCCTTCATACTCATCCAATGTTAATAAAGGGAGTCTTTCACATTGCCATCAAAATAATTTCTTGATTTGGAAATTTGGAAATTTTCTTCCTACATCTTAGTTAAAATACAAGGTATTCAATAATCAAAGTTAATATCTAAACGTCTAGATTATTTGACAACTTTTCTATATTTGATGATTTTAAAAAATCATTATAAAATACTATTTAAGAGAATATTTTGGAATTGATATACAAATGAAAGTTGTAAATTTTGAATTTTGAATTTTGAATTTTAATTTCCATCCATATGGTTAGATTCACCAATGCTATCACCCATATTTCTTTATGAATTTTGAAAGGAAAATTTTAAAATTCTTTCTTAATTTGATTACAAAAAAAATACTATTGTTTTAAGAGTTAAACTTGTTGGAATGGATTTGAAAGTAGGTTCACTTAGCATGGTGATTTTTTGAATTTTTTGTGTTTTTTACATCTATGATCTCATTTTTGCAAATCTAGTTTTGAACTAGAGTTAATGCAATTTTGGCTTGGTTAACTATTTAATATACTTCTACATTTGTAATTCAAAAAAAATATGAACTCTAGTAATACCAAATCCAAACAATAGATAGAACAAGAACTTGATAAAGTATCTCCATAAATTAGAATGACTTTCATCCAAGCAACAACTAGAAAGAAGCATGAATCTAAATTTGTTCATCATCCAGAAATTGAACGTCAGAGTGCTTAAGGGTTAAGGTGCATTAGAGTACCTTAACCCTAATTATTTAACACCTTGGACTTGGACTTTAAGCCATTGACAAGCATCAAATATCATGGTGTAAAGTGAGCGGCTATAGAGAAAAAATTAATCTTTAAGCAAAATTAAATGTAAACATGGGATCCTTCTAGGATTGTGAAGTAGTCTTTCAGAGGCTTCATTTTTTCTCTAATGGCTCCATTCATTCCAAAAATGAATGTACATTGGTCAAACCTGATTATAACTTTCAAAATGTCTAATTTTGGTTTTGAAGCTGAAACTAAAGCATGAGAAATTATCTTTCAACTCCATTAAATTTATTTATTTTTAAATATAAAATTTCAACTAATAATTGCAATCGGAAGCTCAATGTATTAACTAGAATCCAAATAACCTAAACTTGTATGTATGTCATTCTTTAAAATCATTTTCAAATTTCAGTTACAAAATATTGTTTCATTCTAACCTTTAATTTTTGTCAAAATTCGATTCATTTTGATATAAATTCTAATTGATATAATTTTTTGTACATATTGTACTTAAAAAAACTACAAAAATTTTATTTTTTGACCAAAATAAATAAATATATATAGAGAGAATTTTTTTAAATAACATGTAAAAATTATCAAAATTTGATCAATCAATTATATTAAGGCTAAATTTTTCTTGATGGTGGTAAGTTGACATGAAGATCATCACCAAGGGTGTTTTCGGTGTAAAAAAGAACAATTATTTATACTTAAAAAAATTTCATACAATTCTTCATGTCTACTTCTATCTCTTGGAGATGGTTCAAATTAGCTTGGATTGTTTTTTTGTGATTATCAATTTATTTAAACTCTTCGAATTAATATTCATGCAATAAATCAAATTGTTGGTTTTTTCTTCAATTATTTTTAATTTTTCTGAGGGTGATTGCAAGTTATGGTCCCCTAGTTCCTAGACCAGCTCTTTTTGCATTCTTGTACACTCAATGCTTATTGTCACTTCTCAATTTTGACAAATTTTGATTTTCAACCATTTAAAAAAACAAAAAATATTGCATTATTATAAAATTTAGAAGAAAAGTTTTAGAATAATGTATTAATAAACAGAAGATTGAATTTTAAAATTTTCTAAACAAATTATCTTGAAGATGATGAATTTTGAAACCTTTCATTCAATAATATTTTGAGTAAACAATACTTTGGGGCTTAAAAAATTCCAATTTTGTTTCTATGTTTGAATTTCAATTACCAATTTCATGTAAAGATTTGAACTCTAAACCACACATATCTAAAAACCAAATCATTGACCATTTTTAACTTAGAGATATGATGAATCATCTTAAAATATTAATATAAAAGATAATCAAATATTTAAAAATCAAAATGATAATAATGGATGATTTGTTTCACATATTTGTCTATGTAGGGAATTTCATTAAAACGACGTCATTCCACAACTTTGGCACTTTTTAAGGTTTAGATTGCACAGTCCAAAAAATACACTTATCCTAAATGTCTGAATTCTATATTAGTCCTAGATGTCTAAAATCTACATTAATTCTAATAGGCTAAAATCTATAGTAGTCCTAGATGGCATTTTTATGGTTCAGATCGGCTAGTTTGAAAATGGCATATGGAATATGTCATTTTAGTCAAATTTCCTATCTACTAAAATTTTTGGAGATAATTATTTCATTCACAACCTTCATTTCTTTATATTTAAAAAAAAAATGTATGTTACACTAGTCAATAAGACTATTTTATTTTATTTCAAATTTTAAAGTTTACTCAAGCAATTGATAAGATGCTCTATTAGTATATGAATACATTTTTGTAAAATAGTTATTCACAATCTAATGGGTGATGTTTTAAAAATTTGAAAATCCTTAAAAAGCAATGAATAGTAGAATGTAGCAATATAAAAACTAGTGCACCATACTATGAAAATTCTAAGTTTGAGTTTGTGGATAAGTTTATAGCAAAAACTATCATGCTTCATTAATGTCAATTTTGTTGAATCTATGATATTTTAATATTCTGGCACCTTTCTAAACTCACGAAATGAAACATATATAAATCCATATGTATCTTAGATTTAGACCTTTATAAGCATATATGTCACAATTTTTAGAACTAAAATCATGCCGAATTAATGAAATTGACCATTGACCCGTTGCTTCAAATTCAACTAAGGTAGAAGGCTCAAAAAACAGTCATCTAAGGGGAAAAAAGACCTCTATACAAAAATGGGTGGACCTAAAGTTTTTTCACATTTTTGCGGAAGAAAGAGAAATGAGGAATACAGCAATAGAAATTTTAAGTTTCATTTTATGACTTGAAATGAACAAGATATGATTTTTCAAAGCCAAAAGTACATAGTTCCCTATTAATGCTCATAGGTGCAACTGTAATCAATCAAAACATGCCATTGAATGGAGCCAGTGAGTTTAAAAATGATCCCAACCATGCTTTTAAATGGAAACAATGATTCTGAGAATGATCCGTTGTACGTTCACTCCCAATTGTAAATCCAAATTTATTGCAACCGCTAAATACCCTCACAGAGTTTCAAATCCAATTCAAAGTGTTGTTACTTTTGCATATGATGTTTGAATTCAATAAAATTTATTGAAAATTTTGCATTCTCTCTTCTAGTTTGTGTATTAAAATTTTCAGATCAATACAAGATGTACTGATTTTTTGGAAGCCAATCAAAGCTCACATGTTCAATTTGAGTCTACAAAACTGCATTTGATAGCTGCAACTTTGGGGGCTTGTATCTCCTTCATCCAATGTTAGTTTTTAATAAAATTTGTTGAGTTATGTTTTCCTTGAAGTCTAGTTGTTGTTGTGAGATTTTCATGTCAATTCAAGTTGTTTTGAATGTTTGGGAGCAATTCGAAGTTTAAAATCTTGACATTTTTGGATTACAATGAAATTCGGCGACTTGTTTCTTCTTCATACAATGTCTGTTTCTAATTTATTTTTAAAAAAAAGTTGCGCATACTAGTCTAGTTTTCGTGGTTAAAATTTCACATCAATCCAAGAAGTTATGATTAACTGAGAAGCATTTTAGTAGAAGGAGGTTCAACCTCAGATGTGTTTTTTGCAATTTTTCTTGCAATTTTTTGACATTTCAAAGTCATTCTACAAACCTCACAAAATTCAGGTCTTTATCATGAGTCAAATCACACATGATGATGAACCATGTCACCTTTTCAATAGCCTAAAATCACACATATGGGTTAACAGTTTCTCACCATATGAAGTCATTTTCATTTCTACATCCTATGTGCATTGTTTGGGGCACTTTTGTAGGGGTGGTTCTTAATGCCCGAACTGTTTTTTGAGCCTCCTCCTATATCCAACAATCACTTCAATTTGGTGAGAGCTAGTGGACTGTGATTAAAAAAAATCAATTAAGTTATTGAAATACCAATAATTATTGTGTGCCCTTTGTCTGCATGTGCTAGTGAAACTCAAGCTAAGAATATCGTGTTCTAGACTGTTGGTAGTGTGCAAGTTCTAATTCTAGCCATGACATTTTTTCTAGTAGTGAAGATTTTGGACAATATGTGAAAGAAAGAGCAAAGGAGCAATCTTCATCTTCACCTTACTTTAAAAAGAGACTAACTAAGTGTCCTCCATTTTGTGACAGTTCCATATGCAATAATAGGAATAGTCACACCTTCTCTAAAAAGCAAAATTCTATGAAGAATGAGAAGTTGGTGAGAGAAAAGAAGAGCCAATGCGGAGAGTTGTTTTGCATGAAGGTGTGACACCCCTTGTTGGTGTGTGGAGCATGAAAAATAGAAACGACAAAGAATGGGTTTACCTGCAAAGTTGGATGATATTGAAGTTGGCACCAACAACAAAGATGAAATCGACAAAGGGGTGAAACTATGGACTGCAAGAAGAAGAATTTTCCAATAAGTTTTCTTCAAGCCCATTTCTTCACCTCTAGAGGAATAGAATGGGCACTCTCAATTCTTGGAGAATGGGAGCTCCGCAAGCCATGGACAGCCAATGAGGAAGCGAAACGTCTCAATTCTCCGAGAATTGAACTCAAGATGAAAAAGAAGAATGCAAAATTATAAACCTCCACTCCAATTGTAGTGAAATCCCCAAGTCCCAACTCCCAAGGCTACTGAGCTAGGCCATTGAAAGAATTTGAAGATGACTATAAATTATAATTTTACAAAGAATAATGAGCAAGAATACATGCAAAATTTGAAAACTTTGACTATCACTCTGTTTGACCAAGTGATGAAAATATGTGTTGCCACACTAGCAACCATGGACTTTAGAGCATTGATGAGACTTTGGCTTGGGCAATTTAGTAGTCTCCATCTACCACAATTGTCCTTGAGCTTTAATACTCGAGTGCCGAGATGGCATGACACGATAAACATATAAAGGAACTATACCTTACAGTATCCCGTTTCTAAAATCAAATCCCCTCGAAAAACCTACACAAAAACATAGGTAGGCAAGAAAGTTATTTGGACGATTTTAAGTATAAAGATCTACTTACTTTACAAATACTAAGTTATGAGACGAATAAAGAACCAAGAAAGTAACAATCGACTAACAGACACATCAAGCTCATTGATAAACATTAAAATTTTGGTCATATTTGCTAAAAACTCAACAGTACCAATGCAAATTCTTTAACAATTTTCACAGCACCAAAGACAACATAATGCACAAGTACATCATCATTTGTATTCACAAGTAGCACTAGTTTCAACAGACACTCCAGTATGTACTTTAAAAGATCTAATTTTACAATTTGGGATAGCATGCAGCTGAAGAAGTCTCTCAAGGAGGCCACATATATCTATGAATCACGCATGGAACGTTTTGGAATACGTGCGCAATCGAAAAGTCAGATGTTCAAATTCAACTGTAGTGCTCATTTGTAGGAAGAAAAGAACGTAACATCCAATCCTCAGCAAGCCTGGATTTACATTCTCTAGTGGAAACTTCCAAAATTAATAAGTACTTGCACACTCACCATTCTCTATCTATGTAAAGATTGATCAAGTCTGATAAAACTAAGGTAACAGGTCCAGAAATTGCCCACCTAAGAGCTGAAACTGAATTTTGGGAAGGCGAAACTTCTTGAAATATTTTTCAGTGAATTTTCCTTGAAAGAGAAGTGGATTTGGCATCTAACCTAAGTTGTTTCATATTTTTTTGGAGCTTTTTGAAATTAGTTATGAAATTTTGAAGTTGAAATGGTATAGGGCTCCAAAATCGTCCACCCTTGAAATGTACACTGTTTGTACATCAGTGAAGGCTATGAAAAAACAGCATGTACAAATCGTGTACATTTTACAGGTGGGCAATTCTTAACCCCTAAACGTCCAAACTGCCTTTTTTTGGCAACATAGCAATTTTGGGAAGCTCATTGCATATGGAGTTTTTATTTTTTTTTGCTGAAATTTTCACACAATATGGGGACAAGGTTTATCTTTAAGGCCCAACAATTTTCATAACTTTTGACTTCATTGTTCAAAAGTTATTGCATGATCTGTAATTTTCAATGCTCAACAGGCACCCCAAAAAAAACTTCTAAAAAATCTAAAAAAAACTTTTTTCAAAAATAAAAATTTGAAATTGGCTATTTAGATTTATATATACTTGGAAATCTTTGAATCATTCCATTTTGATTTATGAGTTGAAAGTTATGAGGTGTTCTTGTTTGCGGGTAGTTATGGATTCCCTACTCAAAAATAAACTTTGGAGTCCTTAATTTAACTCAATTTTTAATATTTTTTGAAAAAAAAAGAGGCATATAATGTAAATTGTTTATTACTATATTACCACCGTTGGAATTAGAAATTTTCAATTTTATAATTAAATTCTTAACAATTTAGTGTTTTGAATCATTCTCTACTTCTTTCTACTTGCTATATTTTTTCTATATGTTGTACAATTCCAAATGATCTAAAAATTTTTAGGCCTGTAGCCAACTTGCCTTGAAGAATGAATCCAAAGAAGCACAATCATTTTGGAGATTTTTCCGTACAAATGTGACCTTGTGAAGTGCAGCTGCCCGTATTTTTACAGGGCTAAAAAAATGAGTTTTGTCACTTCAAACGTTAAAATCTTGCAATCTACACGGTGAAAAATTCTAAAATTTTTTCCACATATTTCCAAACTAGTTTACTACAAGATCCTACGGTTACTTGGTCCAAAAATGTTCTTTTATCTAAAATTTGATGCTTGTATCAGAAATGGCGGTTTTGGACTGTTTTTGGTGAAAACATAGTCTCCGACGTTTAGGGGTTAATGCCCAAACAATTCTCAAGCCTTCTACCTTAGATAGTAGCACCAGTTGAACCTGTGCAATTGACTTCCAAGATGAACTATGGAATAACATTCTAGAATGCCCTGCACAGCAAAGTTCGAGCCATATGCTCCAACCCCTCATAAGCTTTTGGGAGGTTACTCCACTTACATGTGGAAAAATCTGAAAATCAGTAATATTGATTGTGCAACATTTACCTTTAGAAAACCATTACATGGATTGAGAGACCAGTCGGAGAAAGTCCCTCTGCTATTGGCTTCTTAAAAAATGGACATTCATATAATTTTCCTTGCATCCAAAACCTTTGTCTGATTTTCAACATGCTACATTGAGACTTTGTGATACAAAAAACTTGATGCACCATTCCACTATTGGATGCACCCATTTGCGTATGCTCCTGCAACACAAACATATGATCCTTCTCAAGCACCCAATCAATCATGGGCTTTCCTGTAGAAGGGTTGTCTTTACTGTAAAGCATTAGTTTTCTTTCAACAAAAGTCACATGCACACGGAGTTGTACTTGACAACTCGTAACACCAAACACCCACACTAAAGTAAAACAACCCATTGTAGTCAGATGACCCATAGTGAACACCTAGAGAATGGTCTCATTATAGGGGTTTTCAGTTTGTGAGATTTTGACTTCAATGCATGTCTCACATGACAGTAATGGAGTGATTAGTGATTGTATTAGGAACTTCCAACTTTTCAGTGTGAATTCATTGTCAGAATTGATTATTTTAGGTCTTTCATGTTAGAAAATATTATATCTACTTTAGGTGAGCAAAATGAGCATGATGGATTCAGATTTTGTTGGTCCTAAGATAGTCTACAGACTCTTTTAGGCCATGAAGCATTGAACACTTATTCATAGCAAATTCGTACCTTGTCAAAAAAACATAATTTCAATTGCTCTATTTCTTACACTTGTACTATTGTGGAAAAAAAATTGAAAAATTGAAGCAATCACATGAGGTCAAACTCCTAATTTTGACCACAATGGATTATTTTACCTTAGTCCAGTTGTATACAAGACCAAAAATGGAACCACATGACGGTGTTGCTTTGGTCCACTAAGGTAGTGTGCTCTAAAAGCGCCCATCTTCTTCAAATTGCCCCTATTTTTAGGTGGAGAATGGAGATGGGGTGATCCTTAAATGGACCAGTTTAGCAATTGAATGTATCAAGGAAAAATTGTTTTCCTATTGCAAGAGCCAATCATTGTCTTCGATTTCCGGACATCTCTTTACAAGTTGCAAGTAGACAGATTTTAAAAGACCTATGGTCACAAATAGGTGCCTATGCCCTGAATCTTTGAAATTTCATAAGTAATTCAAAAATGCTTGAAAAAATACAAAACCACTTGTGTTAGGTTCCATGTCTATTTTTCTTTCTCTAAAAAATGATCTATAAATATTTTCGTCCAAAAAAGCCTGTGAAAAAGGCGGACCAGCCCTTAAATGGTCGCTTTAAGAGCATACTACCTTACCTTATACTAGAATCATATATTTCTATTGTAAGACTGCTCTTTTGTAAGCTGCTACAACCACCTTATAACATTTTGAATCAATATCTTGATTTGCACCATTGCATGCAAAGTATAGTATTGATAGTGCAAAGGCGGAAGTTCATAGTGAATTTGTGTCAAGAGATTCACCACAACAATGCACAAGCAATCTTTCTCTATGGGTTTTGAAAGCGAGATAAAGCACACCAATCTGCCATCACACGCATCCACTATGGTTCACATATGGTGCCACAACTTCGACTCATCATTCTAGGGACTTTGTAGGTGAATGTGATAAGCATATTGCCAATTGCCTTTTGTGATATCATATATTGGGGTTCAAATGAACTAATAGGAGCCACTAAGGACATCATAAAGGTTCCTTTTGGAATTCTTTTTGAAAGTTTAATGGAATGTTCTACTCAAAAACTTCATCAATTTCATAAAAATTAGTTCTAAAAACTATTCAAAGTTGTCAACAATGAAAAATTCTATTCAAAATGTCATCACTTCCAGTGGAAAAGTTTCTAAATGATCAAATTTAAAGTTCAACAAAGGAGTAAAAAGCACTAAGTATATGAGATTTTTTTGTACTTAATTAAGATGAAATGATGACATCATAGACATGGTCTTAATAATGACATTATAGACATTTATGAAACGTGAAGCATATTTATTTTGGAGAAATCTAAAACAATTTGAGATACACAATCAATAATGGTCCAAAAAAACAATGGTTACATACGTCCAAAATCGGCTCCTATTACTTCATTTACTTCATTTAGCCCCGTTGTTAGGGTTAGCTAGACAGCGAGAACTTTCTCAAACTGCATTCTGCAAACTAGGTTCCATGCTCACTTCCCATTTTGATTTTATAGAGCAACGATTGATAAGACTGGGATTCAAATGCATATTAAAAAAAAAAAAAACATCAAGAATATGGGGATTTAAAGTCAAAGTACCTGAGCAAAGCAATTGGTTGGGTGCTCTGCAAAGTCCAATGAGCACCATGCCATGTCCTCATTAACTCAAACCAAGAAGTACCTAGCTCTGTCACCATTTTGGGTTGCATCAATTCCATCCGACATCCAAACCAAAATTTTCAGTCTCAAAGTGAAGGCAATTAAGGTAAGGGGCTGTAAAAGCAACCTGTCTCTAAAAGCGATCTGGTAGATTTTGCCTCTAACATGTACCAGAAATGTACATTTCAGGAGGGGGTCGCTTTTAGAAATCACTGTTTTTCAACTTCAAAAATTCATAACTAATTCCATGAAGGTCCAAAAAATATGAAACCACTTGGGTTAGATGCCAATTCCATTTTTCTTACCATGAAAATTTACTGAAAATTGTTTTAAGGAGTTTAGCTTCCCCAAAATGCAAATCAGCTGGTAAAGGGTCGCTTTTACAGCCCTTTACCTTAAATACAACTTCGACCAAGATGTATGTTCCAAACCTCACACGTTGGCATGCATACCAAACATTCTATTGTAGACACAAGCGCATCTAGTCATGCCCACTAGCTAAGTTAAGAACTTCAATTCAAAGAAGAAAATCATGTGGAACAAAAACTGAAGCTGAGAAGGTTGAAGACTGTTACTTTTGCAAACAATTAAGTCACTATTCGAGAAAATCAACTGATACATATATAAGGTAGGTACACCCAAAACCGCCACTTTTGTTACTGAGCCTAATTACTGAGCCTATTAGACTGGTCAAATTTTCATATGTTCTTATAGGCAAGTGAAAGGAGGTTCCAATGCACCAGAGAACGTGGCATTTGGATAGTCTATGCAAAAGTTATTGAGGTACAAAGTTTGGTTTTAAAAGCGTTTCTTCCACATAGGTACATAACTGATTTTGGAGATGTACACAGGGTGAAGATGGCGGTTTAAGGTCAGTGGTACATTTGGGTGTACCTACCTTATAGTAGGGTGATTTGAAGCCTCCAAAACATTCAAATTCTACAAAAATGCTCATTGTCATTGTAGGACCGGGTTCCTTGTTTCAAGATTAAATATAGCAACAGGTATTGGCAGATGTTGTAACACATGAAACATCAAACATTAGTTGAAGCTGCAAAAGTGCACTAAAGTAGTATGCTCTAAAAGTGACCAATTAAGGGCTGGTTTGCCTTTTTCATAGGTTTTCATGGACAAAAATATTTTTAGATCATTTTTCAGAGAAAGAAAAATAGATGTAGAACCTAATACAAGTGTTTTTGTATTTTTCCAAGCATTTTTGAATTACTTATAAGTTTTCAAAGATTTGGAGCACGTGCACCTATTTGTGACCATAGGTCTCCCAAAATCCATCCACTTGCAACTTATAAAGAGATGTGTAGAAATCGAGGACAATAAAAAAATACTTTTTCCTCTATTCATTCACTTGCTAAAGTGTTCCATTTAAGGATCACCTCACTTCCATTCTCTAGCTAAAAATAGGGACAATTTGAAGGAAAGGGAATCTTTTAGAGCATACTACTTGAAGCTTAACTCTTCCAACACTGCACCTGTTTAATAAACCCTTGATGAACAAGCAGGATGCATGCGTTTTGTTTTGGAACACATTAGGAACCACGAAAAGTAAGGGGTTTGATACTTAACCCTTCATTGCCGAAGGGAACCAGAAGCGTCCTCACATGTTTTCAAGTCCAATTCAAAGTGATGTTATTTTTGCATCAGATGGTCCAATTCAATAAAACTTGTTTTAAAATTTGCATTCTTTCTTCAAGTTTAAGTGGTAAAGTTTCAGATCAATCCAAGATGTATTGATTTCTTGGAAGCCAATCTGAGTTCACAGGTTCAATTTGAGTTCACCAAACTGCATTTGAAGGTTGCAACTTCATGGGCTTGTATCTCCTTCATCCAATGTTAGTTTTCAACAAAATTTGTTGTATTATGTTCCCTTGGAGTCTAGTTATTGTGGTGAAATTTTCATATCTATCTAAGTTGTTTTGAATGTTTGGGAGCAATTCGAAGTTCAAAATCTGGACATTTTTGGATTACAGTGAACTTTGGCGGCTTGTTTCTTCTTCATAGAATGTCCGTTTTGAATTTTTTAAATTGGAAAATTTGTTTGTGCATACTAGTCTAGTCTTTGTGGATAAAATTTCATATTAATCCAAGAAGTTATGAGTGACTGAGAAGCACTTTAGTAGAAGAAGGTTAAGCCTTACATGTGTTTTTTGCAACTTTTCTTGCTATTTTTTTGACATTTGCAAGCCATTTTGCAGACACAATGAGTCAATTCAATGATATTTTCTTTCACCAATGAGTATGTATGCTTTTTTTGAATCACTTTATAGATTTAAGTTTTTTTTATTTGAGTAGGTTTAAAAATCAAATTTCACTTGCAAATGTGTTGTTGGGAAAATTTCAGCATCATTTTTCAACACTAAAACATTATAATCTTACAATCTAAGCGGTCAAATTTGACTCACGTCATCTACAACATATACACTACAAGATTGTACAATTGAAATTTCCATAACTAAGCGACATTTAGATCTATAACACTTCAAAAGCAATGATGTTATTGAAATCAAATAGACCTTAGGTGACGAAGGGTTAACATTTGGCCTAATTTAGGTGGCTTTTGAAGTATGGCACAAATAGGGCCTCTTATCTTATTTTTAGAATGGATGGAAAAAATAGAAGACCTCTAATACTTCTTGGGATGTAATGTGGTGAGGGGCGCCTTATACATTGTTCCATATTTCAGGCAGCCCAACCAACACAATTGATGATGGCAAAGCCTATGAAACAAGAAAAATTTAACTCTAAAAGGACAATACCTATCACTAGGCGGAACCTACGAAGCAAAAAAGCTTTAATCCTTAAAGGACAAGACTTGTTACTAGCTAGAGCCCACAAAGTACGAAAGTTTTAATTCTAAAGTAATTAGACCTTTTACAATTGAATTCCGCCAAAATGTTTTGATTTTTGACCAATAGGTGCATTTTTCAATTCTACAATGATTTAAAAATTCATCCTTCATCCAATTTTGGATTGTATTATCTTTAGTAGGTTACCTTGAATATATTTTTGGATTGAATTTATGACTTTTATGATTACTATAGAAATGAAGAATGAACCTATTGGTTTAACAATTAGATCGTTTAGCAAAGTACCATGGTTGTACTTCTTATCCTTTCATGGTTAAGGGACAATGGAACACCTTTCAAATCAAATAGCAAGAAAAATACTCCTTTTTTAAACTTGTGACTTCATAATGGGTTGTGAAATTTCATTGAAGTGGTTCGATGTGCACTCAATGCTTAACCCTCCAAAGATGCTGTCTAGGTGATAAATACTCATTCAAATATTTTTCAATTTTTTGAACAATAGGTGCAGTTTTTATTTCTCTAGAAACAAAAGTCATCCATCAATCAAACACTTTGTGTCTTTAGTGTCAAATCAAACTTAAAATTGAGTATTTTGTTGTTGGTTCCTAGTAAACCATAACTTTCTAAACTAGCTTCTTTGATATCCCTTATCTAATTACTAAAGCTCTGAGGTTGCAAATTAAATTATCGATACAAAATTATTGAATTCTTTATAAGTGATTTTAGAGTGAATTGGATTTTAGATATTTGTATAGAAATTATAGATATTCTTTAGAAAATATTTCAATTAAGTGAACTATTTCACAAGCATGTGGTGAGCCTTCCTTAATTAAGAAATATGGCCATCTCAAAAATCCTATTCTAACCCTAGGAATTTTTGCACAATTGTGTGCACAAAAAATTCCACATACTTATCAAGATCAAAGCTTCATTTTCAGGGTAATTCATTGGAAGAAAAAAATATAAAATTAGAAATTGAGGAAATTAAGGTTTTGAATTTAATTGAAGACTTGAAAGTGTTTGCACCAAGGTGGTAAATTTTCATTCCTAATCTAATATCACATGGAGCATGGAGGGTTGAATTATATCTTAAACTCGTGAAGGTTATAATTTGCATCCATGAGACCATAATTTCCAACACGATTGGAAGTTAAAGGAAAATAGTGAAGGTAATTAAATTCCATTGGGAGGGTGTTGACTTTTTTTTCCTTAATCTTCCCTTGAAGGTTATATTTTCTCCTTTAATTTGTAGTTTCTTTGTGAACAAACTCTTGATTGTGGAGCATATCATTAAATAATTGAAGAGTTTATTTTGTGAACCCAAATAGTCAAATGCCAATTTGTGCAAAGGATTTCCTTGCTTCAAAGAGAAGTACCTTAAAAAAAACATCCAATGAATATTTCAAATAACAAAAATATACTATTCATAGAGGAAAACTTTGACTACATCTCACTTTTTAATCATCCTTGTGTAAATGCACACTTCACTCGTAAATCTCCATGACTTTGTTTGTCAAAAATGCTCCAAATTTGCCATTTCTATTGCAAAGTGTAAAAACTTGATAATTTTTTTCATATTCAATTGCAAAATTGTGCAAGTGTGACATAAAATTGGGGGCTATTTTTGGATAATAAAACATTTGTGAAAATTAGAAAAAGTATATTATAGTCATAAATACCTTATCTATTAATCTTGAGTCATTTGAAGCCAGATTGCAAAAGTAATAAGCCAAAAAACAGATTAGCACACTACATGTGATGCAAAATAGTACATGTGTTTCTTGCAATCATCTTCTTCAATTGGAAATAGTAATTTCAAATCAAATTTTCCAAGTGAGGCTAATTTTAAAATTTAATTTCTTCTGGATGATGAAGACATGGATTTCTTGCATCATGGGAAAGTAGCTATTGTATCTTTGATTAAGGGTTATATGCCCAACAATTGGTTGCTAATTTTAATAGGTACTACTAATCAAGTGTTTAACGTAATATCAAAAGTACCTATAAAAACATCAAAAATCTAAGTCTTGAAATCTTCATAAAATCAATTAGAGGAATTGAGACCTATGGTGATTGCTCCAAGATCCAAGAAACATTCAAAATAGTTTTGTTTTTTTACAATACATAATTCTTATTTATTATTACTAAAGAAATTAATATTTTTTCATTGCATCAAGTTTTGTTGCAAGGATCAACAAATACTTTTTCTGTATTTCATTTTCATTTTTTTCAATATTAATGTCTATTGTATTAAAACATTTGTTTTACAAAAAAAATCAATAATTTTTTTAGCATTCAGCAACTTACAAGATCATTTAATTAATGTAAATAGTTCCAATAGTTTGCCTAAGACAGAGCCTCTCACAGTCACACCGTTTGTGGTGACAAGATCTAGTGCATTCTGTATAGAAACTTGTTCATCGCTTAGTCTGCAATTCATCTCCAATGCTCAACTAACTGAGAACTTCACCAGTTTGTTGTTGAAAACACAACCTCGAAGACTCTGGGGAGATGATTTCCTTATTCATTGAAAGTGAGAGAACGAAAGATTGAATGTCCACTCTTATGACTCCACCTCTTGAATCTCTGTATTACACAACTGATGAAAAATTGTCTTGATTGATTAACTAGTCTAAGAAAGTAAATAAGTAATTGTATAATATTAGCCCCTACGGCCATCGTTAAAATCCATTAGCTCGTGGGTGTTACAAAACAGGAAGAGATTTAGAAAAATGATGCCCTGAAACTTGGCACCGAGGTAGTGCTACCTCGGTGCCTTCTTTCAGAGGTGGAGGTACTCTCAGACACAGTTCGTATCAACAATCCAGTAAAAATGCAAACATCAATCAAAGCAAAACCCCTAAAAATAGAAATAATAGTCACTCAGCATTAAAGGGTTGATTCTTGAATGCAACTATCGATCAATCAGTGGGTGCGGGTTGGAACCTTGCGACGCAATGAAGCGACCTCTTGCTGTACGACGTACGAACACGCGCGCCGCGCCATCGCCAAGCTCTGCCTCGGCAGCTGTGCACAAATCATCGTCATGACGACGTGTGGCAAGCTCAAAACATGAGAATCGAACGACCTCCATTGTCCTCAGCAGCAGACAGTTGGACTGTGTCAACGAACTTCTACATCAACGCTCGACATCCCCACCACTCCGACAACACTTGATTCCTCAATCGATCATTAACGCATCATCTGCACAGGTCTTGACATGTCCATTGTTCTCCCGGCGCTTCAAAACAGAGATTGCATGAGCCTCGAAGGTAATTCAGGTGCGGACCCAAGATTCCTCAACAGGACACTAGTCTCTCGCACATGCGGCTTCGAAGCCGTCTGGAGCCAACGAAGTGGATGAAACTCGTTCGGAGATGCCGTAGCAACCGGCTCCACTCAAAGCTCCCAGAAAATCAGAGCCGGCATCAGCCAAGGCGAAGCGAAGAGACGAAGGTAAAGAAGTCCAGCACTGTTCACGTGCGAGGTTCACCCCCTGGTAAGTTTGCGACTACAAAGCAGGGACGCCGGAGACTCACTCCAAGGACTGTGAGGGCTTCTCTCCAGGGACTCCAGGGACTGCAAGGGCTTCTCTCTAGGGACTCTAGGGACTGCAAGGGCTTCTCTCCAGGGACTCCAGCGACTGCGAGGCTTCACTCCAGGGACTCTAGAGACTGCGAGTCTTCACGGAGAGCACCGAGGGTTAGGGTAGCTTAAGAGTGTAGTTTAGTATTAGTTTTGAATTTTTTTTTGAACTCTTTCTCCAAAGATTTGGATGACCAACTCGGGCTTCTTCGCAATCATGATACTTGAGAATGAGGAAAGTGAGGAATATTTGTCAGAGAGGGAGTTTGAAGGGGACAATTCTGAGGAATCTATAAACACTCCAACAGAGTTGCTGCCAAACGCTACCGCCACTCCATCCTCGGCATTACCCACGAGTGCTCCAATTTCCACACATGGTGAATGGGGTAATGCCGAGACACAATACTTGTTGGACATGTTGAGGGAGTACATTGTGGAGTTGGGGCGGCAGTCTTTCCGGGCCAAAGATTGGGCTACAATGCGTACCCGTTTGGTTGCTTAGTTTCCGTTGGAGGCAAGTCGTCAAGGGGTGCATCTGAAGGACAAGTGGACCAAAATACGACAACATTACTACTGTCACAAGAAGATGTACAACGTCTCTGGGAACAACTCTGGGCTTGCTAGGTGGACATGGTATAATGCCATGGATGCTATGTTGAGTGAGACGGCAAAGGCCAATGGCGTTCCTGGCGCAAATGATCAAGGGGCACCTGTCATGGGCACTGAGCCTACCCAAAAGGACGTTGACGTCAACAATGCAGCAATTCGTGCCGATAATTTACCAGGAGTTCGAGGAGCACCTGTAAAACGTCGGAAGCTCAACACTGAGATGGCAAGTGCATTGGATCGCTTCACCGAATCATTAGCTCGTATTGAGCAAATGAAGATGGAGACTGCGATTCAGCTTCAAAGAGACAACAAGAAGTTCGAATTGGATGTTCTGCAGGCAACACAAGCTTCTCAGGAGCGTGTAGCTACTTTATTTGCAAATGTCATTCGTAGTCAGAGGGCAGGAAAGGATCATGTACAAGAGTAAAAAAATTGTATGGACTTCTAAATATGCAATAAAAAAAAAAATATTTTTGTTGCAATTCTTGATATTTCTTTCTATTCCATAGTGTACATGTTCATTTATAACCAACATTACATTTCTCATTTCAACAATTCATCTATAAGTGTCACTGAAATTGTTGTTGTATAAATTTCTTTTATACATCCATCACATGTTTCAACACCAATGACGCTAGCATGCGAGCCTAGAGCAACGAGCTTGTGAGCTGCAAGCGTGGAGCTTGTGAGCTGCGAGCGTGGAGCTTGTGAGCTGCGAGCGTGGAGCTTGTGAGCTTGTGAGCCTCAAAAACTTAAAAAGAATTAAAAATCCCCCTAAAAAATTTTCAAATGAAAAAAATTTAATTTAACCAAAAAAATGCTATATTTAGTAAGTTATAGGTACCTATGACCGCTAATCCTATAACCGTGGATTTAGATTAATTTTTTTCAGGTCTTCCAATTTTCATTTTCCAATGTCAATGGTCAAAAAATGGTCAAAATTTGAAATAGAAATAAAGAAAAAAGAAGGAAAAATATAATATAAGAAAATTAAATAAACAACAAAAAAGATGGAAACAAAATTTGGCTTACCAAAAAAATTAAAAAAAATGACAAAGATAAAATCAGAATTAGAAGATAAATGAAAAAAAGAAGACAAAAATGTTCTTCAATTTCATTCCAATTGTAAATAAATGTAAATTAATACATTATAAATAAAGTATCCAACAAAATGTTCATTCCTCTATTCCAAGACTGTAATGATCCCTGCTCGAACTAGAAGTAACTTCAATTCATTGAAGTTGTAACTTGGTGCATGAATGAATACATCATCATGGACATCCATCTTGCAAAAGTACCTAAGCAAATAATACAAGTGCTTGCAATTTACGTATTGCTGGCGACCTCCGATTGCGGAGACAACCATGTTAACGAAGTCCGGACATGTGCATGTGGGATACATACCCACTGTAATTCGATACACATTTTTGTTAGTGTCTGCCCCTGTCTCCAGCGACACTATTGCACTTAGGCCTGGAAAGGGAAGCAATGTCACTCCTACAATTTGTCCTCTAACATTGCTTGCGCTCTCCCACTTGTTCCTCTGTTATGGTGTTGGGGCATTTGCGATTCGACGTATGTTTCGATTGTTCCGAACCGTTGGATATTGAGTCGGATTTGGTGGCGGTGGTTGATCATAGAGAACGTTTTTGAATACTTTTGACATGCTGAAAAGTCGACGCGGTGATAATGTAGGACTTTCTTGAAGACGAAAGCCCGCATGCTGTAGTAGCAAAGTTTCATCCCTATTAAGATGAGTCCCAGTCAAAACAGGCCAAATCTCAGGCACCTCTGGCCAATCAATGACCCACTTCCGCCTTGTGCCTTTCACACATCGTTCAATGTCATCCCAGCAGAACCAAAAATCCACCACAACCTCACGTTTACTTCCGTAATTTTCTTTTCTTCCGTGATAGGTGGGAGCTGGAGTTTCCTTCTGTCCCTTTGATATTTTTGCCGTACACTTCATGTTTGAACCCCGTTGCTGAGCTTGACATTTTGCTTTTGATTTGTGGCTAATTCGTGCAATGTGCCACTTTGACGTGTTACAATCACTTTCAAATGCAATAGGGACATGGTGAAAATTGTTTGTTGCAATTTCTCTACTTTTTCCCTCAGAAGACTCTAGAGAAGTCGACTTTGACCTTGTTCGAACACGTGGTTGCGAAAAATTCACCTTCTAAGGTCGATGTGAGTCTCCTGCATCACCAATGGGCACGTCCAATTTCCTCTTAGTGCTTCCAAAAATCTCCTCTCCTTCCAAATGCGGTACTCGAGTTCCAACACCTTCTGATCCAGAAAGTGTATTCAACGCTTCTGCAATTTTCTTTGGATCTCCGTTTCGTCTAGCTGCTCTCAATCTCAATTCACCTTTTGATGGGCCAGATCCACATGCATGACCTCTCAAATATGCACGATAATTAGTCATTTGCATCCATGCCCGGATGCTATCATCGCAAGTGGCGTCAAACAAATTATTTCCCCGATTCCCAGACATTTGAAGCCACTTGTTGTGAATAGTTTCTGACAAATTGCACGAAGGCATGTCGGCCATCTTCTCCAAACTCAATCCCTACAAAATCCAACAAAATGATACATTAGTTACCATGTGAAATATGTTCCTTCAAACCGAAAACTATTTTTCAACATTCATAAATGTTAGAGGTTAAGACAACTTCAAAAAAATGAAAGATATTCCCCAAAACATAATTTAAAATTACTATGTCTCCAAATAAACATTCACTGCTAAAAATTCCCTCCTTTCTATTACATATAACTAAACAATTCCATTCCGATTTTTTTTAATCATTTACTTCAACCTCTCAAAAATAGAAGGTCAAGCTAGTACCACAAAAACACTAGTCAGATCCGACTAATGCCTGAGTGGTTCCAGCTTCACCTCCTCTTTCAGGTACCTTCTACCGATTCCTTGCAATTTAAAAAAAACATTGACAAAAGTTCTGATTTCTGATAACTCTAAATGTGGTTTATAAAATGGATACATGGAATCCTAACTTCAATTCTTTAATTTCACTCAACACATTTATCAATGTTTAAAAATAATATACATGTCCTAATTTAAAGACCACTTACCATTTGCATGAAACCGCCCCACTGGCGGTAGCGAAAATGCCAAAATGCCAACCAGTGGTCCAAGTGATGAAATGCTTCTTCACTTGCAGCCCCTGATGATAACCACCACAACCGAATCGCAAGGTAACGGGTCTCAGCCTACTCCATAGTCTCAGAATCTTTGTATTGTTTGCACATTTTGTTGTGTTGATGCTGAAATACATCTTTGATGTGCTTTTGTGTGTGCTTATGAAAAGAAGTAGTCCAATGCAACAAACATGTCCTCTCACGATTCTCCATCTTTTCATTCGGTGAGCTGCTGCCGTAGATAATTCGCACTGCATTCCAATTGGCCATAGCGCTATCTGCCATGAACCCCTTAAAGTTTGGGTGATCTACACCGTTCCGTGACATCACATCATTCAAGCACCTCCAAAACAACACCTGGATCTCTGTATCTTCAGATTGCATATCACATGTTGAAATAGTCATGACCTTCTTGTACTCCAAATCATACACGTGGCAAGCCATTGTGGTCCACTCCTTCACACGCTTGACATGGTCAAACATCATCCATGCATTTTCAAGATCACCTCCGGGTTGCATGCGTTGCACGAGGTTCACTCCACTACCAGGTCCTTCCGTGAGCATCTTGAAGACGTACACCTTTTCTTTGCCTTGGCCTGGAAAGACGCTCTCGTGTATAAATTCAAACTTTGACTCCTTCTTCATGGTCATTATGTTGTCAATAACCCCCCCTCGGTTGCTTGAGCGAAATGAAGAGATTACATTTCGGATGTTTGGACTACTCAGATACTGGAAACGATCCATTACCTCCTCTAGTTCTTCACCCCTCAACATTTGTTTCTCTCCCTCTCCGTCATGAAACAAATAATCAGTTAGAAAGTCTTTGCTAGCAGATAGAGCAATGGCGGAATTAGTGGCCGTTGGTGTTTTTGCCACTTGCTCTGCGATGAGATCACAAATTTTTTCTGTTGAATTTCTATACATGCCCTTTGCCACTAGATGATTGTGATCTCCAAAGTGAATAGCTGCTCTACTCATTTTTGGATTCTCGCTGTAGCAGTAGTAAATTCTAGCCTCACATGTACTAAGACACCTAGGTGTGACTTTGCAGATTTTGCAAACTAGAGTAGAATCTTTGGGGGGACTATTTCCTACGACAAAAGGGAACATTGTATACCCTGTCCACTCTGTTTCGTTTTTTGTACTACCTCTCTTCAAGTAATCACAGTGCGAATTTTCACAAGTGAGGTGACTAGTGCAGTATGATTTACGAAACTTCAAGTTGTCAGTATTGTATATGTTAGTAGTCACTACCTTGCACCACGGGTGTCTGTCGTATCGCTTGTCCATTCCCTCCAAATTGCACGCGGCTGATGAAGCTAAAGAAGATTGACACAGAGGCAACTCAAAGACAACATCTCCATTGAAAATAGCAGGCAAATACTGTACAGGATGGTGCTTGATGACGTTTAAATCCATTGTTGACAACTCATTTCGAGAACGTTGAACAGTAGCTAGTCTCTTCAAACACTCCATAATGCTTATGCGGTTGCCTGGAGTAGGATGCAAAGGTGGACGTAGAAGTGACGATTGCGCAAGACTATTACATGGAGTTTTCAAAAGTAATAGGTTATCCACTGAGATCTCATTTGATTTGGATGCAACTGTGCATTGTTGTTTTACAAGTGTCAAATCAGGGGACTCTCCTTCCGATTCACTAGACAACTCTATGATTGGATCTAGCTTCTCGACTTTCACTTTCTGAAGAATGCCAGTACTTGGTAGCACCGTAAACACTTTGCGAGGTGGGCTAGATGAAACTGTGTGAACTATGTATGGCATATCCACTGTAGAATTATTTGACTGACGACAAATAATCTCGGTGGAGGCACCTAGCATGGACAAAGGAAGTCCATAGGCTCTGTAATTTCCTACAGGAAGGTACCAGCAATGACCTTCTTCTTCAACGGACTTGACAATGGAAATGGATTGTTGCAACTCACCGGATTTGGACCTCCTCTCTTCTTCTACATAGATAGATGACTCTACAAATTTAAAACGAACATGAAGGAGGTGATTCAAGACTCTAGCCCTACCTCCTTCATCTACTGGAAAAACAAGTGGAACCTTGTGACCATCAACTCTGATACAAGCCATGGTTGTAATGCATGTATGAAGTACTACAAGGGGGAATAAACAATCCAACGTATGGAATGAGGGAAACACACCTTCTTTGAGTATATGAAGGGATGCCAATATCAATAATACAAGACATAAATAGAATAGAAAGTTTAGGGTTGGTCATTGATGGTGTAGATGGAGACATTTCTGCAGCCACCATACACGTCTTCTCTATAACTAGATTTTAGAAATGAAAAAAATGCCAATAGGCGACGTTGTCAGGGTTCATTCATGTTTATGAACCTGAGATGCTGGCGCATGAAAGGCCTTTCAAATACATTCCCTTATTTTTTTGCATGAGTTAGTAAAAGCAAGGTGTTAGAGCCATTTAGGGATTCCCACGATTCTTACTTTTAATACTGACGGCACTACCAATGATGCAAGATATGAGCATTATGAAAATTTAATGTTGGTCATTGATGGTGTAGGTGGAGAAGGTTGTGCAACCGTCGCCCACGTTTTTTTCATCACCATATTCTAGAAAATACATGAATGCCAATAAGCGGCGTTGTCACGATTCATTTATATTTATGAACTTGAGATGCCGGCGCATAAAAGGCATTTCAAATACATTCTTGTATTATTATGTAGGAATCAATGAAAGCAAAGTGTCAGAGCCATTTAGGAATTCCCACGATTCATATCTTAAATACTGACGGCATGTTCAACAACCTATTTTCTAAAACAGCTTTCAATGTTATTTAGGATTCTGACATCACTTTACTCTTTGACGTGACATCCAAAGCTTGAGTGTTCAAGCTTCCATAGCTTAAGTACAAGCAAGTGTTGTAAGCTAGAGTCATTATTTTCTATTTGTTTTTGTGTGAAGATTGTGTGAAGTTAAAAGCATACACTTTCATGTAGTAGACTCTCAACTCATGCTAGTTGAGACTTGGGACGCTCCAACTTCTAGTTTGCAGTATAGAAAGAGAAGGAAGAGGCCTAGTTCTTTGTTCTATTCATCTCGAAAGGCACTTAGGAGATCTAGGATGAGTCGAGGAAGGAAAATCATGTCAAAGACAGGTGGGGCAACTGCTGGAGAGCTGCGCAAAGTTCTACAATTCAAAACCGTTGGGAGTGGTGGCGAGGACGATGGTGTACAACAAGTCCGTCATGCAGTGAAAGAAATGTCGGAGGACACGATTGGAGAACAAAATGAAGTTGTATCCGAAGTTGCTGCAATTGTAAAAATGTTTCAAACCTTTTCCTATATTTCAATGTAGTTCATCTTCATCATAGTCTATGTATTGCAAGTTTAGTGGATATTACCAATCTAACATCCTATACAATCATACTTTGAACTTCAGGCATTTATTTTACAACATTCATACTTGCATTCTAGAATTAGTACTAATTCCACTAAGATTTGTAGAAACTTCAATTTTTGATTATTATCCACATATCATAAGAAATGAATCCTCAATGTTGAACTGTCATGTTCTAAGGGATACTGAATATAGCATGCCAAAATATTTATTAAATTATAATATGCTAGGAACTGTTGAATAACATGCATTCCTTGAATTCCTAGGATCACTATGAGTATTACAATAGACTATTAGATGATTTATCCTTCATTCTTCTACATTTTTTAATATAGGTATTGTAATTTGTAATGTTCAAATGAATTTTGGAAACTCTATTATTTTTGTATGTTATATTTTATGATCAAAAACCATATCTTCATTCTCATAGTTTTTATACACGTGGTGTTTTTATTTGAGGTTTCTAAAAAATTATATAGTGTAAACAAAATTCATTTTGGCTTCATTCCAATTTCTTGGGGCGAAAGTCATAAATTCAATGTGGGAAATTGGATAGGTATACGTGGTGTGACCAATATAATCGTACAACTCAGTGTTGCAACTTATTTATTCTTAGTAACCCTTAAGGTCAAAGTCCCCTCAAAAGACACTCAAGATATTGCGTGGACTTATATGACCTTAATTTTGACATGGTTTCCATAATGTTTTTGAAATTAGTATAATTTATTATTTGTGTGAGAATGTGGTTCATATACTAGTTGGTGATTGGGAGCAAAAATTATGCCACCCTAAGTCCTAAATCTAGTGTAGAGACCAACTCCTAAACTCAAGGAAAACTTGAAAAACATTTTTTTACTCATACATTTCAATTTTGTCAACAGTTGAACCATTGATTCATTCCATTTGGAT
The DNA here is from genome assembly GCA_951230915.1 of Antitrichia curtipendula. Lineage (NCBI taxonomy): Eukaryota > Viridiplantae > Streptophyta > Bryopsida > Hypnales > Leucodontaceae > Antitrichia > Antitrichia curtipendula. The sequence goes on along the minus strand of OX579636.1, from coordinate 5,526,387 downwards.
TTAGTTATGTAGGAGTAATCATTATCATGGAGCTTATTTCTTAGTAGACAATCATTGCATATTTCTTTTTAAATAGTCGATTAGATTATTTTTTGAGCTCAGTTTTTACAAATTTCAAAAAGAAGAAGTTTTGCAATGTTTATTTTTGTGCTAAAACAATCTCACTATTTTGATCACTGTGTTTCAATTTTACCTTAGAGCAGTTAACAATGTACATTTCGCTTCTATGGTGTACCTATTTCTAGTACTTAACAATTCTTTAATATTTTTATAAAGACTTCGAAATTTGAAATTTCAAGACTCATTCATATAGTATCCAAATAATTCATACTGAATTATGTTGGAATCCTATTTCACATCCTAATTAGATCCAATATGAACAATTCATAATTAATAAGAATAAGTATGCTCAATTTTTGTAATTAGTGTAATTCATCATGGATGTATTAGTTTTGAGTCAAATAAAAATACAATCAGTTATCAGTTATCAGCCTAGAGCGGAAATTCTCACAAGCTCATCCAATCAGGCAAAACTGAGAACACGAGTGGGTGTATTACACGATCCAATATTTTCTCGACTGTAACTCCATCTGTCCGTATGACTAGGACCCAACGTCGGAATATCAATAGATGGACAGCGTTTGAGGCGGGCAGAGGTGCCCAGAAAATAGAAAACACTTAATTCCCCACAAGGTAAATCACGAGGCCCAAATGTTTTGAATCAAGCAAACGCTGATCAATACCGTAACAAGTAAGGTAATTTTTTGGAAGTCATGGTGTGCATTCAAGCACGCGGATCGAACCAAGGGGGCCAGATTTCTTGTTTTTCGGGCACCTCCGCTTGCCCGCTGCGAGATGTTTCATGACGGCAGATTCGTATTTCAGAAAGGCAGATTCGTGATCAGAATGATCGCTCAACAGCAATGTCAGTTTCTCAGGGTTGTCCCCGTCACGTCCTGTCCGTTCGTCAGCATGTCCGGACGGACGTTAGGATTCAACCCCGGCGTCTGTCAGGATGAAATCTGGACGAGAACCGTTGACAGAGGATGAAAACTACGGAAATGGATGGACGTTCTTCGCCGACGGGCGCGCGAGCTTCCGTCGACGGGCACAGAACGGGCGGGATGGACGGGTATCTGGACGGGCGGGATGGACGGGTATCTGGACGGAAAACTGGATGACCATGTGGACGGGCGGGTGGACGGGCGGGTGGACGGGCATCTGGACAGGCATGTGGACGGGAGGGGGGGCGGTTATGTGGATGGAAAACTGGACGGGCATGTGGACGGGCATCTGGACGGGTAACTAGACGGTTCTGTGGACGGAAAAATAGACTGGACGGGTGGGATTGGATTTTTTGCTTAAATGCCCGAAGCACCCAAATCTGGTGTTGGCAAAACTTTGAAGTTAAATAAAACCTAACCAAGTTGCTATTTTTAGTAGTATCCAAGTTGCTATTTTTAGTAAGTTCTTTTTGAAGTCTAGTTATAGCATCAATAGTCTATTCTTAAAAATAAATGATAGTGATTTTTCGTTTCAAGACTTTGTGCAAGGGTACCCATTGCAATCTTGACTTCTTGTAGCATTGAGAGCTTTTGGAAATGTGCCTCGAAAACACAAGATCTTGGAGAAAAAATCACATTCAAAATTTTTTTTTAATTTAAAAAAAAATATGGAGTATATTTTTAAAAGCCATAAATTGTTTGGGGTTATACATGTTCGGCAATTTAACCTCATATTTTTGTGGTCTAAATTTTTTTTAATTTTACTTGTGAAAACTGAAAAGAGGATTGGAAGACTTCACATCATTTTTGTAGTTTTAACACCTTCATGTTCAAACATTATAATCTTTTACTCTATAAGTGATATTGTTGTGTTTTAGCAACCTATGAGCCCCTAATATGTCTTGTTTGAATTTATATGGTTACAATTTTTTTGGAATTGATACGCCTAGTCACCTAATCAAAATGTTAACATTTTGTTCAATTTAGAGCAAATTTGTAGAAGCTCAAAACATGCCTTGGGCATCTAGGATTCTAGGGATTAAAGTTTGTTATTGAATTTCGAATTAGAGAAGTTGCTAAATTGATTTTACACTGACTATATGGCAAGAAATTCAAAAATATTAATCCATCTAGCCATGTAGGCCCTATGCTAATTATTGCCAAAAAAAAATCCAAGTTGGCATTTCTCCATGTTCACCTTGAAATGAAATGAAAAAAAAAAAAATTAGAATCTATTCAATTTAAGACTTTCAAGTATAGGATCGCCATTCATAAAGTCATTTATTTCAATTGATTTTCAAATAAATTTCATGTAGTGTGACTTTATCAAGTTAGCAATTGCAAGATATTAAACTTTGATCATTTGATTTCCATAATGCCATTTGAGAAAAAATGGAAAATGCTCAATACTTTAATTTGTAAACTTTGGATTTAAAAACAAACATGAGGGAGTAGTCAATCAATAGTCCAACTAAAAAAACATTAAAACTAATAGAACAAAAGTTACAAAACGTGAATTATTTTTTGGTTTAATTCTAAAGACTTAAAGGAGATTTCATCAAATATGAAGCAATCAAATAATTTGTTACTTATTTCTTGCTTTGGTAAAGAATTTCTACTGTTTTTATTTCTTAGCCCCTAAAGTAACATACTCTCATTGTCCTTTCTGCCAGGGACAAAATGGATTTTCGATAGGCTCCTATGATCTCATTTTTTACTAAAAATTTTGAAATTTTTTTCATAAGAATGATAACATGGAATGATAGATAAACTTATGAGTTTATTCATAATACAATTTCTATTCCAATCGGTGCCTAGGAGCAAAGGGTATGCCACAATAACCTCAAACAGGGGAGATCGGGACACCGAGCGGTCCAAGACTCCGGGTAGACAAAAAAATCCACAAAAAAATGAAATTTGTTTCTTTTACTTCGAATGCTAATAACTTTCAATCCATACGGTCAAACATCACAAATTTTTTATCACGTCATCTAAGACAAGTGTAGAACAAGATTCTTTGGTTCGATTCAAAAAATAAATTGGAAAATTTAATTCATAGGTGAACATAGCAAAAGTGGTGGTTTAGGGTGTTTTGGGCCAAAAAATGGACTTCAGACTTTAGGGCTTCACCAAAAATAAAATAGAACACTCTTTTACCTACCATCTAAGCATACAAGCTTCTTCTATACTATTACAAAAAGGTCCAATAGATTACAAAAATTGACAAAGGCAAAGCAACAATACACGAGGTGGAAAGAAAACAATAAATGTACATATTTTATAAATCCGTTGAAGTACATGGTAAACTAATAAAGGCTTTACATAATTACATACGTTCGCTTTGTACAACTTCCAGTATTTAATTCTATACATCTATCTAGTTATACACAATCTAGTCTACATCTTCGATTACAACGCCGCGTACTATGCTATTTCTCAAAAATCGTTGCAGTTCTTGTTGCGATTCGAAAGTCTTCAGAAGCTGAAGTGCTTCTATATCGTATCTATCATGTAAGTGGGAAAAAATGTCATTCACGAGGGTTGGCTCATGGAAGGTATTGTCTTCAGTGTACGCCCACTACAAGAAAACGAGGGGTTCTGCGACTGCACTGTGCAACTCATTTTGTAGTTGCATACGTCGTTTGCAACTAGGTGATAATCTGGAGCCTGCAGTTGCAGTGGACAAGTTGCATGAGTTGCAGTGTAGTCGCAAGGGGTTCATGTCATCGGACAGTATTCAAAAAACTTCATCGACGAATTGTTCTGACGTGGAGTTTACTGCCACGTAAGGTCAGGTCCTGCATTCGATACTTCAGGCACTTGTAGTCGACTTCTTTGCAACTAGCATACACTCGCTTATGACGTATCATATGCAACTTGTTCACAACTTATTTGCAACTAGATTCTGTTGATGTATGACTTCTTTGCCACTACTATGCAACTACAGAGGGATCTGCGACTAGTTTCTGATGTGTCCAGCTACTCATCAAGTATGCGACTTTTATGCGACAAATTTTCAACTCATGTGCTACTCCTTTGCTACTTCTAAGCAACTTCTGGATAACTTCTATGCAACTGATCGTCAACTCATATGCAATTAAATTGCAACTCAAAGTTCACTCAGGTAGAACTCATTTGCAACTAAAAACCGACTCACATACAATTAATTTGCAACTCAATACCAACTCACATGCAACTCATTTGGAACTCAAAGCCAACTCATTTGGAACTCAAAGCCAACTCATATACAACTAGTTTGAAACTCAATGTCAACTTCTGTGCAACTCATTTGCTAAAAAAACCTTGCCTCGGGCAACTCGTTTGCACACATTGCCAACTTATATGCTACCAATTTCCAACTCAGAGCCAACTCAGATGCAACTAGTCTTCAACTCAAAGCCAACTTACATGAAACTAGTTTGCAACTCAAAGCCAACTCAGATGCAACTAGTTTGCCACTTTAAGCCAACTCATATGAAGGCCTACTCATAGGCAACTAGTTCGCAACTCAGAGCCAACTCAAGAGCAACTACGTTGCAACTCGAAGCCAACTCCCATACAATTAGTTTACAACTAAGAACTGACTCACATACATCTAATTTGCAACTCAAAGCCAACTGACATACAACTAGTTTGCAACTGAAGACTGACTCACATACAACTAGTTTGCAACTAAGAGCTGACTCATATACAACTAGTTTGCAACTGAGAGCTGACTCAGGTACAACTAGTTTGCAACTAAGAACTAACTCACATACTACTAGTTTGCACTGCATTCCAAAAAATGTTGCTGCTAAGGGAATTCCCCACATATTCAAACTCAAGATCCATAATATCTCTGAGCTTTTTCAAAGTTTGTGACCTGTGTTTATCCCAGTGAATAACACTCATATCAAGGATCAAAGGGGCAAAAGCCCTCATAGTTCGGTCCCAAGTAGTCTTCCTAGAAGAAGAGGCATCAATTTGACCATTTGACTTCACATGTAATTCATTTGGTCTTTTGTCATTATTGCTTCTTTCTTCTGCTTTCTTCTCTAACTCTCTGTACCTCTTGCGCCTAGTAGAACGTCTACCACTCTCTGATTGACACACCACTTCTTGTGATTGTACATGCCCTTGCCACAAAGCTGAAATAGGGGGAACATGAAATTCAACCATTGCCCGTTGTGGAGGTTCGGTAGGTGGTGGTGGTATGGACTGTGGTTCTTGGTACCCATTGCCACTGTCCAGCTGGGCTTTGGGGCATTGGTTGTCTTGCAAATCCACCATGATGAGAAGGCAAGGATCTCTTTCTGCTACCAGAGGCTTCTCCATATACGCGACTATCATCCTCTTCAAATTGATTGTCTTCATTCCCTGAAAGAATACAACAACATTAGTAGTATTAAAAGTAATGTACAAAAGAGAAAATTCTTATCACTGAACCTTTGTTTTCTTTAAAAGAAGTTCATTTCCATAAAAAAATTCAACTCATCTTCTTCAGTGCTGTGAGAGCCCTCTGAAGCCGACATATTATCTTCAGCATTTGCATCTTCACTGATAGCTTTTAGGTCTTCACTGCTAACTCTAGCACTCTTCTGTGTGGGCAATGCTGGAGCTTGAGTATGCTATTCTTGCACACTTTTGCTCTTTGCAATTGAAGCTCCCCTGCAAACCAACCAACATTATAGCTTTAGAAAAAAAGGATATAAAAACAATCATCTATTTTTGGAGCCACATAATACATGAAGATTTCTAACATTACTTTGGATACTATGCTATGTTGTGTCTATTTTGCAACTACATGGCAAGTAGCAACTGCATGCCAACTAGCTTGCAACTATATGGCAACTAATTGGCAACTAGCTTGCAACTACATGGCAATTAGTTTGCAACTTCAATTACCTCTATAATGCTACAACAACTTCTTACAAAAACTACTGAAATACTAGGAAACAAAAACAACCACCTAATCTTAAACATCATTGGAAGACTAAAGACAATCTCCTAATTTTAGTGAGGCCCTTATAGTTCCTTTGATGTTGCTTTTATAGATTGTACTTGTACTGCTCGCTCCACCACTCTAGCATCTCGACGCAATTCCCTCTTCATTTTCTCATAGTCAATAGAATCCGTGCCAAGCGATTCTCATTCACCTACCTAAGAAGTCAAGATAATGGTTCAATGAACAATTACTACTTCATTCAACTCTTCAAGAACTCTTTCTGTCGCCAGCACAAAAGAATGCATAAAGAAAACTATTGTTCTATGTTGTTTGCAAATTGGCTTGAATAGTTCAAAATCTCACAAACTCTACAAACTTGAAAACCATTATCATTAATTGTAAATGGCATAGCCAATTCCACACAAAACATTAGTTCCATGAGTTCTTGCTTAGGATTATACCTATCACCAAAGTACTTCACCAAAAATGATTTAATTCCTAAATCAATAGATGCATTCGTCATTTCTACACTACTCTTAGAAGTCATTCATCAGCCACTTTAGGGTTTAGGCGTCCTTGTAGAGTTAGTTTATTCCCTGATAAACAATTTCATGTAATAACCCGAAACCCTAATAAATATAAAGGCACAAAGGCTTACAAATGCGTACCATTCTGATGACCCTGAAAACATTTCCATTTGAAGCCTAAGGAAGCCAAAAAGTCTCGCAGAGAAACACCTCCACCGCAAACTTCTGCTCCTTGTGAACTCTGCTCTGCTCGTAGAACCCTCCTCTCGCACAGAACCCTCTACTCCGCTCGCAGAACCCTCCGCTTCACTCGTAAAACCCTCCGCTCCGCTCGCAGAACCCTCCGCTCCGCTCGCAGAACCCTCCGCTCCGCTCGTAGAACCCTCCGCTTCGCTTGTAGAACCCTCCGCTTCGCTCACAGAATCCTCTACTTACAGAATCCTAGCAGGATGGATGGATGAGAGAGATGAGAGTTGCAACCCACTTTGGATGGATGGAGGGATGAGACTAGGAATTCCTATTTATTCTATATAAAACTCTCAATCTCTTCAAAGATTCTCAAGATTTACTGTATATTGAATGTGCAATTACAAAGTGTACAATTAGAGAGGTTTGATTGCAGATAATTGTAATGTCTCATGCATTGCGGGATGCAGCGCATAATTATGTGCTGAATAATGTTGCTATTTTGGAGCCACTTGTCAAGTAAGTTGTACTAACTTCTTCTTCCACTTGTAGAATCTATTTAATAAAACAGGGATAGGTTGCAGTATATTGATATGAAATTAGTGTGAATAGCAAACTACTGACTACCATGCATTTGAAAAGCAACTAAAATGCAACTGAAAAGCAACTGCCATGCAACTGCCATGCAACTAAAATGCAATTAAAGTGCAACCACAATGCAACTGAAATGCAACTAAACAGCAAGGGAACTGCAACTAACATGCAACTAAAATGCAAGTATCGTCACTTCAAAATTAATGTCTGAGGTAGGTGGATGGAATTGACCATCTATAGTATTTGCTACTAGGAAATCTTTACATTTATGATTTTGAACTTCTATCTTGTGTGTGTAGGAAGTGAAATTGATCCAAGCACAGCACCACTTGATGCGTGGATAAGAACGGCTCTTTGCAATAATAGTGCTGATGCTCACACTCTGGAGGACAGAGATAGGATGTTATTATCCAACAGACCATCGCAGAAGACACTTCGATATTCTCGTATGAGAGCTTTTGGAAATCACTTCAGGGTTGACAATAACTCTTTTAACCAATTGCAAACATATGATTGCGATGTTGCATCTGTATTCAAAATTCCAGCTCCTGATCTTTGAGACGTGTCCGTGCACTACGTCGGAGTATTGAAAGATATATTCAAACTAGATTATGGATGTCTTAGCAATCCCGTGATACTATTGTGGTGTGAATGGGTGAAAAAATCCATTAGACAATCGAGGAAATCCAACATACATTAGGGATAATGATGGTTTCCTTGTAGTGAACTTTCGTCACAAAATGCGGAAGATGCTTGATCATTTTATTTTTCCAAGCCAAGCAACCCAAGTGTTCTTTGCATCTGATGTGCTTAGGAAAGAAGATTGGAAAGTAGTATTACACAAGCAACCTCGTGCTCGACGAGAATTTGTAGACACATCAGATGTATTCGTTAGCACCACTGTTCAAACTTCTGGTCTCGCTGCTCCAGAGAATGTGCCTCCTGTACCTACTGTCCCGTCTCTGGTTGGAGCTATAGAGTTATCTGTAGAAGACAATCTCTTGGCATCTGCAAGATATTAAGAACATTCATGGAAAATATTCATTTTCTAAACAAACTCTAATTGTTTCCTAGTTGCGTTCTAGCTGTTCTATAGTTGCATGCTAGTTATTTCGTAGTTGCATGGCAGTTGTTCTATACATGCATGCTAGTTGTTCTGTAGAAGGATGTCAATTGTTCTATAGTTGCATGCTAGTTGTTCTCTAGTTGCATACGAGTCACTCTATAGTTGCATGAGAGTCAAATATTAGTTGCATGCTAGTCATTTTGTAGTTGCATGTTGGTTGTTCTTTTCAGTTGCATTCTAGTCCTTCTTTAGTTGAAATCCAATTAGTTGATAGTCCAATCCTAGCGTACACGTGTCCACATCAGCAACTATGGTGAATGTCGGATGTCTAAAACCTCACAGTCACTTCTCTAGTTGCATACGAGTCACTGTATAGTTGTATGCGAGTCATTTTATAGTTGCATGTTGGTTGTTTTTTCCAGTTGCATTCTAGTCCTTCTTTAGTTGCAATCCAATCAATTGATAGTCCAATCCTAACGTACACGTGTCCACATCAGCAACTATGGTGAATGTCGGATGTCTAAAACCTCACAGTCACTTCTCTAGTTGCATACGAGTCACTGTATAGTTGTATGCGAGTCATTTTATAGTTGCATGTTGGTTGTTTTTTCCAGTTGCATTTTAGTCCTTCTTTAGTTGCAATCCAATCAGTTGATAGTCCAATCCTAGCGTACACGTGTCCACATCAGCAACTATGGTGAATGTCGGATGTCTAAAACTTCACATTCACCCCCCTAGTTGCATATGAGTCATTTTATAGTTGCATGCGAGTCATTTTATAGTTGCATGCGAGTCATTTTATAGTTGCATGTTGGTTGTTCTTTCCAGTTGCATTCTAGTCCTTCTTTAGTTGCAATCCAATCAGTTGATAGTCCAATCCTAGCGTACACGTGTCCACATCAGCAACTATGATGAATGTCGGATGTCTAAAACCTCATAGTCACTTCTCTAGTTGCATACGAGTCACTGTATAGTTGCATGAGAGTCAATTTATAGTTGCATGAGAGTCATTCTCTAGTTGCACGCCGGTTGTTCTTACCAGTTGCATTGTAGTCCTTCTTTAGTTGAATTCGAATCAATCTTTAGTCGAACCCTAGCGTACAATTGTCCACATCAGCAACTACAATGAATTTCGGATGTAAAATACCTCACGGTAAATTCTCAGTTACACTTCCATAACCCTACTTTTCATTTTACGACTACTTAGCGACTATAACAGCATAGTCGCAAAATTTGGTGCAAATACAGAGGGATGTAGTCGCAGAGTAGTTGAATAGGACACGTAGTTGCACATGAGTCGGTTGTGAAAGTACGCTTTTTCTTCCAGTGGCCATTTCTTCCTCATAGCTCAATTTCCCCTCAAATCCGACTGGCTGGCCTTGAGAGTTAAACATGATGCGTTGTGGATGTGGTGCGCGTATAAAAATTAAGCGTTCTGGGTCCCAATGTCCACCGGCAATCTGACCAAAATATAGTCGACGCCCTGGATCACTGTCTCCAAACACCCTCCTGATCACCTCTGTCACTTGGTTGTCACTCGTCCATGGTATGTCAGCCACCGTTCTTGCCGGGAGGTGTCGGTTGTGGTGGCCCCACTTCCAAAGCCATGTCATGTCGGACCCCCAATGTACTCTATTACCGGGGCCTGGTAAATTTTCTTCATTGTACTCGTAATGTTGAGGCATGTGGTCTTGAAGGCCAAACGTTTTGTACAGTCGTGCATGAAATGGAGCCCTGCATTGCGCACATCTCTTTTTGGTGACCATGTGTGGAATAAGACACACGGGGTGGTATAGATGGCTACATGTACCAAGATTCCATCCACCCTCGGGGCCAAACGGTTGTTGGCACATTATACATGTTGTTCCATCTTTTACAAAACCTGGAATGGAAGGCCACACTAGTGGCGTAATGCCATCGTTGTTGGGTGGCCCGTACCGTTGGCGATCGATATTATATTGGAATTCCAAGTCTGGACGGGCATTCCAATCGATGCTTGAATTCTCCCTATACGCTGGCAAATCATCGGTGAACATTTCTGCCACCCGAGGCCACGAGGTCAAGCCAAAATAACGTTGACCGCCATCATTGAATTCTGCAGCCACTCTCCTCACTTCATGTTGCATTTGCTCAGCCTCGTTTAGCGCTAAGATGCATGTCAACTTCATGTTGCACATTTGAAGCAGCCTCTGCTCCTTCTGAGGATTTTGAACCAACCGCATATTTTCAGCACTCAATGCGGTCATGGTCTGCTCCAAGGTTGTTCGAGCTGTAGTAACCACCGCCACCTCTGCCTCGGCGTTGTTGGCACGAAGTTCCAAAGCACGCATGGCGTTTGATAATTCTTCCATATTTGTGCAAGTACTTCCAAGCTCTGCTTCAACTCGCTCAGCACGTGCACGCATAATATCCAATGTGGCACTTTCTGAACTTGGAAAAGTGGATCGTGATCGCAGTACAAACTCAGATGTATTGCTCGGGCCTGGTGTGTCTTCATCTGCACCGTATGTAGCACGTTCCACTACAAGATCGAGTGGTGGAACTGAGTCTGTGCTGACCCGCCTTTCACGCTCTACGAGCTCGGCTTCATGTGCGATGAGGCGCACATTTTCATCTTGAACGGCCCGCATCCTTGCATGATGAACTTCCAACACTGCAGCATGTTGTCGTCATGTTTCTTCTTTTTCTGCTTGCAGTGTTTGTACTAATTGGCACAAGCGAATTACTTCTTCACCGTCAGCTTGCACTCCACCAATCACAGCTTGTTGGTTTACATCTGGACCGCTGCCCTGACCAACTTCTACCTCCATCAACTCTGTCCCTGGATGCTCCGCCAGTGGAACCACGTCCATTTGCACATTTTGGACATCAGCCAATGGCACGGCAAGATTTGGTACATTGTCCAACGGCACAGCAGAATTTGGTGCAATGTGGCGAGTTCGATTTGGAAATGCATTATTCCGCGATTTGTCCAAAAAGCTGCTCCAGTCCACATCCTTGCCAAGAAAAACCTCCACATATGCCATTTGGCACAATGAAAGTGTCCCGTCTTTCTTGGATCTTGCCCCCCAAAGTGCCAATGATACTTCAATCATCCTCTTCTTGAAGTGTGGATGTTGGCACTGGTCAATATTTACCACGCCAGATTTCACGTGCACCTCATACCGGTCGTGTGGCCAATGGCGGTTGATGTGGGCCAATCTATATATTGACGACATATCACTCTTGTCCATGGGCCATCTGCCTCCAACCACCCATGCTTTGCCATAACCTCTTCGGCATTAAGTGTGCCCCAATCCAAGGTTGCTCTGTTTCCTCTCTTCCTTCTACCTGGGGGTTCACCTGCAGGTACCAAACCTCCTGGGGGGTCACCTCCAAGTTCCAAACCTCCTGGGGGGTCACCTCCAGGTCCCGAACCTCTTGCTACATCCTCTACGTCCATTCTTGATACCTGTAAAATGACACACACGATACTGTATGCGAATACAATGACAATTTGCTTTGCCTTTTGTTGCGTGAAGGCAACTGAAATGTGACAAAACAATGTCAAATGTATAACACTTCCCCTCAAATTGCAGAGCGAAGTTTTCTCAAGCTCGGACAGTGCAACTCAAAAGAGGAAGCACGTAAACTGTCCAAAAAAGTTTACTTATACCCCCCAATTTCCGACCCGATTAGGCAGGATAATTAACATAACATCAGCCCGCCCCCCCCCCGAATCCAGACCGTCCAGGGCGTGGGACAGCCCTGGAATGGACGGCCGATACGTCCACAGAGGTACGACACAAGGTTGGGACGCCCTCAACGGGTTCGGGGCGCCGTCGACAGGTTCGGGAAATAATTACACCGCCGCCCGAGACTTGGACGGACGGATTTTCTGTCCTCTCGACGGTCTGCCCGTCCCCTCGATGGCCTGCCCGTCCCCTCGACGGATTGCCCGTCCTCTCGACAGAATACCCGTCTCCTCGACAGCATACCTGTCTCGTGGACGGAATACTCGTCTCGTGGACGGAATATCTGTCTCGTGGACGGCATACCCGTCTCCTCGACGGAATACCCGTCTCGTGGACGGCAAACCCGTTTCCTCGACGGGATACCCGTCCTCTGGACGGCCTACCCGTCTCTTGGACGGAAAGGCTGTCCAAAAGGACGGGGTGCCCGTCTCTTCGACAGCCTGTCGCTGGTCGGGAACGGCCCGGCCATCCTCTTGACGGCCTGTTCGTGGTCTGGGACGGCCTGCCCGTCCTCTTGACGGCCTGTCCCTGGTCGGGAACGGCCCGCCCATCCTCTCGACGGCCTGCCGAACGTCCTGGACGGCCCTTTAAAAATTTTATGGTTATTCTTTTGAAAATTGATTTTTTATTTTTAGTAAAAAGCAGTTTTTTTATTTCTTCATGTCATGTCCATGTTAGAAAGTCTTGTAGCCATCTTAGAAAATGTTATGACTGTTTTAGGTGGGAAGATGACCATCATGGAAACAATTTTCTGCTGATTTGGGGTAGTCTACAAACTCTTTTGGGCTTACTGGACAGTACACTTCAAAAATTCAAAAAAAAATCATATTTAATCCAAAAAATAAAATTCCAGTTGCGTTCTTCATTTCTCACGTGTGTCTTTGTATGGAAAAAATTTGATTATTTTTGCTAAAGGCAATACAACAAATCAGTCATTCTGCCTGTCATAAGCAGGTTTACCTTATATCACAAGGATAATGACATTAGAATCCATCATAGCATAAACTTAATTTCCATTTCATGATTTATTTAGAATGTACTAAATGTAGTAGACATTAAAAACACATTCGAAGTGCAAATCGCAATAATGAAATTTTATTTTTAGGGTCGTGTTGGGGGATTTTACATAAAATAGGAACTAGAGAAAATGAACTTTTGCTTGATAGTTAGACTCAAACTCAGAAAATATCAATTTGGGGGAGAAATTTCAGATTTAGAGTAAGGAGCAACAACTTCCCAAGATACACTAAAGTAGCATTTTTTTTTTTTTTTTTTTTCCTAAACTCTAAATTACGTGGAGGCAAATATTGGAAGGACTACAAAATCATTTGGATACACTTTGTAACTCAACATGGAAGGTCCCCGAAAAATGAATTGAACGCTTCCACAATCTTTCCATCTCATTGAAGTGATTGAATTGCCATCAAATTGGCACTAAATGATGTCGTTGGGCGTTCAGAGGTTGAAGTTTATTGTAAATATCTTGCAATCTACAATTTTATATAGGCAAAGTTTGTGAAATTTCTTCCGGTCAATTGAACACTACTTTAGTACTCTAGTATGAGATCTTATATACTACAAGTAGATGTGCACCTTAAAGGCCTAAAGTCCTAAACACATTCATTTTTTTTTTTTACATTCTTTACTATAGAAATGGCAATTTATTTCAGATATAGGATGGAAAAGAGGCCTTGGGACTTTAGTCAGTTTAGTGGTTAACATACGGTACTACATAAGCAATTAATAAACAATCCATATGAAAAACTATAATAATTCACCGCTAGTTGCTTTATAATTTAGAAGCCATAAAAAAAATATAGAGACCACAAAAATGTGAAGTTCATGTACTCAATGTTGCATTTCAATTTATTACACCAATCCACTCTTATTTGCTATAATTACATAAACTTGAACATTAAATACTCTTAAAATTGCAACAGTGAAGAGGGTTTAGGGTTTAGGGTTTAGGGTTTGGGATTTAGGGTATTGGCCTATAGGATTTACTTCAAAACCTAGCATAGACCGGAAACCACGAAAAATGTTCTTCCTTTTTTTAGTTGGCATTATAAGTGCAAAACTTGATCGAGATGTAGTCTTTGAAGTTTGAATTGGAAAAAAATAGATTAATGATTTAAAATCAAAGTTTTATAAAACATATTGAAGACACCAAAAAACGGCATAACAATATCTTTAGAAGGTAAAACATTCTTAAGTTTAGATGTATAGGACTACATTCTTTTTCTGTAATGTATGAATGGAAAGCCAAAACAATGTTTTACAGTAATCAATATTATGCATATGACATATGTTGTTTAGGAGGTCTTTCACTTATTTCATAATTAACCATTTCAGAGTTTTAATCTTACTACCTTTAACTGGAGCATTTAGAGGGTGGTTTTTGTCTTGGTCTTTGTATATTTGATCCGGGCTTAGTAAGTTATTGAATGTTTGTACGTTTGAGACTTTGAGTTTAGTATATTAGTGTAGACAAGGTTTAAAATTCAACAAAATACTAAATTGTCAGGTGCACTTACATGCAGGGAAGGATGGAATCAAAATACAATAATTCCCAAGGTGAAATTGTACAAGTTATAATTGATAAAATTCATTTGAATTCGAATTTGAGCCCTACAGAATATAAATTATTTTAAGGGATTGCAAGATTCTGGGATTTTTGTAAAAAAAACATTGCCCAATGCCAACAACTTTCGTGAAAATGGGTGCAATTAGAATGAATCAAATATTAACATGAACATCCAAATAGAACATTCTAGGACTGACATTAAGAAGTTTTCAATTTGACCTTCTTTGGTTTTTTCTATGTTTTTTCCATTATTTACGTGCAACAAAATATAATTCCATTCTAAATGAGCAATAAACCTTGTTTTTTGAGCATTTGAATGTCATCTCTGGTATTTATTTGTCCTCTAATTGAAACAAGTGTGAACATTAAGTTAGCACTCTTAAACTACCCGCCACCGTAGTCTAATGCCCGATTGAGAGGGAGGACACCTGTCCTGACAAGTTCGAGAGTGCCAAACCACATAAATGAAAAATTCTCCGAACAAGGATTAGAAATGAATTACACTCGGCCAGCACTGTTTTGAATGGCCCGCTCGACGACCTTCCCGCCATCTCGACGGCCTTCCCGTCTCTCGAAAGTCTTCCCGTCCTCTCGACGGCTAGTTCGCGGGCTGGACGGTCTTCCCCCGTGGATGGCCTTCCCGTCCTCTCGACGTCCAGTCCGCGGGCTGGACGGCCTTCGCGTCCTCAGGCCTAAAACTGCAGGCTGGACGGTCTCTCCCCGTGGACGGCCTTCTCGTCCTCTTGACGGCCAGTCCGCGGGCTGGACGGCTTGGCCCCTGGACGGTCTCCCCCCCTAGACGCCCTTCCCGTCCTCTCGACGGCCAGTCCGCGGGCTGGACGATCTCCACCCCTAGATGGCCTTCCCGTCCTCTCGACGGCCAGTCCGCGGGCTGGACGGCTTGTCCCTCTGGACGGCCTTCCCGTCCTCTGGACGCCTTGGACGGCCCTGGACGCTCTGTCCGTCCTCCCAACGGCCTGTCCGTCGACGTGAATGATTGGGGTGGATTGACCCCCTCGCTCGGCCTTACCAGGGGTGCATGTAAAAAAAAGCCCTCTGTTTTCGGCCGATCCAGGGTTATTATTGATGTGATTGAACTAATTAGGGGTCTTTATGAATTCATAATTTGCAAATAAGGAATGGTGCGGAAAACAGGGTCGGCCCGGAGGGCCGTGCGAGGGGGTCAGTTCACCCCGGCCACATGAAATGGGTATATAAGACTGTTTTTAGGGTACTTTCGCCACAGTCTCTCTTGCTCTGACGGTGCTCTCTTGTCTTGGATTGGTTGCAGTCCTTGCTTGCGAGCGCGGGTGCTGGGTAGAGGCTGTTTTGAGGAATAAGGGGGGCGGTTTTTCACTTTGTAGAAGACGAATTCCTAATTCCTTTGATTTTGATTATTTGTTACTTGTTACTGTCACGATGGCTGGTCGCGATTTCTCGAAGAGAAAGGTTGATGATTGGTAGACAGGTGTTGGAGATGCATCGGTTATGGACCCGGATGCGGAATCACCAGAGCCCGTTTCAGAGGCCGTAGCTGCAGAAGGGTCTGTAGCTGCTGTGGGGGGCAGAGAGTCTTCGAAGGGGAAGAAAAAACAACGAAGGAGGTACAAGGCTACAAATCCAGAGAAGTGGCCAAGCAAGGGTGCAACACGAAAATTGCATGAAGTGGCGTTGGATTTTTTTGATCAGTATTCGATTTTGCAGTTGAACAACACGTACGTCTCACGCGGATTACAGGGAGTGGATATCATTAAACAAAAGTTCCACCACATGTTCTGGACAACAATGAGCGCGGATGAGTGGCATGAAGACCGCACGAAAGAATGCTTCGATCATTGGTTGGAGTCACAAGTGCAAACGTGTATCTTCAACCTTGCCCAAATTGTGGAAAAAATAAAAGGCTTTGAGAAGAGTGTAGTGCCTAGACAACAAGCATTGAGTTTGTTGCACAAGAAGGTGTATTGGTGGCATGATGCAGTGCGTGGATTGTCTTCAAGCAACATCCGTTCCGCTCCGTGGTTTCAACGAAGTCAGAACTTGGCCTTTGGTCAACAAGCTGCAGGAGGAGTGGTTTTCCTTGAAAGAGGAGTGGTGGTGGTTCCTTTGTCTGGCCATAGCAAACAAGGGGGGCATGGGAGGGTGCGCAAAGTATGTGTTCAAAATTCAAAACATATTCCCGAGAATATGGAATTAGCTGGGAAGTCAGCCTTGCGCGTAGATGAATTGAAGAAGTCCAGGGAGAAGTTGTCCATCGAGGCATTGGTATGTCCGTGCGAGCATCCAGGGGTCATCAAATTCTTTGCTATAAATGACATGACCATGGAGTGTTATTCACAATGGTGGAATGGCGGTACTCTCGGCGCCATGTTTACCCTTGATGAGAAGAACCGAGATCCAGATGAAATTGGGGAGTTGGCTTACCATGCAACTCCCCAATCAATGCAAGAAACCAAACGACTCATGGCATATAGACGCAAGCGCACTTAACTTGCGTGGGCGATGATTTGCATTGTGGATGCAGTGCAACAGTGCTCTGTATTGCACAACGACATCACACCGGAGAACATTATGCTTCATTTTCCGAATGATGATGGAAGAACCGTGTGGATTGGTCTATATGATTGGGGAATGGATAGCCGCATCAACGAAGAAACCCCTTCTCTTTACCAATTCAATTGTCCAAGGAAGTTTTAGGCAACCCGAGCGCAACGTTGGTGGGTGGCTCTTGAGTTGATGTATTTGATTGGAGAGACAGGAACTTCATCATCTCCTACTCGCAGGGTTAAGCCACTGTGTGTTAGTATACACACGGACGGATACTCCATAGGGAAATTGGCTATGAAGGTATGGAAAAAAGATCGCGGAAATGTAGATATGATTCCGGACCTTACGGCATTTGGTATGTTTCAAACCATGTTGGGTGAATTGTGCAAGGTGGAGCCACTACAACGACGCTCGGTGATTGGAGTCGTGCAACGTCTAAGTGGTGCTCCAACGTTTTGGACACCACCCATGGATTGCTACCGCGAGGCCCGCAAAGAACAAGACCTTCAAGAAGAGCAGGCGCGCAATGAAGATTAGATAATAGTGTATTACCATGTAGTTGCAAAATTAGTGTTTACTTAGTACATGTAGTTATTATAGTATGGGCTTGAGGACATCCATAGCAATGTAGCACACTTTGTGGCTTCAATGCATTTTGTACTCATTTTGGTTTATATAAAGTTATAAACGTATTTTACCTAAACATTGAGTTGTAAAAAATTTCTTGTCTTCCCTAACTTTATCATTTAAATTGCGTGTAAACACACATCTTATATCTTTAGTACTAAAAACTTTGAATTGTATATCACTACAAGAAATTTCAATTAGTTTTGTGCAAAATTGTAATTGTCAACATTTTTGTTGCACTTCATGCCATAAATAAGTAAAAATAGAAAAAACAATTCAAGAGATTCTAAATTTTTAGTTTTTTACAAGAGGTACAAATATCAATAGAGATTTCTAGTCAGAAAAATTTTCAATTGGTTATTTAATTTTTCATGCCCAAAACTAGTAAACAACCACAAAGAAAAGCTTGAAGTCAAATTTGACTATCAAACCAAATTTATATTTTTATTGAAAATCAGCATAATATTTTAATATTTTTCAACATACGTAAGAATTCATTTTCTAGTTATGCTTTTTTTTTTCAGAAAATTCAATGGAAAATTGATTTTATTGTGATTTTATAAAGCTGAACGTGGAAATCAAATTTTATCAATTATAATATGTATGAGAATAATCTGAAACTAGGGCCATAAATGAATGAATGAACACAAATTATAGTTCTATAATTTTAATTTTAATGAAATTTGAAAAAAAGAAAACATACATGAAAAAAACACCACACTGTGTTATTTGGATTGCAAACATAGTTTCCAATTGCAATAATTCTTTCAAATTTTGACCTCAATTCTTGAATATTCAAAAAAATAATTCAAAAACAATAGTGCCCCAAAGGCCCAATTTTCCATAAATCACACTCAGTGAAAGTTAATCTGAAATTGCAAAGCTAGCATTCAGAAAACTAGTTTTTCCAAGTTTGAATGCTAATATCTTTCAATCTATTCGGTCAAACTTCATGAAATTTTTACCACGTGATAAAAAACATGTAAAGTATAAGATCTTACGGTTAGATGTTGTAAAAAACATTTTTTCCGTATGTTGAGGCAAATGCAAGAGAAAAGGCAGTTTTGCGGGTTTTTTTGGTGTAATGACTTTGGGACTTTAGGGGTAAACAGTTCTATGAGAATGAAAGGAACAAAAGTCATATTTCATATTAATGCTGATTTCAATATGCAAGGTATTGAGCCGCTAAAACCATTGCATTTGAAAACATGAAGACCCTATTGTCTTTTCAAAAACATTCAACGTCTTCCATGCCTAAGAATGCGCATAGAAGTATTTGCATTTGCTTCTTGTTCTATTGGTTCACTACCACCAGTTTCTTCGAGTGGACCTTGTCGAGGCACCGGCCCCCTGTAATCACTATCTCCTGGAACCTCACCATCTTCACCTATAGTACCACCGATGGATTCACCATCATCATTGGATGTTGCACTACCACTTTCGCTGGAGGCCTCGGAATTGCGGTTTCGTTGTGGTCAAGCTATAGAAGACAACGTCTGAAGAGGTCGTTGGCCTATTGCATCCATAATGCCATCTATAATGGGTCCTCCTGTTTGAACTTCTCTTAAAAATGGTTGGGAAGCCGCTTCTTCCCTCCTCAGCCTTCTACGCGTTCTACTACTTACACGTTCACTAGTAGTACCTTGTGGTCGTGGACGCTTCCCTCGATTATTGGCATGTACAGGTGGCCGCAATGAAGTCGTATTTCTAGTCACACGCTGTGTCACCATACCAGCCAATCGTGTACCTATCGACGAAGTTGGTTTGCGTGGACGAACTTCGGAACTAGACGGCCTTGATGAACTTTGGATTTGTAGATTTTCCAATATTGGCATTTGCCTTTGTGCAACCAAGACTCGATTTGGAGGGGCCATATGTGCTTCTCCACCTTGAGGGGGCCCTTCACTGCGGGTGGTCCTCATGGGCAACGACGGTGGTACTACTACGTTTTCTTCACGTCCTCTTTGAACGTCAATACCATCTCTTTCTATTGTGGCATCAACTTGTACATCCATAGGGTCTGGACTTAGTGGTCTCGGTGCCACAACGTCCTCATTTGTATTGCCCCCAGTTGGCCCAGCATTCCACGTTTGTGGCATTCGTGGTGGACTTCCTTGATGTCCCTCGTATACATTGTCGTTGTTATCCCCCTCTTCAAAGTCAAATATGGATGCATCAATTAGAGGACGCACTCCTCCCGCCCCACGAAATCTATCAAACGGTGGCTCATCGTCGTCATTGGAACTATCATCTGAATCGTCATCATTGGGATCAGAGAGAACCGAACCACGGTCTAGACCATCAGATTCATCTATCATGGAATCCTCTGACATCATGTTTTCAGTATACCACCTTGTCGGATTTGCTGCAGCCCTTTCTCTAAGAGTCTTGGAATTGGTATAAATGTAAACCAATTCCTCAGCACGCTCTGATGTCAATCTATTGCGTGATTTGTTGTGGACAAACGAATACATGCTCCAATTGCGTTCACAGGATGATGCAAAACACACTTGCGCGAGGATCTTTCTGGCAATCGGTGCAAGTGTACGAGCACTGGCTCCGAGAAGGTCCCACCATTTGTGAGGTTGTAAATTCAAGGCGTTTACATCAGGAAGTCCACCAAAAATGCCTCGCCGATCTCTAAATGCTTGGTACTCAGACAAAGCTGAAGCAAATGCTTGATCTCCAACAGCCAATTTGCACAAAACTCTCAATATGGCTTCTCTTGCCTCATTATCATCCATTAGCATGACTTCGTCAAGTAAAAAGGGATTCAATAGAGCCCCAGCATAATGCAAATCTGTCCTGAGCATGTCCCAACGCTTGTAGAAATCATCGATGGCGGAAACTGCATATCTCCGCTCTAATGAAAATGGTGGATCCTCCAAAGATAAAACATGCTTTTCCACCTTTTTCATTACAAGCCATGCCTTGTCTAAGCACGGGTGCTTGCCATCAAACTCTCGAAGAGCAATCAACACGGGCTGCACTATGTGCACAAAGTTCAAACATTTCCTCCAAAATTCATCCGTTCGCACATATCGTCGCACATCGTTAGCTTTTCTTTGCTTTTGATTGGATGCCAATCTCCGCGTGTACTCATTCCACTGTGGATCGTGGACTGTCGATTCTATTGCTTCCCTCACCTCCACCAAACGTTCGATCATGAGGAACATGGTAGCAAAACGTGTTTGAACGGGATTTTTCAAAACGTGATTAGGAGAATGTCGTCGAAAGATTGCAAGTGGCATGTGATGCGTTCGAATGTATTTCACAATTGACTTGGCTTTCTTGACCATACTTGTAATTCAATCTTGTTTTCCCCAATCTTCAAGTAGAAGGTCAAGTGCATGTGCTGAACACCCTTGAAAATATATGTGTGGAAACCTACGAAGTAATAGAGCGCCAGCGGCCAACATGTTAGCTGCATTGTCTGTACAAACTTGTACCACGTTCTGTGCCCCTACCTCGTCAATGTAATCACCCATGCAATTAGCCACGTAAGTAGCATCTTTGCATTCGCCTGTTGTGTTTATCAATCCAAGAAAAACCTCTCCACTTGTATATGCCAACATGACATTCATCAATGGTCGATGTGTAACGTTGTCCCATCCATCAGAGCATATTGTAACGCCATATTTGTGGATTGGTGCCCTCGTCTTCTCTGCTACAATTGTTGCCACTTCGTCTTTTGTAGATTTTATGAGCTTTGTACGAAGTGCATGGCACGCTGGAGGTTTGTAGCCAACTCTTGATTCCGATGTTGATTTCACTGCATCCACAAAAGCAGGATGCCTCACTACATTGAATGGTATATTGGCTTCATAGAAAAACTTAGCCCACTTTTTGTCAAGTACTTGCTTGTTTGATGCGTTCATTCCTTCTTGTAGAGACAATTGCCTCATCGATCGACTGTGGGTCAAACTAGGGTTGGGCGCCTCCGATGATCGTACTTGAGAGCTTTGCCCCCTAGTGTTTTCTCCTCCATCGTTTGCCGAGATTGAAGCATCATGTTGTTGCTCACCACGTACTACACTTGGTAGTATCGTTGATGGTGATGTCACTTCCACGTCGCGTCCAGTTCCATGCAAAGTGTCCGGAGGTATATGTCCTCCACAATTAAAAAACATTACCTTCACGGCTGCATTGACTTTAGTGCACGCTCTCATTCCAAGGAGGGTTTCATTTTGTCTATATCCCAAATGGAAAAGCAACCGATCCTTTTGATAGCTTAGCAAAGCTTCGCAAAACTTGCAAACAACTTTTCCATCTGGCCGTAGTGTGTACCAAGGTTCCCATTGTGATCTTCCTCCACCCATTGCTCTTATCTGTCCTCCTTTACCTGCCCCTGGACCAAAAAAAAGATTAGTATTCTGTTTGAAATGTGATGTGAAAACAACACTTGTTGCTCTCACAACAAGTGCCACCACAACACACTCTTCTTGGACTTCGCTCTACCGCAATGGTTGTACTCCAACCAAGTCATGAAAGGCAAAATCAGCAAGGGAAAGTAATCTTGAATAGGCAGAAGTCCTTAATATACACCTTGAAGCCCTCCCTAAAACCCTAAACCCTAAACCCAGCTAGACGGAGTGACGGCTGATGGGGTGGACCCTAAACCCGCAACCTTGCCAACAAAACCGTCCAAGGGGCGACTGTCCCGTCTTGTGATATTCCGGTCCAGGGGACGGGACGGTTTTCTGTCCAGAGGACGGAGAGGCCGTCCAAGGGACGGATTACCGTCCAGAGGACGGAGAGGCCGTCCAAGGGACGGATTACCGTCTAGAGACGGGCTCTCCGTCCAGGGGACGGCTTACCGTCCAGCGACGGACTCTCCGTCCAGCGGACGGCTTACCGTCCAGCGACAGAGTCTCCGTCCAGAGGACGGCTTACCGTCCAGCGACGGAGTCTCCGTCCAGCAGACGGCTTACCGTCCAGCGACGGACTCTCCGTCCAGAGGACGGCTTACCGTCCAGCGGACGGCCTCTTCGTCCACAGACAGGCTCTTCGTCCAAGAGACGGATGTCCATTTGGCGACGGAGTCACCGTCCAGGAGACGGCCCGACGCCGTCGCAGAATGGACAGACTTCATCCGCGCTCCGGATGGTCCCGTCAGTATCGGCGACGGGATGTGACGCGTCAGGACGGACGCGTCATGACATCCGGACGTGAAAAGCCCACGTCACGTCCGGATAGACAACTTTGCAGTTTCTGCATTTAGTTTCGGGGTCTTCTACTTCAAAACGATAGCTCACTACAGCTGCAGTGTCAGAAAATTGACGGATTCAGAAATTCTTGAATTAACAAATGCCGCATGCAAGGGAGGAAATTCTTACCTTATCTTGTTGAAATCTTAAAAATCTACTAACTTGTCCGTTTGTAGAGAAGGAAGATAATGAAGGAGCCGGAAATAGTGGCGGCTACAATTTGGCTGCTCAGAGTCCAGCAAGCAAGGCCTTGGCTGTTCATCTTCTTTGCTATGTGTTGCCTCGTCGGTGTTTGTAAAATTTTAACTTGCAAGCATTCTTCATGCAGGGTACTGTCGTACGCGTAATCTAGAGGTAAGCACCTTTAACACACAATTGTGGTTAGATGACACGGAAAATCGTCCCAGGGACTCTACTATGTTGCTATGAATTTGAATTTAATCGGATTATCTCTCAAACACCCCAAGGGAACCTAAAACCTCTCTTTCCCTCCTCCGGAACTTTACTTCTTTCCGGTTTCTAATCCGGATCCGTCCTTTTCCGGAATCCGGATACAGTAACTCTTCGGCTTGTAATACCCCTGTTTTACCTTCAGGGGGTCCGCTTTTACTCTTTGAAGGGGCAGGGACTCCACCACTTATCAGTTACATAATCTAACACCTACAAAACAACCCAAGACACTTAATAGATCTAAATGTTGCTACGAAGTAGGTTCCCGTCTCCTCACAGCTTTCCGGATTCCTATCCGGGAAGCAGGTCACACAGAATCCGGTTCTCCCTCTCCACTACAACGACAGATACACAATCATCCGATATAGACACAAGAGAAAATCCACAAAAAAGTAGTTGGTGCTGTAGTTGGCAGATCTTCCGGTAAGTGGGGGTATTCTCCTTGGCGGTCGCTTAACTCCGCACGGAACTAAGAATAGTTCCGGAACCTCACCCTCTTCACTCCAATAGGATTACTGTTCTAGTAATTTAAAGACCCTAAATGCACAAGTCCCACAAATCCGATCTAACTCCTTCAAGGATCCTCTTCTAAGATCTAAATCAAAACAGCCATGAATCCGGATTCCTCCTTCCCAGTTCCTCACAACTTACAAGGCACACAAACACACCACTCAAGTCCTTAAAAAGTACTTTAGAACATGGATAGTTCACTAAGTGGCTTGGATCAAAGTAAGGTAAATGAAATGAAAACTGAAATTGCATAAGGATGGAATGAATGAGCAACAGACCTGCTGACCATTTAAAACCAAAACCAAAAAGAAAAAGACAACCAAAAATCAAGCTAACTAACCACAGAAGCATCCGAGATATCTAGAGTGCTACTCTAAGTTATCCCTAGAATTCCGGAAACGGGCCCACATACGGAAAATCCGTTCCGGAAAACCCTAAGTAAAAATCTAACTTCTAAACCCTACTTTCTTTGCCTTCTTCGAGCTGCTCCCCGACTGCACCAATGATGTCCTCGCCCTAGTCTTCGGCAGCGGTGTTAGCTTTCCGGCCGCTCGCGTCTGGATCTTCCGCTTCTTCGGCGGTGAGTCTTCTTCCTCATCCGTCTCTGTCGCGGATTCCGTCTCGAAGTCTTCCTTCTCGGATTCGAGAATCTCCATCTCCCGGATTGGTGAATCCAAGTTGATCGGCTCGTTGATAGCCTCCGGGGACGATGGTTCCGCTGGAGTCTCTTCCTGCATGTGGACGAAGTCGTCTGGATGCGACTCGGTCGGATTCTCCACCGCTCCAATCCGGTTGAGTAAATTACCCCGGATCTGCATCCCTTCTTCCGGTGTCTGAGTCTGAGCCGGCGTGGAAGTTCCGCCCTGCTCCGGAACGCTCTGCCCCTCCCTCTGACTCTGTCCCGGAGAGTATGTCCTCTGTGTCAACCATTCGCGCTGTACAAATGGCTTCAGGAGAGACTGTAGTCCCCTTGGTTGCGACAAAACCGGAATCCCCACAACTGGTTTTGGCGGAGTTTGGAGATACGGGTTGGTGGTGAGATCCGCTTCCGGAAAAGTTGAGAAGTCCATCGCCCTATCCGGATCGACTCGCGCCACCAATGTCCGCATCTCTTGGAGTACCTTCTGCATCCGGGCCTCGAAATCCATAAGGATCATTACGACCTTGGATCCGGACACGTGTCCCCCCGCTACTAATTGGGCGTCGTAGAGCCTTGCCTTGTTCACAACCTCCGCCAGTTGTTCGATCAGGGCTTGGAGGTTCCGGACCATCTGCATGGCGTCCCTCTCATTTTTCTGTGCCGCCTCGCACTCTCCCTGTGCCCAGTTCTTCCGACTTTCTGCCTTCTCTCGGCTTCTCTCCAGGACCCGGATCTGCTCGTCCTTCTGACGGATGACTTCCGGATTCGGCCTCCGCCGAATTTCTTCGATGATCTCCGCAGGTGGTACGTTTAGTTCCGTCGCTACTTCCTCCATGAACTGGATGGCCTTGTGGTGTAGATTCTGGGCCTGATGCATCCAATCAAACCCGATGTCGAAGAACTCCCTTAGAGGTGGCTTCTCCTCTTCCGGAATTGGGCTTGTTTCCCGTGGTTCCGTCTCAGGTTGCTTCCCCCGTGAACCCGGATCCGTCGACTTCCGCCTTGGCTTCTTCCGCTCCAAGGCTTCCTCTTCCGGATCGTCTTCCTCCGCCTCCTTCGGCTCGTCCTTCTCCAGCTCATCCGTAAGGTCGTATTTGACCAACTCCAACCCGGTGTTGTACACCAGCATCTCATCCGACGTTAAGACGTCTCCGTGGTGGTAAATGTGGAAGAGATAGGGGCTGATTGGGCTGTACCGGCTTTTGGACACATGGTCCGCAAGCTTTGACACTACCTGAGCTATGATCCGTCCCCAGTGCACTACTCTCTCCTCCATTGCTCCAAAAATGGTGTTGGCCATCGTCATTGTAACCCGGGTAGGTTTTTCCGGATACAGTATGGGGATGAAAAAAATTTAACACTCGCTTATGGCACTCGTCCACGCAGTCGCTGATCGCGTATCCTTCCTTCGCGTGAGGAGGGTTCCGGAACTTCCCAGTGGCGTATTTATCCGCCCGAGAGGCAAACCCGTCTCCAAACTTCCGAAAAGAGTAGACTTCCGCCCACACGTCCTCCGTCCACCCCTTGGGCTGCCCTCGTACCGTCAGCTCGTACTGGTTCGAAGTCCCGTTGATTAGCTCCTGAATCAACTCCTCCCCTCTCAAGTTCCACGGCCGGTTTATCAATCCGGCACACCCTAATCTCCGGAGGTCCTGCTCCAACTCTTGCCGAGCGGTGGGGTCTGTCGGTATGGACGGACTCACCATCCGGGCAACCACCGACGATTTTGCGGATCGCGGCGCGCTACTTTCCGCCATCGCTGCACCGACCAAGTAACCCTAATCCGGCCTCACCTCTCTCTATCCGTAAACGCACTCTCACCAGACTTTCACTCAACTAGCTATGCACGGACGAGTTTGGAAACTCAAAAGATGGAGAGAGAAAGGCGGGTGGTGGCCTTTAAATAGCCAAAACAACGTCACGAGTTCTCGGATTGGAACTGGATTAGGTTTCCGTTCCCGAGGTGCGTCCCCTAGCCTCGTAGGCTGGATCCCTAGTCCGTAGGTGGCGGCGCTCCGGTTCATTTCCGGAAACCCTAATCTGGTCGGATCGGAAACTAGTTTCCGGATGAACGCTTATTCCAAACGTAAGCTTTTCCGGAAGACATCTATCATTTCTTAACCGAATTTTTTTTTTAAATCTCTATCTATTCCATCTATTCTACTCTATCTACGCAGAAATTAGGTTTCCGTGTTGTGACATGACCCCTTTTTCAACTGTGAGAGTCCCCGTGAACATCCGCTCTCTCATCTTCCGATTCAAGATCCGATTCGTACCTTTTAACTCTAGCCTTGTTGACTCGGGTGTCAAGCCATACTCCCTGCAAATCTTCCAATTGTATAGATCCGTTGGGGAAGACATACTTTACCTTGTAGGGTCCCATCCACCTTGTGTGTAACTTGCCTGGGAAGATCCGGAATCGGCTGTCGTATAGTAACACTAATCCGCCTTCCTTGATCCCGTGCTCGGCCGGAAGCTTGTTATCATGAACCATTTTCCGTTTTGCTTGTATTTCTTTTGTTTGGTCCAATGCCACCAGACGAGCCTCCTCCAAGTCTTCAATTGCGAGCAACCGGATTTCCGGATCACTGGCTGACACCGCATTCCGGGTTGTTATCACCCGATACGTCTCCATCTCCAATTCAATCCCGTGTACTGCCTCCTGTCCGAATACTAAGTAGAAGGGAGTCCTTCCCGTTGTGGTCTTCTCGGATGTGTTGTAGGCATGTACGGCAAATGGGAGTTTCAAATCCCAATCTGTCTTGTGTTCCGAAATCATTTTGTTGAGTGATTTCTCCACAATTCCATTTGCCCTTTCCGTTAATCCGTTCGCCCTTAGATTATACGGAGTAGTTTTCCGGTGTTTGATGTAGTACTTGGTCGTGATGTTCTGAACAACATCGTTGAGGAAGTGTAGCCCTTGATCGCTCACCAACTCCAGTGGATGACCAAACCTCATCAAGATTTCCGTAAACAGGAAAGTGGCCGCAACTTGAGCCGTATTCTTCCGCGTTGCTCGTGCTTCCACCCATTTGGTTGCATAATCTGTTGCCAGAATTATGTACTTCTTCCTTCCGAAACTAACAGGGGCAATGGGCCCAATAAAATCAATCCCCCATTTCGCGAAGGGTGCAAGTGGTATAATAGGATTAGGTGGCCAGTGGTTCCGGATGGATGGGGCACCCATCCGTTGACATTGATTACAACTGCCCACGTATGCCTTGACATCCCGGATAAGGTATGGCCACCAGTACCCGGCAGTCCGGATCCGGTTAACGGTGGTGATGGCTGCAAAATGCCCTCCTGAAGGTCCGGAATGCATGGCCGTCATGACTTGCTTCCGGTCCTTGGCCTCCAAGCACCTCCGGAGTTGATCATCCGCCCCCATCTTAAACAGTGTCCCTTTAATCAATGAATATGGGGCTATCTTTCTCTGGAAAATGATCCTCTCTTCACGGTTCAATCCTTTCGGATATGTCTCACTAGTAAGGTCACGATAGAAAATACAAAGTTCTGTAGAGGAGGTCCACATAAACTGCGATAAGAAAAGGATAAATTTATGCCGGCAACACTACTTAGTAATATAAGAAATGACATGCTATTCCACAAGTTGTGGCCACGCAATGGTTTAGGGTAACGTCGTACGAAACAAATAAATGTAGCAGAAGAATTGCAGTCAAGAAAATGTGTAGTCTACGTAACAAAGACAAGACCATAGAAATCAAAGGCAGTGGCCCTTTTAGTCTCACTGCAAAACATAAATGGAAATACAAAAGGTAGAAACCCTACAGGCAGTGGAACTGCAAAAAGTCTAAGAAGATATACTATCACCACTACAGTCTCCATAGATATCACCAGATCTACAACTAGATTCTGAATCTGAACAATCTGATGGAAACGAAGTATCAACAGCAGCATCTATGTCAAGATACTTTAGGACCCTGCGATCTACTCCAAGTCCAGGTTGAGGTGCAAAAGTGGGTCTACTTTGTAGAGAAGCTCGTGCCATTGCATCAGCATAGACAGGTAGGGTAAATGACTTGTCAAGGCTATGAAGCACTCCTGATTGCAAGGCGAAAGTAGGAGTTGGACTCCTCAAGCTCGAGCTGATTATACAACAAGTCAATGAAGAGATTAGTATAGGAAAGAGTGAAAATAAATTCATAGCAATACTAACTTATTTAAACCTCCATATTCAAAGCATGATAAAAACTTACTTACAGAATCTATGGCGTGGAACAATGGTCGACTCCGCAATCTCTTCATCCAGTAAGACCTCAGAGGCCTCTTCAGCATCAAGACGTTGCTTCTTGGAGACCTTAGGGACAGAGACCACGATGAGGGGCTCCAGAATTTCCTTGAAGATCGGTTGATCCACCTCCATGACCACAAAATGCCAACCAGCCTTTCGACAAGCGTGGACAGAAGCTCCTGTATTGAATCCAAAAACAAGTAAGGAAATGTGAATGAACAAGAAATCATAACACCTTCATAAAGAGATTCAACAGGAAGCCCTTACCAGTGGACGCAGTGCAATCAAGCACTATGTCACCAAACTGCGTGGTAGACTCAATCAGCATTTGGAGAAGTATAGGGTCCTTCTCCCTACCTCCTCTCCAAGGAGTAGTGCCTCTCATCAGCTGTGTGTCCTTTGTTACCAAGTTGAAGAGAACATCATCAGCCGCGACGTTGATACCGATAGTATCGAGCTCTAGCACAGGCGTAATGGAGAAGATGGAGGCTGGTACCCCGGGGAAGCTCCTCACAAAAAATTGAATGCAGAATCTCAAAGTCTACAAACAAATGAAAATACAAATGACATTAATACAAGAGAAGTCAGTGAAGCGAGTGCTTAGGACAAGAGTGAATTGAACATGCATGATGGACTCACAGTCATTGAAGCGTTCCTGGCACTAGTCAGAGGTAAGCGATTCACTCCCATGAATTCCTTGAAGAGTGAGAAGTGGTAAGGCCTCAGGCAGCCACGAATATCAGCCCTGATCTGAAGATGATCTGGATGAAACAATAGGAGCACCCCGTTGTCGTGAACCAGTTCACAGGCACTCTCGAAAACCGTCTCTACAAATCGATCTGGAAGCTTGTTCCACTCCGGAATGGATGAGCCAGGAGAGTTCACTGTTGGAATCGGTAGACCTTCAGGAATGTCCACCACCATGAGATCGAGAAGTCCGGAAACGGCTTGAACACCTCTCAAGGCTCGGGCCTTATCAGATTTGTGCTGCACATGTCAAAAAAAATTTAGAATGACACTCACTTCATGTGAACAACAATGACATCAGAATGCAATGGAAAACAAGAGTAGGGGAATACCTTCTCAAGAAAGGCTTGCAAATCCATCCATTCCTTCGGAAAGGAATTGTGTTGCTCATAATACGATGCAACGGCATCTAGAGATGATGAGAGGAAAAGCTCATCCAAATGCAAAGTCCCCCCCGAGCAATCTTGGAAGGCAGGTGATGTACACTGCTGCAATCTTGAAGTTGAGAGCTCGATAAAGGAAGAATCCCGCTTGCGAGGATTCTGTGACATGGACCCAATGGAAGCCTTTGGGAACACAAGCGCTGGAATAGAAGCATCACCTGCCTTTGACTTCCCTGATCGCCCAACTCTCTTGGCATCTCTTTCTGCATTCCGTTGTGCATCCCTCGCTGCCTTGTCCTTGACCTTCTGGGCCTCCCTATCAGCCTTAGCCTTGGCCTTCTCCGCATCCTTGGTCCTCTGGTTGAGAATCTTGTTCCTCTCCTTCTCGGGTCGCATAGAGATGTCCACCTCTTGCACCTCCTCCTCTTGCACATCATCTTGGCCGGGAGCAACATTATCAGCTTCATCAGAAGCCTTCTTCGCGTCCTCTTCTTCAACTGGGCAGAAGGACTTCCCGCATTCAATGTACCAGCAACACGCCCTGAGATGCGCAAGGGACCAAAATCAAGCATGCCAAGCATTGTACATGCAAAGAACGGAGTTCTTGTCTGTCCATGCGGTCAAGTATTGCGGAAGGTGGGGCTCTTCAATGGCACCAAGTGGGAGGAGCTCCCTCTTGAAGTACCTGATGAAGGAAGACAAAGCAAAAGAAGAGTTATGTAACAATCATCAATACCAATGAAACAATGAAATAATAAACAGATTAGGAACTCAGATTATACCTATACACGGCTCGCTTCACAGCAAGGTCTGTTTGCTTCTGGTTTACGAATGCCTTCGTCTTCGTATAGGACTCCTTGCCCCTGAAGAAGCCAACGAATCCATGCTCCCATATCTGATTATGCCAAGCCTGGATGTACTGGGAGATGGACCTGAGCTTTTGAGCGACATCCATGTTTATCGCCAAGCAGTCGTCCCTGACGCTCTTCGAGAACAGATCAATAGCACCGTCCTCAAGCTGTAGGATATAAGATAAATAAAACACGTTAAAAAGCTCAATGGTCAGGGTTTAGGTGATTAATGTCAACTTCATCAATACCATGTATAAATATGAAATGAAGTAAACGAAGAGTACAACAAACACTAACACGAACTTTATAGAGTCAACAAAGATGAAAGTTGATAATGAATTCAACTATGTGATTATTACAGATCTCAAGTACTCACCCCTGCCCAAAATGAAGCCTTGTTTAGCCAACCTTCGAAGTCCTTCTCAGTAAATCCCTTAGGAGGGAAGTGGATTGCCTCACGGGAGTAGATGCTTGAATTCCAATTTTGAAGCCACCGAACTTTAAACTCCGGACCTGCACAAGCCGTTGCAATGAGCTGAAGCTTCTCTAGTGTCATCTCTGGCTTTTTGTTATTGCTCCAGTGCTTCGTGATCTGCGAAATGTACAAGGGATGTTAATACATTAATATGAAATAAGAAGAAGGTCCCAAAGAGGAGTCTTAAGAGAAAAATGAACCTCTTCAAGGAACTTGTCACCGAACTTCGGGTTGGCAATCGACAGGTACTTGAAGAACTGGCCCTTGAACGATTGATGTTTGATTCTTGTTGCAGCCCTCATGGCCATAGTAACGCCGGCGTCGGTCCTGACCTCCATCAGTGTCTCATCATAATACCTTCTTGCCGCATCATCTGAGGCCTCTCCAATCTCTTGCTGCAATTGAATATGAGTGACTAGCATAAGCATGGATGTCTATGAAATTAAGAAATTTGACTAACACAAAGAGTCAATAGGATTATTACCCTGAAAAGGAGCGCAACAAAGACATCGGTTGTCAGAGGATACCATGTCTTCTTGATGTGGGGGCTGTTTACACACCTCCTATATTCCTCCTCAGTGAGCCAAGACTTGAGGCTTTTGAGGGGCATGCACCCGACAGACTTCACACGGTATAGTATGTGCACCATACTCGTCTTCACATGGGAGTGCTCATTGGACCTGAAGATACCAAATGACAGTAAGAAACAAGTACTTGTAGAAAAAAATAGAAAATCCAAAAAAATGTAGTGAGAAATCTTACTTATTGATGTCGTGCATGGCGTTCATTAGGAGGGCCACCTTGCCCTTCGTGTCGAGGCAAATGCTATCCACGCAATAATGCCACTCCCGTTCATTCCGATGAAGCCGGTCAATGTATCCTGTCCATGCCTTGAAACGATGGTTTCCATCACAAATGAAGAACATTCGACCACATAAAAACATGAGGTGAGGGTCTAGGGACAATTTGGCCTCGAATGCATCGTTAATTGAGGTCCACTGAGGTCCCCAACTACTAGTGTCCACATCCGTCACAAGCCTCTCCTCCCCGTTCTCGTTGGTTGTGGATACATAGAACATGGATGCTCCAGGCCTATATCCATGGGTAAACTCGGCCTCCAACCTCTTGATGTCCTGGGCAAACGTTGGGCGGACTAATGGCATGTACACCAACCGACATAGCGGCATCTCGAACCTCGAGGCCTCCTTGGGCGATAACCTCATTTCCTCAATGCAATGGATGTTGTTTGACTTCTGCTGGTTACGCAACTCGTCTTCATTAAGCTTGAGTAGGGCTTCCTCTGCCTCATCCTCACTGATATCGATGGCCGTCCGTGGCTCGGAGGTTCCCTCTCCACAAGGCTCGGGATGTAGCGGAGTGTCCCCTACTTGAGCCATAATCTGCTCGACAAATCTGAGTAATTAGATTATCATAAACTTGCACCTAGAGTATACGGACCATACAGCTTTCACCGCAAATGTACATTCCTAGATTCAAGAAAATATGTGCGCACATTGAGAAAGCGAATTGGAGCTACAGACATTTAAATAATAAAGAATATCATGCATTTGTAGAGTGAAAAGTTCACAAATATGAAATCAATAGTCTGTTCATCATGAATAGTTAGAAATTGGTTACGACAACTCAGATCTTTCACCACTAAGATTTAGCTACGACGCAAACTTGTCACCACTGGGATTGCACATTCATGAAGGCTGTGCATGATGAAGAGCTGGAAATCCAGTCTCTGTGTTTCTGTCCCCAGAATGAAAACTGAGATTGAATTCAATACTTACTCTAAGGATATCGAGATTAAGGAGAATTCCTAATTACACCAAACACTGTTTGACCTCTTTTCTACCACGGGAACATACAAGACCCATACAGTAGATAGTACAAGATTATCAGTCTGAAGGGTAGCTGCGCACAACGGCGTTGCAGATCCTCTGGGACACCTCGGTGCCGAGGCTGCCCTGGTGAAATCTCCGGAGGACAGCAGCGGCAAGAGTTGAGACACTGAAACGCAGGAAGACGAAGACTCAGTCTAGAGATTCTCCGATGTGACCTCCTCCAATCTGCAAAAGTCCAGACAAGGCAAGTAATCCATACGCTCATGACGGCAGAGCGTGGCTAACGAACAAGATTTTCCGAGACCGATCACGAGCTCACGGCGATAAAAAAAAGGAACCAAATGACAAAGCTGCTGCCGCGCATGGCATCCCGCAAATCCTGTGGTGGTCCCTCGGCGGCGAGGCTACACCAGAGGGACAGATGGACGTCATCAGCATTAGGGTCTCGCGGTGTTCGGCTGAGAAACTAATAAGGTTGCGGCTGCCCCAGCTCACATCCTGACGTAATCTATTGATTCCCTCGGCGCCGAGGCCACCTGCATGCAGTCACTGGATTCGAGGAACAACTCGGAAGCTTTACTGACTGAATACGCACAGTGCGCTAGTAAGACGATAACCGGACCAACCAAATCAACTCACTGAAAATGCCCTTCAGCCGATCAATTTTTGGTGGCTGTCGGACCAAGGTCGTCCTCAGATCTTTGAAGACAGGCCCGCCTTTCTCCTGTTCTCGACTTCTATCGTTCATGGAAAAATTAGAAAACCATTTGACAAAGCTGGAGACTCAACCTACTGGGGATGTGGAAAGCGTGATTCTCCTTGCCTCAACAAACGTCCACGGGTGAGTGAAAGGAGACCTCGGGAGCGAGGCTAGGTCCTAGCGGCACCAAAACGTGAAAAGCGGCTCACCCCCACACGAGGAATTCAACCTACCGAGGAATCGGACAGCATGCTTCACCTTGCCTCAGCGAACGTCCGCGGGCATGTGACAGTAGACCTCGGAGCCAAGGCTAAGCCCCAGCGACACCAAGACGTGAGAAGCGGCTCACCCGAATGAAGACAGGAACGTCTGCGGAGGTCAAGTCTTCCTCGAGATGAAGCCAGCGATGATCCAACCCTGACTTACTTTGGAGGCGAGTTTAATGATTCCTTATCTCTTTCTGGATCTGATTCCTTCGGTTGCTCTTGGTCTCTCCTGCCCTTGTGAATGTCTTCGGTGCCTCAAGATCGCGATTTTGTCCGCCGCTCCTGCTTGCTCCCGCCCTCGAGAATGTTTTCGGTGCCTCAAGACAGAAACTTTGCCCGCCGCTCCCACTCGTTCTCGCCCTCGAGAATTTCTTTGGTGCCTCAAGACAGAAATTTTGTCCTCCGCTCCCGCTCCCGCTCCCTCCTCCCCTCTTCTGTTGCTTTCCCACCTCCGGGACAAGATCGTCACAATTGCTCGCGCTCCCACCCTCACTGAAAGAAACGTTGGACACCTCCGCGATTCGTAATAGACGGCCGCTCTCGCTGCCTCCCGGACTCGGCGAATTTCTTCCTGTCTCCAAGGCAAGGTTCTGTCGTCCTCTCCCGCTCTCCCCCGCACACCCTAAAGTCACGAAAGTCTCAGAGAGCGCACCCACGGGCTGCAAAATAAAAGACAAGGAATCTCTCACAGGTTGGATGTTAGGAGGAAAAGGGTCGCTCAAAGGCTGGAAGGTATAAGGAACAAATCAATGATCATCTGAATGCTAAGGAACTCGCGCATTTCCATTCTTTAAATTAACCACGTCCATTCTAATCAGGTGACACAAGATGCGTAATTTCCAGTAACTCGTGAAGTTAATTACTTAGAGATACAAATTAGGGCCATGGGTTCGCTATATTTTGATTATGGTGGTTGCTTGTCCTTTAGTCTTTGTAGACATCTTTTTCTATATTAGGATTTTCAGTCCTCTAAGTCATAGAGAAATGCTTATCATCAAAGAACTATCTTTAGTCGCTCCTCCGGGAAAGCTCAGCGAACCGTACCTCGTAACTCAGTGAAGACTACCGGAACATTATAAGGCCGCAATCCAGTATATACTATATCAAAACACCCTGTGAAGACCTTTATGTCCGAGATGGAATTCATCTATGGATCTGCCAGACACTTGCTTCGGAAAACATCAAGGAGAATAAACCCTGAAATCCAGGCTTAATCTGATGAATTCATGATGAATATTACATAGACACTCTCAAGGACAAGGAGGAAATCAATTTTGTATAACTCATTCAAGAGGTACTTTAGGATCAGTTCATAGACTGTTCAGTGGTGACATTTACAGGAATGATGTTGATTCTAACCTTTGTTCATAGTAAGCCAACTTCTCAATCCCCTTACAGTTTACAATTCATCAAGAATGATACGCTACTAACCTTTAGATTGCGTCCCTCGGAAGAAATAATATTTCCACATCTCTGCATCACTCCATCACCATCATGTTCCTCAATACTATGAAGGCATCGTTGGCAGCTTGATCCTTGTGCAACGTCATGATGGTCAGTGTCACCAATCTCACATTGAAATGATAATACCTTTGTAACCGACTCCAAGTGATTTTCTACAAATTTAGAGAACTCCCTCTTCAGTCTCGATCGCTGCAATACTTTCCTGCTAGAATATCTAAACTTTGACCGTCTCCTCCTCTTCTTGGTCTCATTGGACACAAGAGGCTCATCTAACTCATTCATTTGCCCTAGAAAAATGTAAGCTCCTAGCCTCAACTATTATGAGAATGAGCCCTAAGAGGCCCATCATATATTGTTTACTAACAGGACAGCTGCACCAAAAATGTCAGATAATTTATTGATGATTATTATGGCATTAATTCTTTTGATAGAGTACTGACGGAATAATTTAACTCCCGCAGCCATGGACAAAATACTGGCAATAATCCATGAATGCTTTAGGTGCTTTGTAGTTTCGTTAAACCTACACTATATTCTATTTTAGAACAACAAGTATGTGCTTCACCTAAGTACAAATAAACCCACTTCTACTAATTTAAATAGAAGATTATCAGATCTTTATTTAATGTTATTATTGATTTTCTTGGGCATAAGTTACAATATAAATCATAATACACTTCGGCACTATAATCTAAAATATATTAAGTGTGATACAGTCCTCTGAAGTCTTTTAATAGAAGAAGTTATCGTATTAGTCCTACTCGTAATGATTAAATCATTAATCATATATACTTCTACGAATATGTAATTTTCAATGGCAACATTGATCTAATCATATTATTTCCCAATATTTAAAATGCTAAGCGGGCTACCCCTTTGGTTTAGGTACTTCCTTCATTTATGAATTCCTGTACAAAGATACTACTCACAGATATCAAGTGCAACGTGCAATGAACATAATGAACCTTTATTCATAAATATCTCTCCATTAGTTGTGTGTTACCAAACTCAGCTTCTTGTCTGACACAATCTCATTTTGGCGATTCCTGCTGTAAATTAAATTCATAAACGTCATTCTTTTGAATTGTGTGACTGGTTCACAGACCCATATGTTAGGCCGTAGCATGGTTTTTGTTGTTTCATGGAAATGCTCATAGAACTCTTCACATTCTCAATTATCTGTTTCACCATGGCTGCTCATTTTACTTGTGACCCTAATCCTTGGTTGGCTGTTATCTATTCCAGTAGTGAAAGGGTTCCAGTATATTTCCCGTTAGGCAATGACGGAGTAGCTCATGTCACCTCATTGAGGTTGAGCCTCAGGTTTCAGATGAGTGAGGAAGTCATGTTCATTGATGAAGAGGTCTATGATGCACAATCCGGAGATCTGGTTCACACTATTGTCCAGTCTCCAGTTTGTGACGGAGCCACCAAGAAATGGTTGCTTAATGCTGGAAGATATCGAGTATACGGCTTGAGTCAATCAATCAATGAAGCATCCACGGAGTTTGCCACACCCCACCCGTCGTCCACGAGTACCGTTCAGGTCACCCAGGCCACCCGGGTGAAGTTGGAACTTGCTGATGAGTTCATCACAATTCTCAGTGATGATGAGGATCGGAACTCTCAGTACTACCACTTCCCGTGCCTTCTCCATTGGTCAATAGCACTTTTCATGAGTCATGTTTGAAGTCTTCTTCTCCATTGAATCATCCCTCACCCCTCGTCTTTACTCAGGAGTGCCTTAGTGTTGTTGATTCCTTGAAGAGAATTCGGGATATTAAAGGAGTTAGGAATGTTTTCAAAACACTTGATTTTGAAACTCTTTGCGTCCAGAGGGTCAAGTTTCTCCCTCCTACATTTAGTGGAGATGTGTTTTTTGAATTACCACCAGTAGTAAAGACCGGTCCATTCCATATGATGCATGGAATGGACAAGCGTCATGATGGTCATGCTTGGACCAAAACAGTGACTTCAAATATCAAGAGTGATGTCAGCTTGACATTTCGTACTTCTACGTGCATTGGCCACCTCCGCTGTGACAATCAAAAGTGTGAATACACTACCCGCATTCATCGCACCTCCGAGGTCAATGAGAGGAAATGGGATGGATTCACTGTGAAGACGATTCCGGCTGGCCAATCCGCACTTGCTGGGTCGACACTTGTCTACAAAATCTGTAAAGTTCCACCGACATGTGTTGCAACTTATGCTGCTAGAGTCTATTATGTCTACGGAGATGCTAACATGACTCGTGCTTGCCTGCATCTGGGAGTTCATGACCATCCTGTAAAGGTGGGTGAAGATCAAGAGATCAAGGAGAAAACGCGCCAATTCATTCAGGAGTAGGTCGAGAGGACACCCAAGGCCACTAACTCTGCAATTGTCATGGAGGCTAGTAAGGAACTTGTCGGTGTGTTACTCATTAATCCAGAAGGGGCGAAAGTTCAAAAATTTGATCTGGAGGAGTTAGTCCCTGTTCTTGAGAAGTGCAAGTACATGAGCTCCCCAAGCATCAAGAACGACGTCACTGCGTTTAGGTACATTCGAAGATTTGGAGTCATGGACAGCATCACCACACTCAGAGGCTATAGCCATTGGGCCTACGTGCAAGAGAACAAGTTTCCGGGACAAGGCTCCGACTCAGACAAGATATATGTTTTCAAGATGTCCGAGGTAGGGCCCGGATCTGGCGTTCACTTGGTCAAACGAATGCAGCCTGGAGGAGATTTGGAGAAATCGTGGATTATGTTTGATCACGTCAAAAGAGTCAAGCATTGGACCACCATGGCTTGCCAGGTGTATGACTCCGCGTATTGTCGAGTCATGACAATTGCGGTATGTGATATGCAGTCAGAGGATGCTATTGCTCAGATGGTACTTTGGAAAAACATAAATGCTGTCATGGCAAGGCACGGTGTTCCATCACCAAAGTTCAAGGGCTTCATGGCAAACAGCGCGCAAGCAAACTGGAATGCGGTTAGGGTGATTTACGGTAGTGGTGATGCCACGATTCCCATGAAGGACCAAGAGAGGATGTGCCTATTCCATTGGGCCCAATCCCTTGAAAAGCATACGAAGGCCGATATCCATGCCGACCTATAACACCAGCACCGTTAGCTCTGTAGGCAATACAAAAATACAGCTTCATCTTCAGAATCCGAAACTCTATATCTTGCCATTCGTGCATGGTGGCTCTCCTCCGGGGCCACATCCGACAAGGGATTGAGCCGTCTGGAGCTCTGGTTGGCATTTTGGCACTTCCGCTATCACCAATGGGGTGGATTTATGCAATTGGTAAGTTCGCTATTGTTTGTCACTTTGCATATGACACTGGCTTCTCTTTGGGGCATTCTGGTTCCTAATTTCTTCCATTGATTTTTGTCTGTGTCTTTGTCATGGCAAGATCTCACCAAATTAGAGCTTGCTGAGATGCCCTCTTGTAATCTCGCCGAATCAATGCACCACAAATGGAATCAGCAGTTTGGCAACCGAGGAACTGATTTGTATACTGCTACTGTCGATGATTTCATCCGGGCACTCATGCAGGTTGTCCGATATTTCCAATACCTAAAGGGCGACCGCGCTGGCACTAGTCTTGGGAAAGAAGAATTGCAGCTTCGCGCTGCCCAACACACAGCTGAACGAACTGGGGACCCCAAAGTGCTAAACGTTGCTATGGCCAAACTGCTAGGAGCAGAGCTCTTCTACACTCGTGACCCTCATTTGACTGGCGAGGAAGTCTTTGGCTCCCAAAAGCGAAAAGCCAATGTTCCTCTCGGTTTTGAAGGCGAATCACACCGGCCGGATAAGGTAAACTTCTCTCGTCCACGAATTGCAACCAGGTCAAGCCGAGCTAACCATGCGAGCTGCAGTCTTCCCGATGTAATGGAAGAACTCTCTCCCGAGCTGCAAGAGGACGAAGAACTCAACAACCAAGTTATGACGACCGACGTAGGGAGAACTAGTCATGTGACTGTTGTATACGAAACTGCTTGTAAGGAGACGGAGTGGCACATTGCAAGGTTGCCCAAGACCTCAGCAAAGGCTTGCTTCGCCCAGCAAGCTATCACCAAGAAGAAGTGCAAGGCCAAGATTGTTCAGTGCAACAAATCCACTGCAACCCCCACATACACTGGAGTCATACAAAACGCTCACAAGAAGAGGCTGGAGACAATGGAGTTCTTCTTCTGCAACGATGACGTCGAGCGATGTGTTAAAGGTACAAAGCGGAAGTGGGTATAGTCCAAACCGGACATCCCAAGTATATGGCCAGTGAAGATTGGGACCAACCTTTCCAAGAAGGAAATCCTTGATTTAGAGAGTGCTAGCTTCCAATTACCACAGCGCGCAGTCATCTCTCCAAGGAGACTCTTTGGGACGGTAGAGCTTCCCTTTAGCCTCGCTTCAGTTCCCACTCCAGCTAATGCAGATGACTGTCCTAAGACCAGATCAAGTAAGTCCATCCGCAGGAACAACAATGCTCCCAACATTCAGCAGGCCAACAACTGTGCGTCTGCTCTCACCTTGAAGGGTCAGATACGTAAGGTGACGATGATTCCTCATCCAGGATATGGGTGTATTATCACCCTTGATTCTGGAGCTCCACCAAAAGTTCAACAGTACTTGATCACCATTGGTACTTTCCCTGAATGCTCTTGTCTGAACTTCAAAGATATGGCAATAAAGTCTTTGGGCAGGCATGGGAGGTGGGCAAGTTGCAAGCATCTTTATTTTATTTTTACTGTTGTAGGTAGCCTAAAGTCCGAGAGAGATGCTTTCATACATGTACCAACTTTTAGCTTCAATGAAGTGAAGCAGATTCTAGAAAGCGGTATCCTAGCTTATCGCATTCCAGAAATTCACCAAATGTAATCCTTATGGAATTCATTCAAAAATGGTAGTAAGACTAAAAGGGCCACTACTAGCTTTTGGAAATCATGCCTAAACCCTATTTGATTGTTCTCTGGAAAATGTTGGTAACTAAATCTAACTATGATTAGGAATTATGGTATGCATATCCCACTCCTGTGCTGCACTCTTTATTGACCATTTAGATGGACCCATTCAAATTTTGGAACATTTCTAGCTATTCAAATACTTATTGTCATAATACATTAAATACAGGTGAGCTCCAGGCTCAAGTTCAAAAATATTATGTAAGTTGCCTACTTTGAATTATGCATGTTTGGGCAGGAGTGAACATGGCCCTATGAATTTGATACGTGTAAACTTTCTCAAAAGTTGCTTCGGAGATTCTAAAGTCCATCTAAAGCACACTTGAATCTATAACTCCTTTTAATCTATATTGCTTGTAGCCCTCTTTTTCATCCACTTTTATTTACTCATTGGGTTTTTATATTCTCCGTCTTTCTCCCTCAACTTCTCCCTCTCTTCCTTGAGCCCTCCGTCTCTCAAACTCTTCCTCTCCTTCTCTCATCTTCCATATTCTTTTTTCCCTCACTCTCATTCTTCTTCTCCCTTGCCCTTTTTATTGGTTTAAGTTCTCCCTCTCTCTGCCACCTCCTCTCCCTATTGCTCTTTGTTCTTCCTCTTCTCCAGCTTCTTGTTTTTTCCATTTTTTTTTTAGTTTTCAAATTCTTTGTCTTTCTTTT
The DNA here is from genome assembly GCA_951230915.1 of Antitrichia curtipendula. NCBI lineage: Eukaryota > Viridiplantae > Streptophyta > Bryopsida > Hypnales > Leucodontaceae > Antitrichia > Antitrichia curtipendula. Next base: position 5,485,187 of record OX579636.1, on the reverse strand, counting down.
TGTTCCTCACATTGTCTCATTTCCCAACTTAATTTTTAGTTCTCCCTCTTTTTCACACGTACTTTCTTCAATTTTTGATGGTAGTAGGCTCTTTTGAACCCACGGTCATAGGTCCCAATTTTTCTAAATTTAGATTTTTTAAAATTTAATTCACAAAAAAATTCTATTTTGGATTAAAATTCTTAATTTTTGGATTTTTTACGACAATCGCTGCTCCCCGCTCTCTTTTTCCCTGCTCCCTGCTCCCTGCTCCCCGCTCCAAGCTCACGTACTAGCCACATCTGCTCAGAAGTCTAGTTTTAGTCATATTAATTGATCTTCTAGTTAGTCATAAATAAGGTTGAAAAAGGGTTAGATGTGTTCAGAGACTGACAATTAAATTAATGAATGATAGCAATACATAACTGAAGCTCATGTCCCCGTGCTAGTACCAGTTTAGGGGGGGTGAAGGAGATCCTCATGAAGCCCTAGTTGGATCCGACTAGGTCTTGGTGAGGATCTCCTTCACCCCCCCTAAACTGGTACTAGAATGAGGATCTATCTTAGAATTTTAAATAGTTCTTTTTATTTTGATGTGAAAGACTAAAAAGTTTTAGTAACATCTTTCTTTAAAAGAATTTGAATATAATATATAATGAACAGTGATACAAACTGTAATTTTGCAATGATAATTTGACTTGGGTCTTCCGTAATTTTTGTTTAAGGGTCATGTTTTACTTAAATATGTAGTATTTGAAGTTCAACAACAAAATATGAAAATAATATTTAACTAAACAAACATGCATTTTTAATGAACACATTTAAATTGATTGGATATGCGGTCTAAATAATAATGACATGTATTTAATATATTCATACGAATAATTTTTACAAGTGGATGTAACCATTTTTTGGAGGTGAAGCTAGTGTTCTCTAGACCCTAGTCTGATCCGACTAGGGTCTTCAAAGCACTAGCTTCACCTCCAAAAAATGGTTACACCCAGTAAGTACAATAATACTTTAAACTCTTTTTTCATGGCTTTTCTTGCTTACACAACTATCTTTGTGCAGGGTTGTGTAAGCTTAAGGTAATTAGCTTTAAAAGCATTCATTAAAACACTTGGGCCCATTTCCACTTAAACTTCTTCTTTTTGCACTTTTGGTTGATTCTTTGAGATTAATTTTGTTTTATAGATTCTAATAATCATTTTTATAATAACATATGTCAAATGCAATCACTTCTTTACTTTTAGATCAATTGTATACTTACTAAATTATTATTGTTTTCTCATGCAGGTCCAAGTAAAACGAGGAAAGAAAGGACAGACCTCAGCCTCCACAGTGCAGCAGGACATTATCACGGTAGCAGATATTGTCGGCCCATCTCAGCCAATGGAAATGCTTCCTTCTCCTTCCAACATCAACATTTCAGATGATGATGCTGATGAAGAAGACTTGGTAAGCTTCAATGATATTATGGATGCTGCCGATCATGCAGCAGATGAGTTTGAGAAAGAGCCATTAGCTAGTCGTTTCTCAGACCACCAGCGTTTCCGGAAAGGAAAGAAACCGGTATTCTCTGATGAGAGCTCAGAGACTGAGTATAGCTCAGAGGAGGAGTCTTTTGTTACTGTTACTGGTCCCAATTTTGAAGAAACTGGGGACAATGCAACTAGCGCACTTGTGAATGGTCCTAGAGTGGTATTACTCCATTATAGCTCAGATGAGGACGTGGATGTTGATAGCCCTTTGATCCAGTTTACATCCTATGAGAGTTGGTAGATCATTAACTATTTTTGTAAAGCCCACTGAGGGTGGTTATTTGATTAACTATTTATTTTAATCCATCCGTTGTAGTACAACATGTCATTGGCATTAAAGTTTTATGTTTACATTTATCATCAATTCAGAAGTTTATAATCTCTTATGATTTCATTAAATTAGAATTTTGAGTTTATTTGGTTTGTCATTGCAGATGGAGGATTCTCCAATAAAGGAAACACAGTTGGAGGGGATTATAAAGACTCCAGGGACAGATGACACCACTCAGCCTGAAATTGAGGAAGAAGACGAAGGAGGTCATATGGAAGAGGATGGCATTGATGATGAAGAGAAGGAGCTTCTTGAAGATGAACTCCGCCTATTACAGAAGGTCGATTTAGTGGCCACAATTGCTTCGTTAAGAGTGAAACCAGAAAAACTTTTCCGTTTTTTTATCCCCTTGTGCAGATTGGTGTCCATGCCTATGGTACGACCTACCTTGTCTTCTGATGTGAAGAAGCTGGAGCAAGAATTTTCTCACGGGTATTGACCAGGGTCTGCTGCCTTCTATGTTTCCACTACAAATGAGGCAGGTGAAAGTATAGAATTTACAGAGGAAGAAATGCGCAATTGGGGGTCGGTTTGGCAAAAAGCAAACAATGAGTTCATGGATCATATTAATTCACATGAGACATTGCATTTTTTGAGGGGGGCAAAGTTTTTTGTTTGTGATGGAAACCACTGTCTACTAGCATGGATGAGTCACATTTCTAGACTCTATCCAGCAGACGAGGCATGGCATATTGTAGTAGATTGCATTGTTCTTGATACAAAAGGAAGAATTGAACTGGCCATGGAAGTCATGCATGACATAAACAAGTAAGTGACTGGTATCATACGTATTTTGGTAGTACATGTTTTATTGTTTTAATTAGATTTAGCCTTTTTTTTCAAGAGAGAAGTAGGAAAATGAAATTCTAATTCTAATTTTTAAAATTCAGATCGACGGAAGACTCTCATGTGAAGACCAACTTGGTCCACTCATTGCATCGTGTGCAAAAGTATGGTCTTTTATCTTTGCCAAAGTTTTTGGAGATGTTGAAGCCGTCAGAGGTGAAGAAATGTATGGCCTCCAGTACTAGGAAAACTTAATACTCGATGCCAGCTGATGTATTCATAGCTTTCATGTTTCGGGTATGTTTCTTATTTTGGAATTTCATGAACATTGCTATGTTGGTCACTTGTGTTGATTTAGTATACAATACAGTTATTAAGAAGCCTTTGGTTTCTTTCAGCAAGAAATTTCACTTGCAGCGGATGCGGCAGGACGGAAGTATAGTGAGACAACTGCAGAGGCCGATAAAAGCGAGGCTGGCATCGCAAATGCTATGAGAATGGGAGCTAAAGAGAAAGCGAACAAGTTGTACATGAAGATGATGAAGTTAGTCGCGGTGGCTAATCCAGCAAATGGTCTTGAATTCTTGGAAGAGGTATTTGCATTTTATCCGAAATAATTTATTGACATATTTTTACTTTTAGGGTGTTTTTTTAATGTGAAATGATGTCGTTTTAATTATGCAAGTTGAAAGGCACTATTGTAATAACAAAGTCCCGGAGATGACCCTCGAGAAGCTGCAAATGATTTCTACTTGCAACACCACTCCTCATCACAAGACAAAGTTTTTGAAGTGGTGGAATTCTTCTACGCCATCCCGCGATGCTAGGAAGTTTCCTGCAAAACCAGTATCTGAGACCCACCTTGGGCCATTCTTGAACAAATGCATTTGGTATGCTGGGGTAAGTGATTCTGTATTAATTTTTCTATTGTTTTTTGTAGTTGCAAATTTTCATTGAATAAAGTTCCATAGTCATTATGAACATGCATGTGAGTAACTTTTAATTTTGTTTTGAACATGTATGTCACTTTGTTGAATAAATAATCTTGTTGTTGCTTCTTTTTTAGATTGAAGATGCAGCTATTGAATACTTTGATGGCGTGATCAAATATGATAACATCACCATCAATATGGAAGTCCCGCAGAGGCCAGAGTTCCTCGTGGATTACATAGAAGGTTGGAGGAGGAGGATGTGGGATCACGGGTTCCATGCCCAATTGAAGGAAGCAAATTATTTTAAGAAGAGTGACTCCTTTATGAATTATGAAGGCTCAAACCAGGCAGTTCGAAGAGTTCTATTTCGGTTTGTTCATAGAACTCTATACTATTTTCTGTTTGAATAAGAGATGAAGAGTATATATTTCAATTTTACACTTTTACAAAAATCTATGCATATAATTCAAAAATTATTTGAAACAGTGAGGGGTACCAGAAATTGGAGGTGAATCTGGTACCTCAGTCGGCTTAGTCGGATCCGACTAAGCTCTTGGAGTTACTAGCTTCACCTCCAATTTCTGGTACCATTATGTTTCAAAATGATTTTTGAATATGATAGTTTTTAATGTAAATACAAAAATCCAACTATGGTTTTGTAGATACCATGTGAAGCCCCAACTTTTTGCATGAAATGAATTTTTAATTTGGTTTTCTTCATTTTAATGAATATTTGGCTTATTTGCTTTCGCATAGCAACCATAAAATGCACTAGTAAATTCTTCTTTATGTGGTTAATTCTCAATTTTTTTTTGGTGTTGCATAAAAGAATGTGTTGATTTGTTTTTAATCTAATGTACTTTGAAACTTATATGCAATGACACATTTGAATTAAACCGCAGGTATTTCAAGTTGGAGCTTCTTTCAAAGGGTTCAATTGTAGAGAAGGATCTTCCTCCGTTCTTGTCTACTTGGCTTGATCGAAGTTCAGCAGATTGCATGTATATCCTAAACCAGCTCCGTACGTTCACAACAACTCATCTCAGCGGAGGAGGATGGTATTTGGAGTGTCACATCACCTTCACGCCTTCGTTTGAGGTGCAATACCGGAAGTCTTTTGAGGGTTTAGGTGCCATTGATTTGGACGTTGATGAGTTTGCGGGTTTAAGTGATAAACAAAAGAAAAGGGCCATTGCAAGGAGGGAACACAATGACAGGAAAAAGGAAGCTAGGGAGAAACTTACCATCATCACAAAAGAGAAAAAAGAAGCGGAGCGCATTGCAAAGTTAGCAGAGAAGGAGCAAGAGAAAGAGAAGGAGAAAGAAGAGAAGGCTAAGGCCAAAGGCAAGAAGAAAGTAGATGACAAGAACCCAATTCCGGCATCTTCTACCGTCGACCAAGGCTCGCAGATGCAAGGTGGGTCTCAAGGTGGATTGAAGAGGAAGGCATTGTCACAGCTAACCGAGGATGTTCTTATGCATGGCACTCAAGCTCTTATGATTCATGATGATGAGGGAGACAATACGGAGGATTTGGTCCTCAATATCTCTATTGTAGACCTTGTAGATGACATGCGCTCGAAGGAACCATCGTGGTATCCTGAGATTATGGAATTCTTGACAAAGGTAATATATTCGATTTGTTATTGCAAAATCTTTTTTTGGTTGAACAACATGATGATTTTGTAAGTTCATAATTTATTTTGTGGAATACGGTATGTTCGTAGGTATCGACAGGGAAGTCTCGATTTTTTGATGGTGTCCTAAACCGAAGGCCAGGAGTGGACCTTATCTTTTTTGACTGTCCAGAAAATTTGCCTGTGCTTGGAATGTCGGTGCCAACAAATGAGATTCCACATTGGAATGAAGATACAGAGTACGAGGCAATGCATACGGTATTTATCTTTGCAGAAAGGCATCTGCAAGACCATGGATGTTTGATTATTATTCATTCATTTTCCATGGACTCAAAGAGCTCTATTTTAGGATTGTGTGAGGTTTATCCGATGTTGAAGAAGAAGAAAGAGTGGTTGGGCATGAATAGATTGCACTTAACTTCGGCATTGGACAACAAAACTACGGTAAATATAATTGAATTCCTTTTTAAAATGATGTCATTTTATCATTCATTTTGTCATTAAATTCTTACATATGTTTGGTTTGATTTCTTGCAGACCCAAAAGTTTTCAATCACCCTACTTGTGAAGGATTTCGGTACAAAAGGAAAATCCAATTTCTCTTTCAAACTCACACAGACTATGAAGTTCTAGATTGCACTGCAGCTACAGGTATAAATTTAATTTAATTATGTTGACTAGATCTGTATTGTTTCAAATTATATCATTCAATTAATGTATATGAAGTTGTTCATTTTAGGGGCCTCCATTACTGCTTGTCGTGGCACGGGCCGCCATATTGTTGCATTGGAAGAGGATGGAGATATTTTCAAAGCCATCCTTGAACCCATGAAGAAGTCTACCACAGTCGTGGAGACAACACAAGCACCATCAGCAGTTCAGGAATCCCAAGATCCGGATGGCATGACCATTGTGCCTCAAAAGTTCTCTCGACAGATACCATTCAGTAAGTAAGTTTGAGTTTGTTTGTTGTTTTTTTTAATTCCAAATACAGTCTTATGTTTTGCAAGTCTAACATTGTTTCACTTTTGTTTGTAGTCATCAACGATTGACATCAGCAAATGAGATTATGAAGAGACGAAGGCTTCTCTTGAGTCCGGAAAAGCCTTTTCATCTTCTCGTATATGCCGAGCAGATGGCATCTGCGTTCGTAGAATTTGGAAGCTCTAATCCAAAACGTCGCAAAGATACAAATGCTTTGAATGTTCTAGAGTTTATAGATGGTAGTGCGTCAGAGGGTAGGGAGACATCAGAGTCATCATCATCTTCTTCTGAAGGTTCCGCTACTGAGTCCACTGCCACTTAGACTCTTGAGATTGACACATCTCAGGGGTCGAACTTTGTATTGGATTTCTAATTTGATTGGATTTGTGTGTTTTATGGCTACATCTTGGACGTTTGATATTTCCATTTGCAATTTGTATATCATGATGTCTATCAGAAATGAATACATTAATATATTGTCCAAAACCACTTCCAATTACTTTTGCAAGTAAATCAAATTTTACTTAACCCTTAAACGCCACAAAGGACGTTTTTTGTCCAATGAATGAAAAAGAACCTCTCCATGCAGGATAGAAGTACAATTATTCATCCTCGATATTAGGGATGAAAATGAAAAATCTTCTAGAGTATTTTGACTTCTAATAAGTATATTTGGCTTATTTAAATTAGATGATGCCACATGGTACCAAAATGCATGATTTCCACGGCTGTAAGTCTGTCCTTTAAGGATTAAATGACTTCACATTTCTATAACTTTTGAATGTAAAGAATCCACGGTCATAGGTCCCTTACCTTTTTTTATGCAAAAAAATGTTCCCGCTCACAGGCTCACGGGCTCGCATGCTAGCAACCCTGGTTTCATCACATGGACTATGAATGTTTATTGACGGAAAAATTATTGAGAGAAATCTCACCTTAGGGTTTTTACTTCCTCATTTTTTACTTCACACATTACAAAATACAATCCGATTTTGAAAATGATTGATTATGATATCAATAATGAAGACTTTGTCAAAAGATGTCCACAACAATATTTTATTTCCGTAGGACTTGCAGCCTACAAAAACGACCTTGCAGTACACTAGATGTTCAAAGAAAATCAGTTTATGAAATAATTTGAACAAATTGTACAGTAAATTTTGTTGAGCCTAAACTTCAATGAAATTATGGAAGTGAGGCCCTTCTAACCCATATTTCTTTGGTGACTAATGCTTTGTACGTACTATGCAAAAAAAATAGAAATACTTTAACTTACTTTCGTAGTCATAACACCCTCCTGATTAAACATTATAATCTTTCAATCCATTGGTGATGCAACTGTACTATTTTTTTTTGTGTGATTTCTAACATGCCTAGTTTGCAGACCTTTATATAGATGAGGTTCAATCCAATGAATTGTAAGACTGAAATAATTTTCTTAAAATTGAATGAACTAAAAAATGTTAGAAATCATAATCAATTAGAAAGAGAGGAACCATCAAAGCTATGACATATGTGTACTCCATAAAATAAAAAAATAGTACAATCGTACAAAACAATAAAATCATATAAAAAAAAACAACAATGAACTGAAATTCAAAAAATAAAAAAATACTATAAACATAAAAAAATACCTACATACTAGGGTTGCTTGCTAACCAAGCTCCGTATATAGCCCTACGCATACATTCCCCAGTAAGTTTTGCGCCATCTCCATCATTCGGCAAATGTTGTGCTCCACGATGTCGGCCAGCATATGGGTCCACTCTTTGTCTAAGAATCTCTGGTGCAGGAAGTCTTTCACCATGCAGCTCGCAATAGTTATGTAGCACGCAGCAAGCAATCGTGACAGTCCCGCACTTGTCAACATTGCCACCAAAGCTCTTTAGAATCCTCCACCGATTCTTTAGAGCGCCAAATGCATGCTCGATGACAATCCTGCCTGAATTGATAGAAGCATCGAACCTCTTCTGATCACAAAATGCCGGGTTCGCTGGCTTGTAATTCTTCAAAAGATAAGGGCGGCTTGGATATCCCATATCTCCAATCAAGTATGGTTGTACTTGTACACCTTTGACCACAATAGTAGGATTTGATAAAATCCGCCGTACATGCAAATCTTCGTACAAAGAGGACCAACGGAATTGCCCTGCATCATGGACCCCACTTGGTTGCCCTTCACAAACATTCCAGAAGATTCTATCCATATTGCAAACCCCCTGCAACACAACACTGTGGAACTTCTTTCTATTAAAGAAATCTGCAGCTACGGGTGTGATGTGGCTACTTGGGCGTCGAGAAAGAGGAATGTGGGTCCCGTCTATGGCTCCACAAATGTTTGGCAATCCCGTAGAATTTCTGAATCTCTCCATGATGTCATACAGTCTCTCCCCAGTCGGTGTGTGAATGTATATAGTAAAAAGACCTTGGTTTCGACTACTGAGTACTCTACAAACTCTATCCGTATACTTACAAATTGTAGATGCACCACATCCATACAAGTCATTCATCTTTTCACATAAATGACCACAAGCTAATCGATGAATTACCAATTTCACCTATTTGCGAATTGGTATGGGAGCCCGAACAAAATAAGACGCACGAGATAGTAAAAACGGGGTCAACTCTAGTACCAATTGTTCAAACGCCAAAAATGACATCCAAAATGTATCAAAATATTTTTTATCGAGCATGTCATGGGACGTATGCCAAACATTGTCTTCTACAACATCGTGGTACACATATTGACGAGGCTCAACCCACCAAAAACGTCCATCAAAGTGTTGGAGCCATGCCGCAACAACTACGAACGGCAACGCTACTGCACCTGCAGACAATTCTAAAAGATCTACCGATGGCGGAAGACGCCTTCGCCGAGGTACAACTACCAGAAAAAAAAAAAAAAAAGCTAGAAGAAGTAAATTTGCTTCATCTTCATCCAGTGCCATGGTTCCCTACATACACAAACTACTAGAGAAACCGCTTGAAAAACAAGTAAGGTTCTCTCGTATTTAGCCTTTCCGGAGAGACTCAAAAAACCTCCAAATCGGTGTGAAAACAACCATTATTAAATATCCTTATTATTAGTTTGTAGGATTATTTAAAATAAAAATTTATATTATACATGACAATGACAAGGTGTGAAGGTTAATGACGCATGCATTATTAGAGAAATTATTAGTCATGACCATAAATTCCCACCTAAATTCGGACATTAGTCAACAAATTCTGAATTATTAAGCATGGCCATTAATACTTATCTAAACCGCTAGCATTATTGTAAGACTTTAGAATTATTGAGCATTCCATTAAGACTTACCTAAACCATTAGCATTATTGAAAGCCTTGAATTATTGGACTCACCTAAACCACCACCACTAATTGCCTTTGTCCTTAGTTTTAAAACAAAAGAAAAGCAAAAAAAGGGGAGTTACCATGCCCTGGAGGCATGGCATCAGGCTCTGCAAAGCCTCTTGTACGTTGCAACCTCCGGTGCCACTGCTTTGCCGCATCTACCTCGGGGAATTCCTGAAAGTACCTCCTCCCACCTCGCCACCTGTCCTTGCCAGATTCTCATCCCCAGCAGTCGGCACTACTGGGTGCCGCATATGCGAGGGACTACTGTCTACCCCCATCCTTGCAACTCAGAATTGATCTCTGTCAGAAACTATGCACGCCTCAATCCAAACTGGAATCTTGCACAAGGGGCTCATACTGCGTTCCCGGTGTCAAAATTCCCGGTGAGTTCCACTTTCCCCGGTATTCTCAGTGTACGACACACCGGGGAAAGTGGAACTCACCGGGAATTTTGACACCGGGAATGCATTAAGGTAAGTCTGCCCAATTCCGTCAGCCTCCCAATTCCGTCAGCTAGGTTTGCTCTCAATTTCGTCAGTGACTTAATCCAAATCTGCCCTAAAATTATTCAAATCCCTCTTAACTTCTGACAATTTCAGTATATTTATATCAAAATGGGTGGCGTGTCAATGTTTGATTGGTGGAAACTTCAATGCTAATAGATACATGAGATGGCAATTATGGGGTGTTTATGGAGTGTTATGACTTCACTCTAGAGGCGGTTTTGTAATTTCAGGCTGATTACTTCAAAAATTCACAAAAAATACAATTTTGATTGGAAAATTATAATTCCAATTGGGTTTAATTCGTGAAACAAGCACACACCTCTGAAAAATATGTGCCCCTCTTGGAATTGGCCCCAGGATATTCAGATTGCAAATCAGCGTGGTGATGGGCAGTTCTACCTTATAGGTAATCGGTTTTGGAGGATCGGTTATTGGTCAAGAACTGTGTGTGTTGAGTAGGCGAGCCAGGTAAAATTTGGAAACACCCCTTGTGCCAAGACATGAGTTTATTGCCACAAGTAGGGCAATATGTCTTTTGGTTGTGCCAATGGAGATGAGCCATTGTTGCAAACCACACAAGGATTGTTGTCCTTGGTAAATGTAGGATAGCACACTTGCCTACAATGGAGTTGTTCCCAAGATTTTCAACGTCTCTTCCCATGCCATCTTGCAATTAGAGTTCCACATAATTGAGTGTAAAATTTCAAATGCTTCATTGAATGCTTTGAAGGATCTTTTGCCTTACATTTGTCCACATAAATTATACACATATTTATAATGTTCATATCAAGGAGAAAAAAGAAAACACAGTGCCACCATTTGTGGGACCATGTCTGACATGTATGCAACGCTTATACTTGGTCAACCACATCTACACCGAGCATGTGAGTTGTATACTCAAGGTGCATCGGTGACGTCTGAATGCTCTCCCGTTTTGAACCATTTCAACGTGGAACAATTGCAATTAGAAATTCCCACGGAAATTGAATCAGAATCGTGTGTGTCGAAATGATAATAAACACTTTCTAAGTTTTTCATATAATTATATTCATTTGCCTCAAATCATGCATGCATCAATCTAATGGGCCTTGCTCATTTTTATTGAAATATTTTGTATTCTTGAAAGATTACGGAGGACCCACCCGATTTGCCCTCATTGTGCTAGTTGCATATGTTTTTTATCCAATAGATCTTTGAATAAGGCAATGCTAGAGAAAAAATTATCCATGACAATTATATGCCCTTCACCCTCTATTGGTGCAAGCAAGCACAATACAATGTTATGGGCTAGCCGTGCTTCACCATGTCCCCACTAGTCGTCACATTTTCTTTCTCTACCATTGGACTTTTTCCAAAATCCACTTCAAAATTTGAAACAAATTTTGATTTTGAATTTTCTAAATACCAAACCTTCAAGCTCCACTTCTGCAGTTTGGAGGGCATATACTACCTAGTGGGGTAGTAAGTCTCCTTATGTCGAATCATCATTTTGTCAACTATAGCAAATTTACCAACATTCCATACGTTCCGGAAATTGTCTCTCATTGCATTCAATAACCACCTAACTTACCCCATTTTGTCATATCCCGGCATTTGTTTATTGCTCCATATGTTGATGGATTTGTCACATACAAACATTTTGTAAGCAATTCAAACTGGTTCCGTGACATCAAATCAGATAGTCGGACAATGAAAAATTGAGCCCTCTTTATGCTAGTAAGACTTCAAATTGGGTTGGTGCCTCATGCCCATGTACAATACGATGGCTATGAAAACCTTCAACTCCAATATGGTAAGCTTTTTTCAATTTGGCCCTCCATATATCCTCCAATGCTCATCCATTGCTGTTGCATATCGATTTGTCTCAACAACAATGTTCCATAAAATCTATAACGACCAAAACATTTTGAATAAATTAAAAAAAAAGGGGATACCATTTCCAAGAAAATTAGACCCGAATGACCAAGATATCCTTAGGCTTAGATTCATAAGAAATAAAATTTGATGCTATGTACAATCCTGATATATATATTTGATGCTATTCACATCCCTATCATAACCATCATTGTGCACATCCTCCTCTTTCTTTTCATTAAAATCTAAGTCGGAATATTCAGTGTCCAACTCACTCCCGCTTTCATCTATAAATTTGAAATTTTCATGTGTCAAAAGTAAAAGAATAGGCCCCCCTTCTTTTATTAGGCCTTGAAGTCCGAAGGCATTTTCATTTAAAAAAAAGTACTTGACAGTTCACACTACCATTTCTATTGAGAATAGTAAAAAATCAAATTTCTTTTTACGTACCAATTTGTAAGATTTTGCAATACAAGAACACGAAAATATTGAAAGACATTTTTGGAACTATGACCACAAACAATGCAAAGTACGTGCATTGAAACTTTAAAAAATGCTTATTTGGCATCAAGACAAACTAGTTTATGACACTTCAAATCCTTTCAACATAAAATTTCAGCATTAAATATTTTTTCTTTTTTCTTTTTTAACTCTTTTTAGATGAAAAAGAAAAGAAATTCTTCATTTTCATCCTCTGAACATGTCATTATGTACAAGTAAATACAAGACACAATAACAACTCAATTCCTAATATGTTAAAGGTAGACTAAAACATAGTAATCTCACTATTGACATTGGTCTAGCATTAGAAATTAAATCTCTAAGCATTATTGTTCTCACAAATGGTGGAAAAGTAGCTTCAATTTGAACCCTCAACATTTTTTTCTTATGAACATGCTGTAATTGCTCACAAAACAAGATGCTCTATTATTTATAAAAAAAGAAATAGAAATGGATTAACCAAATATTTTCACATTGACAACAACTTAAACTATGAAAATCAATTTCCTAGAATTCTAAATGCAAGTTATTCAAATGTATGTGTTACCTGATAAATTCAAATTAGTATTGACGGTGGTAAAATTCCTGCTACCAAGCATTGATTGAAATAATAGTTATATTCCTCAAAAGCTAATAACTTCTTCTCATTTCTTGAGATCTTACACATTATTCTTTTGAAATTGCGTTGACATGAAATTTTTGAAAATCCATTATGTCCCCCCCTAGAACAGCGATAATTCAAGTTTTATCCAATATTTTCACACCATCCTAATGGATTGCTATAAATCATCTATTTTTTTTATATCATCTTCTTTTGATAAAAGAATCACCAAGTATTACCCTAATTATATTGTTGAAGAACTGTTAGAGAATGGAAGAAATATATGGTCAGTTCTTGCAATTGAAGGGAAAAAAATATTTTTTTGCCTTTCAATTGCAATTCCAACTCCAAGTAAAGACCCACCAAAAAAACAATTTGCAACACTTACATGTTGTAGAAGGGTTGCTAGAAAATTGATGTTGAAGATGTTTTCGTGGACACTTTCACCCTCGTCCCGGTTGACGTTCCTCAGTTGTTTGCATATTTCGAGATGGTCACCCTCATTTCCATCCAAGTGATCTCAATTTGGTGAGAGTGCCGTGATTACTGTGTCAACAAAGGCTACAACTCCTGACTTGGATTGCCCTTGTCTAGCAACTCTCGATGTACAATCTTTCTCTCCGCCCTTGTTGATCCACTTGCATCATGCGAATGTTGGAGTTCATGTGCAATCTGCCCAGGGTTGTACAACAACTCCAAAGGCCAAAGGAGATCATCAACATCTCGAATTTAATGAGAGGAGTAAAGGCCTTTGTCAAAGTCCTCTTCATCAAGTTCTTCACAACTCGAGGCTCTACCTCCACCTTCATGCTCTTGACTATCAATGAATTCCGGATTCAAGCTGCCAATGATGTCACTGTCATGTGGAAAGAAATTATCTTGACCTTTGTCTGGTAATGACGGTATAAAGAAAAGTGTTGGATAATCAAATCCTATTTGTGATGGAATAGGGGGGTAGGACTCCGAGGTGGATTTTGCGAAGAAGAAGAAGTAGAAGTATCTTAGGCTGACAATCTACAATTGCAACGAATGGGCAATCCATCCCATGCAATTTGGTAGAAATAAAATTAAATGCAAACTTAGAACCTAGGAAATTCAAAATGTCAATGGAAGGAAAGTGGTGGAATTCATCCTTGAAGGACAATGACCTTTTATTTGTCAAAAAACATTTGAAATTGTCATTTCTATTACAAGGTCAAAAAATTTATGAAAATTGAATTCTTTGCATCTAATTGTAGTGTCTTGCACTAAGCTAGTATGAAAATTTGTGGAAAAAATTTCAAAAAATTTGGAAGATACTTGCATTTGAAGTAAGAAAAACAATTTTTTTTGCACCTTATATGACTACCTAATTTGATTTCCGACCTTGGTAACTTCAAATTTATGCACTACAAAGTTAGAGTTTAAATTTTTTTGTAATGAAAAAGTGAATTTAAAGTCATTTGTAAAAATATATAACACATTTTTTTCAAAGTTTAAAGATTACGTGGTTTTCATTCATGAAAAAATTCTTATATGGCCAAAAAAGTACAATATAGAGGAAAAAATTAAACCATTAATAAATTTTATTTGGAATTAAAAAACATTAATTTTAATGGTGAAATTATTTCAAAATCAAAATTGAACTTGCTAATGTTTTTGTTCTAAAAATAAATGATTCAAAGCATCTAATGTAAGCAAAAATATAATTTATAAGAAAAAACATTTTAAAACATAAAATTATAAGTTATTCTGAATTTCATTTTTTGCCTAGTGAGGTAAAAAAATTACAAGGAATGGTATAACTTTTGATCTTGGGCACCAATTGAATTAAAAAACGTTTTTTCCGGAAGGTAAAAAATATTCTTTATTTTAAAAAACAATTTCAATAATTTATGACAAAAATTTGAGATCCTACAAGCTTGCTAAAAATTTATTTTTTCCTTGGAGGATACAATGGTCCTTTCAATATATCTTGTCCGAAGGAGAAACTAGTCTTCTGTCTAGGCATTGCTCTTTCTCCTTCAAACTCCTATCAATGTACAACCATTGTTCTTTGTCTGAACACGACAATGGTAGCAAAAGGATAATTCAATTTCACCATTAGAAAGGCCTAAGGTAGAAGGTTCCAAACACGTACAAACTCTAAAACTGTGCACCTCCTCAAGTGTATACTATTTGTACATGTTGCTTATTTTTAGCCTTTAGCAATGTACGGACAATGTA
The DNA here is from genome assembly GCA_951230915.1 of Antitrichia curtipendula. Classification (NCBI taxonomy): domain Eukaryota; kingdom Viridiplantae; phylum Streptophyta; class Bryopsida; order Hypnales; family Leucodontaceae; genus Antitrichia; species Antitrichia curtipendula. The sequence continues at coordinate 5,469,973 of OX579636.1, read as the reverse complement.
CTTTTCAAGGACTGGGCAATTTTAGAATCTTATGTCATTTCAACTTTAAATTTCAAAAGTAATTCCACGAAGCTCCAATAAATATGAAACACCCTCATATAGATGCCAGTTCCACTTGTCTTTCAATGAAAATTTACTAAAACATATTTCAAGAAGCTTCACCATTCTAAAATTCAGTTTTAGCCCTTATGTGGGCAATTTATGGACCTCCTACCTTACATGCCAAACATATTATGCATAAAAAAATGATATAATTCTGAACTCAAATTCATGTGTTCCAGATCAAAAAGACAAACAATTTTAGCAAATTTGAAAGGTTGCAAGGTACAAAAAATATTTGATTCATTCTATTCAGACTATTAATGAAAAAATTACGAACATTCTAATTAGTAAATAGGCCATGTAGACATATTTCTGAAATGAACTTGTAATATTCATGTCTTAGTGCAAATTTTTACAATGTTTAAAGAAAAAATTGATAGATAGGTTTAATTTTGCTTTGCAATACAATGTCAATGCTTAGTTCATTGTGTTTCATTTCATCTTAGAGCTATTTTATAATTTATAGTTATGTTGAATCTTCTAGGTATTTGTACTTAACAATTATGTGGAGAATGGGAGTGAAATGTTTTGTTTTCTAAATTTTTTTCTTAGACTTTTGATTTAGTTCTTCAACGTGAAAAAATTAAAATTTGAATTTGTAGTGCTAAATTTTTTAGCTCAACACACTGAAAGTCTTGAAATGTAGGTAAGGCAAGTGCTGGAAGAATGATTTTTTTTACTTCAAACACACACATCTTGCAAAACCCATGGTCAATTTCTTTGAAATATATTGCAAACGTTTTTTATACCACTTCAATGCAAGATCCTTCTATATGTACTTTGCAATAGATATGGCAATTTTGAGTGAAATTTGAGTACATCACTTGATAGGGATTGATTGGATTGTTGATCATACCTAAAGTACCGCTTGAGCTACCTCGAGTTTGCTACATGTTCAAAGCTGAAGCTCTAAGGATGTCGCAATCACCAAATGAACTTGAACCTTGTTGACAAATATTTCTTAGCGATGAAATTAGAAAAATGAAATAATCATTGAGGCCCACATCATTGTCAATTGAAAATCCACTCAAACTAAGAAGCAAATGTAAAGATTTTTTCTACGAGGTGCTAGCATTTAGCGAAGTATTAAGAAGAAACACCTCTGAAATAATCATTTGGTGCTATAATGTACAAAAAATTGTCCATCTATGCACTTGCATTTGCCAATGAAATATACTTTGTTTGACAATGAACTAAGTTGTATTAGCTTTTTAAAGCTGGAGATGGCACTTTATTGTGGTATCAACGGCAAAAATTAGAAAAAGAACAAACTTGTCCATAAATATACTTTATCAACGGATTTTTGAGGAAGACTCAAGTGTCAAAATAAGACAGTACAATGTTGATTGAGGGAGATTAAAGACTATTTACAAACCTTAAGAAATTGGATTGTTGTGTGCAACTTCAAATTTTTCTACAAACCAACCTCTCCGCATATTAGAAGTCTCCTATAGCTACCAATGCAGATGCTATTTGGTGCAAGAACAAGTCTTGTGTTGTCAACGTTGGTGGGGTGTAGGGTGTCAAAATTAGGTGGAATTAACTGCGCTTATTTCAATTAGGTGCCACAAATTGAATTTGTGGCTACCTATTGCTCATGAAGATGGTATTTTTTGGAAATTTTAAACTTTAGAGATTCTTGTGACAAAAAAAATCAATTACAAATTGCTGAATTTGCCATAATTTTGTATCAAATTTTAGTGCATAGGTGATTTGGTGTTGTATGTTGAAGAAATCCACTGAAATTACGTGAAATTTCACGGAATCTGGAAGTGGGAGCAGATGCGACAAGCGTAGCCTGCAGACTGCCCGCCTCATCTGTGCTTGCATGTGAACCACAATAATGGTTCACTTTCTAGAAATTAAAAAATATAAACATTATGCAAGAATTTACAAGCCCGGAAGTGTTAGCACTTTGAATTAAACTACAACTACTAGTTAGGGAGTTTTTTAGCACATAACAATGGGAACATGGAGAGGTTAAGGTGAGATGTTAGAAAAATTTAAGGAGAAAAATGGAGATTTAAAATTGAAAGACTCTAAACAAAGTTTGGTAAAGTAACCAAATTAGGCAAATGGTAAAATGTTTAGAAAATGAAAACAAAATCATACAAATGAAAAATGATTATAGAGGAAAGTTAGAAACCAAAAAGAACTACCAAATTAAAAAAAACATAAAATGAAAAACCAAAAAAATAGAAAGTGAGAAATAAAAAACAAAAATGAAAACAAAAATACTACAAGTAGGAAATGAAGCTAAAAGTAAATTGAAAACCACAAAAATAATAAATATAAAAAAACACAAACAAGTTAGCAAACTCAAACTACTATTGAAATATTAGAATAGTGAAGGAATCACTAAAATAGAATAAAAGCAGTAAAATTGGAGAAAAACAATAATTTAGAGGATTTTGTACTAAATTGGCGCAGTCTACACCAAATTAGCGCAATTTGCACTAATTTGGAGCATTTTACACTATTTTAGCGATTTTACATTAAATTACAGTTGGATGAACATAATTAGCGAAAGAAATTTGTTAAAAATTAGAATAAAGGCAAAATTAGAGTTTAGCTCCCTGTGGGCGCCAGATTACCCACCCTTGGTAATCGGGTGAACACCGACCAGGTTCTATGCCTTTATCCACCTTTTGAATATATGGGGGTCTTGTGAGCGCGGTCCACTGTGCCTTCTAAGCAATGGATCTTTTTGTACTAACGTTTTCTAAATGTTGTGGATGGCAGCGAATACTATTAGAAATGCATGGGTAACTAACAAGTTGACTGTGATGATCAAAGGTGATGGTAATTCCTAACCCCCTAATTACCTATCCTATGTCTAGGGTTGGCTGGGTAGTTGGCGTCATTTCTAACGTCCCTAACTATGTGAGCGGGGAACCCTTACGTTCCTTCCATGAGTGTCGAAGACTATATTTGGAGATTTGACACTTCTCTCGGGAGCTTTAACCCTACGGCTAATCCTAAGCTTAGTCTTTATTCTAGTCTCTAACTTCTAATTGTAACTCTAGATTTTTGACTCTATGGTTGGATTTGTTTACCTTTGGATTTTTTATTCCTGAGTAAATTAGCTCTAAATTCTACCTCTAAATTAACTCTAGGCTTTTACTCCTAATTTTAACCCTAAAGTTTTTATTCCTAAATTTAACCCTAAAGTTTTACTCCTAAATTTAACTCCAAAATTTACTTTTAAATTGAACTCCAAAATTTACCCCTAAATTTAACTCCAAAAGTTATCCCTAAATTTAACTCTAAGTTTTACTTCCCACACTAACTCTAAATTTTAACTTCTATCTAAAATTTACTCCTAACTTTAATTCTAAAATTACTCCTAAATTTAACTCTAAAATTTACTCCTAACTTTAACTCTAAAATTACTCCTAAATTTAACTCTAAAATTTACTCCTAGATTTAACTCTAAAATTTACTCCTAAATTTAGCTCTAAAATTACTCTGAAATTTAATTCCAAATTTTACTTCCCACACTAACTCTAAATTTTAACTTCTATTTCTAATTTTTATCTTTTCTTATCACGGTGTACTTTTCACGTGGAAAGGACTAATTAAGGAGATTAATGCTAAAGAGGAAAAAACACAACACCAAGTATGGATTCAAGAACTCACCTCGTCACTTCCGGTGTCGGAGATACGCTCGTCTGCATTCGTGCGTACATTCCCATACTCCATGGTGGCCCTTGGGTGGTGGGACCTTTCCCAATTTCACCACTTATGTTTCGAAAATTAGGACCCGTGCAATCCAACCTCTTTCTTTCCCTCCTCTATCCTTCTCTCTCTTTTTCTTTCCCTTTCTCTCTTTCTACACGAACACTATTCTACCTAAGCTTTGATGGGTGTCTTACAACTATAGATTCAAACCTCAAGAAGGTTTAGTGTTCCTCCTACTCTCTTACACAACCTTGTCTTCGTGTCATCCTAATCCTACCTCCTAATGGTCACTATGAATTCTCGAGATTTCCCTTCTAACACCTATTTAGCTAAGCCTAGGGCACTATTTATCGTCTCTCTCCCCTTTCTCCTATTTAATTCTATGACTCACTAACCTCCCTCCATTGTGTGTAGGTGTGATTTTGGTGAGAGTTGAGAGTTGTTTGATGCAGGTATGGAGGTGCTACTTATCCTTTCCTTCCCCTTCCCTTTTTTGATTTTAGACCCTAATCTCTACCCCGATCCCTACTTAGCAATAGGTCAACCCCCAATTCTCATTTGTTTTGTTTAGCTTGTCTTTGTTTTGTCCTAGTGTGAGAAACAAAAAAAAATCAGGAAAAAAGGAGTCCAGAAATGGGGACCGAGCTGGGGCCCCAACTGCCTGCCGAACCAAGCATGGCCTTCCGGCTGGCTGGCTAGCTGCTGGGGGGTCGGGTCTGTGATTTCTGATGACGTGACCTGGTCTGTTCTGGCTCTCGACTTGATCTAGTCTATTTGGTTCTTGACTGATCTGGTCTTTTTGGTTCTCGACTGATCTAGTCTGTTCTGGCTCTGGACCTTGACTACTTAAGGGAAAACTGGATTTTTGGCAAACTGGATTTTTGGTGAACTAAAGGAAAATACTTGGGGAAAATAGGACTTGAGGGAAATAACACTTGGGGAAAATAAGACTTAGGGAAAATAGGACTTGAGGGAAATAGGACTTGGGAAATAACTAGACTCACTAAAAACTTGAGGGACAACTAGCCACACTAAAACTTGGGGAACACGGAGACTCACTAAACACTTGGGGAACAACTAAACTAAGAGAACTTTGGGATTAGCTAAACTTCACTAAATGCACGGGAACCTACATATCTTGGAAGCTAAACTCTGGAGGTTTCCACAAAGGTCTTGGAAACTAGACTTTAGAACTAAACACGGGAGAAGTGCAAAGCTTCGCCGTTAAGTTGGTTTTAACACCAACTTTAGGACTCCTTGACACCTCGGGGGTTTCCAAAGGGGGTCCACACACTGGGAGAGACTTTAGAAGAGGGAAAAAACTAAACTTTTAAAGACGAAAACATACACAGGGTCAAAGCTTCGCCGTCCCGGAGGGGGGTCCACTCAACAAAGAGAAGATTAGAAGAGGATTGGGATAACTTTTAGAAAACATGCACAAAAGAGGTTCAAAGCTTCGCCGTCCTGGAGGGGGGTCCACTCAACAAAGAGAAGGTTAGAAGAGGGTGTAAGAAAAAACACAAAGAGAAAACACACAAGTTAACCCACGTGGCAACACAAAGCTCATAAGCTAAAGGCCCCCCAAAGCGGCATCGCCAAGGTACGGTGGGGGGTGACTTTAGGATTAGTACAAGATACAAAGAAGACTCTTAAAACTTCACAAGTTAGACCACAACACATACAAGAGAGAGAGGGAAGCTCTCCACTTACAACAAGGTACCAAAAACTTCACAAAAGAGTACACAAAGCAAGGTAAAAGGACCTCCAAGGACCTTCAAAGCTTGAAAATAAGCAACAATGGAGCCAAAAGTGCTCCAAAAACACCGTAGAGGTTTTTTAGCTAAAATGCCAAAAATCCCAACATAAGTTGGACCCACGGACCCAAAACAAGATTTGGGGGTTATACAAGTATTGGGGGTGTTCAAAAGAGAAAAATGGGGACCTTAAATAGGTTTCCAAGGCCCCACCTTCCCCTCAAGAGCTCTAAAGTAACCTTATCAACTTGGATTTTCATCCTCATCTTCAAAGATTTTCATCCTAATCCCTAAAAACTACTTTTACCTATCTACGCTGGACCAACCTCCTAACTTTTGGAGAATTACTCCAATCATCAAACGGATTGCGCCATTGGCTCCAGATCGCCGTGTTTAGTCCAAGACCCCTCTATCCCTCGTACCGAGGACAAAAAACCATCGTAGGCTAATTTAGTTTAAAAACTAAACCGTGGTAAAATCCTAGATATTGGGGGGTCTCCTATTTTGAGAAATGTAAATAGCTTAGGGTCTCCGGTAGGTGTAAGGGAGTCGGAAAAGACTCTTGGTTGACTTTGTTCCGCCGTCGTATGGTCCCGGAATGCCGGTCAACGTGGCGGGGACCCCGCCACGTGATTAATTCTCGAGGAATCTTGCCGGTTCGGGTACTTGCTGCTATCGGACTGTTGCGAAACTTCACGGAGCGCATTATTAACATAAAACAAGCTAGTCTAATTTTTAGTGAGATTTTCTGGCAACCTGGGTAATTTCCGTGAAATTCCCGTTGGAGGTTACCAGGATTGACCACCCGCAAAAGGTTCTTCTGCAAGTCGGAAGATGACGGGATTTTTCACAAGACCTCTCATGGGGTCACATGAAAGATGTGCAGGTGCGTTTCCGTACCTGGCACACTTGGTCAGTGGAGATGAATTGGCCATCTCCTTGAGTTTATCGATGGTGCGGGAATCTTTTGCAGATAGAGGAATCTTGGCGAATTGATTTTGTCGTTGGACTCTTGGCATGGGATTTACCCTAGGACACCATCCTTGGGCTGTAGATTCCTCCACGGCCCGGTCTTGCGTTAGTGGCTCCTGCATGCTAACAATCGGGGTTTGGAGAATTTCTAAACCTAACTCTAGGACCCGACCTAGTGGCCTTGTTGTGGATCCCTCGGACCGACTTAGCCATGAATTGCCACATTCATGGTGGGATTTAGCCCTTTTGGGCCTATGTGACTTGAATCCTACAAATCCACCCGTTTCGTTCTTTCTACCTATTTTTGAGCCCGGTTTGGTGGGATTCTAAGTCTAAACACAAATCTAGACCAAATACTATAATGGGTATGTTACAACCCTATTTTGGTTCTATACTCTTTTTATGGCTTTTTGTATATTTTTCTTAACTTTAAATTGCAAATTTCCAAAAAAATAATTCTACGAGTCCCAAGTGACAAATTGGGAGCTCACACTCCCTCATCTCTTCCAACTTTCTCTCAATTTTGTGTGCATGTGTGTTTTTGAAGGGATTTCATATTTTATGATTTTTTCAAGCATGAATTGTTAGAGATTAAAGAAGGGAGCCATGTAGGAACAATTTGTCAAGTAGGTTTCACTGTTTTATGGAAAAAAATGGGTGAAAAATGGAGGGTTTTGAGGTCAAATGGGAACGTGTTTGAGAATGAAGGGAGAATTTGAATTGAGATTTGGACTGCCTATTTTGGCAAGCAATGGCAAGAGCATGGCAACTTAGATGGAGTTGAAAATTGGTGAGGAAATGCGCCTTCAAGCTGTCTTTTCAAAAAGTCTAGACTTAATCCATTTGAAGCATGGAGAAGGCGTTGGTGGCCGATTTAGAGCAAGGAAATCAGCTGCCGCCACCAAGGAAGAGTGCCAACTTCGGTGAGTGACTGCAAGAGGTTGGTGTAGTCAAATGATCTAAATTTTTGGGAAGATGAAGATGAAAAGGTTAAGTTTCCAAAAAGCTATGGCTCACCCAATTTGGAGCAAGGATGAAGACGGAACAACCAAATTAGTGCAAGGAGGTCTCTTGCCATGTTGCGGTGACTGTTTTTTTTTCTTTTGGGCTGTTGTATGACCCTTTTTTTGCTATGCTGAATATAAAAAACTATAATGATTGATTACGATACCTTCTTGCCTTGTTTTGATTGAATGGATAATTACACATGCATCAGATTCTCTTGTCGGATGGGAATGTTTAAAAAGAATGCATAATTTTTTGTTTTGTTTTCTTTTGTGGGCAAGTGTAGAAGTGTTGTCTATATTGGACTAAAATTAGGGTTTGTTGAATAAAGTGACTAAAGAAGAGGTACTATTCTAGTTACTTAAAAGGATTGAATTTCTTAGGGTTGAATATAGGAAATTAAGTGGAAATTGCAAATGAAGGTAATGCATGTGAATTTGGTTGTTTGGGGAGAGCTGTGATGTACTGTAATTCTCTTCAAGGACTCTATTTGGGCCCTTTTTGTGCCTTAACCCCTAAAGGACTAGCATGCATTTTTTGGCAGTATAGACATTTTGGGTAGGCACCTATGATTGGAGATTTTCATATTTTTGGCTGAAATTTTAATAGAAGTTGTGCGCAAGAATATCTTTCATATGCATTAAATTTCATGATATTTGAAAATACGAGTCTAAAGTTATAGCCTAATATGTTTTTCGGCTGGCACTAGAAGAAACCCATGTTTTTTTTGACATGCCCTGATTTTTTATGAATTATGAAGGATTTTTTTGGACATCTATTTTGACATCTATTTTGACATCTAGCTATTTTTATGTCAACAATAACATTCAATGAACATCATAAACAACATAAAAACATATGGATGTCAAAATAGATGTTCAAAAAAATCCGTCATAAAAAATCAAGGCATGTCAAAAAAAACATGGGTTTCTTCTAGTGCGGGCAGATAAAAAAAATCACTTTTTTCAGAAACAAAAACTTGAAATTGGTTTTCTAGAGCTACATATACATGAAAAGCTTTAAAGCATTCCATTTTGACCAATGAATCAAAAGTTATGAGGAGTTTTAGTTTGTGGGCGGTTATAGAATCTCTACTCTGAAATAAACTTTGAAGTCTTTTATCTTACTCAATTTTCAATATTTTTTGAAAAAAATTAAAATCACAGGATGTAGATTGTTTATTACAACATTTCGAACATTAGGATTGGCATTTTCCAATTCCATATCTAAATTCTTAACAATTTTGTATTTCGAATCATTATCTACCTTGTTTTACTTACTATTTTTTCCTATGTGTTGTACAATTCTAAATGATGTGAAATTTCTTAAGCATGTAGCCAACTTGTCTAGGAAAAATAATCTAAAGAAGCACCACCATTTTGGACATTTTTTCATAGAAAAGTGAGCTTCTGAAGTGCAGCTACCCGATTTTTTGCAGGGTCAAAAAAACCATTTCAATGATTTTGAATGCTTATATCTTGCAATTCACATGTTGGAAATTTCTGAAATTTTTACCACATGTTCTCAAGTCAGCATACTACAAGATCCTATGGCTACATGTGTCAAAAAAAATTCAAAAATTTGGTACTTGTACTAAAAATGGCAGTTCTTGAGTGTTTTCAGTGAAAACATAGTCATGGAACTTTAGGGGTTAAATGCCAATTGAGGTGGGATTTCGGTCTAAAGGAGTGCCTTAACCTCTTAGAACACATGTTAGTATGATTTTGAGATATTAGGGCACACATTTGGATGATTTTGGAGTGTTGCCCCCTTTTCACTTCAAGTCGTTTAATTAAAAATTTACCAAAAAACTTGATAGTAGAGTCCATTGCTTGAAAAGCAATTTAGATTTAGGTGTTCTATACACTCCCCATTGTCCGACTCTTGGGGGATTTTTACCACCTACAGTAAAAATCACCCACATCGCATCCCCTCCTACGATTGGAGGTGGATAGCCAAACAACCTCCCCTCTACCTCCCAGCAACCACAATTCGTGCGACTAGGTGCGAGAGACAGGCGTAAGGAGAATATGCCTTCACCTATTGGCCACCCCGGCTAGATGCTCCTCTTGCCCCCTTTTGCCCCTCCTCCAAAGTCAAGCTTTTTTCTACAACCCGGTCAGCCCCTCGATAATAATTTTGTCTTTTTTGTCAATAAATTTTTCATCCAGCATCCAATTGAAACAAAAATTATATATTTACAAAGCTCTTTCATAACTGCACATCTTCAAAAAAATTCAGTAAAAATTGAGGTTATAGGAACCTACCTGGACCCAAATTATCCCTCGAGGAGACAAACGGTCATTAAAGGGTTAAATGAACACCAATACCATTTCAAAGGCCAAATGTAATGCTTATGTAGGTGGTAGATAATAGACTTTGACACTTTTGGATGCAACAACCTTATTTTTGTCCTAAGTTCCTAATCTTCTTGTACTACCAAAAAAAACAAATCCTCATAGAATAGTCCATTATTTTTTAAATTTCACGCTCAAGACTTTCAAGCGTTGCATTGATGGAGGTTTCAGAAGCATAATGTCCACAAAAATGTATTCCATTTGTCTAAAAAACACTTTTCCAAACTCCATTTCTCATGGAATAGCTAAAGGTAGGCATGCTAATCACTGCACAAACAAACTTTGAAGCCTTCTTCCGAACAAATTCCAAGTTAGTTTTCCTTGAAATTTGATGAACTACATCCATGTCGAGTGGAGACTTTGGAGATAATTAAATCAAATTATAAGATTCTATAAGTTCAATGCAATTGTAAATCTTGTCAAGAAAAGTTTGTTTTTTATAAAATAAAATCCAATAGCCCTTCCCCGTACAACATGTGGTAGTTGTGCAATACTGATGACTACCCTTAACACTTAAATAATCAATATTACATGTATGGTGTGGTGGATGTGCAATTCTAGGCATTGTGCGGTAAATGGCACACCTACCTTAGTCTACCTTTTGCAAATTTTACATTCTCTACTATCTCCTAAAAAGATGACTCCAACCAAGCCATGCCCCCCCTCAATCCTAAAAAACGAGAGCCGTTAGATCACTATTGATTTAAGCCGTTGATCTGGGACATGGATAAGGATTCAAAAGATGGATTCAAATATGGATACACATACAAACGACAAATATGGATACAAATATAGATGATAAATATGGATATGGATATAGCCAATGGATACAAAAAATGGATACAACAATATCCCATATTGATTGCATATCCTATATGTAATTTAAAATTATAAATAGAGAACGTATATGGTTAGGGTTAGGGTTGGAGGGGCTAATTTGGATTTTGGTTTGGAGGCTAGGGTTGGGGTTGGGCGTTAAAAATATATGTAAATTGGATTAAAATCACTTGTGACCTTTGCCTCACTATGCGTTCAAAAGACATGTACATGGTTGAGTCTGTAATAGTGCAACCAACCTCTTGTAGAGGCTCTTCTTGTACCCCTATGGAAAACATAGGAACTTTTTATTTGCTAGGCAAATTTTTTTTGCAAATTTTAAGTTCATATTTGAGGCCCTTAAATTAGGTAGGAGGGGTGTACAGAAATACAATTAACACGACACAAATAGTTTGTTTTTAGAAATTTTACATTCACCTTTGGGCTAGACCTCCGCAAAAAGGTCGTTGCACTAATGTAGACTCTACCCAGGTACACCATGCATTCAAAAGACAAATACAATTTGGGTACGAGAATCCTTCTGCAAACAGTGTGCACACGAAGCTACAAGAGTAAGAGAATTGTGGCATCAGTGCAAGCATCACTCATACGGCTAAGTCAGTAAAAGGTCTGTTTGCACTTGGTGTTAAAAGTGTTGACAGTGAGGGTCTTAGAAATGAATTTAGACCTTCTTTTGGACCAGATTCACATTCCAAACAACACCCGTCTAACACCAAGTGCGAACATACCTTTCTTGCTGCAGTCCGATTATTTTTTTAACTTCCAACAGGATTTCCTGACTGGAAAGCCGCCGGTTTTTGGTGCTTGAACTTCGACGTTTACTTCGACGTCTGTCCCCTGAGCGTCAATAAAGAATTGATTTCCATTATTTAATGTCAAGGTCAACAATTGAATGGCTGGATCAGTACCAAAGAATCAACTCAATTCAATTATCGAGATCAATAATTAACCTGTAAGTACGGAGCGTACCACCATAGTCAAACTTTAAGAACATCCTTCATTTTGTCGGTATGCTCCATTCTGACACCAAATTGGAATGAGTTTTGTTTTATTTTATTTGAACCATAAATGAAATCAACTATTTTTTTAATGAAGTCATGATTTTTTTCAGAATTTAAAATTATCATAATTTTCTTTGAAGGAAAAGCTAAAAACCTCACATCAAGTACAAAAAACATGCTTTAAAATTTTGAAATATTCATTATAGGTAAACTATTTATACAAAGTTTCCAAGTCATAGGATGAACCTTGATTTACACTTCCTTAGGCTCTTAAGTCTAATATTAGTTTAAACTTATTTGGTTTAACTTCTCTATCTTCATTGTTGTGGTAGATAAACTAGATTTGTGTCTTTCTGAAGGACTCTTTCCACATGCATCTGTATGACATTAGGTGACACTTTAAGATATCTTCTAGTATTGACTTTCTAGTATTAAAATTCATAGAATTACAAAAATCTTCTCCCTAAACAACCCATTTAAAATTTAAAATTATTTTTTATATTCATTTGTTGACTCTAAACCAAAGGAGAGATTGAAGGCCAAGGAAGATTGACACCTCTATTGCCCCATGTTTTAACCTTGCAAAAAAACACTAGAATTTTTTATTTGCCACATATGATAAAAATTTCAAATTTTGAATTCATATTTGCAATCCAAGGCCCCAAATTAGATTGTAGACATGAAGAAATACAAAATTTAAACACCACAAAATAGGGGGCAATTTTTACATTTACCCTCCGATGGGGGCAATAGAGGTGTCAATCCTCCCTGGCAGCTTACACTGGGGTTCCAAGCTGGATCAGTTTCATTGCCCACTCTGGAGATAAGTTAGCTTCGCTGTAAGGTGTTCCTTGGTTCCGTACCTTATTTAAAATTGGCTTGCCACTTGCGGACTTGCGGAGGTGCCCATGTGTTTCAAAACTGAAAACAAATGAATTTAATTAAAAAAGAAACAAGAAAAACTGACAACAAAAAATAAATCTACCGTACAGTCGATAGCTCCCCCAAGTCCCGAAAGTCAACCTTCAACGGCCGAAGGTTGACCATGCTTCGATGTTTGCCCCCAAAGTTACAAAGTCAGTGATCAGTACTTTGGAATCACGGATCGTCTCGGTTGACATTTTGAATCGTTCAGCCTAGATCGTCTCCCCAGGTCAACCTCGTGTTTCTATTCTTGCATTACACCGAGGCATTGTATCGACAAGTCAAGCTGGGAGCACCAAAACCCGGCCCGTAATGCGATGTGCGAGTGGAAATCACTAAAATAATTGTCATGAGGGATCGTGGGGACCCCTCCAATTCAACCCGAACATCCACGTATAAACTATAAAGGTACAAAGCATTCATATTGGCCTCACAAGCTCGTTCAATTACTTGTGACGACAGTCGAGGTTCTGCATTGCCTAGCTGCCTTGCCAAGGCATCGGCGGAGTTCTTGACAGATCTCCGAACTATCAAAGGTAGTGGCAGTACCACTTCGAAGCATTTCGATTGTGCTTAATATGTTATTTCATGTTGATTCTAGGTAGACTTGATCGAATGCTTTTCTTTTCTAAGCACGCGCTTCCATATCTTCTGGTGATGGTAGCTAGCTAGGTATTGCAGCTTGGAAGGATTTTGCAGTGGTAGTGCTAGTAATTCTAGGCGATCATCAGGATTTAGGAACGGCATTATTAACGAGATGTGGTGGATTGTTGTTGTATGATTACCAGCTAGGTTACCAAATCTTAGGGCAACCATGGCATCCTCAGTGGCTTACGCTTTGTGCATCGTGCTCTGCATTTGCAGTCTGCAGACTGCGGTTCAGGGTAAGCCCTTCGTTCCATAACTGAGCAACCTCGTAGTTCGTATGCTTGTCTTGTAACTCCCCAGGAAGTACTAAGATACATCCGTCTTTATGTATACCGACTGCATCCCACTTACAGTGTTCGATCTCGATATTAAATAAAGTCCATGTATCAAACTTTTTAGCCCAGTTCTCTTGTGAATCTGATAGCAACTGCCTGAAATCATAACCTTGCACATTAATTCTCGCAACATCGATCGGTAGCTAGTTTTCCTCCTCATGTCTCCGATCTCTGTTGAAGTAGAGCTCAAATCTAGATATCCACGAGTTGAGTGCGACACAAATGTTCCAACAATGTTATTGCAACTGTTGCAGCAAAGAAGGAAAAGATTACGCTAACCGTCTACGTCAACGAGATCCGCAGCGGCCCCAACGTCACAATCCTGGCAGCCGCAGGAACAGGCCAAGGCAACTTCTCTGCTCTGGGCTGGGGCAGCCTCCTCGTCTCCGAAAACATCCTGAAGGAAGGCCCCTCTCCAGCCAGTCCAACTCTCGGAAGAGTAACAGGCTCCGGGCTCTTGACCACCAAGGGAGGCTTCGCTGACGGCGGAACGCAAGTGATCAACAAGTTTTGGTTCTCCCCCACGTCAAAGTACCTCGGCTCCAGTATTACGGTCTTGGGAACATTGGCGTACCCGTTGGCGCCATGGGAACTCACCGCCATCGCTGGGACTGGACAGTTCCGGGGATACTATGGATACGTGTTGGCGTCGCAGGAGCTTTCCTTCACCGTGGCTCCACTCTTTGTTTCCAAGTTTGAGTTTCACCTTTACAAGCTCTTTTAGTTTCACCAAGATTTAGAAAACCAGAATGTGTTCCTTGCAGTTTGTCGGCGGTTGTGGCACTCAATTGTTTGAGAAGATTTAGTTCTTCATTTGTGGGCCTGCGGAGCTGGAGTGTGTCTGTTTGATTCGTCGAGCTAGAAGAGGGGTCAGATAGATAGCAGCTGGGATGCATTTCCGATTGCAATAATTGGTGTACAATGCATTTGTTTGTACGTTTTGGCACAAATGCCTGCGTACTGCTTTATTTCATCAAGTTTCATATTAAAGTGATTTGTTGCAGCGAAATTTCACAGCACTAGCTGTCGTACGTGTTTCTTGTTCTTCTGTTTTGGCCCTTTTGCATCGTATTCGCGAAAGGAGATGGTTGCATACGAATCGTGGAGGTTCGCATTTTGTGCGTAACTGGCGGTTGTGTTACGAAACGACTAACCCTAGTTGAATGATGGTTGACGGGCATTTTTCAATTTTGTTCTGAATTTCAAAACAGATTCTATAAGCTGGCATGTTTTATATTATTTGGGACTTATGTGCTCTATCGTATCCAGAAATTCCTTCGCTTCAAAACGAGTTCTTCTGCCGGCCGAGCTGCTCTCCTCAAAGCAAAACAGAACGCCCGTACACGCCCGCAGCAAGCTTGTGGGATATGGCCTAAATTCGATGACATTTGGGTCCAGTCTCCGGTGATTGCTACTAGAGTAGGTGACTCTATTATTTGGAACATGCAAGGGATCGTTCTCATCCTTCTTACTCCTTCGTTCTCTTCCTTGGCTGCTTTGTACTCGTGTTTTGCAATGGATATCCATTTGTTTTCAAAAAGAAAAAAAAGAAAACGAATTCTTTTGTAGCCCAACAACGTACGGCATGCGCCGTTTTGACATTAACATTATTTGCTGTGCCGATACACAGATGAACATGTAAATTGCATTTCATTCTCGAGATTCACAAGGGAGTTTTAAGAGTTTACCATGGAGGAAATGAAACCGTTACGGAGTTTACTACGTCCGTTGTTCCATTATTTATCACTTGCGAAGTGGTGAACTCCGTTTCTTTAGCACGATGGTAAACTCGCAGAACTTCATTGCGACTGTGCACTTCTGAGCAATTATTTCCAAGCCCATCCCTTGTCGACTCTCAAAATCATTTCATTTCTTCCTTGCTCGAGCCTCGAGGGTTTAGTATCTCATTTTATTGTCAGTGCTAATTTAACGACAATGATGTTGAATGCATTTGACACGAGGGTCGTTGGTGTTTCGACTTTCATAAAAGAAATGCAGTACTCAATTTTAACACAAACAACGAGTGCGTGATGGGTTGCATGTGTTTGTTCGAGTACGAATGGGATGAGAGTGCCGCAGGACGCTAGCTCCTAAAAATGGAGGTAGCTATTTGCAAGCTGCGGAGCATATTTTATGCAGACAATTTCCAAGGAACTGGTGCAATTGAATGTACATCCCTCTCTAATACATGCATAACTCCCGTGCACCATTGCCTCCAAGTATACTGATCAACAAACCCACTGATTCCAAGCAAGACAGGGTCAACAAATGAAACGTCCCAATTCCCCAAGCACCAATCTTTGGACTTCCTGGAGCACGTTTTGACCGGGTTTTAGTTCGGTAATGATATGTAATCATCAACTGAATGAATGAATTAAATTAATGGCCAAAAGATGCACTGTTTGCATCTTTCGGGCACATAGTCTGTGTTCCTGTCTTTCGGGCACATAATTTGTGTTCCTGTCTTTTGTCTTTTGAACGCATAGTGATGCACTGTGAAGTTTCAGATCAAATTATTTTTCAAAACCCCTACAATTCATTTTATTCTTTTTTTGGGGGGGAGGGGGCGGTTCCAAAAAATAATTAGATCTGAAAATAATTTAAAAATCTTGGTACCCCCCTCAATCTTGTATTTTTCAAAATGAACTTGTTTGACAATCGATATGGGTTAATGCTTTTCATATCCATTTTCTGTATCTGTATACATATCGTATCTCAATATCTATATCAAGATCAACGGCAGGGAAGGATTTTTTTTCATTTTTTTCAAAAACGATCAATGGCTACTAATTTTTGGATGGTGGTGTGGTGTGGTGTGGGGGGCTAATTAATTGACCAGGAGTGATTCATGTTCTTGTTTGCACGTGATCAACGGAGTTCCTATATAGTGCACCCTCCGAGATTGCCGCAAGTGGAAACTCACCATGCACAGGCGTTGGCGTTGATGGAGCTTTCGGTGGCGCACGTTATGCAGCTTGAAATTAGATCTTGTAAAGACATGTGTCACAATTTTTGACTTGTGGAATATTGCCAATTTAATGAAATTGACATAAGTTTAAAAAAATTGACAAAAAATGAAACTACTCCAAAGCTCCTTCAACCAAAGTCCTTTTGTAACATAGCCGCCATACAATGGCTCGCATAAATATTTGTACACTTCAAAAATTGCCATAACTAATTGAAAAATTAGATTTTTTCAAGAAATTTGGGATATGTTAAAGTATAAGTAACACACTTGTATAAAATGTTTTGTAAAAATTAAAAAAAGCCTTTCTAACATTTTTTATAATTTAATCAAATTTATTAGTGAAAAAGAACTTTTAATACACGTAAATTTTTTCAAAGATTTTTCAATAATTGGAATGAAAATCGTTTTTAGAATTTTTTGATAAGAATTCCTGAAACTTTGAAATTTTATTGAGTGAAATATTATTGACTAAAGTATGACTCCAAATTTTTACATTTCTTATAATTCACTCCAAAAATCTCTAAAAAATCATGAAAAATAATATACAAACATTTAATATACTTTTCAAATTTTCCACAATTTTTGGAGATTTTTGGAGTGAATTATAAGAAATGTAAAAATTTGGAGTCATACTTTAGTACTTTACTACTTTAGCCAATAATATTTCACTCAATAAAATTTCAAAGTTTCAGGAATTCTTACCAAAAATTCTTAAAATGATTTTCATTCCAATCACTGAAAAATCTTTGAAAAAATTTACTTGTATTAAAAGTTTTTTTTCACTAATAAATTTGATTAAATTATAAAAAAATATTAGAAAGGCTTTTAAATTTTTTTGAAAAATCAGTTTGTACGAGTGTGTTACTTATACTTCAACATGTCCAAAATTTGTTGAAAAAATCTAATTTTTCAATTACTTATGACAATTTCTGAAGTGTACGAATACTTATTTATGCGAGCCACTGTATATGTGACTTACGCTCAAACTCTAAATGCCCATGAAACGTCCATGATTCCTATGCAACAACCTCGCTCCACTCGCAAACACGATGCGAAAGTGCCAACAAAAGAGAGAACATTTTAATCCACGCAAGAATCGAACTCAAAATCCGTCATTTATTTCGCACTATATAAATTTTTGCCCACACCGTACAAACAATTTGAATGTACACAAATTATTGCGATTGGATCCCGGAAATGCAAGCGCGTTGGCTGCAGTCTGACCCCGCTTCAATGAAATGAATCAAAGAGATCGACACACTGTCTCCATGTCGATCCCCAAATGGACAATCAATCAATATATACGGCCACATCCGCCCGAAGGCTCAAGTATAATAAAAATTGTCTGATCAATTGATATATCAATCCTACGTACTTCGATTGATTAATTCCCAGTTGGCGTGCGTGGCATGGATTGAAAAATCCTCATTTCAATTACCACAACCTGTAAAGGTGGAACTCAAGCTTGGTAACAAAGAGTGGAGCCACCGCAGTCTCCGTCGACGCCAACACATATCCATAGTACCCCCTGAAGAGCCCCGTGCCAGCAATGGCGGTGAGTTCCCAGGGCGGCAACGGGTACGCCAAAGTGCCCAGGATCGTGATGCTGGAGCCGTTGTACTTGGACTCGGGTGAGAACCAAATCTTGTTGATCACTTGGAATCCGCCGTCTGTGACTCCTCCCTTGGTGCTGATCAGACCGGAGCCCGTCGATCTGCCCAACACAGCGCTGTCTGCAGAGGGGCCTTGTTTGACGATGTTTTCGGAGACGAGGAGGCTGCCCCAGCCCAGAGCAGAGAAGTTGACTTGGCCTGTGCCTGCGGCTGCTAAGATCGAGATGTTGGGGCCAGCTCGGGTCTCGTGTACGTAAACTGTGAGGGTAAGTTTCTCACGTTTTGCTGCAATGCCAACAATACAACACGATGTTGAAAATACTGTCAGTTCGTGAATTCGAACAGGCCGAGGTACAACGTTACCGATCAATCGTTCGATCGATTCTATGCAGTACGTTGCTACCAGATTCACAAGAGACTAAATTTTGAACTGGGCTATGATAGAAGAGGAATCCGAAATGTCCATCTATGAAGTTTTCGTAGAATTTCATCGAGTCAATGACCAGTGTTGATAGGTCGAATAGGGTTCACTAGGATACACTAGGACTGGAATTTGGACACGAAAGAACGTTTGTACGATTCCCATATTGGATTTCGATCTCCTCTGCAAATTTGATACATCCGTTTCATTACGTGTGAGAGAACAGGAGTGTGAAGCAGTCGGTAAAGGATTCTTATGTGTTTTAATACATTCTGGAATGAATTCCATGAGCATTTCGAAGGATAGCCAATTTCTGCTCCGCAAGGTTGCTTAGTCATGGAATGAAGGGCTTACCCTGAACCACAGTCTGCAGACTGCAAATGCAGAGCACGATGCACAAAGCGTAAGCCACCGAGGATGCCATGGTTGCCGTGCGATTTGGTAAGCTAGCTGGTACCCACACAACAACAGTCCACCACATGCCGTTAATAATGCAGCTCCTAAATCCTGACTATCGCCTAGATTTAACTAGTACGCCGTAAAATCCTCCTAAGCCCCAAATGAAATGTTCCTTTACTTTGTGCAATTAGTACCTAGCTAGCAACCATGAGCAAGAGCTTGAAACTCCGAGACAGGTGACATCGATCCCCAAAATGCTTCATGTCTTGAATTGAGTTCCTAAAGACGACAAGCGAAAGCATAAGCAGAATCATGGTGCTCCGAATTGGTACTGCTACTACCTGAAAATTGGATCGTCTGTCGAGACTCCCGTGTCTGTGTGTTGCCTTTTTTCACTCGTACGAAAGCAGAAGCGCGGGCGGCTTGCAACTGTAAGCTGAAGAGTCTGATATGAAAAACATGAAACGGTTTCTCCTTTATACAGCGAAGCCGAAACCAGGGTGGATTTTGGTGACGCCCCCACCAATTATTTTAGTGTTCTCCAAGGAAAAGCACGTTACCATACCAGCTAAGTTTCAAAGCTCAGAGCTTGACTCGTCGATCGATCACAAGAGTTATGACCTTCACGAAATGAGTAAACAAGAAACACGGAGAGTTGACCTCGGAAGACGACCTGTGCTGAACGGTTCGGTTTAGTCAATGTCAACCAGTGAACCAGAAGAGAGACGCTGCTTGATTCCAAAGTATAAAAACGCTGATTTCGCAACGGCTTTTCCGGAATACGCGTGGAAGCATTCTGTCAGTTGCAATTAAACTACTGTACTGTAGTTGAAAAGTTGAAAAAGCGGGGGTGCTTCCCTGCAGTGCATTTTCTGGTTTTCTTGCACAAATTATCGCCACATTGCTACACAGAAAACAGTTCAGAGAAAGGTTAGTTTCTGGCTAAGGAAATTTAATTTAATTTTTTTTTTTGAATCACCCAGATTTCTGGTATATCTTAAAACCAGTTGCCAAAGTTTACGTATAGGTACCACCAAGAATTCATAACAGATATCACCCAAATTTCACATGAGTATAGCTGTCTATTCTTCCACATCAAAAAAATTAAATTAAAATTAAAAGACAAAACACTGCCCTAAGTTGCGTAATCAGTTTTGTTTTTTTGCAAGGAATTCCATTTGATTTCATATAAAAGAATTTAAGAAAAATAAAAAGTGATGATTGATCAATGTTCCAGGTTTGAAAGTCTTTCTTTCACAAGTGTTGTGGGTGTTTAGCCCTCAACCCATAAACGCCGAGGAGGACGTTTTTTGGCCGATGAATGACAATTAATCTCTCGATGCAAGACAAAAGTGCAACTATTCATCCTCCCAATTTTATGTGAATAGGGAAGGTCTTCTATAGTAGTTTGTCTTCCAATGAGTGCTTTTTTTTATTCTTTTTTAAATCAACAATTCGTGCGGTACCTAACAAATCATTTCCATGGTGACTAGCTCGTTGTTTAAGGGTTAACCATGGAAATGATTTGTTTGGGTACTATGTGAATCATTGGTTTTTAAAAACTCCAAAAGAACTCGTTGAAAGTCAAAGTACTATAGAAGACCTTCCCTTTTCATACAAAATTTGGAGGATGAATAGTTGCACTTCTATCCTCCAGGGAGAGATTCTTTATCATTCAATGGCCAAAAAACGTCCTCAGTGTCATTTATGGGTTAAGTTCCAATCGCCGCCCGGCAGTTTAATCCAATTGGTGTGCTTCCCCATGCAATTGAATGTTGATGTTGTATCAGTTGCAAGGACCTACACTCATAGCCAATAGATAGGACAATGATAGGTTAAAAACGTCTCAATAAAATAATATTAGATTTTCCAATACGAGATATAATCATATTCTATGTATGTATCCAACGTTTGATTGCCACCTCTACAAGAATGGACCCCCATGACCAAGGTAGTCTCCAAATGATGTGATTATTGGACCAATTGATGCATTATTTTATTGTTTGGTCCTACTACGAACATAGTGAAGTCATCCATTGGACACTTTGGGTCGCGAGCATCCTTCAAGGTTTAGGTCTATTCTCTCCTTGTAGACAAAAAGTGTCACCAATGGATGACTTCACAGTAGAAATAAAGAATGCACCTATTGGACCAATAATCATAGCATTTCAATGACTATTTTGGTCATGGGGATTGCTTCCATGGGCAATTTCATTAAAATGGTGGTATTATGTGTGCCATTGTCAAAGTGTCCACTCTAAACCATAAAAGTGACATCTTGGATAAGTATAGATTTCAAACATCTAGGACTTGTATAGATTTTAGATTGCACAATTTGAAAAAATCTAGGACTTTTTTAGATTTCAAAAATTTAAGATAGGTATAGATTTCAAACCA
Organism: Antitrichia curtipendula; assembly: GCA_951230915.1. Classification (NCBI taxonomy): domain Eukaryota; kingdom Viridiplantae; phylum Streptophyta; class Bryopsida; order Hypnales; family Leucodontaceae; genus Antitrichia; species Antitrichia curtipendula. Next base: position 5,448,559 of record OX579636.1, on the reverse strand, counting down.
TTTCAGAGTGCACGGTTTGAACTATTTAAAACGCCAAACTAACGGAACACCGCCATTTTAACAAAATCGCCCATTTCCTTCAAAGTTTTTCCTAAAGAGTAGACCTACTATTTTATTTTTTTTATTCAATAAACTACGTTTTTATGGTGCCATTTGAATGGTTTCTCGACATTGAACTGGTGTATTTTACTCCTGGTATTAAAATCCTTTATGAAATTCAACCAGTTTGTTCTCATTTTCAACGGGTTGCAATACACTAAATAATAAGCTTTCGTTCAATCATACCGATTATGGATTCTAAAGTCGTGGCCAACATCTTTTTCTTTTTCTTTTTTTACGCGGAAGGAACAGTTGATTTGCCTTTTGCTTGGCCCAGTTTCCTCGTCCCAAGTCAAGCGCTAAACTTTTGTTCGTTTTTCTTTCTTTCTTTCTTTTTCTTTATGGAAACATATGTTTGTTTTTTTGCACCAACAAACAGGTTCTGACGGAGGGGGTAGTGGGTGGCCCCATTCCAACGCCCTGGATTTATAATTTCTTAATTTTTTAATTTTTGGCTCAAACGAGGAAGGCCCCCATGATTGCATTGGATTGTAGATATATTATTTAATGGCGGACAATTTGGATCAGGATGTCCAATTTTAGCTGCAGACGTGGATCCTCGCTGTTGATTAATTAGCAAAGTGCATCTGGTCTGATTTTGTGTCTAAATTCATTTCCTGTTTCTACTGTAGGAACTAGGAAGGCAAAGCTCTACAGTTAAATTGGGAAGGCGTTCATTCGCCTCTTTTTTTTTTTCTTTTTTTTTCTTTAAGAAACAAAGTGAACAGAGTTCAATTGCAAAGAAATAGAACGCAACGGGACCACCTTGGGGACCACCTCTGGACGGACTAAGGGTCAGCTTACATGTGAGTCCGGTGGGCAAGTTTCCAACTATTTCAAGCAAGATGACAAAAGCGGCTCCACCGATTGTCTTGCCGGGGTGGGCAAGCGGGAAAGGAGGAGGTGAAGTCTCACCGATACCGGTGGACAACCTCATTGGTGGAAGCTAGAGAATCTAATGCGTGTAAAATTTTTATTGTTTCCCACCCCACCCACCGGGTCCACATAAAAGTGGAATGACTATTTTTCCCTGTAGCACCTGCTGTGAAGCTTCACCAATCACCGATACATGTAAGGAGGCCCTAAGGGCCTCCTTACATGCTGGGTGGGTGGGCAAAAGCACTGTTGCATATTGCCCGAACCCGGTGGGCAAAGAACCACCCATCCAGCATGCCAAGCACTTTTATGTGAATGCTGTCGGTACACGATGGTGACCTGGGGTGGAAGGTGGTGACCTCCAGGGGTCGTCCATTTGCCAGGCGCGCATGAGTGGTAACTATGGGATGTTAAATTCAAAATTCAGTAGATGTGTTCTTTGAAATCCGTTTTGAAACTGGATTTCAATGAAATTTTTTCTTTTTAAATGTATCAAAGAGGGAATCGCATCTCTTCAAATTCAGTATTTTTTGAATCCAAAATTTAACACAAAGTGGTATTTCAATTCCATTAAATAAATTGTTAACTATTTAGTACTTTGAATCATTCTCCACAAAAGCACTCACAAGAAATCAAAGTATTATATGAGACCTTACCTTTCATCCCACAAAGTTTGAAAGACGAATACTTGTGCATGAAGATGTTCTCTGTCATTTACCGGCCAACTTAACGTTGTTTATAGATTAATCTCTACAATTTTTGACTATGTTATCACCAATAATGCTCAAAAACTACCATTTTTAGTACAAGTACCAAATTTTTGAAAAATATCATTTGGGGGCACATGTAACCATAGGATCTTATAGTACACTAGATCAAAAGATGTGGAATTTTTTTTGTGAAACTTCCATTGTGTAGATTGCAAGATATTAATGTTTCAAGTGATGAAAATCTTTTTTTGGTCCTACACAAATTTGCCTTGATGCACTTCACAAGCTCACATTTGTATGAGAAAATTTCAAATCATTTGGAATTGTACAACATATAGGAAAAAATAATAAGTGTAAAAATGTTGAGAATAATTCAAAATACTAAATTTTTAACAATTTATTTATGAAATTGAAAAATGCCAAACCCAATGCTTGTAATCTTGTAGTGAAAAATATACAACTAATATTTTTATTGTAAGTCCAAAAAAAAATTTAATTGAGTTAAATAAAGGACTTCAAAGTTTAATTTACAATAGAAAATCCATAATTGCCTGCAAATTAAAACACCTCATAATGTTTGACTCATTGATCAAAATAGAATGATTCAAAGCTTTTTATGTATATATAACTCTAGAAAATCAGTTTCAAATTTTTATTTTTGAAAAAAGTGATTTTTTTAGATCTACCCTAGTTGTCCAAGTTGAAAAGCAAACCGCATATTAGGCCACAATTTTTTACTTACATTTCTAAATGTACTAAAATTTAGTGCACATAAAACATATTCCTTGTCCACACCTTCTATAAAAATTTGGGCCAAAAACATGGAAACCTATAGTCACACTATCCCCTAAAAAGAGAGGTACACTTCCTGCTCAATTAATTAGCACCCCCCCCTCCCCCAAAAAATTAATAGCCATTGATTGTTTTTGAAAAAAAATAAAAACAACCCCTTCCCTACCGTTGATCCTGATACGAATATTATGATACCGTACATATACCATATATATATGGATACGGAAAACAGATACGGAAAACAGATACGGATTATCCCATATCGATTGTCAAATGACTTCATTTTCAAAAATACAAGACTGAGGGGGGGTACTGGGATTTTGAGATTTTCCGATCAAATTATTTTTCAGACCCCCCCCCCCCCCCAAAATAAAATGAGGGGTTTTGCAAAATAATTTGATCTAGAACCTGTTCCTCACTATCTGTTACTATCTGTTCAGAATACAGAACACCATACACTAGTTCCACACATACTTGCCCCAAATTTATATGTTTTCAAAAAATGTAACTTCGTCCTCTAGGGGTTAATACATATGAAAATTTTAGACTGTATACAAAATATTGTAGAACATCTTGGTGCCAACTAAATTTTTGTGTTATTATGAATTCGAAAATCAATAGCCCATGGTTTTAGGTCCACAATTTGATTTGCCAAAAAATATTCAATTGTAGGAGTTTTTAATCTTTTCAAATTGGAGTAGAGATTGGAGTACAAGTTCTAATTCATTAGTTCAATTTGAATTTTTAAAGACTCATTCATGACTAGAATTCAAATCAAAAGCAAAGAGGTAGAAGTTGCTAAATCACTATAATGAACAAGGCATCTTTTGTGATCCATGACTCATGCATCTTCTATAGAAAAAAGTGTAGTTCCTCACTGAGGGGCTTTCCACATCCAATAGCCCCAAAAGCATTTAAAGAATCTTCACAACAGAATTGGATGGTTAAAATGCAGTGTAAAAATTTAAATAAGATGTTATAACTTCCAAGTTTAATAATGATGTTCAAATTTGTATACAATTTACAAGGATTTTCATAAATTAATGTCAAATTTATATAATCTACTTATTTATAAATTTAATATTCTTCATAATAATTCGTTGAAATGTAGGACATAACAATATTTTACTGTAATAGGGTTCTTGTAATAGGATTCTTAAAAATCCTCTACATTTTTAAAAGGACCCCTAAAGCAAATAATGGCACACAATGTAAAATAGGTCACAAAATCCTTCATTTTCTTTAATGCATCCTCAAAATTAAATAATGGTGCACAATGTGCAATACGTCACAACATTTTATTCGTTCAAGTGCATTGCTTCTAAAAGGTACACGTGCCTTGCAATTGCCATTTGCAATTGTTCACCATCATTTTGGGGTGGACTTTGCACTATTTGCTGTACATATCCAAAATCATGATGTCCTCACAAAACAATTGACTCATCAATAATATCATTCCTATCAATGATGATATTATGGAGCAAATAACATGCTACTATCAAGTTTGGAATTCTTTTGAGATCAGGATTTGTAATAGGATTTCTAAGAATCCTCCACATTCCTTTAAGGATCACGAAAGCACGTTCTACTACCATACGTGTAGATGAATGCTTGAAGTTGTATTCCTCGTATAATTTTGAAAGTTGGATTCCAGGCTAAGGCACCAACAAGTTTTTGTCTCCAACATACCATGCATCACCTACAATGAGTTCATGGACATCAACACCTTGAATCTCAGTTGTTGGTCCATTCAATCGGGTTCTTGCAATCACCTCTTTAAAGTGATTTGACATCAATAGAATTCGAGAATCATGTACAGATCCGGGAACACCGACAAAAACATCTGTAAATCGGGCCTCCTAGTCTACAATTGTTTGCATAACTGTAGAGTAGTTATGATCAGGATCATACCAATCACTTGATCTGGTATTTGCTGGTTAGTCAAATCGGATATGAGAGCAATCAATAGCACCACAACGTTGTGGAATGCCATGTAGGTTTTCAAAACCAAGTTTTACTTGAAATAATCTTTCTCTTGTTGGCCAATTTAAATGCAAAGGTAATGCCACCTTGATTAGAGCACCAACAAATTGCTGAAAAACTACCACACTTGTTGAATCGGCAATGCCAAAAAGTTCACCAATTGAATCATGAGTATCTCCAGTCCCTAGTCTTCGTAACGCAATAGCAACTTGTTTAGGAACATCCATCAATCTTCCCACGATGTTGATCAAACCTGGCGATCAATTACAATGCAATTCTTCATTCACCAAGCTGCAGAGATAATGAAAAGTGGGCACTGATAAACGAAAAAACTGTCGGAATCGCTCTGGATCATCACGCATCACCAAAGTTGAGTATTGATCCCACCAGTGAATTGAACGTGGCTTGATGTAGTTTAAGCCACATTTTGATCCAAATATTTTATTTTTGCCATGTTTTTCAACAAAAACCTGTTGAAATTATGCATGGCATTCCATAACTCAATGCGAAACTAACAATTCTTCTCCTTCAATTTTTTTCCACTTGGAATGCCTCACACTTGATACTCTTGGGGTAGTTCTTTGACTCCTCTCAAACATCCCTTGGCTAGCTAGTTGTACCATTGTTCCAACTGATGCATTTACAGCCCCCACCACTGCAAGTGCCGCTCCAACATCTGATTCATCCATTGTATTTCACAAACTTCACATAAACAAATACAAAATCAAATTAGCCATATATTCAAATCATGCATTTGTGTATGGTAAAAGCACTAAATGTTTCATAATCAGATTGTGGCATATATGATAAAACAAATATTGATCTACAATTCAAAGTAGATTTTACATCCCCCCAAAATGAACACAAATAAAAACAAGAAGGAAAAATTGTTAATAAAAAAAAATAGGAAGAGTGCACATATTGAGTTTGACTGTTAGTTTGTTTAAAAATAAATAAAATATTCAGCCCTATATACTCATATGTGTATAAGAATAAGAAAATGGTAATAAATATGTTTTTGTAGTTCAAAAATAATACGTAAACGAATATTTTAGATTGCAAAAGCACACATGAAGTATTGATTTAATCTACTGCCTATTTGAAAGCGCATTGCCAATTGTTTTCATGGCATCACTTAAGCTCAACAAGGCATCCACATAAGCCTTGCTAGTGTTACTAGCACTCTCCAATCTCTCACATTCAAGCCTCATTAAATTAGAGTGGCGTGCTTCCTGTGACTATAACTTTTGTCTGTCCAATTCTATAATTTTTTTGTGGCATATGTCCTCACGATTATGCCCCGAACTTATTGCTTCAACAAACTCAAGTCTAGTTTTATCCATTGATGCCAATGCACCATCTGCAGCCTTCATGGATAAACACCGTTTCTTTGTAGAATAATTCATGGATGATTCACCATTCTCTGCAACATAGAAAAATATGTTAAAATTAGTTCAATGCGGTAGTAAAGCACACAAAAATGATCAAGATTTAATGATAATATACTGAAAAGATGAAAAACGTACCAGTACATGGAGACATGGTACCAGTATCAAGTGGAAGGTCTCCTGGATCCACAGCATTGGAGATACTTGGGTACCATTCCAACAAGGTAAGGTATACAACCTCATCCAATGGAGCTCCTGGAAACCTCCTTACATGATTCTTCTTTTCCAACGGGCTCATCGCAAAATAGCTTTTCTGATCCGAGGGAATTTTTTTCTCATAATCATAAATTTTCTTGAAGTTCGGAGAGAGCTGCTCCCATTTGTCTTGGATTTGTTGTTCATTGCGATGAACACCTTTTTCCGATAAATCATCAGCCATAGCATTCCATCTTTTGGGCGCTGTAGTCATTTGAAGGCGTTGACTTTTTGTGGGTCCATATTTTTCGAAGTCCAATCTTTGGCATGACACAAACTTAAAGTATGTGGTAAAGACCATCTCCCAGATGTATACACTCTACCATCCACTCCTCCTTGAGGCTCTCACAGTTCCACATGAATGTCATCTTGAGACTGATCCTCAAGATGTATGGACTCAGGATTCCAATTCAGATCGATAGGATTTCTTTAAGATCCCATTTTCTACAGAAAAAAATTCTTTAATGTATGTCGATTATAAGAAACAATGAATGTTATTTCATAACATGAAATTAAACTATGTTTTTTAACAGCATGATTTGTTGTACTGAAATGAGACTCAAATTAATCCTAAATAAATTGGAAAAAGGATTTCATTTTTTTTAATAATATGATGTTTTTTTATTTTTATTTTGACACAAATGAAACAAAATTTCATTGCAAAGGAAATATCATTAAGGTAAGAGGTTCTGGAAGCGCACATGCTCTAAAATTGCCCACCTCTTCAAATGTACACTATGTATTAATGTTTCTTTTTATTAGCCTTTAGCAATATACAAACAATGTACATTTGAGAAGGTGGGCAATTTTAGAGGCCTATGCCATTTGAACTTCAAAATTTAATAACTAATTTCACAAAACTCCAAACAATATAAAACGACTTGGATTAGATGTCAATTCCACTTATCTTTGAAGTAAAATCCACTATATATAAAAAAATAACATTTCACCTCCCCTTTTTAGTTTCAGCTCTTAAATGGCTGGTTTCTGGAACTCCTACCATACGTCCATACAAGCCTGCTAGCCCCGGCAAGGAAGGACCATACTCTAAACTGGATGGCAAAGATATAACACAGAGCAAGGATAGTTTATTCTTATGTAATCGTATTGAACTAGCAATAATAAAAAATGTACCAAATCTTTCAATGAAAATTATCTATGCGTTTCAAGCAAAAAAATTATATAAAATTAAAATTAAATTAAAATGTACCAAACCAACATGAACAAATGAAACCCACTCACTCATTACCCAGAAACCCTCATAAATGAAAACCTTCACTCACTCACTCACCAACAACCCTAATTCACAAATGAAACCTTCAATAACTCACAAATGAAACCCTCACTAACTCACAAAATAAACCCGTACTAACTCCCAAATGAAACCTTTACTAACTCACAAAATAAACCCTCACTAACTCACAAATCAAACCCTTACTAACTCATAAACTAAACCCTCACTAACTCACTAACTAAACCTCAAAATCACACGGTTCTTTAAAGTCCCTCACAACAACTACACAGGCGTGCAATTTTAAACATTTTATAAGCAAAATGTGTAAGCAAACCGAATGGAATGGAATGGAAGAAACCAAACGGAATGGAAGAAACAGAACATGCTTTAGTAGAACAACAATGAGAATGAAGTACCTGAGTCACTGATTTCAATCAAACTTCATAAAAAAAAATCCAATAGAACTCCAGCGTAACTGCCAAAGTTGTGGCACTCCAGCACAAATTCTTTGACCGACTTTCAAATGGAAGATAAAACGACATATAAAATTCCATTTGGTTGCCGTTGATATTCAAAGTGACCGCCTATAGAAAGTAGGAAATCTTTAGGAACAATTTTAGACCAATGGGATTACTTCACCGATATTGGTAGAAGCTAAGAATATTCTGTGGAAGCCGCCGATACTGCCGATGAAGCGGTGGAATTGCAATCGCGAACGGTGCGCCAGAGTTCCCTCATATGTTCATTGGTGGGTGCAGAATTTGGACGGTAGTGCTGTCTTCACCCACCGATGGGACATGTAAGCTGATCCTAAGTACAGGAAATTTTGAAAAAGCAGATCGAGGGAATCTTGAAAAAAAATAAGCTGACCAGGAGGACAAAGCCTAAGAAGGATTTTTCAGAGTTTCCAACGACAAGGATGTTGCCCGACGTAAATACCACTTTAAAAATGGATGAAATATGTTATCAATGAATGAAAAATTTGTAATCATTGATTACACAAATTTCACGTGCCAAGAGGAGATTTAGGGAAATAACCCTCCCGCAAAATGAACATGACATTTCTTGGCGGGGGTTTATGGAATAGTAACCGGGCGGACTTTCAACCACCCATCTAACTTCCATCCCCTCCCTCACATAGAGAACGTTGGAGTATCAATGCCTGTTGGGCTTGCAAAATGGATGACCGTCACCTATTGGCTTGAAAATCTTGCCTCACTGGACCCAAAAATTGAATGAACTTGTCTCTCCGTTGACCCCAAAACCTCAATCGGCTTACAAAACAAGGGTGTTTTGCAAGCCAACACCCCTCAAGTAGGAGGTTCTAAAAGTGCATAGGCTCTATAATTGTCCTCCTCTTAAAATGTACATTGTTTGTACATGTTTCTTTCTTTGTAGACTTCAACAATGTATAAACAATGTAGATTTGAGGAGGTGGGCAATTTTAGAGCTCTATGCCATTTCAACTTCAAAATTTCATAACTAATTCCAGAAAGTTCCAAAAAAATATGAAACGGCTTGGGTTAGATGTCAATTCGACTTCTCTTTCAAGGAAAATTTATTGAAAAATATTTCGAGAAGTTTCACCTCCCCAAAATTCAATTCTAGCCCTTAGGTGGTTCATTTATGGCCCTACTACCTTACCCAATTCCTTCACTTCATTCTTTGATTTTATTTTTTCAGTGAGAGGTTCTCATTAAGAATTGAAAATCATGTGCACTGAATAGTTGCAATGTTGTGAATGTGATCAATTATGTGTAATTGACACTCAATTCAACAAGTACAAAGTTCCTGAAGACATGTCTTAGATTCTTGTTGGGAATAAGTTACAAAAATTCTTCAGAAATTCTACAAAAATTACAACCAAAAATTACCAGAAATCACCTTAAGTAAAGCTCTCCACTTTTTTGCAACCCCCAAAATGGATTCCCCCACCCCTTTTCAAGCCAAATTTTGATCTTATTTTCAAGCCCTGTAGTGATGATGGATGGTCCAAGGCTCTTAACCCCTAAATGTCCTAGGCCTTTTTTGAACTTCTAGGAATTTGCTCTAAATTGAACAAAAAGCCAACTTTTTGATAAGTTGTATCAGTTTGTTTTTTAATTGTAACCATACAAATTCAAACTAGACATGTTACAGATCACATAGGAAAAGAAAACACAACAACAAAAAAATTGGTCTTATCACTTATGGATTGAAAGATTATAATGTTTAACCACAAGGGTGTTAAAACTACGAAAGTGATTTGAAGCCTTGCAATCCTCTTTTCACATGTCAAATCTAAAAAGTTGGTCACCAAAAAAATATGAGGATAAAGGGCCTAACATGCATAACCCCAATCATTTTATCGCTTCTAAAAATCTACTCTAAGATTCTTTTAAATGAATTTCTAATGTGATTTTTTCTCCAAGTTCTAGTGTATTTGAGGTTCATTTCCAAGACACCTCAGCACTACAAAAAGTCAAGACTGCATTGGACACACTTGCACAACCTCTTGAATAAAAAAATTGTAATCATTCATTTTGATAATCGGATTTTTGATGCTAAAATTTCAAAAAAAATCTTTTTAAAATGTAAACTATTAAAATAATAATTGATAAGGTTTTATTTAACTTCAAAGTTTCTTTGGATGCCACATTTTGGTGCCTTGGGCATTTAGTAGTTAAATCCCAAGGTCTTTCTTGCATAAAAAAACACTGCCATTTCTATTGCAAAGAGAAAAAAACTTAAGAACTTAATATTTTTTGCATATCTAACCGTATTTTTTTGCACTAGACTAATATTGCTTTTGTTCAATGTTTTGACATGAAACTTGTGCCAAAAATAAAATGACATTTTGGAATCAAATCCAGAAGTTTTTAAATCAAAATTAAAAGAAATTGAGAGCTAATAAGCACATTGACAAACAAAGGAAGTTGTACCCTAATACAAGTTTAGACCAAAAAAGAAATCATGAATTCTAACCAGTAAGAGAATAATGTCACTCTAAGAGTCACTTCATACTATGGCTGTCCAAGTCGAGAGGCCATGGGATTGAGTGGTCAAACTTTGTTGACAGTCCAAAGAAATGAGCAATAAATAGCATTACAAAAAATATGAGGCCTCAACAAGGCCGTGAGTGCTGATTTTCGGGACCCGCGGGTGATATTACGGAAAAAATAAAAAAATAAAAAATCTTTTTTTTTTTGAAAAAAAATAACTTTCTTTTTTTTTTTTTTTTTTTCCCGAAAAAAAAAATTAAAAAGTGACGTCACGCTGATGTGGCGCTGACGTCAGCGCTGGCGTGGAACTTCGACCACGTCAGAATTTCAGTTTCTGAATTTTTTTTTTGGAAAAAAACTCCGTAGTATCACTACAGGGGTCCAGGCTTAACGGCCTTCCGGAGGCCTCATATTTTTTGTAATGGCTATAAAATATAAGAATTGGAACCTTTGGCCGCCATAGTGTGAAGCCTCTAAAGGTCAAGCCCAAAGTCCGAACCCTTGGCAATGAACTCCCACGGCCTTTCAACTTGGATGGCCATAGTGTAAAGCCTCCAAAGGCCAAGCCCAAAGTCCCAATTCTTAGCAATGAAATCCACCTACCAATCTAATGATTGAGATCTTGTCATAAGTCAACGGCCTTATGGACATAGTTTGGGTCTCCAATTTTAGCTGACCCAAACTTCTTTTTAGAGTTCGTCGCCATGTAAATGATTTATTGCCACGTAGGTAGTTGGAGGGCGATGGCCTTTAGACTTGTGCCTATTAGTGTGAAGGGTCGAGAGGTTGAATCCTTGATTTCTTGAAATTTGATTGGTGAAAACCCATGGACTCTCAAGCTTTGGCCATAGTGTGAAGTAGTTCTAAGATTGGGAAAACTAAGTGAAGTCCTCCATCAATCTTTGTGATAGCAACAAGTGAACCAATTACTAATGTTTATTACAAAAAAGAAATGAATAAAAACCTCGCTTGAGACATGGTTTCTTTCAGCCTCACATCATTAGGAAAAAAATGGGGCCTCAAGAGGGTCATTTGACTTTAGCTAGCAATGCAAATACAACAAAAACATGATTTTATTTATTTAGTTTTAGTTTTTAATTTATTTCCATGTATTTGCACTTCTAATCTAAAGGAAAATGGCCCTCTTGAGATCCCATTTTTTTTCTAATGCAGTACCCCACAATGAATGTATCATTACAATCAGAATGAATTATGAACACATTTTCATGTAAGTGACAATGGATGTGATTGATATTGTCACCTCAATGGCAATCTAGCTTCAGCAATTGGTCACAAATTCTGTCGACGTGGCTGAAATTGGTGAACCAAAACTTCTCAATTCCGCATCAATCACTCGAAATCTTTTTGCAATAATAAATGAGAGTTGGTGATAAGTTCCGCAAAATTGATTCACTCAACCTCTCAGCTCTCCAAAATCCAAAATCTGGATGATTTACATAACTTCTCTGGATGATGTACATAACTTCTCTGGATGAGAGGTCCCGAGGGCCTTTTCGATCACATAACTTCTCATTCGTCCAAACCAATGCTTGACATTTTAAAAACCACACTTCTCTATGATGAATTTGATGAAATTGAAATAAATTAAATATATATATGAAAGAAAAAATATGAAAAAGTTCAAGAAAAGACTTGGAAGTAAAGGTGTCAATCCTAAAATGACATCTTGGACATTTTGTATTTGATGGATGATTTTGCGAAGGCAGCAAAGCTATGCATAATGGATGATCAATATTTCCATTCAATTTCTTTTCAGGGGAGGAATGTTGTTATGGGGTCCATAAATTTGCCTTGTAAATGAGTTTTGTTTCATTTTGCAAAGCAAGATTCCCAAAGAATGTCAAATGCCTATAGAAGAGAGTGAGTAATGGCCTTAGGTTGAGCATGCTTAGGCCTAAATTTTTGCATATAGACTAATTACTTTCGTTGATTTTTAGCATCAATTGAATAGTTTCACTACACAATTTTATTGGATAAGGGCAACTTTCACTTCAAATATGTAAAATATAATAGAACCTCTCTAAAGCGACACTCTCTAAGTAATAAACCTCTTTAAGATAATATTGATTGTTTGTCTTGGCTTGGGCCGCATACAAATGTCATTAATGCAAATGACCCTCTCTAATGTAATATACTTAGCTAGTCTCATCCCTACTATTTTGTAGAAGTTCTATTGTAATTCACAAAACAATGATTTTTGGTTTTTAACAGTTGGTATTTCCTACCACTTTTCATAGTTGTCTACTACTCTAATGTATGGGGCTTCATGAGCAAGATGGTACATGGGCTACTCCCTTTCACGTAATACAAAAGAAGAATTGCTTAAAATTTCACACTTCCTTTCAGAAATGATGTTAAAGTCCTGTACACAAATGAGTGCTTTGTTCCACTTCTCTTATCTAGCAAAGTAATTTAATTACAATGAATCATAGTGCCATGTCTAGATGCAATTATAGGATGTCTCATAGAAAGTTACCTTGTAAGCCTACTAAGACTCAAAAATGACAATCATAATTGTATTAGTAGGAGTCTAGATTTTTTGAAGTGGTTGATTTATCTATTGTCCAATTACATAAGACATGCCCTTGGACATGCCTAATATAAACCAATACGTTTTGAGATTAAAGTATAGGTTGTGGCACACATTGTTGTGAAATACCTTTGATCTTTTAAGGTCACAATTGGAAATAAAAATTGCCTCAATGCTTTTTTCAAGTTTTCATGGAAGTTTTGGAATGCGTGCATAATTGCAACAGAGCACTCAAAGCAAATAGAAAATATTTATTACATTAAATGTTGTCCTCAAATGTCACTAAGATGAAAGAAATGGATTATTTAGATTGGACTTTGCATTCCTCTAGTAAAAATTGTTGTATTGCTGCTATGAACTTTTGGAGAACCTTATTCACCAACAATGGATATCCAAATGGTGAAAAAGAGGATGAAAGGGTTGAAGTACATAGAGATCCTATGCACTTAGTAGTACTAAAGAAATATGAGAAGGATCAACAATGCTAATAATTTGCATGGTACTTAGTTGACATTGACAAAGAATCATCAATGGTGGCATAGAATTTTTCATGTTCTTCTTGAAACGACCACTGTTAATTCATAGGATTGTGCATTCAAATATTAATTTTTACCATCTTATTGTCTCTATAAGTCACCTTTCATTACAATTGCATTTGAAAAAGTAGATGGCAACAAAGTGGTCAAGATAAACTACCAAATTTTTGAAGTTTGTGCCATAGATGAACTATGGCCAAAAAACAAGGTAAGAAAGTTAATATTTATATATAAAAAAAATGTTTATATACGTGTCCAAGTTGAAGAGGGATCAATATCTATAAATATCCATGTTAATATATGTTAATTTCTATATTAATAGAGATGTCATTGGTATGAAAATATTTACATCTTTTCTTTCATAGTGTATTAGAGATGTAGGCTTAATCTATAGAAGGCATTTTATATTTGTAAATAAAATGCATGTTTTATTCATTTTTCAATGTACAAATTACCTTATTACTTTGGAATTTTGGTACAATTTTACCAAGACCAATTTTAGTCATCTACAACGAGATATGGTTTCTCAAATGAACTACATGAGGAAACTAGCTTCCACATGTCTTGCCTTCATTGTCATTGTAAGATAGTATGACCTCCAAATTTGTAATTTTTCTATATATGAAGAAGGCAATGCCAAGGTAGAAGTTGAAACACAATTTCAAATAAGTTTTAATCTTGTGAATGCAAGCTTTTTATTTGCTAATTTTGGAGGACTTTTCCATGATTTCTTGTAGGTGACTATTGTGTTGCTAGATCTATGACAAAATGCTTGACTTGTTGTAAATGTGGCACTAAACATTATTGACATTGCTTTATTGTTTATAGAAACAATCCAAAATTCCCTTAGAATAGATAGAGGTTGAAGAGATTGGAACTATGGCTAGGAATATATTGGGCTTAGGAGGTGATAATGGAAATATTGTAAATGACCATAGGGAAGGATTGTACAAGAAGTATCACGACTTAGCAATATTGACAACATTGGCATATTTGACGAATATTAAGATGCCTAAGAATACTTTTGATGATCATCATCATTTTTATAATGTACCCAAAATTCATGCATTGCCATATAGTTTGAAGAAGATATATTTAAAAATTACAACATTGGATATTCCTAGTGAAAGTTGTATGGTAGAATACAAGTTTAGTGACGGAGAGAATAATGACTACTAATGTGAATAATGACTTCCTTAGAGATGTTGATGGCATAAAGCACATATATTAGGATTCCACATACAATAGTAATTGCATATCACATGACTCCAAGCCCCATGAGCTTACTCACACCTCAAGGTCCAATTTTTTTCTAGAATTTTGCAAAAAAATTGTGATTGAATCAAACCAAAATGCCACATAACCACATGAACATGGAAATGGAAATTCATTTGGAAGGAGTTGATTGTCTCTCAGTCTAAATGCCATTCACTTTGCAATGCTACTGTATTGTATGAGTACAAAATGTCAATCAAATTGCAAAAGTTATTAGGACAAGGTGGAATTTTTTTCAAATGTTCACAAACTTCGAGTATTATGACCTAGGTCCATTAAGATGATGTAGGCTGATTAAAAGACAGAGTGAACCCCAATTCAATTGATGGTAAATACATTCATTTGTCTTAATTTTCCAGAACATGAAACATTCAAATTCCATTGGACATGTAGGTACACATATTTGTTTCAACTTTATCATACCTAAGGAGCCCCTTGTTATGTACATGATTTGTTGGATTTTCATATGTAAACACTTGGCAATGCACCTCCAATAGAGTCGCCTTGGAGGAGGGACCATCTTCCAGCATGACACAAGAAATTACAAAACCTTGAATTTCTATAACACATCCTTCATTTACGAATGCATAGGAGCTTGGAATGACTCGAATTCGGTGTCATCGAAAAGAGGAAAAAAATTCCTAAAAGTTAGTGAAGAAAACTTCTGAAAACAGATAATCACTCTATCCGGAATTGCAGTTTAAAATCAGCTGCGACCAATATTAACTGATCCGTCCACGAGACAGACAAGTTATTCCACTATAAATACAAGAAAACAACTGTCTAGCACAGAATACCGCAGCTCAAGGTTGCCATTCAGAGGATGTGGGATCCAGCAATACAAGAAACACTATTTACAAAACTAACTACCGTCACATACAAACAGCCCTTTCACAGATTTATTCGTGCAAACATGAACAAATCAACACCGCGACAATCATTTGAGACAGAAAGATAAGGATACAAATAAGAAAAGGGATGTTCCTCTAAAAGAATTTATGTACCTAGTTTTAATTCTTAGGTGGACACCTACACTCAAGCTTCCTCAACAAGCCTTGCAGTTCATGAATAAATGTACTCCATTGGAAATGAATCTGCAAAGAGCCATACCAAAGCAGATTAGAAAGAGAACTAGTTCACGTGAGGTCGACTGAAAGAACAGTATGTCAATTCTAGAGCCGCAAGGAAGAGTTTTCAAAAATAATATGTTTGATTCTCAAAGAAAATAAAATTACCTCCCTCTCCTAGTATTCAAAAATAAGATCAATAAGCAAAAACATGCGAGTTAAGGCATGTTACTACGACCACTCCGTGGACGATTTCGATGATATAAAAAAGGATTGCCATGTAACATACTAACTTCTTGAAATTTTGAACAATAATAACAATTACTTTTTGACTGAAAGCTAAATTTTAAAAATCACTTTTCACGCCCATTAAGAAAATTTCTAAAAAAGGAGGTTCTGATCCCAATCTACAACTCATTTAAAGTATGTTCAAATTCCGTGGCTAGAAGTCTGACTAAAGAATCCAAAATAAGGTCACATTAAGTCCAGCCATCTCTGCGCCCAAAGAACGTGTTCTCATAAGCCATTTTCACACTTGTGGAAGAAAGAGAACCGAAGACAAACCTGTATTGGATCTGGACGATGCTCAAACAACGAAAAATCTCTTGAAGAGTGATTCGACTAGTTCTGCAGGTTGAGAGGATTTGGAATAGACGTCTTTAAATTTTACACAATGCCAGGCAGTAAGTGGATCTCCACATCCTCCGCTTAGAACGTACAAGGGATCTTCATCTGCCACAGCCTGCAGCATTCAAAATTGGAGGTGACATCCAGGCTAAAAGTGCATGCACTTACACGAGACACCTACCTCGTGTTCACCTATTTAAACCATACATGCCCGAAGTAAACATAGAAAGTTCAATTTGGAAACAAACTGTCAATTATATTAACTTCCAACACATATTCTCATCATTGAAAAATTGTAGGACACTTTGCAACCTCTTTGTTACCTTCTTTGAGGCTTCCTAAGCAAAACTTATTTGAAGATAGATACAGAAGCGGCCGCTTTGGGCCAATTCGGCACTTACGGGTTAAGAGTTGCACTACATAGCTGACCACGCTCTCTTCGCTCTTATTTAACCCCTACAGGACCAAGCAGCCTGACTTGTGTCTCATGCTTTTGATAGCAGTTTGAGTATAACAGATGGGCACTTTGTTCTGTCCAATTATATTCATCATTTTGTTGACTACATGCAATGTTCTTCGCTGATACTGCTGACCCGATCGGACTAATAAGTTTTACAACTTGATCAATCGAATTGGGTAACTGTAGAGCACAAATTCATGCCCTTTTCGAGGTTAAAACAAATACCAAGAAGGTTCCGTTGCATGATCCTAGTCTTACCTTGAACATTCTAAGATGGAAGCGCTGACAAATTGATAGCTGGACGATCTTCCTTCAAGAAGCCGTTTCCTTGGTCAAGGTCGTGAGTACTCGGGTCTGTTGCCGTTGCCTCAAAAATTCCTGCATTTTCATACAAGTCAAATCTACTTAAAAAGAGAGAGAATAGCATATGAAAGACAATATAAACCACCATTTCCAACACCTCAGTCATATTTAAAACCGAGAACAAGCACAACTGCCTACAATTCCGTATGACATGACTTTGTTAATGAGTTTTCTTAAAATAATCCGCTCCTCAAAGTTTCTGCGGGTGTGCGATTAACAACTCTCCTATGGACACGCACGAAGAGTTGATAAGAACGGTTGAAAAGCTCACCTAAACCAAGTACTGTTGCACAAACGATGAAGCCAAAGAATGAGAAGTCCATCCCATAAATATACTCAAAAATGATTATGCCTACTGCTGTGACCACAATATGTAATGGAGAAGCAACCACAATGTGCAACCTGCCAAACCAGTCAAGTATCAGAAAAACAATAAGCGACTTATCCTTCAAAAAGTGATATTTTAACCAAAAACACATGAAGACACATTCAACCGACAATTCAAAACTAGTCCCTAACTTGGCCTAAATAAGCGACTTAATGAATCTTATGAAAAGAGAAGAACAAAGAACCAGCAATATTCCTAGGAGAACACTTGCACTCAAAGTACACAAGCGAACCCTACTAAACAGGACACGTACTTTCGCTTACATATCTAGATTCAAAAACCGAAGCAAAATAATCTGGTAGTAAAATAAATTACGATACCTGTCTTCAACAAAAGTATCAACATAAAAAATTAGCACGACGCCAAATAAGATGGTGCTTATGTATGCCCATGCAGCAGACCCATGGGGCTCAGCTGATGGATGTTGCTTTCCCTGTCAACACATATGACACTCAAGAGTCATACCTGGCCGATAGAAAATTTAAAACCCCGGTTAAAACCTTTTTCAAACGTTTTGAATTAGAATACACAGAAATGCCACAAATGGAATATTTTTGGATGCAAAGAAAATGCTTACAATAGCCAATTTGAACATGGCAAAAGGAAATATGAAGCATGCAGCAGCAGCAACTGTTACTGCATGCAAACGCTTCTTGGCATTGCTCTGTAAAGTCCGAATTTTTAAGATTAGTAATTACTGGTGAAAAGTTAATTCCCGAACTATCCTGGCAAATGAAAATACTTCAAACATGACCATAAAATGATGCTAAAATCATGTTACGGTAACAACATGATTGTATATGGTCTTCCAGGATACATTACTTTTCATTATGCAGTTCGGAGACACTACGAAATTCAAAGACATGAATGGCATTCCAGTAACTACCTTCGTATACTCTCGGCGGCTGATGATACGTCGAATGGCTGCTAGGATCCCAGAGAATGCCGGTAATAACATGGATGATGACTTGATGAGTCCCTCCTCAGTCTCAACCGCTTCCACTTTCACAGCAGATGACCCAAAAGGTAGCTAGAAGTCAAGGATAAACACATTGAAAAAATCAAGAAAAAAAACACTTTCTTTCTAAAATCAAGGAACATGCTTTGAATTTCCGAAACTTGGGGTGGAATCTCAAATCACTTGTGGTATGAAACTAAACTTATTAACTTCTTGTTCCAAAAATAATGTCTACAACTTGCGACCCAAATACATGGGAGGAGGATATAGAAAGGAGAGTAGCTTGACATTGCCCATCCTCGAGAGAGAAAGTAATATGCTGCACACATGGCCAACAATCCAACTATCTGCAAACCAGACAAAACAAAGTTCAGTCCAATTCTCAGCACCCTCTTCTAGTTTTCTTTACTGCGTCTCTAGACTTCAAATAAGCCTCTGGAATTCCTATATTTAAGCATATCTAAATTCCATTCCATTTAGCTGCTAAACATTCCATACACCTCCACCGGACATTAATAGACTTTCTTGGACTGAAAGCAAGTATGTGGCATACCCGCCTCCATACGAGACCGTTTCGACTGAAAAGTAAAGTTGATATTGCTCCCAGAACTGCCCCGGCGTATTCTCCCAGTATGGTCCTAAAACAAACAAGGTCATAAAAGTCATAAACCAATGAATAAGGTAGATGCCCTAATTCCATCTAGCTCCTTAATTATACATCCATAATATCACTCAATGCCATCACATAGCAACCTTAAACCAATGAAAAATGCTACAGGCTAAGATTTGTAAAAGCACGTTACTTTTAACCTTCTCATGCACACGGTCAGAATAAGCTTAGTCTAGTGCATAGACTTGGGAAATACACTACAGTGGCTTTGAAATTCAAAATTAATTCAAGAAATACGAAACAACTCGGGTTAGATTCCATTTGCTCTTGGTAATATTTCAAACTTAATTCTCACCTAGTGCAAAAAGGTCAGATCCATATTTTCGACGGTTTCAAGGAATTTGACCTTACTTGGAAAGATAGTTCTCTAAAATGAGAATTGAGATTAACAATATTTAAGACCAGACATTCAATTAAAGACCTGCCGAGGGAAAAAAGAGAATCAGTGGAAGATTGCAATACCTGACAGGGCCACAGTTGCGAAGTCCATTAGCCCACAGCAATAGCGAAAACGCCATTACACCTCCGTTTACAAGAGCAGGTACCAGCTGAACACCACCCCATACACCACCACCGCTTGTCAGTGCACGCCCTATCTTCACACGTAATCCTTATACCGACTCTGATGGTGCAATGCAGAACCTCGAAACCATACATGGAAACTGGAGGTGACCTAAATCGATTTCAAATAGCAGAGAATTGCTACCATTTATTGTAGTGTATGATCCAACGTTTCATAGGTTTGAGGCCAATTAGAACACTGTGTACACATTGATGGATAAGATTGAAACAACATTTAGTGCGCTTCACATCCTGTGTTGGCCGCTTAATGACTGAGTGTGCCCCAAAGCTTATTGATGCTGTTCCAAGGCACATTACTGGCAAGGAAAATCCATTTCCTCAATGGAACCTTACTTTGATTTTCCTCTAGTCCCTGAGCGACAGAAACTAGAATGAAAGGTATACCAGGTTATTAGGCAGAGGACGTCCTCGCCAAGGCGTCTGCAACGTCGAAAAAACTGCCGCAGACCCCAACAAGCAGACGAAGCAGAAAAACGTGAGCGACACTCCCCGCGCTATCACATAATGGTAAGCTGCATACACGGACACCAGCCGCAAACAGCGCCCCACAATGTGAATGGCATGCATTGGCGCCATCCTGCCACACCAACCACCCTTAGATCGCCTCCAACCTCCAACATTACCACAAATCCGACTCCCATCCCCCCAAAACCCTAATTCAAGAAACCAAACCCTCCAAACCCTCAAATAATAGAACTCACAACCATCACGCACTCCACTCAAAAACACCAATCCATTACCAATCCAACACCAATCCATCAAATCCATCCCATCCAAACCCTAATGCGCGTCAAAACACAAAGCGCGAGAGGAAACTAACTTCGTGGCAGCTGGAGGGAGCGCGTAGTCCTCCGCATTGCGCTGCGTCGGCATGGCAGCAGCCAGATCTGTGACGATTGATTGCAACGAGATCAATGCGGCCGAGCATCCCAAAACATGGTGGCGATTGAGAATCTCACTGGCACAGCAAACGGTTGAAGTTCCAAGCAAGCGATCAGTAATGCAGTGTTCCAAGGAAGCAGGAGACGGGGAGAGATAGCGTTGGTTCTGTATTATTAGTAAAAGTGTCCGTCTGTCTGTCTGATTCTCTCCTGGGCAGCCGCGTCACTGCTGCGCGGTGTTGCGGAAATGCGGGGATGTTGCGGGATGGAGGAGAACTAGAGAAGCTCCGTGATTTTTGTTTTTGTTTTTTGTTTGTTCTGGTTTGAAAACTCCGGAAGGTGGTGAGTGCCGTGATGCAGTTAGTTGTGGTATTATTGCAGTGCCTGGGGCCCTCCGCCATAGCCGACGTTTCTGGGGAGCTTCTTAGCTGCGAGCCTGCGAGACGATGACGAGATGCTTTTGCTTTTCTTTGTGTTTCAGTACTTTTCTTTTGGATCCGACTTACTTTTCTTTTATGGAATTTTAGTTTTCCGAACTTTTCGTTTGATCCGGCGTAGACTCAAAAGCTCATCTTAAAAATCGAAAGAATTGTAAAGACAGATCTTCCCCAAAAGCATAGATAGTAGATGAATCATAAAAAACAAGAAAGCCAAATCCAAGTGAAAAGCACTAAAAACAAAGTAATATAAAAAATAAAGTAAACCAAATCCCAAAGAAAAATATGGAGAATGAAAGAATTATCAAAGAGAACTAAGTCTACTCTAAAAGAATAGTATGGAAATCAAAGAATCAAAAGAATAAAGGACAAGTTAGCCAAATAGAAAGAATAAAAAAATAGTAAAAGATATGAAAGCCAGATTGAAAGAAAATCACAATAAATAAAAATAATTGCACTGTTTTTTTCTTTTCTTTTTCTTCTTTTTATAGTTTTTTTTCGGATTCACTTGACATCATTTATTTTGTATGCACTTATTTTGGATTGTGTTTTTTTTTAATATGTTTTTTCTTTTTCTTTTTCTCCTTTGGATATAGATTTTTTTTTCCATTGTTTTCTTTTGAATATAATCATGCAAATCAAATTCGATGTATCATTCATATGTTTTATTAATATAAGTAAAAAAAAAATCTCTCATAATTAAGCGCTCAAACTTTTGCTCATAAATATTAGCTCCAATCCTTTTCTTGGATTGATGTGAATTAAGGGCATGTTCATATTGGGTCCAACTTACAACTATAAGTGGTTAGAGGAGTGACTCCAAAACTATATACCTTACTTAAGATGGAGGCTCTATAGTAACAATTATAAAAATAATTTAGTTCAATCATTTTTTATTTAGCATTAAATAATTTATTAGCATTGAATAATTTAATTAGTAAATGAAATGTGTATTTTATAATTGATGTGTAAATAACTAAATGTTTATTTGTAATTGGTGAGAAGAATGTTTGTTGGAATTGAAGGGACTGAGTTGTGATGTGGTGGTTTACAGTTTTAATTGTTTTATGTTTTTTTCATAGAGGATCTATGATATTAGGGATGGGTTGATTGTTCTCTAATCTTCTTTATTGAAGAAGATTGATGAAGATGTATACTATATATACAATGGCTATGGTGTTAATGTTGGAAAGGTTTTTTATTGCAAATTTTGGGATTTGAAATTTATTTTGGAGAGCATTGATGGATGTAGAATGTATGGTGTTTCTTACACCTACCACAAGAACTTTGATAGGTAATGTGTTCCATCCATATGCTTGGATATTGTATATGAAGGAACTTTAGTACTTGCATCTAACCTTTAACCAAAACTAAATACTAAATTTGGAAATAAAAAGCAAAAAGATGATGTCACTGAAGCCACTTCATTTACAAAAAGTCACAAAAAAGAGCATAAAGATATTAATTGATATCAAAGGAGATAGTTGCCATTGTTATTTTAGAGAATTTCACAAGATATTAATATAGTGTAATATAGCAGGTATTTATAGAATTATTTAACTTATTTAGACAATGTCAAAAAAGATATACTAAGATGCATTAGAATGCTCTTTCATTAGTCAACAAGATCCAATTAAAAATTTAAGTAGTTTAATAATAATAAAACTTGTCCAAATGCTTGTTTAATATTTAGAATACAAATATTATATACATTATCTGCATTCTATCTTTTGAACCTACTTTTGGAGGGCTTTTTTTCTTCAATGCTTTCTTCTAGATAATTGTAAAATCTACACAATTCGCAATATAACTTTTATGTTTTATTGAAACCTTACATTTTTAGTATACAAGACTTCTTATGTGATTCTTTTGGACTTGAGTTACCTTCAAGTTTCATTAAATTCTTTCATTGTGTTTTTATATGAATCAAACACATATTTATCATCAAAAAGTAACCGGACACGCTTTTGAGAATTATACCTTCTATGACATTTTCCCTTCAATTCAATGATAAAGTAGAATGACTTGATTTTATACTCCCCTCTTTTTTTGTCAAATAGCTATCTACTGAAGTGTCACTATTATGACCTTAACCCTTGAAGGATGCTTAGGATGAATGACTTCATTGTTCATTGTACATCACGAAAATGAGCCTACTTTTTTCAATATCCTTGTAGTATTGCATTAGTACCCATAGAGAGACTTAACAATTGAATACCTAATTAATACTTTTGCAGTACTGCAATTTTATCAATATTTAGTGTATACAAATGTACTATTTAATACTACATAAATGTACTATTTAATGTACTATTTAATACTACATAAATGTACTATTTAATGTACTATTTAATACTACATAAATGTACTATTTAATGTACTATTTAGTACTACATGCAGTACTACAAAAGTATTAACAAAAGAAGTGTTTGTTGACATTTTGCAATTGAAAAATATTTAAATAGTAAATATTGTATTTTTAAGAAACAAAGTATTAATACAATATAAATGCAATATTAGAATTTAAAAAAGAAATTGTTATTGTCTTCATATAAGCGCAATATTACAAGCAATACTGCAAGAATATTAGCTAGTATAGCCCCTTCTGCAATACTGCATCTGTACAAGTGGAGTCAAGGGGCACTTTCCTGATGTAGGAACAAAGAATACATGTATTGGTTCAATAATCAATGCATACTTCAAGGGTTAAATCATCAATCACTTTGAATGGCTCCTACTTTACAAATGACACTTTACAATTGTAAAGTAACAAGGTATTAGTGAATGATTTTGTGTCTTTCTTCAAACATGCACCTATCAAACACTTCAAGGTTTCTTCAAATCTTGACTTTGAAAATTCACACAAAAAATTAAAAAGCTTCAGATTTTCTAATTGTGTTGAAGTAGATAATTTGGTATAGTGACAGTAGGAAATGTCCCACTGCTCTGGGATGATGTGAAATTCAAGCAGCAATACGTGCTCAGACTAAAATGAGATTGAAGTTTTTGAAAGTCAACTTGAGGGTTTCGCAGCTCCTGTATTGAGCGAAGAAGCCTTCCAGACATTTGGCACATTGTGAAACCAGAACACAGGTACTGTTTAGACACCATTAATAGTCAATGCCCTTAGTGAATTGACAAACACAGTAACTCAAACAAAACAAAAGTTAAGAAAAGAAACCACAAACACAAGACCAGAAGTTATTATCACAATCCCTGCAACTTAAACTGTAACTGTCCAAAGTTCACAACTCAGTTGGTACTTGTAGTCCAGTCACACAAAAGATAGCAAAATGCCTTTCATCTAATGGAGCATCAATATTACCAAAATTTTGTGCAACTTGCACATCTCAAATTCACCCACTTTTCATATGAACATGTACTCGACAATACTATAGCAACAATACTATAGTGAGTCATTTAATCATTACTGAGTTTCACAGTACAAACTCTATTATCAACAGTGCACTAGGATCCAGCGTTAGAGATGGTGGTGCAGACCACATGAATCAGTCACCACCTTCTCAAATGCTGGAAGCCTGTCAACTAGACTGATCATGTACGTTATTGATATCCTCACTCAGAAAAAATGACGTCATGCCACTGAAATCTTACCCACTTCTAAGGCACGTGTCCACTCCATATAGCCAATGATTCATTGATAATCATACAACGGTCATGCTTCTAGATGAATCTCTGTACTTCACAAAAATCTATCAAATACTTGAGACTACTCCTCTGCAACCCCCACATGGTCCAACGACAGAGACTCTATTGAATCGCCTGATCTTTTGGATTGGTCGACATGAATTTTGCAACACCAAAAGGGACCTTGAATAATCCAGCAGGGTTTTAGATTGTGATGCACATACATACAGTAGATCCACTGAAATTCCTCGTTCCACGCTGCACAACTTTCTATACAATCTGATGTTCTTGTACTTCACCCTGTCAAGATGATGCCCACAATCGTCTCCAGATGGATTGGTTGGGTGGAGCCCGGAAAGCTGGATCTGTACCTCGCCACAGCGCATTTGTGGTCCACTGGCCTCCCGTGCTTGCGCTTTTCCTATACCCAAGCAAACATACTGTCAGCTCCAACAAACCATGGTTATTAACATTTCACACGAATTTCTTATATTGTACTCCTTGGGACTACTCAGCGCTGATATGTTTCAAAGCCATTGTGATTTATCCACAACTATAAAATTGAAGGGGGTATACTGGGAAGCATTTTTAATAATGTAGATCATCTATTACTCATTTGATGGTTCTTGACAAACTGCTAGTTAAGAGCAGTTGCTAACAGATAAATCAGGTCACCTAATAATAAGAGAGTGTCTCCTTATTTTGGAACCCAATATGCAGCAGAGATTTTAAGGAACATTTGAAGTACATTGGGAATGATATAAGGAAATCCAACTATTTATTGATTATAATAATCGCAGTGCTGGTCCAGCATCCATGATTCACCAATGCAAGATTAATATCACTTTGACACCTATCCCAGAAAGACACATGCTACACTTATACTTGTCTGCGAGTAACGTGACTAACTTTTTTAAATCAAATCTTTTAGTCGGGATGAGGAGTCGCATACTGAAGCTCTGGAGGGAATGCTTGCCGATGGACCAAATACTTTTGGTAAAATATCCCAGCTGATGGCTCCTCCCAGCCACTGGGACCTGCGTAGTAGGCCCGCAGCACAAATTCATCCGTTCTGGGACTGTCACACGAACATTCAGCATTTTAAAACAATGCTAAACGTGAAGAGGAACTCGATCAGAACCAGCACAACAAAATAAAAAGAGATGTTCATAGCGTTGTGACTGCATTTGCACATGTCGCAAAAGGATGGATGAGCGGGTCCGCAGATACCTTCCATTATATTTCGTTAACCAGCAAACATATGCCGCACCGAAATACATGGCCAGGAAAGGATTGGAAAGATCTTCCCGAAATCGCAACCTATACGCCTTGTAGCCCATGTCTCTGCATCCCCCATGCAAATAAACATCAACAAATCACTCTACCATAGGAAGGAAACCAAATGCTTTGAAGCAAATTCTCAGGACAGGAGTAAAAAGAGCATGAGTACAGGAGATTTCACAAGGAAGTGGTAAAAAACAACATGATGTCAGAGCCCAAGTGGAGGAACAGTACTTGTAGAGCCAGGCAGCAGTTGGATAGGCAGTTTGCATCAACCCTGAGATTCCATCGGCTCCATGTAGCAGTCGTTTGCTGCTGACCTCCGCAATTGCCCGCAACATCATCTGCTCAAGTGAAAAATCCAACTCAGCAATGCCATCGCTTATAATCAAAAACTTTAGAGCTGTTCAAGCATTTGCAAGTTGAGATCCTAACTAGCACACATCAAAACACATAACAAGAGCTGTCAGAGAACAAACGTCAAGGACCTTAATTCATTTGCCTACGCACCCACTACACATATTTTTCCAATCCGGACAGATATTATTTGCATGAAAAGATTCAGAACGAATACATACTGGTGATACTCGATCTGCAAAGTATCTGGAGACAGTTATCTCCGCAACTGTCTGCATCCACAAGTTAACCAACAAAGATAATCATGAACTGCAAATAGACAAGAACAACGAATCCTGTAGTTGAAAATAATCAAGGTATTAAAGACTAGCACTAGGCAACTGACAGCGTCAAAACAGTTGCTTAAAAGAGATGAATAACGAATTCTCTGTACACTCAAATCTGCAAATGGCTATGAGAAATCAAATCTCTGTTCAGCACCTTAATATAAACCTATTCAAAATTCTTGCAGGATTGAGATTGTACAAGTGACCTTGTTTGTCAGTCATTGTGACCTACTTGTTGTCAGGATTGAGATTGTACAACACGTCCAAATCATATTTGGAAGTTTTAATTTTTAATAAAACAAATTTGTCCATAGCGGCTGAAACATATTCTCTGACATCAATGCATCCACCACTGCATCCATAGTTACCGGTACATCCACGCACCTTCAGCTCAGTTGTGGTCAAGTAAGGCCTTTGCTCTGCATCGCGAGCAAACCTCACTTGACCTCTCTTCTCATTTGAAGATGTCCATTCCTTCTTCACTTGAGGATGGCGCCACATCTCATCCAAATCCTCAGGAGAAACTTTCTCATCCCAATAAGTCCACTCGTTTTCTGGCACAAAACAAGCATGGCCGTTAATGTTGGAGACTTCAGCATATCTGGAGAGATGCTGCTTCAGCAATACACTGAAAGTAAATGCAATATCGTGCCCTGAGAGTCCTGAGTTCATGTGACGCTGTAGGGACTCACCAGTTACGAATGCTACTACAAAAAAAAAAAAAAAGGCACAGAATTCAGAGCGTACTTTGAGTATTTGCCGAGGAGCTGGACTTTGGCTTAGAGCTATTCGGTTGAACGACGGGTTTGGGTTTTGGTTGAGCGACGGTCTCTTTCACACTGCCAAGTTTTGATTTTGTGGTTTTCGGTTGTATAACAGGTTCTTTGACACTGCTGACTGTCGACGTTGTGCCCCTTGCCTCCCTGGCAATGTCTTTAGCACTGCTGGGTGACAAATTGAAATTCTTCAGTTCCCCAATCGCGGTCTCAACACCGCTCGGTCTGGTAAACTGATACTTGGAAGCTTTCGTGGTCACGGGTGGTGGAGGAGGAGGAATGAACGTGCTCGAGGAATGCTTTGAAGCCAGAGGAGCGATGACCGGGCTAGGGGGTCGAGGAGGAGCAGAAGGAGGAACGGGTGTTACGAAAATGATTGGTGACTCACTGCAGAAAACAGAAATATAAACCATTTAGGATTGGTCTAAAACTTCACAAATAAAATACTGAGCAAGTGAAGTAAAATCAAGAACTACTGCATTTCATAAAGCTTCCAAAATTAATAAGGTACCTACTCCATTTGTGGTTCAAATACATAACATTCATGGAGGGAGCTGCGAACACCTTAGGTGCCAACTAATAGTTGAAGAATCAGGGTGTTCAAGATGCTCCGATTCTCTACCATTTTCTTTGTTTGGCTCAGATCCCCTCGCATCTTGAGTTCAAGAATGAAAGCATTGGTACTGAGCCAACTATTGTAGACAAGTGTAGATACTACAGTGCAGCTACAGCTACAGTGAAAAGGGTGGGTAATTAACACTGCTCTAAATGTTAAGTAAGCATCTGTGCAAGGTTTTATATTGCTGGACTAAATTGATTTTCGTTGAATGATAATAAGGAATTGAAAGGGAATTTCAGTGCACTTTAGCATGTATTTTGGACACTGTATGAAATAACTAAGAATTTTCAAAGTTTTCATTATGGACTAAAAAACAAACCTAGACTCTCATGGTGAGATTAATAAAATCCTTGTAATCAGTATCCACTTTTAAACAAGAATTTCAACAGGTCACTTTCGGTTTAAGGGTCGCAATTGGGTGTATAATACAAGTGAGCATGACAAAATTCCTAGACAAGCGATTAAATCTTGGAAGTCTCCAGAGAGTTTTTCACCTGATATTAGGGAGGCTTTGTTTTGCTTGCAAGTATTTGTTCCAATAAGCTAACGTGCTAGGCTTGACTGCAGCTTGAGGCCCTCCATTGTACCCACGCACCATAAACTCCTCGTTTCTCTTCCTGCATCAATCACGAAGACATTGAAAGACCCGGAAACAAAACTGAACAAACAAAATTCAAAGACAGTTACTTTTCTTCATGTTGTTGTTTTTCGTTTTTTTCCTTCTCTTTTTGAGGGGGAGGGCTCTACAGTTCTCTTGCTTACATACTGTTACGGAGCTAAAAATAGAGCTGCACTTTGGAAGCTAATAATTGGTTAAAGTGACTTTCAAAACATATTTCTATTGTTCAGAAATGTAAGGTGTGACTTGTTCATCTCAAAATCTCCTGAATCTAAGCAACGAAACATTTCCCACTGACACATTTTGTTACCTTCCTTGAAACTTCAGAACTGATTTATTTCAACTTTTAAGGATATGGAAGCAGACACTTTTGGCCAATTGGGCACTTAAGGGTTAATAAACAAGTGAGCATTGCAGATAAAATACTTTTTACTTCAGTAAAAGTCCAGTTAAATATTTAAACAGTCCATTCCCAAACAAGACACTGGCAACCTCTTTACTTCCAGCGAAGTAAATCCAGTCATGGTTCGTAACTAGGCCACTGTGTCTTCATAGTAGCCACGCACAGATGTATAGAAGACTTTGCTTAATATTTCATATCAAAATCTCCTGAATCTAAGCATCGAAACTGGGACTCACTTGCCCTCGTAGGTTGACAGCCATTTCAAGTATGCAGCTCCAAAATACACGCTCACGAAAGGTCGGTACAACAATGCAGACACACTCTCAATTGCGTATGCACGATAGCCCATGTCGCTGCAATCACAGCCAGAGAATTTTGAGAGGACAGTTTCATAACACTAATACACATACTGAACATCAAAACTACAGCTAAAACTCAATGTGACAACAACCAGCTCCAAATATAAATAATTGCAAACGCAGACAGAGTCGCACAGAGCTTATGAAGGTATTGAGCTTGGATGTAACTGACTCCCAGAGACTGATTCACACCAAAGTTTCCAAAACGAAGTAATTTCAAAAAAAAAAAGGGATTACGTGGCCAGCCACTCGGCTGTCGACTGAAGCGTCTGCATAAGCCCAGTACTTGCTTCGTTCAGCTTTGGCTCAAAACGGTAAGCGAGGGGTTGTCGTGAGCTCTCAATTTCAGCAATCGCACAGATCATTCCCTGTTTTCCCAACAGTAACTATGAGCTTTTCATGTGCATGCTCCAAAGCATGAACCGGAAATTAAAATGGAGAGGATGCTGAAACCGTTAGGACCTAATCCAGTCACCTATACGAATCCCTGTTACCAACAGCAACTCGTCTATCCATATACTTGGTTGGACATCCTAGCAAGTGGTGCAAGCATGACTTCGCTAAATGTCTATAGTCACTGAACTTGTATGGAAATAGGGTTCTTTACTGTCACTTGAAGTTGGTCCACAACCCCCCACTTGAAATTGCATAAGAAACTCAATACGCACTGATAAAATTTGATTTCGACAATTTCGTTCTTGTAAGCAATGCTTCATACTGATCTCCCAAAGTGACGCAATAAGTATCCTCTACCTCAAGTGTCAATTCTTTGGGATAATTCAGAATTTCCCCCTCCTATGAACAAGGTTGAATTCTCAGCTGTGAACTTACCACATCCAGTCGCTTGAAATACCGGCGTGTGATTATCTCTGCCATGCCCTGAAATTTCACAACGGAGGCACTCTAGTGTCATTGGATTAACATTATGAGCAACAGTGCATGCCGCAGCAGTGACCAACTGGAATTAGCTAACTGGAATTTGTTACTAAATGATCGCACTGCCCAAGTTAACTAGCTAATGTGCAATGAATTTGCATTCATTCCCCCATCAATTAATTTAACTCCCTGATTTGGACAAAAAAGAACCTGTGCCTATGCCAATTGAAGTGCAGAATCCACCTCACAGAAGCAAAGTTAGCTAACTTGAAAGCCAAACTCTCCATTGGTTACTTGCAAGTGCGGGTACTCAATAGGTCAATCATTTAACTTCCAACTAGCTAATGAACCCTGAAACCTCAGCTGACTAATAGGCGCAATTTGCTTGGTGCGGGAGGGGCCTAAGATAATGTAACTGCCTCCGAAAACAACAGCCAAAACGGGTTAAAATGCGAAGATTTCTCCATGTCGCTAAATCCTTTGTAAAACCTGCAGCAACTTCTGAAAAGCTCATGTAAAAACAGAATCAGTATGAAAGAAATCTCGAAGGACAGTCGTTGACCTTCATCTCCGTCTGAGTAACATACGGCTTCCCATCGAAGTTCCTTGACATGTGAACCTTCATACCACGCTCTTCACCTGCACGAAGCCACTCTTGGCGCACCTGCGGATGACTCCACATGGCCTCCATGTCGTCCACGTCCACCCAATCATCCCAAAACTTCATGTTCGGCGCCATTCTTAGGGAATATGGAGACCAAGAAGAAGAAATTCTCACGCTCTTATCAATTACTTCATAACGACAGAAAGTGGCTTCTACGGCAGATCTCCAATTCAGCTTGGCTCCTTAAATCGTAACCTACAATTTATCCCAGAAACAATCTAAGTCATGATTGTAAACTATCATTAAAAGCAATCTCAAATGAATGAAAACTACCATATGCGAAGATTCAATTCGTGGCAATTTTGTTGGTTGTAACCTTCTCAAGAAATTTGGGATACTTCAAGTATAATCTCGTTCTTGGCTTGGGAAAGACACCACAATGATTTCGAAATCCATAACCAATTCAATATAGGTCCAAAAACTACAAAACAATCCGAGCTGAGCTCCATTTTCCATTGGCTTTCACACAAAACTTATGCCTTATTTTTTCCACCACGCAATCTCAGCACCAATTACTTCAGAGGTTTAAGGAGAATAACCTTAAAATCTGGAGACATTGATCACTGCTGCCCGGTTCGGAGACCTCCGAGTTTCATACGCCGCACATTTGTCCCTATAGCTGGCATTAACAACAATAGAAAAAATACTTTGATTATTGAATTCATGTCAAGTGAATATTTAAGCACAGAAAGAAAAACTAACGCTCAATCTCAACTTGTTTGCAAGCCTCACTGCTTCTCAATGGCTATGGGAACGGACCACATTATCGATATAGTGAGCACAGTCAAACCTCTTTATTAAGACTTCCAAACTAACATTCTAAATATCCTGCAGACTTGCCACACTATCATCGATTGTCACACATTCAACTATATATTAGTGAAAAAGTTGCAAACCCAGGTGGTAAGACTTAAAGAGGTTTGAGTGTAATACGAAACCCCACTCGAGACGTCCACACCGTGGCAAATTGGAAAGTGCCGTGTCGGCAACAGATCATGAAAGGTATACAAATATCGTTCTCTCGAGCTGCTAATTGAACCACGAGATAAGGAAAATCACGTGCGGTCGCTTGTCTGATCACTAGCCTGACAACCTACAAACTCGTGTCTCATGAGACTATTAAGACACAAATTACCAGTTACCGGACCAATTGTCTGTTCCCCCGAAGAATGAATGCTTGCTGCTAAAAGAATTCGTCTCTGTAAACTAGAGAAGCTCGTTACAAAGATTATTATCAACAAGGAAGGGATTCAGAATCGCTGGAACAACACGAGGGCAACCATTGTGCCAGAAAAGACGCAAGCGCAGCAAGGAGTCAAACCTAAACCATCATTACACCTCCTAATTTAGAAGCAATCACCGAATTCCCAAACCTCAAGCAGTGGGCAACCACTTGCGTAGCCAAATCCTAAAAAGAAAGCCTCAAAGCATCCCTCAAAACCGAACAGAGATCACCAGGTACTGTCGAAATTCTACCGACCCACCACACAAGGGTAGCAAAAAAAAGCACGGGTAGCAAAAAAAAAACAGGGTAAAGTTCACCACCTCAGCCCAACCTCACGAGAGCCTCAGTGCGCAACCCGAGCTCCACCATCTGCAAGTAAGTACACACGCAGGCAATCAGGACCAACAGACGAATCAAACCAAGGATCAACTCCTCCCACGCAATCCAGCGTACAAGTAGTAACTCAATAGCATCCACCACCCAAACCGTCATTCCCACCAACCCCAACAAACATGAAATACAGCAGGCACTCGTCACTTCCTTACCCTACAATTACCATCTCCTGCACACACAACACACACAAAGCTAAACAAGCTCCATCCGACACAGCACAAAAGCTCCATTACTAAGGGAGACATTACCTTACTAAACTACCATTTGGCCCCACGAGACCATTTGGCTGTTGTGACGACAATGACAAATGGTAGCGTCCAGCTGCCGGTGACTAACTTCGCAACACAATCCTACAAAAATTAGCAAGGCAACTCACCCAGAAATGTACTTCGTTCATCGAGTCCTAGCTACAGTTGCTTTCTGTAGATGGGGAGTTCCGTTCCGTCGCCATGAGAGGAATTGCTTGCTTGCGGTGCAAATTTCATGTGGAATTGTGTGATTTCCTGTTGCAATTTCTCAAGGATGTCGAGGCTCGTCGGTGATGAGAGCGACAGGGGGTGGGTTCAAACTGGGCAGTGAGGGACCGACGGACGGACGGACGGACTCGGGGCTTTCATTGCTGGGCTTTGAAGAGAGCTTTGAATGGAGGATCTGGCTTATTATAATACGAGGGACCTGGCGCTGGGTTCATTTTACTCAGTCTTCTGCAGTTGCA
Organism: Antitrichia curtipendula; assembly: GCA_951230915.1. NCBI lineage: Eukaryota > Viridiplantae > Streptophyta > Bryopsida > Hypnales > Leucodontaceae > Antitrichia > Antitrichia curtipendula. The sequence goes on along the minus strand of OX579636.1, from coordinate 5,415,185 downwards.
ATTTTTAAATCCATTTGGGTTCTTGCTTTTGGTGTTTTCCCCTCTGACTGTTGTGTGAGTTAATAAGTTTTTATAAACTCTAATAATAATAATAAGTTTCTTCACTTTACTCTCTCGCATTATTGGCTCTGGGATTGAAGGCAAGGAGGCTTTGCATTGACAAAAGTTTTTTAAGGTATGCACACCGAGAAGAGCAAGCTTTGCATTGACAAAAGCCTTTAAGGTATGTATACCCAAAAGAGCAGCCCAATGACAACAGCAAGGCGGATTGCGTGCTTTTTGGTATTGCAGCCTCATAGTCAATGAAGTTGCCTCAGTGTTAGGCTACTTCATCAAGCCCTAAACTTAGTTAAACATAAAGTTTTGAAGTTAACGTTTGAAGTTAGAAGAAAATAAATTTTTGGGTCTTGCATGGTGAGCATAGTTTGACTTAACCCCTAAAGGACCAAGGCCATTTTTCTGCCAAAAAACACTCAAAACTGCCATTTCTATAGCAAAGAGTAAAAAAAATTGAAAATTGTTTTTTTTTTCACATCTAACCGTAGAATCTTATACCTAACTAGTATGAAATTGTATGGAAAAAATTTCAGAATTTTTGACCGCACAGATTGCAAGATATCTGCGTTTAAAGTGAAAAAAACAAGTTTTTCAGCACATTGCGGGACTAGATTTTATGACTTTGAACATTTTTAACTTAAATATTTTGCACTATAGAGTTTTGAGCTTTTAATCTTTATAGTGGAGAATTGAGTTGAGAGTCTAGGGGAAAAAAGAAAATCCAAAAAAACTTAATTTTCATTATTAAAGAAATTGTTAAGTAGAAGTAGGTACAAGATAGAAAGAAAATTTAAAATATTAATATCTTTTATATGGAATTAAAAATCACTAATCCCAATGGTGAGATTGTTCTAGCAAAAAAACTAAACCTTGTGGAACTTTTTTTTTGAAAAATTATAAAAATTACATTCAGAAATGAATCCTATAAGTTATTTTTTCAGGAAGATGCTCTAAGTGCCCGAAAAACAAGCTTGTCCATAACATTCTCATAAAAAATCCAAATGAAATGAATCAAAGTTTTTCAGATAGACAAAAACATAATCTACAAGAAAAAAAAATTAGAAAAAAAAAAAAAAAAAAATTGCAAATTTTTTTTGCTGCCCCTCGACCCCTGTTTTGAGCTTATTTGGGCATAACTTTTTTTCCCGGGCACCGATTGTGAAAAAAATTATATTCCCATAAAGCTAATCAGATTTTCTACCTCCAAAAAAGGTTTCAAAAAATCAGGATAAAATTTCAGCTCGTAGGTACCTGCCCGAAAACCCATTTGTCCCCCGAGGGGACAATGGTCCTTTAGGGGTTAACTTTGTGGAGAAGGAGGTACTATCCAACAACAGGAACTGAGACCATGGAGGAGGTAGTTGTATTAATAAACTTAGATGTTATAAGTGTTGATGATGGGGGCACTCACCTTATATGTAAGGAAATTTTGAGTAGGAATTCTCTCAAAAGCAAGCCAATGCTACAAGGAGAGTGAGTTTCACAAGGTATACAAATCCAAAATTGCCCCGAGATGAATTGCACCTCCTACTACTTTGGCTTCAATTGCACTGTGTTGCATCCCAATTGTAGTGAAAATTGTAAAAGCTTAGTATCATAACAACTTCTTTATGGAATTGGGTTTGAAAGGGTTGAAATTGAATTGAAAAAGTCACAATTTTATGATTTCAATGAACATCACCGTACAATTTCTAGACATGGCAAGCGGTTTGTTTGTTGTTTCACAATCTCAAGGGACACTTTTGGATTACCATTGCAACCATGTAGGGAGTCCGAAGAGCCAAATTAAAATACAAATGGATAAAAAGAGTCCCCCTTGGTGACAACCATGGGAAGCTCTATGTTTTTTATTTTACCATCTATAATGTGTCTTTCTTTTCTCGAAAATGAGTTGATTGAAATGTATGTGAAAAATTCTCTAATCTATTGTTTTATTGAAAAATAAAAAAATTATGAATTTGATCAATCTACATATGTTCAACAACTAAAGGATGCAACATTAGATCGTTCTACTCCCCCCCCCCCTAAAGTCCCATTGTCCTCACTGAGGACAAAATGGATTTTGAACAGGCTCCTATGGTCTCAACATTTGTCGTGAAAATCACATTATTGAGCTTATATCTTATGACCAATACAATCAAAGCTAGTGAAATTTCTTCCACACACTCTTTGTGCAAGATCTAGTGCAAGATCCTACAATAAGATTTATTTTCTTAAATCAAGAGTTTTCTACAATAGAAATGGTAGTTTTAAAGGGGGGTTTATATGGAATAAAGGCCTTGGCACCAGAGGGGGTAAAGTAGCTGCGGTTTTTTGTTTTTTTCTGCTGGTGATCAAGATATTTGCTCGAAGTATATGTTCTTTCTCCCAATAGCTAATATCTCCAGTTTAAAAATAATGTCAGATTTCTCAATAATCCTCGTTGGACCCGTCCTCAACCGGCACATGGTGGGTTGCTTTCAGCATGGAAGCAGATCACCAATAAGCACTCAACCATAGTGTACACGCCGAGATTGCCTGGAATCAGTAAACCAAAACCATGTGCATGTACAACGGTGGACACAAACGTTTTTCCATCTTCACATAACTTGCAAGAGAAATGTTAATAGCGGTACTTCCATGCAATTCCAACTCAAACATCATTGATTGCAACCTCCGATACAAAACAATCAAAATAACAAAAAAAAAACTAAATTTTGAGCTACCTTACAATGCTATATTATTTTACATATAAAAATATACATCTACTACTAATGAACATCAAGATTAATCATAAAGTTTGTGCAATGATGAGGGACGAAGAGATGAAGTTTGAGAAAAACAGAGGGCAAAACGTCTTTGAAGTAAGCTCAAATTACAACTCATCAGGAACTTCAAGGCATGTGAATATGGTGCCATGATGATGCATTGAAATGCCATCAAAGATAATTTAGTGCCAACCTCCATGTCACCTCAATATCAAAGTGATTGAATAAAAATGACACTAAATTGACCTCTGCTGTAAAAAAAACATGTGGCCTTTGGTATCAAATGGCACCAAAACAATTTGGCACAAATTTTCTAATGTCACTACAGAAAGTTTGTGCAATGAGGGACGACGAGCTGAATTTTGAAGAAAAACATCGGGCGAAACTCCATAAAGTACCAAAACTAAGTTAAGTCTGATGGAGAATGGTGTTTTGTTTCTTTTGTACTATTCTTAGTTAAGCCTTCCTCCGTGACACCTTTGCTACAAACTTAGGTGGGAAAACTATTATCTCTAGTAAGGTGGGCACCCCCCAAATGGCACCTGACCTTAAAGTGCCATCTACAGGTTGTGTACATTTCCAAAATCAGTTATGTACCTATTTGGATGGAGCGCTTTCAGAAACAAACTTTGACCCTTAATAACCTTTTCATATGGTGTCCAAATGCCACGTTCTCTAGTGCATTGGAACCTCCTTTCACTTGCCAACAAGAATATATGAAAATTTGACCAGTCTAACAGTAGTAACTAGGTTCAGTAGCAAAAAGTGGCGGTTTTGGGCTTACATGATGAATTCCACTTCAATTTTCCAAACCCAAACCATTGTAGTACCTTCGTTTGCATGCAATTCAAAGATGTATCATCCTATATGAACTTAATATTGATGGTGACTGGCCATTGATGATTCAGATTTCCACACTGGAACTTGCTGCGTGGAGCTGAAGTAATCAACTGGAAACTTATTACTGTTAATAAGCCAAGAGGCAGGCAAGGTTGTGCAATCATGTGCATTTGAATTGAACCTCTCGTCTCCGCAGAAATTTAATGAGGGGAATTGAATGTGTCTGATATGGGAACGAAGGAGTTCGTGTAAGGTAATCTGCTCTTAAAGTGACCATATTAAGAGCTGTTTGCCTTTTCGGGGAACCTAAACTCCTTGAAACAATTTTCAGTTAATTTTTAGAGGAAGAAAAATGAAATTGGCATCTAACCCAAGTCGTTTCATATTTTTTGGACCTTTGTAGAATTAGTTACAAATTTTTGAAGTTAAAACGCAGTGGTCACTAAAACCGACCACCTCCTGAAATGTACACCGTTGATACATTGAAGAAAACAAAATGTACCTCTGTGCCATGTTCGGTTTTAGAGCCCGCTCACTTTTAGAGCAGACTACCTTACTCGTGATTCTGTTCTTCAATCTTATTTAACTCAACCGGACCCTCAATTCTCTTAAGGTCTATTTACGCCCAAAAACTTTGTGTGGGAGCCCAAAGAAATGGAGTGATTTGATTTGAAGATAGCTATGGACCCAAAGCAAGGACCCAATTAAAACACTCCATTTTTGTGGGCTTCAATCCAAAGATTTTGGGTGTAAACAAACCCTTAGCAGGGGTTGGGGCGTTTTTTGTCCCCCTGATAATGTAAGGGAAATGAAAATGAGATAACACCTAAGATCAAATGTTATGATAAGCTGAAAATGTAGTCCACAAAAATCTAATTGGGGGAATTGTGTTCGACTCACCTCAAAGGTAACAATTGGTGAGAATCGTGAGATCAACTCTTTTGGTGAAAATCGATGCCACGGAAAACTTATTCCCAGAGTTGGTTGAAAAGTGTCCAACATCATCAGTTTAGTTGGGCTAGATTTATTTTAATACCATTGTAGTGTCGTTTTTCCAATCACTTTGATATTGACCTGGCATGAAGGTTGGCACCAAATTATCTTAATAGTGTTTAAATGCACCATATTTACATACCCTGAAGCTCTTGATGAGTGCACACAAGCCATGATTGGGTGATGAGGGTTTCAGGAAACATGAACCTCTACACAACTGTCAAGCGCTACTACTTCAACAACAAAAATGAATTATAAAAGATACATTGTTGCCCTACAATCAAGGTGCATGTTGTGTAAATATCTTGAGTGAAGGAATGTCTAACACCTAGTATAAATGGTTCTCTTCACCTCCTAATTTCTTCATTTAATTTTATTGAATAAATCGCCTTTTTATTAGACAAATTTCAAACACATCCTAATACACTCGTTGAACAATATTGTAATTGTTTAGCAAAGACGGACTCAATTCATTCTAAAAAGATGAATTCAAAAACTTACTCCTTCAATAATACTATTCATTTGAAAATGCAATAATGTTATAAGAAGCTATGTTCCAGCATCTCCAAATCAATTTTTTAGATAGTTCCTAGTCAAACTTCCTCACATGTAGCTTACATCAATACAAAACCTCTCCCCTTTGATCCAAAGTCAATAATTCATAAGCTAGTTATTGTCTTCATGTTCATTCTAATGATATGAAGTTTATTGTTGAAGGTCACAAACAGATGCTTGTAGTATTAGTAGTGAAATACCTAAAGGTTGTCATTGGGACCATATTAATGCATGTTAAAATCCATTTTTAACATACCAAATTTGCCTAAATAGTCCTCAAAAAAAATTCTTCCCAAAAATTTGTATTTATTTTGAATGTGTTGCATTTACTTTTTAAATGTTAACCTTAACTTGTAGGTTTTGTATGCTCACTGGACACTCTATCTTAGTTGTAAAAAATAATCATTATTTATTTTTATTAGCCATGCAACAAATATTTATTCTAAATTTTTAAATGACATAGAAGTAGTATTTCAAATGCCACAAACTGTATCTTAGTTTGAATATATTGTATATATTAATATGATCTAAATAATCTTTGTATTATTTATTACATCTTGAAGGAGAAAGCATTAAAAGATATCCCTCATCCCTATCTTTTATATATAAACATTATACTTTCAAATTTAGCTTATAAATCAAGATGTTTGAACTTAAAGCTTAAAATGTAGGTACTTTTAGCTTCAAGTATTGGGAATATAAATTCCATGATCTCTATTCTTTGTTGGACAAAAAATGACTAAGATTCGATTCACTTTATTTTTAGTACCCGTGTTGCTACCTATTTATTAGTAGTAGAGATTTTTGTAAATTAACCCCTCACCGCCCAAGGGGACCAAAAGTGTCCTCACACAGTCTAGCAGTCAACTTCAAAGTGCTGTAACTTTTGCATTTGATGTCCAAATTCAATAAATCTTGTTGGGAAAGTTGCACATACTAGTCTATTTTTTGGAGTAAAATTTTCAGATCTATCCAAGACGTAATGAGTTTTTGGAAGCCATTCAAAGTTTGCAAGTTCAATTTGAATTCACCACATTGCATTGAGATAGCTGCAACGTCGGGGGCTTGTATCTTTTTCATCAAATGTTAGTTTTCAATAAAATTTGTTGTGTTTTGTTCCCCATAAAGTCCAGTTATTGTGGTAAAATTTTCATGTCAATCCAAGTTGTTTTGAATGCTTGGGAGCAATTCGAAGTTCAAAATTCAGAACATTTTTGCAGCACAGTGAACTTCGGCGGCTTATTATTTCTTCAGACAGGGCTTGTTTTCAATAGTTTTTGTTGGAATAGTTGCGCATAATAGTCTAGTTCTAGTGGTAAAAATTTCATATCAATCCATGAAGTTATGATTGATTGAGAAGCATTTTAGTAGAGGTAGGTTCAGCCATAGATGTGTTTTTTTGCTACTTGTTTCACTGTTTTTTGACATTTCAAAACAATTTTGCAAATGCAGTGAGTCAATTGAATGATTTTTTTTCCCACCAAAGTGTTTGTCTTTTGGTTTTGAATCACTTTGTAGTTTAAAGTTTTTTCAATTGAATAGGTTTAGAAATCTAATTTCACCTCCAAATGTGTTTTTAGGAAAATTTCAGCATCTTTTTTCAACAATAGAACATTGTAATCTTTCAATCTTTACGGTCAAATGACCCCAAATTTGATTTACACCATCTACAACATGCACAATACAAGATTGTACGGTTGAGATTTTCATACCTTACTCAAATTTAGACTTATAACACTTGAAAAGCAAGGTTGTTTTTTGACGTGGTTAGGCCTTGGGTGGTGAGGGGTTAAACACCTTTCCAACCATTAATAAGAAAATTCAATGACATGACTACAACATTGTTCAACAAGCTATATGTCTTCATAGTAAATAGATGCAAACAAAACTTTTAGTAACGGTCCAAATTCTTCACCCTAAGCAAATAGAGTCCAACAAGCTACACTTGTGGCAACAACATCATTTAGGCTTTCATATATATTATTTCCATCCAAAAGAATCTTTAGGCTAATATTGTATATTTTCAATTGTGAGTCATGGAAGTGAGATGGAGGCTTGTTTTGCAGTGTTTGGGGAGAATCGTCGGTTAGTTCATTGTTAGCTACAGTAGTGAAATTGGAAAAAAACCAATAGCAAGTGAAAAGACCCGAAAAAAATCTACAAAAATTCTATTTGGGATAAAAAAAAATAGATTTAAAAATCAAACTTGATACTTGAAAAAATGGTTGAATATGAGAATTAAAGGAAAATAACTGGTAAAACTTTAAAAAAAATCCAGAACGGTGTTAATGTGTCCCTACGTCCAAGAAAATGGCATCAAAAAAATGTTGGCAAGGGACGGAGCACATCCAATGGATTTTTTTTTGGTTTGCCATCGGGGATCATGTGAACCACACACCGCGCACTGATTTCAAGTGGCAGGCTCGAGTTGGTTGGGTCTCAACATCCTTCACTTCTAGAACTTCTGGCAGACATAATAAGCTCACCATCCAACTGAGGTGAAAGCTGGAAATTGAAAGAAAATAAATATAAATAAAACTTAGAGTTTTTTCGCAACCCGGGGCCCCGAAATAATAACCACAACAGTCATGTCACACAGCTGGACGAAGCTGACAACGCACATTTCATCATATGCTGAGAGTTTGAACCCCAGGAATTGAAGTGCCCAATCAATTCCAAATCCAATAAATATCGGTAAGGCGTCTCCCGGAAGTCTCCGTGCGACGTAGCACTCACTTTTTGAGTACGGGTAGCTGACCCATTTTTGACCACTTAACCCCTAAATGCCCAAGGCCTGTTTTGAGCATCTTGAAATTTGCTCTAAATTGAACAAAAAGTCAACATTTTGATAAGTTGTATCTATTTTTTTTTTAATTGTAACCGTAAAAATTCAAGCTAGACATGTTAGAAATTTTATAGGAAAAGAAAATACAACAATATCACATATGGAGTGAAAGATTATAATGTTTGACCATGAAGGTGTTAAAAATGCAAAAGTGAAGTGAAGTCATGTGAAGTCTTTGAATCCTCTTTTCACAAGTCAAATCTAAAAAGTTGGTGACCAAATAAATATGCGGTTGAAGGGCCTAACATGTATAATCCCATTCAATTTATGGCTTTTTAAGATCTCTTATACAACTTTTTTGAATGAATTTTGAATGTGATTTTTTCTCCAAGATCTAGTGTATTTGAGGCTCATTTTCAAGAGCTCTCAACACTACGAGAAGTCAAAATTGCAATGGGTACCCTTGCACAAAATCTTGAATTGAAAATCACTATAATTTATTTTCAAGATCGGATTTTTGATTCTAAAACTAGACTTCAGGAAGAACCTTTTCAAAAATTAAAAAATACTAAAAATAGCAACTTGGCTAGGTTTTATTTAACTTCAAAGTTTTGCAAACACCAGATTTGGGTGCCTTGGGCATTTAGGGGTTAAGCAAATTGAGGATATGTAGAGATCGGGCATGTTGGGTGGAAATTTTTTCCTCGTGTGCGTGAATAGATTTCAGAAGGAATTCATAAAAAAATTATGATTTTATTTCCCAAAACAAAATTACTATAAATTGTTTAGGTGAAGGTTTTCTTTGTCATGTATTAGCTGGTCATATAGGTCATCTTATTTCTGATTAGCCAAGGCCTGGTTGCAAAATTGATCCAGGGTTGGTTGTTGTATGAAGAATCTTGTAGGCAAACATAATGTGCCACAATTGCGTCATAACTGATCATTTATTCATCTCTACCTACATGGAAACAAAGTACCCTACATTGCCAAAATGGGAGGTGATCAAGAATGGGTTGGTTACTCTCTCTATATCTCCGAAAAAAATATTGAAAGTAGCGTTCACTTTTTTTCCTATATGTTTAATGAAATTACTGGAATTACTTTGTTTGTGACAATCTTTGGACCAAAATTACCTTATATGCTAATACTAAAAAGATGGTAATTAGATAATACAATCAACAAAATAAACATTCACATACTTTGTCACTGATGTGTGGAGATTGATGCATATTGATGTCCAATTACCTTATGACCACAATTATAGTAGGAAGGAAGTCCACGTACACCAAGCTACATAGATATTGTAGCTTTCTAGTAGCTTAGACAACTTTTTGCCGAATAAGTAATTAAAGTACAAAAAATAGTGAGGGAGAATAAAAGATAACATATTAAAATCGAGCAATTTTAAAATATAATAAAAAATAAGTTAAACATTCATCCATTTCATGCTGGAAAGGTATTATGCCTCCCTAGATGCTTGGGAGGGACTTACTAATTTATTCAAAGATTGGATGCGACTGGGAACCCTATAAGATAATTTCTTTCACTGTAGGGGACTCCTTTTCAAGGACGCAAAAGAGACCTCTGCCTCATTGGTAAACAATGTTGTGTATACCAAAGTTGTACTTCTAGTGACATGTTAGGTAGGGAGTCCATTACTGCCCCTTACCAAATTTTGTGCAAATCTATACCTATCCAACATTTCAAGGCCGATCTTATATCCCCGGACCCTCCTCCATTCCAACAACCTTAATGTGTACTTACCAAGCTGACCGCTGGAGATGTTCTCACTGTACAATACCCTTGTATAATGATACGTACATCCACTTTTGTCATTCAAAAGAACTTTGCATATTGTAAAATTTTATTGGTATTTTTCTTTTTGCATAAATAATATTAAATTCTTGTGCAATTCCAGTGAAGCATACCAAATTTGGGTTTCAAAAAAGCAAAATTCCATTTTTGGTGAATTTTTTCTTTTAAAATTCATGGTTTTACATGATAATTGATTGAAAAACATTGGTGAAGAATTTTTTTAATTAGATTGCATAGATATGTAGGAAACTTCTATACGTACATCTTTCAAATAAAAAAAATACCCCATTAAGTAACAAAAATATGATCTATGAGGAGCTTAATGTGAAATTTTATATGAGTAAATTTTGTAAAATAAATATCTTCATAGTTTAACTAGATTTTGCTATTTCATTTGCGCACTACATCTATTTGTGTACATTTAACCCCTAAAGTTCCGTGACTATGTTTTCACTGAAAACGCTCAAGAACTGCCATTTTTAGTACAAGTACCAAATTTTTGAAAAAAACTTTTTTTTGACTTATGTAACCATAGGATCTTGTATTATGCTGACTTGAGAATATGTGGTAAAAATTTCAGAAATTTCCACCATGTGGATTGCAAGATATAAGCATTCAAAATCAATGAAATCGTTTTTTGACCCCTGCAAAAACCGGGCAGCTGCACTTCAAAAGCTCACTTTTCTATGAAAAAATGTCCAAAATGGTGGTGCTTCTTTGGATTCTTTTTCCTAAACAAGTTGGCTACATGCTTGAAAAATTTTACATCATTTGGAATTGTGCAACATATAGGAAAAAAATAGTAAGTAGAATGAAGTAGAGAATGATTCAAAATACTAAATTGTTAAGAATTTAGATATGAAATTGAAAAATGCCAATCCCAATGGTTGAAATGTTGTATTAAACAATCTACTTCCTATGATTTTATTTTTTTCAAAAAATATTGAAAATTGAATAAGATAAAAGACTTCAAAGTTTATTTTAGAGTAGAGATTCCAAAACTGCCTGCAAACTAAAACTCCTCATAACTTTTGACTCATTGGTCAAAATGGAATGATTAAAAGCTTTCCACATATAGATAGCTCTGGAAAACCGGTTTCGAATTTTTGTTTCTGAAAAAAGTGATTTTTTCTGATCTGACCTAACTGCCCGTCTGAAAAAAAAAGTAACATATTAGGCCATAACTTTTGACTTGTATTTCCAAATGTCATAAAGTTTAGTTCAAATGAAAGGTACTCCTCGTCCACAACTTCTATTAAAATTTCAGCCTCAAACTTGTAAATCTCTGGCCACATGTACCTGCCCAATTTTTTTATGTTGCCAAATTCTGCAGGCTGGTCCTTTAGGGGTTAAGCATGATGGTACAGTTAATTTGCAAAAATCTAGTTAAACTATGAAGATATTTATTTTACAAAATTTACTCATATAAAATTTCACATTAAGCTCCTCATAGATCATATTTTTGTTACTTAATGGGGTATTTTTTTTATTTGAAAGATGTGCGTATAGAAGTTTCCTACATATCTATGCAATCAAATTAAAAAAATTCTTCATCAATGTTTTTCAATCAATTATCATGTAAAACCATGAATTTTAAAAGAAAAATTTCACCAAAAATGGAGTTTTGCTTTTATGAAACCCAAATTTGATATGCTTCATTGGAATTGCACAAGAATTTTATATTATTTATGCAAAAAGAAAAATACCAATAAAATTTTATAATATGCAAAGTTCTTTTGAATGGCAAAAGTGGATGTATGTATCATTATGCAAGGGTACTGTACAGTACACCCATTTAGGGGAAAAAACGGAACCCTGGCCACGTATTTGGGGCCCACTGTTCCAAAATCCTCCAATTCGAAGATTTCTATCTGGAGTACAATTGGGGCAATTGGACTAAGCATATTGAAGGTCTTTAGAAACCAAATTTAGAGCGCTCTGGTTGCTGTAAAGGGGCTCTTTTGAACCTTTTTAAAAGATACATGTAAGACATGCCATTGTATGTGGCCCTAACAAACCCTCGCATTACCTGCAACTGGATGCCACATGTACACACAACAACCTCAACCAATTAAATGAGGTAGTCCACCTTAAAAGCGACCTTTTAACCCCTAAATGCCTAAGACTTGTTTTGAGCATCTTGAAATTTGCTCTAAATTGAATAAAATGCCAACATTTTGATAAGTTGTATCAACTTTTTTTGAACTATAACCGTACAACTTCAAACTAGACATATTAGAGATCTCATAGGAAAAGAAAATATAACAATATCACATATGGAGTGAAAGATTATAATGTTTGAACACGAGGGTGTTAAAACTGCAAAAGTGATGTGAAGTCTTTCGATCCTCTTTTCACAAGTCAAATCTAAAAAGTTGGTGACTAAAAAAATATGAGGTTAAAGGGCCTAACATGTATAATCCTATTCAATTTATGACTTCTTAAAATCTCTTTTACAATTTTTTGGAATGAATTTTGAATGTGATTTTTTCTCCAAGATCTAATGTATTTGAGGCTCATTTTCAAGAGCTCTCAACACTACGAGAAGTCAAGATTGCAATGGGTACCCTTGCACAAAATCTTGAATTGAAAAATCACTATAATTTATTTTCAAGATCAGATTTTTGATATTAAAACTAAACTTCAAGAATTTTTTTTCAAAAACATAAAATACTAAAAATAACAATTTAAAAAATAAAATTAACTTCAAAGTTTTGCAAACACCAGATTTGGGTGCCTTGGGCATTTAGGGGCTAAGAGCTGATTGCATTTGGGACAAGCTAAACTCCTTTCGAAACAATTTTCAGTAAATTTTTGTAGGATGAAAAATGGAATTGGCTTTAAACCCAAGTTGTTTCATATTTTTAGGACTTTTGTTGAATTAGTTATGAATTTCTGAAGTTGAAATGCAGTAGCCACTAAAAGCGACCACCTCCTAAATTGTACATTATTGGTACATTGAAGAAAGTAAAATTTACCTTTGAGTTAATGGTCACTTTTAGAGAAGGGTTGCTTTTAGAGCACTCTACCTTATGAGGTTGATGTCGCGATTCAAGAAGCATAGAAAAAACTGTGCTTGAAATGTGTGTGGAAGCTATTTTCTTGGCTTGTGGATAAATGAATAAAATTGGATGAGGGACTTCATTTATCATCCATCCAAAAAAAATTCTTACTCTATGTCAATGTTAGGGATGAACAACTAATTAGTTCATTTGTTAGTTGGTGGAATTTGCAAAAAAAACGGGGTACAATTTGAAAAACATTGATAATTTTTTTTTTAATTTCTATTTCTAATTCAAAAAATAGAATAAGGGGTTTGCTAATTGAAAAAATGGTTCAATATCAGAATCAAAGAGAAATAGCTTGTCAAACTCAAAAAAGTCCCAAACACTATTGTGTGTAATTGCATGTTTGCAATAGGTGGTGGTGAAAATTCCCTCCTCAAGGTGGTTTTTTTTACAAATTGAGATGCTTTTTATTACACAAAAAATCGTCTCAATAATCATTTGGTTATAATTTCCATCACTAAATTGTTTAGGTTTTTGTTGTATTTTATTATGAATCAAGACAATATTCAAATTCTTAAGTATGCAATTTTTGGACACCATATAGATTAACTATAATTTCTTAAAGTACTTATAATAGTTATATTGAAATAGATTCTATTGTAGGCTCTTATTAATAGCTCGTATTTTAAGCAATAATTTGTTGGTGATGGTGTGGAAAACATATATCAACCTTAGTGAATTTTGGCAACTCATCATTTAGGTATTTTGTAGTAAGTTGTCTCAATATTATTTGTAGGATTGAATTGTATTAATGTTGCCTATGAAAGTTACAAATAATAAAAAAGAAAAATATGAGCTCTATACTCAAGTAAACAAATAATCTATTAGAGGTGGTAATCACAAATAATTAATACTAAATTCACTTTGATTAAATTTCAACTTTGGCTCAATATTTGTAGTCTTGACTAGTGTTGGTTGTAATCTTTTTATATAATTTTTATGCTTATTTCGTTTTATTTTTATTTGATCTCAAACAATTTTGAATTAGGATCATATACAATCTATCTTAGTTGGAACATGATGCAACTCTTTTTTGTTGTTGGATCAATAACTACAAGGTAGTGAGTATTGAAATTTTCTATATTCTAAGACGTCATCAAATACAAAGTTACACAGTGGATTTTTTTTCAAAATCAACAAGTATTGAATAATAATGTGGCAAAAAGATTAGAAATTGACAACAACTACCAGCTCTACAATTTCCTCCCTTCCCCTTAGTGAAAAAACCTTAGTCGTTGATCTTATTACAAAAATGCCCCCCTTCAATGTTGTTGATCTACATTTAAAACAGTAAATAGTCACCGTTGATCACTTTGTCATAAGAGACAATCTTAGTTGTTAAGAAGATTAGAGTCTGGCACTCTTCTTTGACAAAATCGTTGGTAGTATCTACTCTTTGGACTTTGTAATCTCGGGGAGGTCACTTAGCTCTACTACGACAAACCACGTGTGAACAAGTGGTTTCTAATAAACTATAATTTCAACCTAAAATTTTGAGCATTGTTTAATAATGACTATAGGTTTTTATTGCCAAATTTTCCAACTCAAATAAAATATGAAATGATTTCTAGAAGAGGTTGAAAATAGGCTAAAATGGCATGTTTTTCAACTCAAATAATTATAGAGAACACATTTAGATGACCATTGAATCAATATTTAACTCAAAATGAGCTTTCAATAGAGAGTTATTTTTCAAAAAAATTTGTTTAATTTTAGACAATTTTTTCTTATATAATATAGGGGTGTGAAAGTTATTTTTCAATTCTACAATGTATCTTTTTACTTCAAAAATTTGTAACTAATTATCATTAACAAATAAAAATATCAATAATTCAAAACATGAACTTTCAAAGTAAGAAAATCTATTCATAGTTTTTTTTAGTTTTTTTAAATTTAAAATTCAAAAAATAAATAGGGGGTCCAAAGTTTTGATTGCACGTGGTTTCTAATGGACACTCTAAGTGACCTCCCTGAGTTTGTAATTGTATTTGAATTTCGTGTGCAAGTAATTCTTTGTCGTTTGTTTTCCCATTTTCTATTTTCGTATTTGCAGAGATCTATATTGATGTTGGCATGGCAATTTGCAACAAAATTTGTCATGAGGACTTAAAGTTGGAGTGCATATTATTTGATGGAAGCCTTCCAACTTGGCTAAAGATCTACCAGTTTGGTTATTTGAAGGTGAGCTAGCTCGATTTTTTGGATGCACAACCAAGTACTCGCTACTAATTGAATTATGTGGCTTCATCAGCTCTAGAGAATTTGAGGTTGTGAGTTTGTTGTCTTGCTTGTGCTGATTCCTTTTATTATTGTTGCGCTTGCAGTCCTCTTTATTGCATTCTTAACATTCCTTCTCACATTTTCTCTCTTTAACCCCTAAAGGACCAAGCTGCATTTTTTGGCAACATAGAAATTTTGGGCAAGTACGTGTGGCTAGAGATTTCTATGTTTTGGGTTCAAATTTTAATAGAAGGTGTGGACGAGGAATATCTTTCATGTGCACTAAATTTCAGGACATTTGGAAATATGAATCAAAATTTATGGCCTAATATGTAGTTTGTTTCTCAACTCGGGCAGTCTGGGCAGATCTGAAAAAATCACTTTTTTCAAAAATAAAAATTTAAAATTATTTTTTTAGATTTGTATATACATAGAAAACTCTGAATCATTCCATTTTGATCAATGAGTCAAAAGTTAAGAGGTGTTTTAGTTTGCGGGTAGTAACAGATTCTCTACTCTAAAATAAACTTTGAAATACTTTATTTTACTCAATTTTCAATATTTTGAGAAAAAAAAACATTAGTTTTAGATTATTTATTACAAGATTACAACTATTGGGATTGGACATTTTCAATTTCATAAATAAATTATTAACAATTTAGTATTTTGAATCATTCTCTACATCTTTCTACTTATTATTTTTTTCCTATATGTTGTAGAATTACAAATGATCTGAAAATTTTCAAGCATGTAGACAACTTACCTTGAAGAATGAATCCAAAGAAGCACCGCTATTTTGGATATTTTTTCATACAAATGTGAGCTTGTGAAGTGCAGCTGCCCATTTTTTCGCAGGGACCAAAAAAAAGATTTTTGTCACTTCAAGCGCTAATATCTTGCAATCTACACGGTGGGAATTTCTGAAATTCTTTCCACATCTCCTCAATTTAGAGTACTATAAGATCCTATGGTTAATACATGTGTCCAAAAATATATATTTTTCTTTTTTTTCTAGAATTTGGTACTTGTACTAAAAATGACAATTTTTGAGTGTTTTTGGTGATAACGTAGCCAAGGAACTTTAGGGATTAATATGATTGTCTTTTATAAATCTCTAAAATCATACATAATTGTTTTTAATTATATGGAGTCTTTTATTCAACTTTTAATTGAACCGAGTTAATGCATGGCTGCAACACGTTATGTCCATTTAAAATGTATGAAAAGTATGATTGTAGTTTATAATTGAAGCTATGCTGTGCCTCAGTCACTTCAATCACAAATTGCACATACAAAGAATTGTGATTATATATATATATATATATATATATATATATATATATATATATATATATATATATATATATATATATACACACAAAAAGAAAATATGACTGGTTGTAGTCATATAATACTCATAATCATACCAAGATTGTGACTTCTTTTCTTTCCAAAACATGATTGCATTTAGTCATAAAATTACCATTGACAATCATGTTAGCCAAAATATGATTTGAGAGAGTCATAATCCACATTATAACAAATTGATATTAACCCCTAAAGGAAAAAACTGCGTTTTTTGGCAACATAGCGATTTTGGGCAGCTCGCTATGAATGGAGTTCTTAATATTTTTTTTTGAAAATTTCACAAAACATGTGCCCTAGGAGTAGCTTTAGGATCCAACAATTTTCAAAACTTTTGACTACATTGTTAAGAAGTTATAACATGATATGTAATTTTCATTGCTCGGCGGGCAGCTTGGGCAGCTCAAAAAACTTCCTGAAAAATCACTTTAAAAAAAAGTTTTAAATTTAAATTGGTTCTTTAAGTTTATCTAAGAGTGGGAAGCTTTGAATCATTCCATTTGGATTAATGAGTCAAAATTTATGAGGATTTTTAGTTTGCGAGTAGGTATGGTTTTCATGGACTCCATACCTACCCGCAAACTAAAAATCCTCATAACTTTTGACACATTAATTCAAATGGAATGATTCAAAGCTTCCCACTCTTAAATAAACCTAAAGAACCAATTTCAAATTTTTATTTTTTTTTAAAAGTGATTTTCAAAGAAGTTTTTTTTGCTGCCCGGGCTGCCCGCCGAGCATTGAAAATGACATACCATGCAATAACTTTTGAACCATGTAGTCAAAAGCCATGAAAATTGTTGGGCCTTAAAGATACTCCTTGGGCACTTCTTCTGTGAAAATTTGAGAGAAAATAAATAAAAATTTCATTCGTAGTGAGCTCCCCAAAATCGCTATGTTGTCAAAAAACGGTGTTTGGTCCTTTAGGGGTTAACCCCTGAGCGCCCAACCCATGTTCACAAAAATTCAAACCCTTCTATACTCAATCCAATTAAACTATCACCTAAGAAAAGATTCACACTAATTGACCGTACCGATTGGTAGTAGAGACATGTCTGGAGATACAAGGAAAGGGATGCGTTTTTTGACTGTACCATTGAAAAGATTATAAGAGTCAAACAAGGACATGTTTTGAAAATGGAGAGGCCATATTTTGGCCCCTGAGGCGCTTAGGGGTTAAGGTGTGGCAATGCTATTTATCTAGCCCACAAGAGCATTGGGGATATTTTTTTGCACATCTTGTTGGTGGCCATTGGGACTTCAATCAAGATGCTTTTGTGAGAACACCACACGTAGATGGCATCTTAAATTTTAGCTTAGCACAACATTGCATCAAAATTGTGAGGAGGTGACTACTAAAGAGGAAGATTGCGTTGCATGTGACTATACATTCTATGAGGCAAGTGAATTGAGCGCTATTTATGGTTATCCACACTTGGCATATAATGATCTTCATTTGGGTATTTTAAGAGATTTGCAATCCAAAGAAGGTTTGCAAATTTTTTGAGAGGCAATATATCTCGCCACATCTTCGAACCAAACAGTCAAGTCCAAGCAGATCCAAGGCGCATTATAATTCATTGCGAAGGTACCAATGTTGAATGTGGTGGAGTAAGTGGGAGTAGTATTATACGATAAAATTAGACATCATTAAGGATACAAGTAGTTCACTACACTACTAGAAAAATCACTATTAATTTTTGTGGTTTTGAGCACTATAATGACTGTTTTTACATAATTTAATCTTTTTATAAAACAAAAAAAAATGGACACCAAATTTTTCTTGATTTGAATAGTGCAATGACCAAATCAACAAAATTTTAGGGAATATCAAATATTTTTGAATCTTTTTTGAATCTTTTTGAATCTTTTTGAATCTTTTTGAATTTCTTGGAATCTTTTAGAATCTTCAGACTCTACTTAGCACATTCATAATATTTTGGAATGTTCTTGTATCCTAGTAGTAGGGTAAGGTCAACACATTGATGCCAAATAATTAATTAATTTCGAAAGCCTTGAGGCATGATTTCAAACCATTTTCCAAACTTTTAGGCAGACCCTTCCCAATGCACTATTTGTTGAATAAAATTATTGTGAATTTTTTACCAAAGTTGTATTTCACTACTAACTCAATGCTTAAAATTTTTTTAGACCAATCCAAGTTGCGATTAAAAAATTATGTTTAAAAAGGTCAAATTTGTTTGTGGGGGCAGTTTCAGGCAACCATGACAAATTGATCCAATTGGTTTGAAAATTTTTTATACATACTTTCAACAAAATTATTAACATATTCCAAAAGTTGAAAGGCATGTGAGCACATGATTTTGACTTACAAGCATTTGAAATAAGTTTTCTTCATTTGGGCAACGTTTAAAACACAATGGTTGAAATTCTATGTACAAAGGAAATCTTTTTTAAAACTTAATCATTCACATTTTGATATTTTTTAACCTTAGTTGACATTAACATCCATTTTTTCATAATAGAATAATTTTTTCTTAAAACTTTGAACTTAAAAAAGTTGAAAAATAAAGTTAAATTTCATTTAAAAAATCCGTTTGAGATTTTGAGCCTTCAATTAAAAGTTATAGACAAAATTTAGAGGAGAGTTGCAAGGGACATTTTCTTTGAAATTTTCAAACATCCTCTTTGAAATTTGTCCATAACTTTTGATTGGAGAATCAAAATCACAAATGGATTTTAAAAATAAAATATAGCTTGATTTTTCAACTTTTTTTAGTTCAATTTAAAAATAAATAAATTCTTCTACTATATGAAAATGTCCACTAAAGTCTGTTGAATTGTAAAAAAACAAAGCTGCAAGTGCATAAGTAAAAGAAACACATTGTTATATACAATTGTAAAAGTAGTGTAATGATTCACACCATGGGCGCCTAAGCCTAAAGTCCCAAGGTTTGAACCCGCTAAGCGGACCACAAGCTAGTTTATGGTTGCTCAAAATTTTTAGGCAACCATTTTTTAAATTTGACCAAATCAATAGAAAAAACCCAATTAATATTAGTGTAATTTTGACTAGAACAATGCGACCACAACAATAGGTGCAAATAATAATTTTCAATTGTTTTGGTCGCAGATTTTTCTACTAGTGCTAGTTGTACATAGTGTACATTTTCAAATTTTGACTACTTCTTTGTATGTATAAATATCTCTTTGAAATCAAAAAGAATTTGAGCATCTTTGTCATGTGCTATTTATCATTTTTCCTCTTGCAACATTGTCTTGGGTTCACCTCATAAAGCCTTCTCTAAATGGTATAAATCCCTTTCTAAATTCCAATATGTATAAATATTTCTATGAATTAAAAGGAGCCTTTGTTTTAGAAGGGGTTTCCTAAACTACATATTTTGGGGTTGATTAGAAGAACTGTTCATCGCAAGTATGCAAGTTGAATTGTCCACCTTGATCATTTGTCTTAAAATATCCATCGGAACCATCCATTGGAATTGTCAATCGGGACCATCTATAAGGATAGACCACTAGATTGCTCCATCTTGAGGGTCATCTATAAAGTCCATCCACTAAGTATGTCCTTCTATTGAGTCCATTACAACAGACTGTCAAGTGGCCTTGTCCATTTGGCTCGCGACGACTGTCATCTTGTTTATTCACTATGGTAACTAAATTATCCTAGCCCACAAACTTGACAAAATATTCAATCTAGATAGATATAAGGTTGAATTTTGATAGGCATCCTAACGTGACGTGATGTTGAACCCCAGTTCAAAACTTGATCCCCAATTTATTTCACCTTCTCCTTGTGAGGCAGATTGGAGTCCATACTCAGTGCTAGAATGAGGAAGGAGGCACTTCCTTCAAGATCCAATTCAACAAAACAATGCTTTGGCTTGTTGCAATAAAAAATAAATTGATATGCAACTTATCCCTCAACGTAACTATTATATAAACTAAGATGGATCTTTTTAGACTGCCACCTTCACCTCTCGGCATAGAAAACTTAATTTGGAATTCCTACTTGCTAGAACTAGGTCTGCAATATACTCCTCATTCAAAAATGATGTCTCTGAATTTAATCCAAACATATGCAACTCAGAACAAAAGTAATGGAGATGTGGATTGTATGGGAGATTGTAGGATTTCACTCAATTCCACCAAAGCCATCATACTACTATGTTGAGACTTGACATGCATTAGTGAAATGAGAACACCTACTAGTTGCAAGAATCAAAGTAGCATCTCAAGTTCTCAACGCACAACTATTACATTTTTCCAACTCTTGTACCTTATCGCTTAATCATATATGATGTTTCTACTTTTGCTCATACCATGCACTCTCATTTGTAGCCTAGGCAAAATTTGGCTTACATTGAGATATGATTTTCACCAACATGCATGCAACCATTCCATTCAACTTCAGAAATTTATAATTTGATTTGACAAAAGTCCCAAAAATATATATGAAAGTAAGTAAGATTCAATTTGTATTTTTATTTCAAAAACTTATTCACCAAAAAGTGTCATAAGGTGTACAATCTTTTACAAATATAGAATAATGCTAAGAAAACATTGTATAAAATCCCAATGTGTTTAATCTTTAACAATGCTTAATATGTAGCTAGAAAGTACAAACAATGTCGTTTGGGAGGCAAATTACATCTGATAAATGATTGTCTAAGACCTTCTAGGGGGAGTTAATTTAAAAAATAATACACTAGCTACTTGATTGTCCTTCCAAAGGCGTCTACCAAAGGAAGACACTTAACCTGTAAAGAACCAACATGTATTTTTTGGCAATATATAAATTTTGGGTAGGCACATATGACTAAAGATTTGCATATTTTAGACTATAATTTTAATAGAAGGTGGGGACAAATAAAATGTGTATAGAAGTGGCATACATAGTTAAATCATTTTGTTGTATTTTAAAAATCAATTTCTACTTGTTATTGTTTGTTTATTTGTTCGTTTTTGCAATTATAAGAGTAGTACTGCATTGAATTATTAAGTGACTATATAATATTTTAATTAAAAAATCTAAAATTAATTTAATGTTTAATTTTGATTAAAATAGATTTATCTTCCAATAATTTGACATCTACTTCATTTTTAAAATTATTTTTCTAGTTCCTAATGTCACTCTTATGAACTGTCTTTGCCTTTAAGACACATTTTATTTGATTCTGAGCTCATGCTTTGCACAGATCAAGCTAAATTAGGATGATAGTTTGATTTGAGATGTCATGTATTATGGAACTTTTTGGTTAAAATGAATTTTTAAGATTAATCATTGGAAGAAAGAGCCTATGACATTGTGGGGGTTGTCTTTTGAGTGGATAGCGGAACTCATGAGAGTGCATTATATATCATGATTCAACCATTTAAAAAAATAAAGGTGCACAAATTTGGTTTCACAAAGGTTATGCTTTAAGTTAAGAATTCTAAAATTTCAAAGTATTTTTCATTCAAAATTTACAATAGTAAGAAAAACCAACCAATGGTGATACATGAGATATTTTTAGAAAACACAACAAAATGATTTAACTATGTATGCCACCTCCATACATATTAATAATGAAGGTATTTGTTTAATTTATCAATGTCTTTAGAAGGCAAAAAGGTTTATAATTAAGACATATGACAAAGCACTTGATGACATAATTAAGACCTATAGAATACTAAATTATATTTTTTGAACTTTTGTAAGTTAATTAAAAAATAATACAAATTATTAAAATAATAACAATACAAATTATCATAGTTTCCTAGCAACTTAGGTAGAAAATAAATAATTAAAAGGGTACCAAAAAATTTGGAAAATTATTGAT
The DNA here is from genome assembly GCA_951230915.1 of Antitrichia curtipendula. NCBI lineage: Eukaryota > Viridiplantae > Streptophyta > Bryopsida > Hypnales > Leucodontaceae > Antitrichia > Antitrichia curtipendula. The sequence goes on along the minus strand of OX579636.1, from coordinate 5,392,936 downwards.
TTAGTTTGATATTTTTTTTTTAAATTAAATTTTTTTTTTTTTAAGGATTGTCTAAATAGAAAAATTCAATTCACATGTTCTATAATCTAATAAATTAGCATCTAACTTGTGTTCTAAAGTTGGCATGAGTATTAGTAACTATGTCCTAGCATTTCAAATTATAGTAACAAGCACTGGTCAAAAAATTCATGCTTCTTAAACATTGATGCTTTTCATAAATAGCAATCATCTAAAAATTGTAAGAAAAACTTGGATGAATGCCTAACCTCCTTTAATTATATTTTCAAATTGATCAATTTTAATATATTATATTTTAGATTGTCTAATTGTTGTTTGTACTTTAATTAATTATTAGGCAGAAAATTGCCCAAGTAGCTAGGAAGGTAGTTTAATATAATGCATGAAAAATTCTTTATACTACTAAGAAGTTCTCAAACAAAAGAAGTGCACATTATTTAGCTTGGGATTTATAAAAAAAGAGTCACTAAATATTAAAATATTTCATTTATCAAAACTTTGAAACTATAAAATGTCCTAAAGTGAAATCATAAAATTTCCCTAATTTGGGTATAAAATATTAATAGATCCAAATATGATATTTAGTAAATGTTGAAATGTCTCTAAAGAGGACAAAGGACAAAAATTGATTTTAGCCATGTGAAGTTGTTATTTCATCCATTCTAATTTTTATATATAGCATATGTTAATCATTCGACATTTTCAATGTACAAATTTTGAAATTTCATTTGTTTAAATTTCCTATGAATTTTAGAATTGAATTAACTTATAATTTCTTTGCCATAAAGGTATTATAAAGTCAAATTTTTATTGTATAATTGAAATTAAATTAATAATTTTATTTATCAAAAATTAGAGTTTTACATTTCAAGTTTGCTACCAAAAAAATCATTAAAATCATTCGAAAACTTTGTCTGTAATTAAAATTTATAATATTCACTATTTTTAGAGATACATATATTAATAATATATGTATGTAATTTATAGTTATTAATATACAAGTTTTATTCAAATTTTTTATTCAAATTATATATTAAAAACTAATATATAATGAATCTTTGAAAACCATAAAATTTTGAAAAAATCTTCCACCTTTAGGATTTAAATATGTGTAATTATTAAGGTAGATACCAATATATATACTAAAAAGCATGATTATCTTGTATGCTTCGTATTTTGACCTATATTGTTACCTTAATATTCAAATATTTTTGACAATAACCTTAAAATATAATAGGATTATAAGTAGCATTGTTTCCATTTAAAAAAATATAATATCACTATCCATATGGAGAGTTTAATCTTTGAGGACAAAGAGATTGTCCACATTTCTAAAATTGTGAAGATGTATTATAAAATTCAACTAGGAAGAATAATTTTATCTATATTCATATGGTCGTATAATGCCCTGTATTGTTGCCAGAATCCAAATGAAAGCAAAAATTAATTTTTAATTTTTAATTTATAAAAATTCAAAATTCAATATCTTTCACATTGTAGGTCCAAATGCCACAAAACAAGATCCGTGCACCCCTCCTCACAAAGAGCTTTCCAATGGTACCAAGAATACAATTGGGGGACGCACAATCCATAATATCTCATTGTAATAAACAAAACAAACAAATAGACTCATTTATTGATATTGAATTGCAATTTTTGGATTAAAAAATAGTAGCACTCTAGTTTTGTCAAAGATTGTTTAAACTCCTAAATGCCCGAGGTATAAAATTTTGGTGTCAACAATACTTTGAAGTTAAATAAAACTTAACCAAGTTGCTATATTTAGTAGTTTGTATTTTTGAAAAATTATTTTGAAGCCTAGTTTTAGCATCAAAAATCTAATTTTGAAAATGATTGATTATGATTTTTCTATTCAAGATTTTGTGCAAGGGGTTTCATTGCAATCTTGACTTTCTGTAGTGTTAAGGGCTCTTGGAAATGAGCCTCAAATACACTAGATCTTGGAGAAAAAAACATATTAGAAGTTCATTTAAAAAAAATGTAGAGTAAATTTTGAGAAGTCATGAATTGATTGGGATTATGCATGTTAGGCTCTTTATCCTTGTATTGTTTTGGTCACCAACTTTTTAGATTTGACATGTAAAAAGAGGATTGAAAGAGTTCAAATCACTTTTGCAGTTTTAACTCCCTCATGATCAAACATTATAATCTTTCAATCCTAAAGTGATATTGTTGTATTTTCTTTTCCTATGTGATCTCCAATATGTCTAGTTTGAATTTGTACGGTTACAATTTAAAAAAAATTGATACAACTTATCAAAATATTGGCTTTTTGTTCAATTTAGAGCAAATTCCTAAGAGCTAAAAAAAAGCCTTGGACATTTAGGGGTTAATGAATTTTAAACACACAATATATACAAATGATTGTACAAAGTTTCACATAAAAAAAAGAAATATTGACCAAAACTTACACATCATTATTTTATTTGGGTAGAGATACTTGCAATTAGTCACTCTTCTTTTTTCCTCCATTACTTCCTATAATTCTGTTCATCTCTCGGTAGTAAGTTTGATTTTTTTTTAAGAATTAAAAAAAAATCTCCATCTTGATAGGAGGGTTTATTTTCTACGGAGTACCTATATAAAGTCTATTCTCCTTTGGAAATTTACAAACCAAAAATTCACTAAGTAAGTTAACTCCCACTTGCCCGTTCCAGTAAGTTCCTAAGGCCCGCCTCGATACCTGGATACGGGGAAAAAGATTCGGTTGATACCAGGGCGATCCCCGGGAATCCTTTTTTTTTTTTTTTTTTTTTCCTTTCCTGCCCTCCTTACGTCTTGCTCTTCCAGCATTTCATTCAACCTGTTGCTGCCTTGCCGTCTTGCCCACCCTCTACTCCATTTTCTGCTGCGCCATCGCCACGGAGTCGGGACGCGGCCGTATTCCTATTCTCCGCGTTGCCACCAGCCCCGGACGTCGAGCGCCACGCAGATTGTAGGATTTTCAAACAAGCGAAAAGAAACCGCCGTTTGCACCGGATTTTGCGGTTTGGGAGGCCGTATCGTGGTTGTGGTTTCTGTGGTTGTGGTTGTGGTTGCTTTCTTCGTCGATGGCGGGTATGATCGCGTCGCGGCGCTGAGGCGAGGTGAGCGTTCAGTCCTCCTCTGCGTTTTGATCTGTGCTCGTGAAATTTTTTTTCTCTTCTCAGCTTGTCGCGATTTCTGGCCTACCGTTAATTTCTATTCGGTCGCGGTTCTTGAGTTTGTGGAGCGTTGCTTTTGTGTTCTTTTTGTTTGATGTTTGGAGTATGGGAAGCGGGAGTTTGTTTAGGCGAGGGTACCGATGTTGTAGGAAGAGAGGATTTGTGGAACAGGGGCGGAGTGGTGTGGTTTTTTCAGAACGATAGTTTAGCTTGAGGCTACGGGGTGGCGTAGGTGCACGTTTTCTGCAGTTGCACGTTTTCGCCATTTTGTGAAATGGTGTCGTGAGTTTTCTCTGTTGTGCGATTGGTTTTGTCGTTGTTACGTTGTACGAAATGTTGGTCCTCTGTCATTTCTTTTCCTTTTCTTTTCTTTCTAATTATGGAAACGATTAGTGAGTGATATTAACGTCAGATGGAGAACACATGTTCCGACAGTGTAGGTGGAGGCACATAGAAATGACAAAGATGTATTTTAAGAACAAGATGTGAGTAAAGAATTACCGGAAACAGAAGTAGGAACTCTGGAGAGGAAGATTAAGATTAGGGTTGACGTTTGGTCGATGATTACCTAGTTGAAGCTTGTGAGCATCCGGTATTGGTAATCAAGTTTTCGGCGATGGTGAGGTCTTGTCGCACGTTGTTTCCGAAGGTACTGTTAGTTCTCTTTAATTCTAGCACTTTCTTTGTTTGGTTGTTCGATTAGTATATTCATTGCATGTGAAAGCTATGACGGTCTCTTTTAGGTCGATCAAGCTCTCTGAGGTCTTGCTTGCAGCGTTTTTTCGGGTTAATTTGTTCGTTTGGGCTTAATTTGGTAGATGAGAAACCATGACGGTGAATTAGGGTTGTGCAATAAACACGATGTAGGTACAAATCAGTGTTGTACTGGTATCATTTTTATTTCATTCCTGACTCGGAAGGGTATTTTATTTTACTTTCCAAATCAGGGTCAGGCTGGTCTCTGTATCCATCAAATGTAAAACGTCTTCTCTGATATTCATGCAAGCATGACATCATAAAATGGAAATGTCATACCAGACTGTGCTGGTATCTAGGATCAGTGTCCATACCATCGTTGGATACCTTGGTCGGTCACAACGCTGGTACAAATGGCTGCTCACTTTTGTTTTAGAGAAATTAGAGAAAATAAGAAACACAGAATAAACACTGACAGATAACATTGCTTTGTTTACTTTTTACTGTCTCCTACTTTTTGGTATGCTGTCTTTTTTTTTCCCTCCTACGTTGGTACATTAACTATACCCGCTTATGTTTGTCAGTACATCAACCTTTCCTAAATGTCAGTCTTGAAAACGTCCTTCTCGAAATCTGAAGACTGCACGGTACTTCGATTTGCGGCTAGCCGCCTCTCTTGATCTTTGGAACTCATCTTTCGTATAGATTACATACAGAATCTCGCGGATCAATCATATCTTTCATGAGACATTTATAAGTACATTTTTGTCTTGATTTTTTTCTCGAAACATATTTGCTCTCCGTCTGCTTTCTTGTACTCGTATTTTATAACATCAGCACAGATTTTCTGTTTCAAAAACCTTTTCTTGGAAACATCGCTGAGTGTGTCCTGGTTTCAGATTTGTTATTTTCAGGAAAACGCCTCGTTTTTTTCTAACGCTCGATAAGAAAGCATCTGAAAAGCCATTGTGGGCTGACTGGAGTTTCTGAGGAGCCGACGATTTCTCTATTCGTTCATCTGCTTTAAGTGTCAGGGATACCTAAGGACCATGGCGCAGTACAGTCGTAAGCAGGATACGGAGGAGACCAATTGTCAGCCTCCGGAGGGGCCCGTGAGGTGCACCAACAACTGTGGGTTTTTTGGAAGTGCAGTGACGATGGGAATGTGTTCCAAGTGCTACCGAGACTTTGTTTTGACCCAGGCAAAGGCATCATCTGCCAAATCTGCAGAACATGCCGCGGCAGTGTCTGATGGGAAAAGAGCTGTAGCAGAGAGGACTCAATTTGATAGCACGCTTATTCTGACGCCTGAAGCTGGAACTGCTGTTGCATCCAGTGCCTCGGGGCAGGACCCTGCTAAACCAAAGCCCAACCGCTGCTTTTCATGCAAGAAACGAGTGGGCCTCACAGGATTCGAGTGTCGATGCGGCAATTTATTTTGTTCCTCGCATCGCTACTCCGACAAACATAGTTGCACTTTCGATTATAAGACGGTCGGGCGAGACGCCATCTCCAAGGCCAACCCTGTGGTGAAGGCCGACAAGGTGAACAAAATCTGATTACAGTCTGAAGTTGATTAGTAAGTCTTACCTAACCATGGTCAGTTTCTAGAACCGTCGGTTCGTTTTAGTGGAATTTTCTTGATAGCAGTCTGAGCAGGTGGTAGAGGTTCCCAAGATTCTCCAAACTGTCTCTCCCAACATTAGCAGGAAGTGCAGGTTATATGTATTTACTTACCCCATAAGGTAGAATTTTGGTGATTGGCTTGTACAACAATGAGCAATTGACGTGGCTCTTGTTTTTCTTTTGACTATGCTACTATCTTGGCCTGGGGTCTACTTTCTGGTTCCTTAGAATGTATCCCTCTACATTGCGGCATCGTGTGGATGTCCCATGTTTGTATATAAGCAGTGAGAACATGCTGCAAACTTTGTCCCTCTACCGGTTGTTGAGCAACTGTGCTTCTCTTTCTTTTTTGAATGGTTTGTTTCGATGCTTCTGAGAAGTCTGCAGGCTCTGCACGGCTTTCTATGGGATGACTGGACTATTGCTACAACCCCTAGTGCTATTTCCTTTTGGGGTCCCGGTTGTGATTGAAAGGTCTTTGGAATCTTCGGTGTTTGTCCTGACCTTGGAGATAGCCTGCCTCTGCAGAGGCAGCAGAGAGATGCAGAGTCGCAGATTGACCAAGTGATTCGTTCCTTTATTATCGTTGATTGCAAATTGGTATTTATTTGGGCACGGTTACACCGTAGTAGTAGATTAGGTCAGGAATCACGTGTCACATGCATCCTTAACTTTACTCTTTAATGGCACAACCCAGGCGCCCCAAATGCTGGAGTTGGGTAGCATCAGGGGTTGTCAGAGTTTGCAATTTCAGCTGCATGACTCGGTTGTTTGTTTCAGTTCCCAATCCGGCCCACAATTCTATAAGCTCATCGGAATCTCTCCTCTCAAAGTAAGTTATCTACTGTAGTCAAATTACGTTTTCTATATTTGCCTGTATTCTTGGAACACAAGTTTTGAATTTTGACCTTGCCTGTTGTCACAATAATGTGGCATGGGAAAAGTGGTCATTAAAGCAGTGCAGTACTTGGTGTTGCTGAACCCTTTTCCCACATGTTGAACTCGATTGATATATATATATTTCATGTGATATATGCAATTTTTCTATGACAAATGACAAAATGTGCCAGTAATAATGGCGTGTAGAGTAAGTTTTTTTGAAGCAGGTGGGGTACGTCCATTCGCTAGGGCCACTCACTCTCGCCCAGTGAGCTTCCATGCCTCTTGCCCATGGCTTGTAGATGAGTTCACGGATTGGGAGTCACTTCGTACTTCCCTGCTGCACATTTGTCTGGACGAGGCGCTTCAGAAAAGCTCCATGTGAGGAAGTTTTAGTTAAGGTCCTTATTCAAAAAGCAAGTCCGTGCTACAGGGACAAGTCTCTGGCTTGGAGCACAGCTGGTTGTTCAAAAGCAGACTTCAAGACTAAAATAGGGTTTAGACATGTGTCAATTCTAGGATAAAAAATCAAGGAGACAAATCAAGGGGACTCTTTGATGCCTCAGAAGGTTTAATCATGGGAGCTATAGGAATAGGGGGGAGGAAGTTGAGACAGGGTAAACCCTAGAGTGCTCCAACGTCCACTGCTTGGATGAAAGTCATCCTAATTTGTGGAGATACTTTATCAAGTTCTTGTCTTATCTAATGGTTGGATTCGGTGTTTGTAGATTACATTTTTCTAAATTTACAAATGTGGAAGTGTGTCAAGTGGTTGACCAAGCCAAAATTGAATTGACTCTAGTTCAAAACTAGATTTGCAAATATGAAGTCATAGATTTAAAGAATAGAAAATTTTCAAAAAAATCACCATATCAAGAGGATCTCATTTCAGATCCATTCCAACAAATTTTACTCAAAAAATGACAATATTTTGCTTGTAATTGAATTTCAAAGGAATTTTAAAATTTTCCTTTCAAAATTTATAGAAAAATATTAGTGATAGCATTGGTGAATCTAACTACATGGATGGAATCTAAAACTTAAAGTCTACATCTTTCATTTATTCATAAATTCCAAAATATGCTTTCAAAGAATACTTTATGGTGATTTTTCTCAAATCGTCAATTTTAGAGAAGACTTTGGACGTTTAGGGATTAAAATTTAAAAAAAAAATCAATGTCAAAGAAAATATTCAAAATCTTGCACCTTTTTCTAATTGATGTAAAAACCTAGATTTTTCATGTTGCTAGACTTTCCTCAAAAGTAGGAAATTTCTATAAATAAACCTACAAAATATGTATATAACAGATTTTTCATAATTCCATGATACTTCACTATCATTTCAAGTTTTAATTTTTACGTTGATACCCCACTCTTTGTATACTTTGGTGTGTAGTCCTTGACTTGCTTCTAGATCAAGTTCCATGCAAAAGATGAAGTCACCCTCGACTTAAATAAAATAAAATCATTAAACTATTCCTCTAATTGTAGCCATTTCAATTTCACCTCAAGGTTGATGCCTTGATACCTCTACAAGTTGTATACTTTTGGCCTGTAAACCTTTATTTGTTTCTATATCAAGTTTTGTGTAGAAGATGAAATCACACTTCCCTTTAGTAAAACCAAGTCATTGAACTATTACTCTAATTGTAGCCATTTCAATATTACTTCAAGGTTGATACCTTGGTCCCTCCATTGGTTGTGTTCTTTTGGCATGTAGTCCTTGACTTGCTTCTACATCAAGTTCCATGCAAAAGATGAAGTTACCATCCACTTTAGTAAAATCAAATCATTGAACTATTCTTCTAATTGCACCCCCACCACCACCACCACCACCACCACCACCACAACAACACTAAAATATCCTAAGTCTACTAAAAACATTTCATTAAAATATTGAAATATTCACTTTATTGAAAAATATCACATAATGCTTGTATTTTTTTTAATGCTCTTTTATCTTCCTTCACACACCTAGAGAGCATAGTTTGATTTTTCTCAAGATCACCTACAACAAAAGAGGTTAAAACATGAGATGAGTAAGTAATATAAAGAAATTCCATAGTCATTTCACACCAAGACCTAAAGGTTCTATTCAATGATTTTTACTTCCCAAATTTTTGCTTCCCAAATTTTAGTTTAACTTTATGGTATTTAAATTGATTCTTTATCATAAGAACCCACACAAGTTTGAAGAACTGCTTTTCTTTTGCACAACATTAGTAATTTATGCTTTTATTAATTAATTTATGCTTTTATTGTTCCTTGACATTTACTATGATGAAAGATTTGGTCACAAAATTGACCTAAAATTTGGAATAATTTGAAAAAAAAGGAATCTCCAAATAAATCCAATCTACTACCACTTGCTATTATTAACCCTTGGAGAACTTTTGATTGTGCATGATGATAATGAATATTTGAATATGTGAAAAAAACAAAAAACAAAAAACAAAAACAGAAAACACATTTTGGCAGACTCTCAAATCTTGATAAGTAACACATGGATGGTCAACTACTAAATGGAACTTAGGGACCAAATCTGCGAAGGTTCCCATCGTTAGCCTTCGTGGGAGCCGCTACTCCTCACATGTGTAAACCTACACTAGCGGCAACCTCATCCAGTACTTTCCCACTCAGCTCCTCATGACTTCTTCAGCACATTTGTTCACTTGCACAGAACTCTGTGACGTGCTTGTCTTCAAGCAATAGCCACCACAGATGTGCTTGGAGGAAGTAAACGCTAAATGTCTCCACATCATTGCTTAATCACATTGTATCCAAACAAAATAATATATATTTTATTGTGTAGAAAGTCTCTTGAAAATAAGGACAAGACCTACACATGAAATTTGCATGAAACCTCACAAAATAGTAGAAATCCACGAGGATGGGTTTCCTACCTTACAAATGGACGTTGAACAGAATATCTTCACTTTCTTGGCTTCAATAGGAACCGTTCAATGTTTGAAGCGTGAACGTAGAATTCGGGTAACCCCACCTTGCTCAATGAGAGATTCAACGAGGTGTGTAGATTGCAGGAAGAGATGGGGACACTTGCGACTTCCGAGTGTATCTCAGGAGCATTGCTTCTACTGATTGACCTGGAGCTTGCATTCCCCTGTCATCAATGCAGGACATTGACATTACTTCATTGAGTTCAATGCAGTAATTATTGCTCTAATCAAATGACTTAACATTCTCTCCTATGACATCTCAATAGAAGATGGTAAATCTCTCCCTTGGGGGACGGATTTCATAAGAAGTGATTAGTGACAATTCACTTGCAAGGCCCTATTTTCGTGGGAGACAAAGGGACCCTGCTAAAACTGGATCTACCAAAAAAATATGAAAGAAATGAAGGTTTTAGCATTGTTTTAGGAACCTCAAATGAGCATTAAAAGTTGAAAGAAGAGTTATCGAAGAGAATCTCCACCTTAAATAGGGTTCCAGATCGTCCCATTCCCACTTAGTCTTTTCCTTAAAGAGCGCAGAGAAGCGCTCTGCTGGCTTTGAAGGCAGAGAGGACACGCTGTAGAGTCGTACCCAGGAATCGCCACCAATCTTGTCTACTAAAACCTCGCCTTTCAACATTCCCAGTTCGGGTTGAATTCCCGTCGGAATATTGTTCTTCCAAGCCTCCACAAAATCCTCGAGTCTCCACTTTGAGGCTGCACGAAGGAGCTGCTTCGCATAATGTAGGCAGACCTTGCTTTCCTCAAGTGCCCATATTCTGATGTCCGGCTCCTGTACAACCTCTCTCCCATAACATGCAAGACAATGTTTGACGATTCTCGGAGAGTAGCCATCATTTCTGATAGTTTGGACTACTTCTGGTTCTGATAACAACTTCAAATCCCAATCGTGTTGCACTGCGGATAATAAAATGACCTCCAACAGACCCTGCATGAACTTCTCATCAACGATTCTCCAAAAACCTTCGATTTCTACTGCTTGCATCGACTCCAACGCTGCTGTAATTTGACCACGACTGGCTTGCACTTGGCTTATTATGTCGTCCATGGTGTAGAGCCCCGCTCGTCCCCGATCATCTTCATCTAGCATCTGGCCAAAGAAGTCACGTGTAAGTGATTCCGTTCTCACGACTTGCCAGCGAACATTCAACGTCTAATAGTAAAAGTTGACTGAAAAACAACTACACCAGAAACTGTAACTACTGTGGATACTACTAATTACAAAGAAGTTCCTTTTCCCAAAAACATCTACATACGTGGAAGAAATCTCTGTAATTTGAAAACTTGGCAAACCACAGTATGTTTGTAGTCCAATACTTTCAAATCCACGGCAATTAAATCTTTTGGTGTAAAATCATAAATCATACATACTCTGAACTACGGGGAACAAAAGGCTTCTAAATGCACTTACATGTGTCCACAAATTGACAAGGGGAAGTCGTCCAATCAACAATGACAAAGAGTGTCGTTAGAAAGAGTTGAGTGTATAACCTGCTCCTCATCCAAGTCTTCAGTGTATGGTCGCTGGTTCAGAAGAGTCTTCAGTTTGTCGAGCCTGGGTGCTGTCTCCACGAGTTCAATGAGACCCGAAGCCGTTGCCACTACACCAGCACTGGCTGACTCTATACAAGCTATTCCATCGTCAGTGGTTTCTGGTTGAGGAGTCGTGTGTTGTACAGGAGGAATGAGTAAGACCGTGTTGGAAGTTGAAACGTATTTGATTGCATATGTGGTCGAGGACGTACACAGAACCGCTTCATCGTTTTTATCTCCCTTGATGGTCAATCTGAGTACAACACAAATGTCTGATGTGAGAGTTGAATAAAACAGTTGAAATTATAGTGTGAACAACCTACCCCAACCATCCATTTCAACCATCGATAAAGCAGCAATAAGGTGCAGATATACTTCAAAGTTTAAAACTACACTAGCGTGGTTTTCAACTCATTTGCATTATGAGGGTGGTGATGGGCACTGCAACACAATCATGATTACAATGCACGGCTAGTTGTACAGTACATTAGACGACCCGCAGGAAGAGACTCACTGCAGCGTACTATAGGTTTCTTCCCTATAGACCCAATAATTTGAAGACCCCCATGGTAAATTCATGGGTGCTTTTTGAAGACCGTCATAAGTCACAAAACCGGACCAAAATTGACAACTAGGGTTTGAGATATCGTACCCCAAAATAACAGTAGACATTGTGGAAATATTTAATTTGGGGGAACCAGGAAGGTTCAACACTTCTATTTTGAGACCTTGGGTTCAACAATTTAGGTACTGAACACCTAATCTTTTCAACAACTGAAGAACTGTAAAGCAAAATTACATATCTAATTCAAATTTGTATTCTATTTTTTTGTATTTTAAGATTCTCGAAAGTTTCTTGTTAATTGGCAAAACGGTTGTATTTAAAATTCTTGAATTTTCAGGCATTTCAATGAAAATTCTCCACGAAATCAATATTGCAAATTTAATTTACCTTTGCCAACACTGATAGGGTAAAGCAAAAACGGTCATTAGGGCTATGCAAGTCGTCCCGCTATACAAGTTGTCCAGCGGGGGTCTAATCAATAATTGTACATTATGAGTTTGATTTCACATGACGTTTGGGTGACGTTTGGGTGTTATATAAGGTATGTGCACCCAGTATCATCACTGCCCAAAATGCAAAAAACTAGATATTGACGCTACAAGATGTACACGATCAAAACATGAGAGTCTAGGAGAGTCTAGTGTTAATTCTTGGTACACCTCCAAACAATACTTTGAAACTTCAAAACTTATACAAACCGTATCCAAATAACACATGCTAAAGTGCAGTTGGAATCCTCTTTCACTTGCAGATACAATCCAAAAAGGTGATATATATTTTATAATAGTAAATACACTCAGATGCAATTATTGTGGATTATGAGTGCACTATACTTCAAATAAGACTTTGTTGTTTTCATTACCGTATACAAAATTGGGTCTACACAGCGGATCCCCTATACTGACCCCATTCACAAATCAAAAGCAGGATTATTGCTTTGACGACATAGCATGCAACAAGGCCAGAGAATGGCAGTGAATTTCAAGGGACTGCCACTTACTGGCCCTTGCTGCACGTTGCTAGTTGGAAATGACATTGCCTAAAATAACATAACTAGTTCAGAAGTTCAAATTATACTGATGTTGTCCAATGTTGTCTGAGAGGGAGTTAAGGAAATGTACGTACCCATCATGCAGTAACTCTTGTAAGATGCTTTCATCCACTTCCAACAGTTTGAACACTTCAGTGCCAAATCCTTCAGCGTACACCACGGCGGCACTTCCATTCACATTGAGCTCCAGCAACTCCGCCATTGCCTTTCACTACTCACTATCTTCAGATTAAGCACCATTCGAAAAACTCATGCATTTCGAAAGATCGCAGTTTTTTAGGGTTTAGGGTTTAGGGAAGAACGCTTTTCTTTAAGTCCAATTAAGCGTCACCCAAGTCCTTTCAGTCTAACCCAGCTGATTCACCTGCCAGCATGAGGTTCCAAATGAGATCTTCAAGCTGCATAAGACGCTGATGAATGTGCGAAAACCTTAAATCTAGCACTATGGTATTAATATATTTAGTAGACATAAAAGATTTTGGAAAAAGTTGTGCTAAATAGAGAACTACATTGAGAACCATGCCTGCCAGAATGAGAAGCTTTGAATAGCAGAGCAATAGGAAATTTGTGATAATCGAGTCGATAAATACTGGTTCAATTTGACCCTTTCAAAACCCTAAACTCTGACTCTCCACAGACTCATTTCAAACAGAGAGCGTAATGCAGAGTACCCTAAACCCTGAGCACTAGACCTACGCTCTTGAAGAGCTCTTGCCCACACCAAATTTTAAAAACTTCGCATCAATGACATAGGTCACCATTGACTGGCATTCCTTGAATTTGAACCCGGATTCAAAACCTTCAAGGCAATTGTTACTCTCTCTGTACCCCTCCAATACCTAAAGGCGAGATCTTACTCCTCTCTTTCCGATTCTAGTTGACACTCAGATTTCCATGATCCATTTTCTTCACCATTAAATCTCCCCGTTGTCACAGGGTTTTCGTTGAGAGCTAACTCAAATCCAATCTAAAGCACTAAATGTGGATGCTAGCAGGGATGAGAATATAATATTTCCCCAATCAGTCTCCAAGTTTGCATTCCCAAACACATAAACACATTATAACAGTGATGAGAAGAAAAAACAGACTGGATCCAAAGACTCTATTGGATCGTTCTATCAACTAAGCCACACGAATCGAGATATAAACTACTGCCCTTGGTGCTCCGGTAGACTCTATTATATATACCCCAAACAGACAGGGTAAATTCAAGCGTTATAATTTGCTACACAATTGTTCCAAGCAAGTAAAGATCACATTCGCAAAAACTCCTGCCAACAATTTCTACCAGAACTGAAACTAGCTTGACGGCAGAGATTCCATGGCTGAACCAAAGGGTGAGAAACGTACAAACTCCAGAGAAATCAGAGTTGCACCCCCAAATGCGCATCAAACGATCTGGAATTTTTTCTTCTGAGCTGAGCAGGGCAAAGCAGAGCATACTGGCGGTGATCGCGACGAAGGAAATCGAAATCGGCAACAACAATGCGACGGAGAAACGCAGCAAAATTGCAGGGGGGGGCCGAGAGGGACCTCGAATGGGAGAGAAGGCGGGAAAGCCACAGTTCACCATTCGTAGAACGCGCGACATATTTTTGGATGAATGTTCCACTTTCATCTGCGCACAGATGAATACTATTCATGCCCATGGAACCATTTATCAAATCTTTGATCTCCTATCTTCTTATTTAAAATGATTTAAAATACAAACTGTATCACGATTTCATCCACCATGTTCTCATTCGAATAGATTTTAACCCATTTGTTTCACTAAATCCTAGTGACATTTGAACATCTTTTCAATGGAACCTTACAATTTGATGAACCCTTTTGGTGACTGATGTTGCATTGCAATAGGTGTTGCTTTTATTAGTTCTTTTGTTAAATGCAACCTTAGAAGTAGACAATTTGGGGTACAATTTATGTTGCTTTAACTTCTTTTCTAGTGTCACTCTTCATGTGCACCAAATGCATTTTGGCATCACCTATATGACACTTTTAGCACCCTACAAAACTTATGGAACCACTTGCATTTAGATTCATAGTCCTTCGCAAATGTGCAAAAATTGTTGCTCATTTTCTAAAGCACATTGAACATGCCACAAAGCTTATTTGTGCAATTTTAGGTGCAGTTACCATAATAAGTAATTAATCTCGAAATGCTTAACCAAAAATGTTATAGTCATTTTTCAAAGTATCATAGAAAGTAATCCCAATTTCTCCAAAATATCGATGACATTGATTCTTGTAAACCATTGTTTCTTTTTTCCATTCATACACAATTTTTCTAATATATTACACAATTCAATGGATTTTGAATTATTGTCATTTTTAAGAGGTTTGAAATTGGAGAATGAACAATGGTGGTGTGATGTGGCTTTGTTTGAAAATCCACTGGAATGGTGACAAATCTACCTCAAAATCCAAACTTGGCATCAATTATCATAGATATTATCAATTATAAGTAGTCTTACATCTAATCGAATTGGTCATTTTGTTAGTTTCTATGGAGACCAATCATATTTTCACTACAGCACTACAAGAATTGGATGCTTGATCTAAGGTGGGTGCCTCCCCCAAAAATCTCACTTTGTCTAAACCTGCCATCACCACTCTATGTACATCTTCAAAATCAGTATCTACTTATGTAGAAGAAACGAATTCAAAGCATTTATTATGAGCGGCCCCCCATTCTTGATCACACACACACACATTCTAGCAATATAGATTGCTCTCTTTCCATGCAGAAATGATAAATAGTGCTCAATTATGATATAGTTCCCAACGTAGTCGTGGCACATTATCATTGGCTACAAGACTCCCAATATTGCAACCAACCCTTGGTCAGAAATAGGAAGGTCCATATGATCAACATAGGTCAAATAGAATCTTCAACTAAAAAATTCATAGTAATTTTGTTTTGAAAAATAAAAATGTGGAAAACTATGAAAACCTTCCAATCTTTATTTTTGCATATAGGAACTTGTTGTGCAAATACATGTATCTACTTAAGTGGTTAGAAATGGATTGCCTCCCTTATCCAAAAAAAGCTTTGACCCTTCCTAACTTTTGCATATTGTATCCAAATGTTGTGTTATTTAGTGCATTGAAACCTCCTTTAACTTGCCAACAAGAAAATATGGAAATTTGACCAATCTAATAGTAGAAACTAAGCACAGTAGATCAAAGACCGTTCTTCTTGAAGATGCAGGTGCACGTTGCAGAGTGGCTTCATTACTTCATAAGGTATAGCTTCAAACAACTTGCTTGCAATATGGTAGAAGGGTGAATGCAAGAAAGACTAGTACTATTTTTTTATCACACTTGACATGTCGGACTTGTTATCGGCTATAACTTTTGAAGAATGAATCCAATTAACTTGAAATTTTTTTTGGAGATGTCTAACCTGATCTTGTTTAGATCCATTATTTTTCAAAACATTTAAAAATCATTTTATATTTAAATTTCAATTTAGCTAATTTGTCACACTTTGCAGTTTAGGGGGTTTTAGTACTCGGGAGAATCCAAAATTAATGATCTAGAGCTGAAATTTCTATGGTCTATTCCCATAGTAGGAAGTCATGTATCTACCAAAGGAAATTAAAAATATTTTATTTTATGCCCTCCACATACGTGCAAACAGGGCTCCCTTGCGCGCACAGTTCTGAACATTCAAAATTCTTTCAAGATCATTTTTTTGGTGAAATGTCTTTCCTATAAAGTCCTCCCAAATGGAAAATTTTTTGTTTCCTTAAAAATTGTTTTTCCTATTTTTTTACAAATTAAAATGTAAAAGTACCTATTTTCATGAGATTTTGCACTTTTTCAGTTCTCCTACTTAGAGAATTTTTCTATGCTTTTCCTTCCTAGGGTAACTTCTTCTTAAAGGTGTATACATTGAACATATTTTTCAGATTTTTTTAAAATTGTTTTTCTAATTATACAGTACTCCCCAAAAAAACATGAGTACTGTGGAAAACGCTACACAAAGTGGACGATCTTTCTTGCATTCACCCAGAACCACCCATAGTCGACCACTTAAGCGATTTTGCGCATGTTATGGAGCAGTAGAAGGCAATGTAAATTCATTGCCATGTAGAGAGATAGAAATGACGAGCATTGTCAAATTTCTGTGATTTTTTTTCCTTAAACTCAAATCACTATAAACTTTAAAAGTCAAAAGTTGGCCTCAACCTATATCCACTACATAGAGTTTTACAATTTCGACCATTCCATAACTACTTTCCCACTCACTACTTTCTATTTACTTGCTCATTACATCAAGACATGTGTCATGACCTTCTTGTGCCAACCTTTCAAAGGAGAAAAAAATCACATTCCAAACTTTGGTTGAAAACCTGTTCCCAATTAACCTTCGTTGAAAATAGGTGCACCCTATAGGTTGGGTATGCATCCCTGGTTGGTTGGTTCTACTTCAATGGAATCATTTATAGGAGGCAACCCATTCATGATCACCCACCCCTCGTTATGAGTATACAAGTTGCTTTCTTTCCGTTCAAGAAGTAATGAACAAGTGATTAATTATGGCACAATTCCTGGCACATTATGATTGGCTACAAGACTCTCAACATTGCAACCAACCCTTGTTGGATTTTGCAACCAAACCCTTGGTTGGAAATAGGAAGGTCAATATGACCAATATGGATTGAACAAAATCTTCAGCTAAAAAATCCATAGTAATTATGCATTGAGAAACAAAAAAACGTGGAAAATTGTGGAAACCTTTCTAAACTCTATTTCTCCCACATGGGAAAATTTCCCCCACCGAAGAAACCCACACGCCAGATACTTGAATTTGCTTAATTAAGTGATTAGAAATCGGAGAATCTTAAGAAATATTAAGCGGTAGATGCTAGACAAGTACAAATGCGTCACTTTTAGCATTTCAGGAGCAGATGAAGCTGCAGATTTATAACTTAAAAAACAGAAGATTTATAACTTAAAAAGCTGTTTGGAGATCTTTGGGTGCACGAGCCAAATCTGTTGATACCCCAATTTTTATTACCATGAATGAAATGAAATAAGTTTTTATGGCATCACTCACTCCAAGTGGGAGGCTGCCTGGACACTGTGATAATAGAAAAATCCCATTTTTCATTCAAAGCCCGGATGAGGGAGTGACTACAGACAACAAAGGAAAGCGGCATTGTTTTTAGCACCCCCCCCCCCCAAAAAAAAAAAAACTAAAAAAACTTGTGAAAGGGTATGAATAGGTTGCTACTTTAGGGCCAGCTTACATGTGAGCCCGGTGGGCAAAGAAAGCAACTAAAAGACAAGAACAGTGCCATTGATGATCGGTAAGCGTGGGAAGTAGGAGAGAGAGAGTTCCAATGATATCAGTGTATTAGACACTGTAGAAGGAGCTTGAAAGTGCTTTTTTATATTTCGACCATGTTGACTCCTCCCACCCATCGATACATGTGAGGAGGCCCTTAGATCCTACTATAGTACCAAGCTTCTCCATTAGAATGACTTGTTATAGATATCAAATTAATCAAGTTGTAGAATTTTTCTTTTTGTCTACATTATAATTGTGCATTTTTGTTTTTATGTAATAACAAGTAGTAGATTTCAAATACTAATAGATGCCATACACTAGACTAGAAATTTATAGCATTTCAAATGAAATTTTTTAGACATGGATAGTTGTATTGTACCCAATATCTTGTTTAACCCGTAAAGAACCAATGTTCCCTTGGAAGACATTGCAAGGTTGGGGTAGGTTCTTATGGACTCAATTTTTGACTTGATTTTCCAAAACTTCTTTTGACGATAGAAAAATACATTAGTTTTATTTCAATTGGTGCGAGGGAATAAAAGTTATGCTATAATAAGCTCAAAAAGCAATTTGTCAAGCAGTACAAGAAAATCTCACAAATTCAAACTAATTTTAACATAAAAAGTGTACTTAATTTTTCAATATAAAAAAAATTAGAAATTCAAGATTAGTAGTGCAAAAATCTGAGGTTAAGAAGATTCACAAACAAAAAATTTAATCAAGCCAAAGTACAAAAAAACTATTTTATTCACTTTAAATGCAAATATCTTGCAATCCACATGGTCAAAGTTTATGAAACGTCTTCCACACTTTCTTATACTAGTCTTGTGCAAGATCACACGTTTATGTATGAAACAAAACAAAACAAAACAAAAAAAATTGTTATGTTCTTTGCAATAGAAATGACAATTTTGAGTGGTTTGGGGGCTTTCAATAACTTTGGCGATGAATCTCCTTTGTCCGTAGTCCCCAAGAGGTGCATTCAATCCCCACAAATTCCCAGTGCACATGGAGCGATTAGCCATTAACCTTTAAACGTCAACACAAACGCCAAACATCTCATGAAAATCGTTGTAATAGGATAGAAGTGCAACTATTCATCCTCAGAGTTTTGTTGTGAAAAGGGAAGGTCTACTACAGTAGTTTGAATTCCAATTCAGTGCTTTTGCTATTTCTTGAGCCGCTGATTCCCACGGTAATGAAAAGGGATGATTTCCAAGGTCACCCCGCTTCGTCCTTTCAGGGTTAGAAGACGAAGCGAGCCTTTTTTTTTTCTGTGTGCAAGAGCGGCTGGCTGCATGCATCCTCGTACTGAAACTACTGTCAATTTAGATGTTCTCTTCGTTCAGATGTACTGAACTCGTACGAGTAATTCGCACAAACAACAAGAAACCAAAGGAAGCTCGCTCGACGTTCTCTTTTCTTATGCATGGATCAATGGCGCAACTTTAGCTGGATCGATCCGGAAAAGGCTTAGCTAGATCGATCACAGGGAGAACGGGAAGGCGTCACCCCCCCCCCCCCGGTGTAAACTTGGGGGGTGCAGCTTTACCCACCACCCCCAATTTTCTTAAAACAGAAAGCTTGGGGGGGGGGTGTAAAGCTGCACCCCCCAAGTTTACACCGGGGGGGGGGGGTGTAAAGCTGCACCCCCCAAGTTTACACCGGGGGGGGGGGGTGACGCCTCCCCGATCTCCCTGTGGTGTAACACAAGTGTTGACCATTCGCGTACGTACGACTGAATGGTGATGATGCTACCCTTTCTTTTTTTATTTTCTTTTTTGAATCAGAGAGAGACAAAGCGTCGGGGCCCTCTAGCTAGAGATGGTATGCAATGAGCTAGTTAATCAGCACATCCCTCAACAACGATGAAACTCTTACATCTTTTGCAACACAATATCAAACGGAGGGTGCAGAGAATATTTCCAGAGCAAATGAGCCAGAGAACTGATCGAGACAAGGTTGGAAGAAAGTCCCGCATGCATAGAGTACCGATCGAGCAACCTAATCCAGCATGGCATCGGGTTACAACAGAGACACAAGATACACAACAGATACAAGATACGTAACATAGACACAAGACATATTTTGAACCAACGATCGACGGTTTCAATTCAAACATGGAAGCTAGCTGCTTATCCTCAATTTTTATTTTCAAGACTATTGCGATGAAGTTGTTGCAGGTCACCGTCATCTCCTGAACGCTGAGGATCTCGAGGTTGAATCTTGAGAAATTAAAAGAGCTTTCAACCTGAGCAGGTGGGGTTCCATTTGACCAGATTCTTACTAGGGATTCACGAGATGCGCGTTAGTTGACGTTCTCACCACCCTGTTAAGGGTAATTCAATCCAGGCTGTTTCTCGCCTTCTCGGGTTTTACTTTACTTTTATTCAAAGCAAAGTAATGGCTCTTCCTGTCATTTTTTGTTTTCGAAAACAAAAATGAGACAATTTAATAATAGGAATATAAAAAATGCGCCTATTTTTGGTCGCAATCAGGTGTCGTTTACCTTCGTGCAAGAGTTTGGTGACCAGAACTGCTGAAGCTCCTGATGTTAATTGCAGAATGAGCAGAGACGGGAGCCGGTGAAGATCGGGAAGAGACAAGTCTGTCAGGTGCACGTTGCGTTTTGCAGAGTGGCCTTCATATACAAGATATAATTGCTTCAAACAACTTGCCTGCTTGCAATAATGAAAATCCTTTTTGCCGTAAGTGTGTGGGCATGGAGAAAACCTTCACTCAACAAGCTTCGGTAGTTGGGTGGTTGGAGGAGACATGCCTGCTGCAGCAGAAAGGTTGAGTTCGAGGACTTTCACAACTCTTGGTTGGGGGAAGCTTCTGGAGAATAGTCATGAGAAAATATTAAGCGGTAGAGGGTTGTACAGTACAGAGCTGGAGATTACAGTACATTACAGTACAGTGCTGGAGATTACAGTACAGTACAGTACAGTGCTGTGTACAGTACATTTGAAGCTGGAGATTTAATAAATAAAAAAAGATTTATAACTTGAAAAGCTGTTTGGAGATCTTTGGGTGCAAGAGCCAAATCTGTTGATACCCAATTTTTTATTACTATGAATAGTTCTTATGCAATCATTCAAAGTGGGAGGTTGTACACCGAGATAATAGAAAGAAGAAGAAAATATATATTTTTGTTACAAAGATGAGTGGCTATTGACATTAACCCATAAACGTCGAGGCGGATGTTTTGTGGCCGATGAATGACAAGAGAAATCTCTTGTGTAGGATAGAAGTGCAACTATTCATCCTCCAAATTTTGTGGGAAAAGGGAAGATCAACTATAGTAGTTTGAGTGCTTCCAATGAGTGCTTTTGCATTATTTTAATCCAACAATTCACACGGTGTCAAGACAGATATTCACCGTTTAAGGGTTAACCCCCAAATGACCCTGGAAATTCGTGAGTTTCTAGGAATTTGTTCTAAATTGAATTAAAAGCCAACATTTTGATAAGTTGTATCAATTTTTTTTGAATTGTAACCGTATAAAATCAAACTAAACATGTTAGACATCACATTAGAAAAGAAAACACAACAATATCTCTTACGGATTGAAAGATTATAATGTTTGATCATGAGGGTGTTAAAACTGTGAAATTGATTTGAAGTCTTTCAATCCTCTTTTCACATGTCAAATCTAAAAAGTTGGTCACCAAAAAAATATGAGGTTGAAGGGCCTAACATGCATAACCCCAATCAATTTATGACTTCTCAAAATCTACTCTACAATTTTTTGGATGAATTTCTAATGTGATTTTTTCTCAAAGATCTAGTGTATTTGAGGCTCATTCCCAAGAGCCCTCAACACTACAAAAGTCAAGATTGCAATGGACACTTGTGCACAAAATCTTGAATAGAAAAATCATAACCAATCATTTTCAAAATCAAATTTTTGAAGCTAAAATTAAACTTCAAAAATAATTTATTAAAAATATAAATTACAAAAAATAGTAGTTTGGTAAGGTTTTATTTAACTTCAAAAATTGGTCAAGGACACATTCTGTCCTCAAAGTCCTTTTGGGGTTAAACAAAGTTATGGTTTCAGCACTCGCAAAAAATGCATAAAAAAAGACTATGTTATGGTATCCATTATCTATTATGTTAAATACACATTGTCATGCAATGTGTCACGACCCGTTGCCACAAATATAGTCACGATTTCATCTCCAATACTTCATCGTGTCATCCTGAATGTTTATCATCCAATTCTATAAGACCTCAACTGGCTATCCAGTCCATATTCTCCTAAATTCAATGTTAGAGCAGCCCTACAGCAACTCGCCAAAGGCTGTCCCTGTCAAACATATCAATGGTAAAGAACCTCTGACACAAAAACTAACAGTCAAGGTCAAGGTCCTCCATTGATTTGTTTTGGCCGGGCCAATTTGGCAAGTTGCTGTGGGGCTGCTCTTAGAGCATCCCCATTCCAACACGGGGAAGCAACACTTCAAATGGTCTGGACCATTGATCTTAGAAAATCTTCTAAGATCAATGGTTCAGACCATTTGAAGTGTTGCTTCCCCGTGTTGGAGTGGGGATGCTCTTACACTCCAACAGGTCTTTGCTAGTATTAATTAAGTACAAAATAGTTCACCTTTGCTGATCAGGATTTCAAATAAAACTGAAGCTCTGGACAGAGATTGAGCACAACTTAGTTACTCTCTCTATAATTATCATGTAAAATGGCGATTTAAATTTTTTTTTTTTTTAAATGGCGATTTTTAAAGAGATTGCAGACTTAAATTTGTCTTGTCTTGTGTGTCCCTGAGCACATATCAATTGTAATTGTTGCAGTTTCATCGGTTGTCAAGCTCTGAGAAACAAAGATCCTCTGTGTGCACAAAATAAACCCCTAAACCGCGTCCAGAGTCTTCTCCAGAATTGATGATTTCAGAAAAAATCATTATCAACTTAAGTACTATTTGGAAGAATATTTTGGAAGTGGTATGCAAATAAAAGTTGTAGGTTTTGGATTTTAGATTTTGTTCGTACGGTTAGATTCATCAATGCTATCACCAATATTTATTTTTAATGAATTTTGAAAGGGAAATATTGAAATTCCTTCAAAATTTGATTACAAGGGAAAAAAATATTATCATTTTTGGAATAAAACTTGTTGGAATGGATGTGAAAGGAGGTTCTCTTGGCGTGGTGATTTTCTGAAATTTCTGTGTTCTTTACACCTATGACCTCATTTTTGCAAATCCAGTTTTGAACTAGAGTCAATGCAATTTTGTCTTGGTCAACCACTTGGCATACTTCTACATTTGTAATTTTAGAAAAATAAAATGTACTCTAGTAATACCAAATCCAACCGATAGATAGGGCAAGAACTTGATAAAGTATCTCCACAAATTAGGATGACTTTCATCCAAGCATCAACAAAAAAGAAACAAGAATATAAAAATGTTCATTGTCCAAAATATTGGACGTCAGAGTGCTTAAGGGTTAATCCTTGTGATCGTTGTGTGGGTCCTAGTGAGAAATTGAGAAGTTGAACCAAAATTTTGGTGAAATGGTGGAATTCTACAAAACTTGGCACTTTTACATTTAGATTGTGTGTTCTAAAATCTATACCAATCCTAGACTTTAGAACCCCATCCTAGACTTTAGAACCCAATCTTAGACTTTAGAATCCAATCCTAGACTTTAGAACCCAATCCTAGACTTTAAAGCTAAAGAAGGAAATGAATAGGAAAATGGTGTATGGAATACTACAATTTTAACAAAAATTTCCATGTTGGCAAATCTAGAGTGGCCAAGGGAATAGAGTCCATTATCAACGCAGCCTAATTTCAATACCTGAAATATGGACGTGAATGGAAATGGAGAGCATGGTAAACCATCAATAAAGGAAGTCATAATTGAACCAAAATTTCATTAAAATGGCCCAGAAGACCTAGAAGAGGAAGGGTGAAAATGGACAATTTTGTTAAATTCACACAATTCAAAGCACAAAAATTGTGACTCATTTGCACAAAGCTCAAAAGTCTAGAATTGGTATAGATTTCAGAATGTATAGTCTAAATATAAAAGTGCCAAGTTTTTGAAAATATGCCAACTTAACTAAATTGAAGCTATTGGGAGAAGTCATTGAACAAGTGTTATGATTTGAAACCACTATTCAAATAATTTTTGTATTCTTTTTTAGAGCTTATGTGTATTCACTTATGTACTAATTTATGTCAATTATTGTTTTGCAACTAAGATGAACTTCAAAAATGAATATCTCTTTGATTTTGGGCCAAAGTTTTATGCTTTTACGGTTTCACTTCAACACACCTTCTCTTTCTAAGTAAGCATGCCTACTATCAAGCTAATTTGTTATGGTGATACTACAGAAAAACCACTTGGCATTTTGTACATTTGATAGAAATAAAGAAGCTGAATAGAAACCAATTGCAATTAGAATCATGCTAATTCAACAAGACATTAATTTTTGTGATTTTTTTCAAAGTTTGTTGAGACAAAATTGAAAAGAACGGGTCCATCCTAAATGGCACAAGTAACCTGTCATTGCTACACAACACGCATTATTACTTCATTCAATTTATAATTGCATTTAACTAAATTGTAATAAGTGGCAAGTGTACCATAAACAACATATTTGAATGAATAACACCATGATCTTAAATGGCACAAGTGACGTGTCCCTTCAAAAAGCACAATATTATGATGCAAAAAGGAGGTTGCTTCTCGTACAATATTAGAGCAAGGCGTACGCACTAGAATTGTATTGGAGGCAGCTAACCTTAATTACTACATAACACGCATTATTACTTCATTCAATTTTCTAATTGCATTTAACTAAACTGTAATAAGTGGCAAGTATACTCTAAATAACTTAGATGAATGAATAACACCGTGATCTTAAATGGTACAAGTGACGTGTCCCTTCAAAAAGCACAATGTCATGATGCAAAAGGGTGTGGTGCTTCTCGTACAATATTGGAGTAAATTGTAGGTACTAGAATTATATTAGAGGCAACTAATTGTAATTGTTATGTAACACGTATTATTGCTTCATTCTATTTTTGATTACTTTTAATTAAATTGTAATAAGTAGCTATTATTCCATAAACAACGTAGTTGAATGAATAACACCATGATCTAGAATAGTGACAATTTTCAAGAATAACCAATGGGATGCACAATGCTTTTTGAATTTTACAAAGAATAGAAATTCAAAGATTAACACATTAACCTCCAAAGGATTGTGGTGTTTTTAGGCCCAAAATACTTGTATCCAAAGCAATGCTAAAATCTTCATCTATATTTATTCAATAATTAGGATCCTTTAGTTAACTTGTTAGAGGTTACCCTCCTAAAATGTTAGAATAAGAAACTTTACCAATTGCAAGGTCATGAAGAAGTATTTTCAACTCTTCCAAATGGTTATACTTCACCTCTCAAAAAATTTATCCAAAATTGTGCATATCTTAAAGTTGCCATCTTTCCCTAATATGTTGAAGAAATAAGTTGTTAATACATATAAAAAATCTCAATTTTTTTTTTATAATTGTACTTGGAAAAAATAGTAAGTAAGTAGAAAGAAGTAAAGTATGATTATAAAATCTAAATTGTTAAGAATTTAGCTATAGAATTGAAAATTTTCAATTCAAATGATTCAAATGTTATAATAAAACATCTAAATCCTATATATAAAACATTGGACGTTGAGTTCAAAATAAGACTTTAAAGTTTATTTTGGACTAAAGATTCCATAACTACCAGCAAATAAAAACTCCTCACAATGGCTTTCATCTCGTAAATTGAAATAGAACAATTTGAATATTTTCAAGTATATGTAAATGTATATGTAAGTGTAAATTTTCATTTAAAAAAAATAATGAGCTACCCAGTTTTGAACTATGTGTCATACAATATCTTTTAACCATGTAGTCATATGTTATGAAATTGTTGCGTCTTGAAGTTACTCCTTGCCAACATATTGTAGGAAAAATTCATAGAAGATATGAAAATTTTATTAGTAAATGTTTGATTGACCAAAAACTCTATGATACTAAAAAAACGTATTTGAGGGCTTAGGAATTAGTGACTAACTTCATCACCACATAGTCAAACCTCAAGTTATGTCTAGCAATTTTGAGGGGATAATCTTCATTATACACATAATCATCTTTTTAATGATTAATTTTTCAAGCCTCATTTCAAGCATACCTTGAGTAATCATTTATACCATGATTCAAAGTTTAGGAGTTTGAAGTGATATGAAATAATGATATGCTTCTATCTATTTGTATTTGTATATATGTATCCATGTATTTGTATCCATATTTGCATCCATATATCAATATCTATATAATTATCCATAACCATGTATCCGTATCCATATGGTACATGGATGATATTGTGATCCCTCAGCAATCTTTTTGACATGTTGTCACTAGTGTTTTTAAGAAATAGCCAAATCTCACTTCCTAGATTAATATAAACTTTTAAATATACATGTATTTACCGTATTCAGATAGCATGTTCAACACTTGGGTACCGAGCATTTAATTTAAAACCAAATAACGTTTGGCATTTAAAAATATCATTTTTTCAAAAATTCGGAAATAAAGTTTCAAAAACTCAAAATATTCAACAATCATCTTACATAGTTCAAATTGCCATTGAATGTGTGAGAGTTACAAGAAGAGAAGACAAGATGTTTAGTGGCAGGAGGTAAAACAACCTATATGGGATATATATAAATTGAGGATTAGAAGGAGCTCAATTGCTCATAGTTAAGTCAAAAGTTTATTTATTTTTGTTTGAAATAGAACTTCAAACCTCATTTAGGCAAAGTAGAAGAACTTTTTTCAAAAAACTTTGAATTGAGAAAAGCTGGGAAATTAAGGTGACTTTAATCTTTAGAAACCCATTTGAGATTTTGAGCCTCCAATCAAAATTTATGAACAAAAACTAGAGAAGAATTGGAAGGAGCATTTTCTTTGACATTTTAAAGCATTTTTTCTTAATTTGTTCCTAACTTTTTATTGGAGGCTTCAAATCTCAAACAAGTTATGGATATAAAATTTATCTTGATTTTCCAACTTTTATTAGTTCAATGTTTAAAAAGAAATAAATAATTCTACTATGTCAAAATGAGGTATAAAGTTCTACATTGAACACAATTCTAGTGTTTTAACAATGAGCAGTCAAGCTCTTATTCTCAAATTGTCCCATATCCTTTGAGGACTTATGATGGAGAATGGATTTCATTAAAGATTTCATTATAAAACAACCTCTCCACCCTTCTTCCTCACAAAATATAAATGAAGTAAGTCCTATTGATCCCTACAAAATAATTTTTGATGGTAGATGGTCATATAATAGATTGATGTATGATTTAATGGATTCTTTAGATTTTTGACAAACCATCTTTACATTTATTTGTAGTTTCATTTGTTTGGTCACATAATTAGTGGAAAAGTTTGGCATTTTGAAAAAACAATAATTTGAATCGAACCTACTATCCGAGTACGGTAGTTACAACTTTATATCTCCATGACATGACAATGTGTGTTTACCATCATTGTAGAAAGTTTCAATTGGTTTTATGAAGACTATAAATTGTTATAATTTTATAGCAAAAAATAAAAATAAATTTATAAATATAACAAAATAAATTTAACCAATTCCAACAAGGTACAAGCTTAGGTACAAGTAGCAAATAGTATGTACATGAGATAGTTTCAAGTAATTATTTTATATTTTATGGCCTTAATAGCCTTAGTTATATCTTTTAAGTCCAATTATGAGCATCAAAGTAATTCCTTAATCCCTTAAGGACCAAAAATGAATATTTTTGAAGCTAAAATTGAGCTCAACATATGAATTTAGACACCTTTAGGGTTAAGGTAATTCTAATGTCATGTATAGGGTATCCCATATTCTTAATTTTATGGATTTACAATATATTATCCCATGTGTGTTGGTATGCAACTTCTGAAATATATGTGCACTTTACAATAATATCCAAATTGTTTGGGTCATGTTTAAACAATCTTCAAAGGTGCTACATATAGAATAACTTAAGAGCTAAATTAATAAAATCCAAGTATGTAGTAAAGTTTGTTATAGGGAGACTATCTAATAGGAATGATTCTAAATTAATTTTACTTGGCCATCGCAACAAAGAATTTGATAAGAAAGTATTCTTTTATCACAAATACAATTGATTTTTCCTCACAAAGTAAATCTAATTATTAAATTTTTTTTTCCATTCTTAATGGCTACAAGGGTAAAGTGTTATCCCAAATTGGTTAATCTTTATCTTCTCCGCATTAGCTTCAGTCTTCCTCACTAAGTTGGAATATTTGCTCTACAGCACTACATCAATCCGAATTGGATATCTTCCTTTCTACCAGCCAATAGCTGATCACTTGTCTTCGCCTTCCTTTAACACAGTAGGAACTTCAAGCACCAACTCAGAATTCTTCATGTATCACATCAAAGAGCCTTTAGTCTTCTGAATGGGACTTCTCAGTTACAACTTTATCTTTGTCTCCTTGAAAACCACAAAGACTTAACTCACCAATTTGGTTTTAATTGATTGTCTTACAAACATTCAATAATATTCTCTCTAAATTTCAGATGACAACATGCATTCACAAATAGGCCAATATCCAAAATAATTTCACCAAGTTTTCTTCAAATTCCATCTTCAATCAGAATACTACAACGACATAGCTAACCAAATTCAGGCTTTTCATTAAATTAACACATATGTTTTCAACCAACTTGGACTGAAATCACAAGGACATATTCATAAACTTTTGATTAGGTATTTTATAAATTACTTCTAACTTAATCCATTATTCTCATTACATAGCGTCAACCCAATTACATGTTCATCATGCAAGACACCACACACCAATTCGGTTAAAATATCATTTCTATGTTAATTCAGAATTGGTGATCAAATCACCGTTTATAGATTTTTACACGTTTCATTACTATACTCCAACTTGAAACCTGATTGATCTACACTCATACAATTTAAGTTCTTCAACTTCTAACTTCCAGCACACAATTACTTCTTCTTCCAACTCGGCTTCACACTCACTCCATTACTAAACACACTTCTAGTTCATCCCTCAACTAGGACATAATCATCTCCATCCCATAAACACACAGATGTAGACATCACTCCAATTTGTTCTACATAAACTCAAAACTTCCCAATTTGGTGCACCTTCATGCAACGGCGAATTTGGTTTCACTTCAATACCATCCCGACTTGGACATACAAACATCAACTCCATTCTCTATGGAATTCTACAACCTGGATCACCCTTGTAATACCGCAGGCTCACTCACATTAACACTCTAAACTCCAACTTGGAAAAATCATCACACTTCAAACAAAAAATCAGCCTGCTAACTAGACTCACTGACCAAAAATTCAAAAACAATGGTCCCTCAAAAGACAAAGAAAACAGCCTAATAGGAAAATCTCCAAACTGGCAGAAAAAAAATCAGTTACTAATAGCAACTCACAGCTAACTGCCCAATTTGGAATTTTTCGCCAAATCAGGACATTCCGACTTGGTAAACAAACTACCCACTAAGCGATCACTACCGATCACCACAGAGTTCCGACTTAGAATCCAAATTTCCAAACACAAAACTAGAATCTAAAATTGCCCCCCCAACTTGGTAATAACAACTACAAAACTACCAAATTGGAACAAAATCAACAATTAATCAATAAAATACTCCGATTTGGAACTCAAATACACAACAAAAAGACAAAAATAAAAGCCAAAAAGTCTATCTACACTATGAAAGGTCATTCAATTCATAGTCCAATTCAAATTTCTTGTTTACACATTTATTTTTAAATTGTACAATGAATTTAAAAAAAAACTATTCTTTGAAAGTCAATGACACTTCTAACTTCGAATTTATTACATAAGTTTTCATAGAGAAAATTTTCTAATCCCTAAGCCCCCTAAGTTTATGTTCAAAATGATAAACAAGCCGAATCAAGATGATATTTCATTCTAATAACTCCCCATACTTTTATAGTGATGTTTGAATCTTTTAAAAAACAAACTATCTTCTCTTTTAACCAATTTAGTCAAATTGTCATAAATATCAAATTTCTACAATGATATAAAAACAAAAATTGCAAGAAATCAAAAAACCTTTTTGGTAATATAGGATTAAAGGGTGGAAAAAAAGCTTTCATGATGGAGTTTTTTTTTTTTTTTTACTTCATTTTATTTTTAAAAATAAAATACACTGATTTGTCTTAGTGATATGTGTAATACTAATTTACCAAAGTCACACTATTATGAATTAGTGGAGGTTGAAATATCACCTTATTACACCATTTTCCACCAAAAAAAGCTTTTAAGTGACACTAAATTTCTAGTTGAAGTTAAATTCATCATTTGCAATTTTCTTGAGTTACACCAATTATTGTCCTTTAAATTCCCATATTGAACTCATTTTTCAAATACCAAGTCTATTTTTTCTTCTATTTGTTTTAATCCCAAATATAAATTTTAGAGATATTTTCACCAAATTTTTTTCTAATGTTTTCGAATTGCACCCATTTCATTTCTCCAATTCCACCAACAAATAATGATATAATGAACGTTTCTCGCCAAATATTGTGCTAATTTCCTCCACTCACTCACTCACTCACTACGGTATGAATACTATAAATGCCTCCCCTCCCTCTCCCCCTCCCCCGATAATGACACAACATGGTGTTCTATAACCAACAATAGATAATTCTACTGTTGATTGAAAAAGATTCGATTGCTCAAACTTGATCGTGTCACACTTGACTAGAAACAAGTTCCAAAGGTAGATGTTTTAGGTGAAGTTGTGAGACAAGAATGGGGTCTAGTTGAAAAATCTACGTTTATATTGAATAAAACATTCATTCTTGAAGGAAAAAAAAATCCCTTTTTTTCAATTCTTCCTCCTCCTTGTTTTTGCACACATTGAGCTCAATTTCTCAATTAATTTCCCATATCTTACAAAATTTTAGTGTTCCTATCTGGGGGCCGCTTCACACTATGGCTGACCACATCGAGAGGCCATGAGGTTGAGTGGCCAAACTTTGTTGAGAGTCCAAAGAAATGAGCAAATAAATAGGCAATAAAATATAAGAATTGGAGCCTTCGGCTGGCCATAGTGTGTTCAAAGCCTCCTAGTCAAAGTGTGAAGCCTCCAAAGGCCAAGCCCAAAGTTTAACAATGAACTCTCAACTACCAATCTAACGGTTGAGATCTTGTCATGAGTTGGCCCAAACTCTCTTCGAGAGTCCGTCGCCATGTAGGCAATTTATTGCCACGTAGGTAGTTGAAAGATGATGACCTTTGGACTTGTGCCTTCTAGTGTGAAGGGTCGAGAGGCCGAACTTTTGATTTCTTGAAATTTGATTGGTAAAAATCCACGGACTCTCTCGACCTTTGGCCATAGTGTGAAGTGGCCTTGAATAGGACAAATCAATGTAGTTTTGGAACATGGTGGGTCATACAAAAGCAGCAGATAAAGAGACAGCAATTTCAGCAATTGACGCCCATTCAATCTCCAAGTATCTGATCGTGTTTCCGGATTCCAGAATCGATTGCAGCCATCCCAGTGCAGTTGCCAAAGAACAAATGCTGTGTTGATAAGTACTGTACAGTCCCTTTTCCCGGCATAAAAAGAATACAAATCTTCTTGCGCAAATAAAAACGCAAAAAGCAAAGCTGCCAAAGCAAGGTGGCAATTACAGTCACCAAGTGTTGTTTTCGATTTCCGTGTTCTGTAAAGGAATAAAATCCCAACTCCCTATTTTCGTCGCTCTCCTCGAGAAGCTCTACACAGAAATGGACTGCGCTTTCTACTATTACAAGACTTCGAAGGCCGGACGATCGATCGATCGACAAGCTAGCTAGCCCTCGTTCCTGATCGACGAAACAGTGCCGGCCGCCTGCTCCCCCGGCAAGTTTCCAAGAGGCGCACTTATCATTTAATTTAAGATCGATTCAAGTTGGTAGAAACAGTAGGCTAGTTGTCTAAATTGGGGACTGAAACAGGACAATAATGGATCGATTCGTCAAGTGTAAACTTAGGGGAGACAGTGCAATCCAAATCCAATGGCTTTTTCTCCCTGAAAGATGGAGAAGAATCGGTACCAAAAAAGTAACAGAAAAAACGATTTCAAAGCCGTCATTTTAAGTTTGCAGCTTCATTTGAAATGGACTGAGTTCGATCGGACAAGTCAAAAGCTGTCATCGAACTAAAAATATTCACCGCGCATTGAATGCCATGGTGACATCGACGACGACGACGACGACGACCACTGTTTCCGGGCAGTACGTGCCGGAAAATTGGAAAGAGAAGCCACCCAAGTTTCGACAAGTTTCAACAGTAAGTTAACCACGTTTTGGACTTGCACTGTTTGGAGTTTCTCGCTGGCACAGATTTCAAGAGAATCATTACTGGAACCGAAGTCCTCGCCTTGATGAGGCTTGAGACCGGTTGTTGGCTCTGGAGTCTGGACAGAAGGCGGAATGGAAAGGAAAGGAAGGGAAAGCGGAAGGCCAAGCTTTTGCATTGCACTGACAGAAGCTGTATGTGAGGAAGTTTGAGTAGGATCTTAGCTTGGAAAAAAGTGTGAGCAAATGTTAGAAGGACAGATTCGCTCGTAGATTAGCTGCTTGTTCAAGTAGACAACATTCCAAGAGTCACCACACAAACCACTGCAATCGATCTAGAGGGAGTGGAATAAAGTGTACTTTTGTAGAATAGGGGACAAGAAATCTGTACTCAAGATCACACATATGATATGATATTCAAGTAAAGAGGGTTTCTCCGGTATTCAAGAAGCAAAGTTTGAAATGTCATAGTGGAGAGAGACTATTTAGAGTATTTGCTTTCTTGGGCGTTGGAGAAGACCACAACGGTTTTATGACGTAGCAAAGGGATCTGGGGTGCCCATTGTTGATAAGGCAATGGGCAATTCGAGCTTGAAGTCCTATTAAAAAAAAATGACGAAGCACATCATTGTTACTGCACTTAGATATTTTGGAGCATCTTTTAACTTAAATTGTGTTCTATTGAAAATTGGGATGGCGTGATGTGGTGGTAGTGTAGTGGTGGGGTGTCGAGGTTTACATGTGAAGAGATGTTGTCTATGTTCTAAAGTATGGAGTTTACACAAATGATAAACATTGAAATCAACTCTAGAGGTCATACAAAAACATGTCGTAGAAACCATTGTAGTGGGCTCAGAAGTCTAGCAATACTCATTTGTAGCATCAACAAAAAAATCATAACAAATTATGTAAAGAATGAACATGTTTTTTTTGTCTCAAGTCAATCCTAAAGAACTACATGCATTCAACTTTCACAAAAAGTAACTATCACATCCATAAACCCTACCTATGATTGTTACAAATATAGAATATAGTATCCAATAGGACAACAAGA
The DNA here is from genome assembly GCA_951230915.1 of Antitrichia curtipendula. Taxonomy (NCBI): domain Eukaryota; kingdom Viridiplantae; phylum Streptophyta; class Bryopsida; order Hypnales; family Leucodontaceae; genus Antitrichia; species Antitrichia curtipendula. Next base: position 5,359,665 of record OX579636.1, on the reverse strand, counting down.
AGCAACCATAACTGCATCATAGAAGTACTTTTTCATCAACTGCTCATGCATTACATACCAATCTCTAATGGTGTTTGAAGTTTGCCACTAAATGATATATGACATCAAACTATGGCAATTCTAAACTCTCTTTATTGGTCCATTTAGTAACCCAAACCAAATTTATTTTAAACTGCACCTAAAACTTACTAAATAAACATTTGAGCTCGCTTTCTATTATTAAAATTTCTAAATTATTATTAAAATCTTGGTGGGAATCAAATGGAAATTTTAGCTTCTGTCTACATGCATTTTGGAGACAACATATGAATATACTATTAATTTTTAAAGTGTTGAAAATAGGTGTATCCCAAAACAACCCTAGGCTCTCATATTTAGAAGACTTATAAAATTAATTACATTTTAGACAAGAATCTAGAAATAACGCTTATACAAACAATTAAAGTTACATTTACCTAAGATCTAATTTGGTTTCTTTAATCATTTAGGCTTCAACTAACTAAGTTTAACCAAAGAAGTGTATTGGTCTAAATTGTGGGATCATTGAGGTCTACTTGCAAATAACTGAAAACTATCTTCAATCCAACTGATGTATTATTGGCCCTCTAAATGTATTTCTAACTTTTGAATTGTATATAATTAAGACTTAATATTAGTATCTTTGGAAGTACATCCCAAAGCACTTTGAATAAGAAAAAAAAAATTAAAATTAAAATTTTGAGACAAATGCTTCAAAAGCAAGCTAAAAGTCAAAAGATACAAACGCTTTGGTAAATTGCACTTACCAGAGCAAAATTTGGCCAAATGCACTCCAAATGTATCATGCAATTGACAATTTTTTTTACTTTGGTAAGTGTGATTTGCTAAAGCCTCTATAATTCGTGTTTTTTATTTAGCTTGTGGCTCATTTTTATTGTCCAGTGTCTAAATCTGAATTCTCTTGTATCTATTCAATGTATTTTGGAAGTGCTTCCAACAATAGTAATTTTAAGTTCTAGCTATATAGAAGTTAAAAACTAAAAATATAAAAAAGGGCTAATATATCGACTGGACTAGGGATGCTTAAACTTCTAAAGTCCAAAGTTCCTATGAGGGACTATTGGGATTTGGGATAGGCTTGTGTACTTTCAATTTTTTATATGATTTTTTGAAAAAAGTTTGAAGATAGGAAACAATATTATCTTTATGGGAATACATTTTTTATTTCAATTGTGCTCAAGAGAAAAAGTTATGCCATCCTAAGTCTAAAAAGCAACTCAAGGGGAACCTCCTAAAAATCACAAAAAAAATAGTATTTTTTCTTCAAAGATTCTATTTTTGTCTACATTTGAAGTTTGGTTTCATTCTGTTTGGACTAGTGATGAGAAAATTATGGGCAATCTTGTTTTAGAAGCAATCTAAGCATCTTTGGAAAAAATAACTTATAGATTTCATTTTTGAATGCAATTTTTACAATTTTTCAAAAAAAATTGTTAGATAAGGTTAAATTTTCTTGCTAGAACAATCTCACCATTTGAATTATTGTGTTTTAATTTCATCTTAGATCTATTAATGGATAAGTTTTTCCTTCAACCTTGAATCTACTTCTACGCAATAATTTTTTGATGAGGAAAAATTGAGTGTTTTTTGTTGGATTTTTTGTTATAGATTTTCAACTCAATTATTCAATATAAAAAAATTACAAAATCAAAATCAATAGTGCAAAGATTTTAAGTTAAGAAGATTTAAAGCCAAAAATGATAGTCTACCAGGTGTAAAAAAAACTTGTTTTCTTTGTTGTAAATGCAAATATCTTGCAATCTACACAATCAAAATTCATAAAATTTCTTTGAAATATTTTTATACTAGTCTAATACATTCTAGAATTAAATATGCAAAAAAAAAGGTTTTTAAAGAATTTGACTCTTTACAATAGAAATGACAATTTTGAGTCTGTTTTTAATAGAAAAAAGGCCTCGGGACTTTAGGGGCAAGATTGATGAATTTGAACGTCCGGGGGCAAATCATGTCCACAATCTGGACGTCTAGATGTTTGGACACAGTGTCCGTAGTCGATGCAATGGACGCAGCGGACGTAGTTATCACTGTCTGTTGGACGGCAGCTAGTAGACGGGCGGACGGGCCGTTGGGGGGTTGGATAGACGGCGGTCGGAGTCAGGTAGATAGGGGTCGGGCGGACAAAGCCCGCCGCCCAACCATTGTCTATCCAACGGTCCATCCGCCCTTGTCAGCATGTCCGCTTGTCCAGTGGGATGGCCGAACGTACGTACGTCATATTAACCTTGTTTAGGGATTAAGTCCAAACTTAAAAGTTATTAATCCCTAAAATTCCTTGGCTCAAAAACAAGTAAATTTTTTCAAAATTGCACAAAAAAAACACCCTGGATAAAAGAATAACTTTTAACCTTAGGATCTCATTCTTGACTTTTGTTGTAATGACATCAAACTTTTAGAACTTCCAGGCATTGCATGAGTGAGATACATGCATGCAAAATAGAACTTGTATTTCTTCACTTAAGGTGACCAAAACAAACCCAAGACATTTGGGATTAAAACAATTTTAGTAGCTACTTTCTTAATATTCAAGCGACTATATTTTGGCATTGTCAAAACTTTGAAGTTAAATAAAATTTTACTAAGTCACTATTTTTAGTAATTTTAAGAATTTTTAAATTTTTGAAGTCTTATTTTAGCATCAAAAATCCGAATTTGAAAATGAATGTTTATGATTTCTCTATTCATGATTTTATGCAAGGGGGGCATTGCAAATCTTGATTTTATAGTGTAAAAACCCTTAGAAATAGCCTCGAATACATTGGATCATGGCAAAAAAATTTCAATAGAAATTCATGTAAAAAAACTATACAACAGATTTTTTTAAAGCCATACATTGTTTGTGGTTATGCATGTTAGTTATGTCCTCTACCCTCATTTTTTTGTGGTGACTTCCCAAAAGAAGATTGATAGACTTAACCCCTAAAGTTCTATGACTATGTTTTCACCGAAAATGCTTAAGAACTGCCATTTTCAGTACAAGTACCAAATTTTTGAAAAAAAACTTTTTTTGACACATGTAACCGTAGAATCTTGTAGTATGATGACTTGAGAACATGTGTTAAAAATCTCAGAAATTGATTTGCATGATATTGGGTGGATTGCAAGATATAAGCATTCAAATTCATTTTTTTGGCCCTTCAAAAAACTGGGCAGCTGCACTTCACAAGCTCAACTTCTACGAAAAAATGTCCCAAATGGTGGTGACTCTTTGGATTCATTTTTTTGGAGAAGTTGTTTATATGCTTGAAAATTTTCACTTCATTTGGAGTTGTACAATATAACATACAAGAAAAAAATAGTAAGTAGAAAGAAGTAAAGAATGATTCAAAATACAAAATTGTTAAGAATTTGGTTATGAAATTGAAAAACGTCAATCCCAATTATTGAAATGTTGTAATAAACAATCTACATCCTATGATTTTATTTTTTTCAAAGAATATTGAAAATTGAGTAAGATAAAGAACTTCAAAGTTTATTTTATAGTAGAGAATCCATAACTACCCGCAAACTAAAATTCTTCATAACTTTTGACTCATTGGTCAAAATGGAATAATTTATTGCTTTTCACATATACATATAACTCAAGAAAACTAATTTTAAATTTTTGTTTTTGAAAAAAGTGATTTTTCTTGATCTACCTGAACTGCCCATTTACGAGAAAAAATAACATTTTAGGCCATAACTTTTGACTCATATTTCCAAATGTCATGAAACTTAGTGCATATGAAAGGTATTGCTCGCACATAACTTCTATTAAAATTTCAACAAAAAATATGAAAATCTCCAATCATAGGTACCTGCCTAAAACATTTATACTACCAAAAAACACATATTGTTCCTTTAGGGGTTAAATCCACTTCTACTATTTCAATACCTTTGTGATCAAACATTGTAATCTTTCAATCCATTAGTGATATTATTGTGTTTTCTTTGAATTCACTTTCACAATTTTAATACCTTGTGATCATAAATTATAATCTTTCAATTTATAAGTGATATTGTTGTGTTTTCTTTTCCCATATGTACTATGTACTCTTACATGTCTAGTTTGAATTTGTACAATTACAATTATAAAAAAACTGATGAAACTTCTGAAATTTGTTTTCTTTTTGTTCAAGATTTCGAACAAACTCCAAGAAGCTCAGAAAAGGCCTTGGACATTTAGGGGTTAATTCTTTCAACCCTAATTTTAATTAAGTTGAGTAAATTAACATACGTTTTGTGTCCCAATTTAAGCACTCTTTAACTGTTTTCCAGAGATGATTCTTCTTATGATGAGGTCAACAACCTCTTGCTCTGTTGCTTGAATACACTCTGACAAAAAGTGGAACCTTGATGAGGTATAAGTAAGCTTAAATTAATGGAGGCTAGTGAGAACTTAAGGAGCATGGTCAGCCTATAGTCTGTCATCCTACCCTTGACTTCTTATGACCCAAAAGGAGGTATTTCAACATGGGCCCAAATTTGTCAAGAATTTGAGCAATTTTTTTTCTTGTTTTTTCTTGAGATCGGATGGAATGTAATCGTACGATCTCGTATTTCACATCAAGAGTGAGCACCTCAAAAAATTTCAGATTATTTGACCGTATAGTTGAAAAGATACTTAAGTTTGAAGTTTTATTTGGGTTATTGAAAAAACAGGGCAGCGCACTTTGAAGGAGCATATCTTATTATAGAGAATATTTTGAAATGATGGCCCTTTTTGCACTTAGTGAAAGACAAGAGAGTTGATATTGCTCATGTAAATTTCACAACATTTTGGTCATTCTACAATTTTGGTTGGAGCTTGAATGGGTTCCTTGAGCTCCTCACAATTTGCCCTATTTGAGGTGGGCTACAATTGCATTGCTTGACTGAATTTTTAGTCTATGCCCAAACATAATTCCAAAACATGAGCCGTGAACCAAACTACAATGTTCAACTTTAGAAAATTCCGCAAGGTAGAGTTTGACTTAGAAAAAGACAAAACTATCGCCATTGGATTTATAACGCATTCTATTGCCTAGGAATAATTTTTAGTGAAAGAAAAATTCAAAAATCTGAAAACGGGGAGCTCAAAGGAAGGGGCAATGATCAAAAAAATGCTCACTTGGGTCATTAGGGGTGGGCACATCCCAAATTGCACCTTGCCTAAAATTGCCATCATCATTCTTTGTACATCTCTAAAATTAGTATGCATGTACACTAAAAAAACAATTTTAGAACATCTACCAAAAAAACTTTGACCCTCCGTAACTTTGCATACAGGATCCAAATGTCGCGTTCTTTGGTGTGTCAAACTTCCTACAACTTGCCAACAAGAATGTGGCAAAATTTAATTAGTGTAATAATTATTATTTGGCATAATGGCAAAAAGTGGCGGTTGGAGGTACCTCTTTAAATGAGAATTGAAAGTTTGAGAGGCTAAATTTGAATTTCAAATCTTTTTGAAATGGACACGATGTAGCTTGTTTAAACGACCAATCAACGATGAGCTTCTTGCCCACTTGAGGGCCATGGGCAACCTCAAAGCCATTGTTCAAAGAATTTGCAAAACTACAAGTTCAATTGTGGTTCAAAATTCAAGACTTAGTTTGATAGAGATACATCTTGTGAAGACAAAGTGAATGATACCAAAGAAGTTTACATGAAGTTGAGTATTAGAAGAGCTCTCTTAAAGATTCTTTGGAAACCTAATTCCTCAAGTTAGGGTTGTCATTTAAGAATTAAGTTGAAGTGTCCCCTATACACTCTGAAATTTGCCCTTCCAAATGAATATCTAATTTTTGAACAATTTATTATTAGGACTTGATTTTTTATAATTATAATTTCACTCAAAAGAAATTTATACACATACAAAAAAATAATAATTTAGATACTCAACAATGAAAATAATCTATTTCAAAATTAGATAAAAGTCAAAAATTATAGAGGCTTCAACAAACCATAACTATCAAAACACTTTGCACTCTAAATTTGGCCACGGTCATAGTTGAAAACATACAAAACTATCCCATTATTTACATACAATTTATATATTGATATATCTACATCTTTAAGTTGAATTCAAATTGTATAAGTTATTTTCTCAATTTGTAGAAGGGATTGTTTCAAAAAATGGTATGCTTGTGGAGTCTTCTCAAGCACTTGACTTTCAATGTTTGTTCTTAGATCTTGAAGCAAATCTTCAAGATATTAAACGTATAGACCTTTTCAATTCAGTATCTAATGTGCCTTGAAAACTTGAAAAATTTCTCAAAGGAAATGTTTTAATGTTGTTTGAAACTTATGGTCTAGCTATTATCACATTATATATTAAATAATATATAATTATAATGAACACTATGATGTTCAATTCTATAGTACACATATTGAGAAGTTTTTATATAATATTAAAGATTATTTGTATTTAATATGATTTTTCTTCACTTTCTTCAAAAATTCAAGATAAGTTGAAATCACAAATCTTTTGTAAGCCATCAAGTTTTAGATTTTTGTTTGATGATTACATCTTTGAAAAAGAATTTAATCATTTGTATGTAGTGGCATAATGGAGTAAAAACATCAAAGGGATAAGCACATAATTATAAACTCCTTCCATGATCAACCCTCAAATGCCATGTGACCAGTTTTTATCCATAGGGGGATAAACTTTTGTTGATGGCTATATCAAGTCACCATGCCCAAATCCATATATTCACACTATTTATTGCCTCTACATATTGATGCCCTAACTTTTTTTTAAATGATTAAAAATTGATCACCATATAATGTGTGTTTTTTGCAACTTCTAAATTTTTTTGCTATTCATCTCAATTTTGAACACAAAACTAGTTCTAAAAATTTCAGCTCAACTAATAAAATGAAGTTTATTGAATCTTCAATTTGAAATATTAAAAAAAAAATTAATCAATTAGAAATAGATTATACTATTGCAATTTGAAGTTTAAGTGTATAGTCACCACTATTCATTATCTACATACTGAATAATATAAGAATTTGGATTATATAACATACCCTACAAAGTAATGAACCAAATATAATGCAAATTTTAAATATTTATCTCATATTTAATATGATATTTCTTCACTTCTTTATAAAATTCATAGTGATTTCAAATCTTCACAAAAGCAGATTCAGAAATTTTGTGACTTATTGAAGTCATGTGATTTTATTAGAATTTTTATTTATTCAATTAGAATGGCCAAATGAGGCTAAAAGTTGGACATTGTTTGAAACTTTATAAATTGACTCTAGGCCACCCACGGGGATTAAGGTAATTGCAATTAATTGTGGCTTGATTATAAGACATTCTATGTAGATGCATGCCTAAATTGCAAATTTTTTATTCTTGATAACATTGCATCCCATTAGATGGTTTTTGAGGCCTCAAGAAGACCATGAGTCCCAAATTGTAGGGAATGTAGAAACAACACCAAATTAATAGTTTAATATGGTCAAGAGACTACTATGCCAAATAATCATGTTTATTAAAAAATAAAAAATAAAAAATATTATTATTATTATTTAAATTTGAATTCTTTTAATTATTATTTTTAGTTTAAATTTTTATTTTTATTTTTATAAATTTAAAAACTTTACTAGCGCTGGAGTGGTTCACAAATGTAGAAACAACTTCAAAACAGTCTTTCAGATGCTTCATATCTCCCCTAATGATTTTTGGTACACTTATTTTCAATACATTGAAAATTCCTAGTTTATTTATACAATGTCCAAAAAATTCATAGAAAAGGAATCCTAAATGGGCTCATGCCAATTTCCAATAAGATCCACCATAATTTTAGATAGTTTAAGAAAATACTCATTTGAAAATACTTATTTGGATTATTTTACATGCAATTATTATACTTCAGTTTAAATTATCTTTAAGCATGTACGTTGAGGGTTCCTAAAGAAGCAATGATGTTTCTTAGTACTAAAATAACTATCACTACTAAAAAATTAAATATCTGGTTCAAATGGATTTTTTTTAGATGTATGTTGATTTGGACAATTAATTAGGACATTTGGCTTGGACAATAATCAACACTTCTATGTTGATTTTATTTATGGATTTTGTCAAATTTAAAATAAATTATTATTATTCCATGTGGACCACCACATAGCCAATACCCACCATTTAGACACCATATAGGCAAAACCGGCTATGCAAGCAGGATTGACATGTTGGCAAATCCACTTAGTAGGTAGGACTACCACATCACCAACTGTCATGGCTGCCAATGGGGTTTGAATCTACAACCACATAATTAATTAAAGTTTTGAAAGTAGATTCTACACTTTTAATGTTAAAAATTCAACACTTTCTGCACAATAATTCAATATATTTAGCAAATGAACTTTGAATGCCACTTACCTCAATGTTTGTAGAGAAGAGAAGACAAACTCTTTATACAAGTGGGTGGTAGGAGGTAAGACAATCCATCTGGGATATGTAAATTGGGACTCAATCGCTCATAGTTAAGTCAAAAGTAGGAATTGTTGTTAAAAAACTTTGAACTAAGTTAATGTGTAAAATCAAACTAACTTTCATCTCCAAAACTCTGTTTGATATTTAATTTTAGTTTTTTAAACCCGTAGTTTATTCCAAAAAATGAACCAAGAACAAACGGTGAAAAGCTAAGGGTTGCGCCTTGGAGAATGAAAAATCACAGAAAATAAAAATAAAAAAAGATTACATAAAGGTTCCACAATTGGGGTTCCTAAAATGCCAAACGATGACTCCACCATGTTTAGAGCCAAAAATCAAAGTCCGGACACTAGAAGAAAAACGTATCCACCACAACTAGCTAAAATGCGACTAAGTGACCTATACAATTATCCTACGATTGTAGCCTTTTTTATTTGCACCAAGTCTTGCTTCATTGTTTTATATCATTAGTACATTGTTTTAATTGCAAAATAGTTGTAGAATTAATTATTAAACATTGTTTTAATTGCAAAGCAGTTGTAAAATGAAGTATATACATTATTTTAGTTGCAAAGCAATCATAGAATGAAGTGTAGGATTAGGAGAGTTGTTACAAAGTTCAAATTTAGAATGAATGGAGCTATTTTCCATCCAATATTCATCACAATTGTCAATGTAGACTAATTTACACTCTATGATATCTACTTTGTTGGTTTGCAATTACAAAAAATGACTAGGAAATGACGGTAGTCGTTTCATAGGTAATTTGTAGTAATTTCTTACTTGTTTCGTAGTTGTGTTCTAGTCGTTTTGTAGTTGTTTTCTAATCATTTTCAAAGTCATTTTTTGATTGTCTTGTATCAATTGTTCCATATTAATCATCAAGAGTACCATTAGACTTGATACATAAGACTTATAAGTAATTGTACACTTATGTAATGAATTATATGAATAGAATTCTAAAATTTCAAGAGTTTTTAAATTTTTACAATCTCTAAATTTCTACATTTTGTAGATTTTAACCCCTAAAGGACCATTTGTCCCCTTGGTGGACAATTTGGGTCTGGGTAGGTTCCTATTGTCTTAATTTGAAGTTAAATTTTTTGAGATTTTTTGAGGTTGTATAGTTTTGCAAGAGCTTTGTGGATATATAATTTTTGTTTCAATTGGATGCTTGATGAAGAAGTTATGTCACAAGGAGCAAGAAATGGAGATTGGTGGGTAATTCAAAAAAAAATTACAAAAGGTCAAAATATATTTTTTTGAATTTTTTTCATCTATATGTGAGGCTTTGATTCATTCTATTTGGACTAGAGATGAGAAAGTTATGGACAATCCTAAGAAAAAAAAAATTGTCCGACTTTGAATGCTAATAGCTTCCAATTCATATGGTCAAATTTGATGAAATTTTTACTACATGATCTCAGACAAGTTAAGTACAATATCATACTATTAAATTTCAATTATTATTATTATTATTATTATTTTTTTCTTAAGTGAATGCAACAGAAGTGGTAGTTTTGAGTGGTTTTTGACAGAAAACACCCTCGGGGCTTTAGGGGTTAAAATCTACAAATTCTTCAAGTTGCAAATAAGTCATAAACAAGTTGCAAATAAGTCACTGATAAATTGCAATAAAGTCACCAACAAGTCGCAATGAAGTTATAGATGAGTCACAAACAAGTTATACATTAATTGCAAATAAGTTGCCAATAAGTTGTACAACTCATCGATTAAGTGACTGACCTCACATGGCAGCAAATACCATATAAGCAACCACATCAAAAGAGTTCATCAACAAAGTTCTAAGTAAGCTGCCAAATGAGAAACAACCTCGTTTTGCCTTACAACTATGAGATGACTAGAAAACTTTTCCACAATGACTAGGGTCCTCTAGATTCTTACCAATGGCAAATGTTCAATGCAACTTAAAAAACCATTGTTCTTTATAATGGCAAACCTTCCCGAGTTTTTTCTAGCGGGAGCCAAACATGATCAAATCTACAAAAAAACTTATCATATTTCCCGAGGTACTTATCGAGAAGGATGGAAGTTTGGTACCATGCTATCTGTCCATGACCAAGAGTCGCTTCCCAAATTAGTTGTTTCAGCTTCGTCTAGGACATCTTGGTTGAACATCCAAGCATTTCTATTAAGCCAATAGAGCCGCACCATTAAGCCTCAAATAAGGGACCAAATTGTAGATCAAGCTCGTAGTTTGTTTAGGGAGACTTTAGCTCAACATACACTATTGCTAGGTGACTTTGTGCCAAGAGACACCAATCTTTGAAGGTTTTTGCGGTAGGTAAAGAATTGTCAAAGCAAATTACCAATCCAATTGAGAAGGGACACATCCATTTGAGATTTTGAGACTCCAATCAAAAGTTAAGGTCAAATTTTAGAGAAGGGCTGGAAGGGACATTTTTTTTAACAATTTCAAACATTCTCTATGAAATTTGTCCATAACTTTTGATTGGAGGCTTGAAATCTCAAACGAATTTTGACAGATGAATTTTGGCTTTATTTCACAACATTTTTTTGTTCAAAGTTTTTTGAAAAAAATTATTTTATTATGCCAAAATGAAGTCTGAAATTCTACTTTGCATACAATTCTTGCATTTTGACAATGAGTAGTGAAGCTCTCGTCTTCAAATTTTCCCATATCCTTTGAGGGTTCGTGAAGGACAACAGATTTCATTACAAAAAAGACCTCTCTACCTTACATACTCACTAAATGTAAATGAAGTAAGTCCTTCACCTTGCCAATTTAAAAATTACTCGATGGTAAATAGTCATTGGACTTTATTTTGGACTTTCTACTAATATTGGACATTTTCAATTTTTACAACATCTTGGTGGTTTAATTTTTTGCTAAATTTGACAGTTTTTCCATTTCATTTATTTATTGGATTACTTTTAAATAATTATTTTCCACTGACCCGGACCTACTACTACAATATGTCGTAAAATAAAAATGATGTTTAGAGGGTTAATGAATCAATTGAGTAAATTTTATTTTTGGTCAAATCAACAAAATTATCTTGATTAATTTAGAAGATTGCCAAATCAAATGAGCCCACTTTTTTTTTGGTCGCAATCAATATAAATGCATTGATCTTTTGTTAATTAGGGCCCTGTTTCTTTATAGTGTATATCCAACTTTGCCCCTTTGTCAAAGTTGATCTCTACTATTGGATGGAAAATCATCAAGAAGAGCACTTTAAATGCTGAGTAGTAGAAGTGTACCACCTTAATCCCTATAATTTTTTTAATTCCAAAATAATTTGATGGTATTTAAGGCATCTCAAGTAAAATACTAAATTTTGGCTTTTACTCTCATTTTTTTTTGAGATTGGAAAATCAAACAATCTTTTAGGAAATCTATTTTTTACAAATATACAATTATTGGTTAAATATTATTTGGCTTATTTAAAAAAAAATCATATTTCTTCCTAACTTGAGTCTCTATTAAAACCTAAAGTCTTTAGATCATTCTTTTTTCAAAGGTAGAATTTTAGTTATGGGGCTCAAAAGCTTGACAATGTAACATTGTCAAAAGCTTGGGCAACCTTGAAAAAACATTGTGTTCTCTTTGCTCAGTCATATCTCTTACATACATTACTTTACATTCTAAAAAATTAGACAAGCCCCTTGTACTAGTCAAGAATGAGATTATATAGTTACAAATTCTACAAAGAGGATAAATAATGATTTTTATACCTATTTTTAGAAGATGCAATTTTGAAACAATTTCAAGAAAATTTAAAAAAAATTCACCAAAGGAACTTTAGGGATTAAAGTGAAGTTGGAGGTGATATATGATCCGATTTATAGCAATGTGGAAGTGGTAGTTGTATATCAAGAAAATGATTTTTGATAAAAAAAAAAATTCAATCTATCCTATGATTGGACTACATTTTGATACTATGAATATTTTTTACTTATTGTGCATCAAATGGGTTTGGAATTCACTTAGATAATACTTATAGCCTCCTACAACCTTCTCCTTTTTTAATCCCTAAAGTCCCAAGACCTTTTTCCATAAAAACACACTCAAAACTACCAATTCTATTGCAAAAAACTAAAAAACTTATAATTTTTTGGAGGGATGTTTAACTATATGACTGTGTATAAGACTACTATAAGAATGTATAGAAGAAATTTTAGAAACTTTCACCACATAGAATGCAAGATATTTGTGCTTAAATGAAAAACATTTTTTTAAGCACGTTCCATGAGACCGTGACTAGATTTATAACTTTGATTATTTTTAATTTAAAAACTTTGCACTCAAAATTTTGATCTTAAAAATTTTCATGTCGAAGATTTGAGTTGAAAGACTAAGAAAAAAGAATTAAAAAAAATCCTACTTTGTTGATAACTTTAAAATGGAATTGGAATACACTAATCTCCAATGGTGAGATTGTTCTAGCAAGCATACTTAACCTCGTGGAACTTTCTTGGGAACTTTTAAAAATTGAGTTTAAAAAAAGAATCAAATATGTTGTTGTTGTTTTTAGAAGTTTTTATAATTGCCCACTGAACAAGAAGCTCTATAAAGTGCTCATCACTAATCAAAATGGAATGAATCAATGCCTTCCATACAAACAAAATTAGAATCTTTGAGAAAAAAATAAATTTAATTTCAAGTTGTAGTGGAATTTTTTTAGCTACCAGTCTCCTCCTTTTGAGCTTACTACGACATAACTTTTGCTCCTTGGCCTTTATTGCAATAAAAAATCATTTTTTTTGGAAAGCTAATGTATTTTTCTATCTCAAATTTTTTTTCCTCAGAAAATCACCTCAAAAATTGAAGTTATACAAGCCTATTCAAAATCCATTTTTATCCCTCGAGGGGGCCTTCTGGACTGTAGGGGTTAAATTTTCATATCTAATTAATTCCATCTCCAAAACTTATTTAGCCACTTGCATTTTATTTTTTATCAAAGTACTTGCCAAATAATGTGCAAAAGAGCATCCTATTTTTTTATGTGCATGTGCATGGCACCACAGGGCTTTATATGATTGATATTAGTGTTTTAATTAGTTACTTTATAATGAAGGAAACGAAGGACGATGCATATGCAAACTACGTGTAAGGTTATATTATGTACATCCTACCCGGAGTGCAACTAAAATGCAGTATATATATTTGATGAATAAAATTTGCTATAGCTGTCATCGTACTTGTTCCCAATGATGAGCTGTAATATCACGGGGCCCTGACATGGGGTTTTCAATGAGAACCTCCGTTTGTTGTCGTCCATTGTCCTCCACCGCAGCCCGGTTGTCTGCGGCAGGTGTCAAGATGGATAATATGAACTGAAATAGAAAGTTTGGAAGATGTGCAATGGCATAACCCAAAGGACAACCCCAAAAGAAAATTACCACATTGATTAATTTGTTGTCAATCATAAGGTGGTATGGTAGAACCACTCATAGTCGACCACTTAAGCAATTCTGCATATGTTATGGAGTAGTAGAAGGCAATGTGAATTTACAACTCTGTAAGAAGATAGAAATGATGGGCAATTGGGCATTGCCAAGTTTTCATGATTTTTTTCCTTAAATTGAATTTACTATGAATTTTGGAAGTGAAAAGTTGGCCTCAATCCATACTCAAGATATAGAGTCTTCTAATTTTGACCATTCCATAACTACTTTCCCACTCATTGCTCCATACTTTCTTGCTCACTAAATGAGGACATGTGTTATGACTTTATAGTACCAACCTTGCAAAAGAAAAAAAATCACATTCCAAATTATGGTTGGAATATGTACCAACCTCGGTTGGAAATAGCTGCACCCTATAGGTTGGGTATTGATGGCCAGTTGGTTATGGGTGGTTCTATTGTAGATCAACATATTACCACCTTTGCTATATAGGTACACTTTGGAGAAGCTCTCTAAGCTTATTTTTTTATTTGTGAATTCACATGTTTTTTTTTAGAGATTGAAAAAAGTTTGAGAGAATCCATTTGCAAGTAGAATGAAGACATTCCAACAAGAAAAAAATTCTATGATTTTGCAAAGTTTGAGGAGATGAAATTGGTCAGTTAAGTGTATGTACACCCTTGCTAAACCACATGTTGACATGTCTCCTCTCTAAGTACATGGTCGTGATGCTAACGGGGTGCTAAGGTTGTGGTAGTAGGTAGATGATTGATGGGAATGGAAGGGTCTAATAGATGTTGGAATTGGGTAACTGATGGCACTAAATTGGTCTACCTTAGTTGCTTAAATTTGCTTAAATTTTGATGTGCTATGGTTCAAAAATGAAAAGAGCGTTCCATGGTATTATTCAACAATGGAAGTATGGTATTTTTAGAATTCATACAACAAAAATGATGTATTCATTAACATGAAGATCATAATTGATGAAGAAGACTATTTATAATTTGACTCACTTTCATTTAGTAGAGATGCTCATTTTGTGTTTCAATGTTCTTGCTCAATTTTGTACTATTGAATTTCAAAAACAATTTATATAGTCTTTTTCTTCATTTTTCTAAAAGTGGTAATTTTAGACAATTTTTGCTCAAACTATAAACCCATCTTAAAGGGGTTAATATTAAATCTTTAACAATATTTTTTTTGATATATATTCTATAATTATTTTTGACAACATGCATATATTGATTATGAAATATGGACATGTTGAACAGTTGATGAAGTGACAGTTTTGGATCCTTTATAGTTTAAATTATTTGTTATGACGGGGAACTCTAATGTATTTTAACTTCGTCTAATGATTATTGCATCTACCATGCATCTATTTCCACATATTTAAAATAATATATTGTATCAATTGTTTATACTTTATCTTGCAACAAAAATAATATACTAAAGTGATTAAGGTTCACACTGTGATGACCTAGTACAAATCCCTTCAAAATGTTGATTCTAGCTTTTAGATAGAAAATAATATCAAAAATGAAAAATACTAAAAGACAATAAGAAGGATGTAATATCTATTCCATATTAGATCTACCTAGTGACGTAGTATATGCATACAGACTCCTACAATCTTTACCTTGAAAAAGTTATATCATATCCATTATGCCTTCAAAATCTAACATGACTTAGCTTACTTGCATTTTGGTTTCCAAGCATTTGTCAATACTTAAAATTTCTTCTCTTGCATATCATTTCTATGATGCCATAGAGCTAATAATATTTGTTTTGGTATAGTTACCTTACCACCTAACAAAGTTGGAATTTGGCATTGATTTGAAAACTTGAGAAGTATCCGGCCATAGTTCAAACTGCTCTCATAGACAAACATTGTTGTGGTAGTTTTTCTTAACCTTTGAACAACAACCCAAATTCAAGAAATTGGATTTTTAGATAATTTTTAGGAAAATTCCTCCAATACTCACATGGATGGAGACTTCTTGGTATCATTCTCTTTGTCTTTACAAGATGCATCTATCAATCTAAGTCTTGTGTTTGAAATTACAATTTAAACTTGTATTTTTTGCATTAGAAAATTTGATAATTTTTTTTGAATAGTTACTTTGAGCTTATCCAAGGCCTTGAGGAGGGTAGAAGCTCATCATTGATTAGTCATTAGAATAAGCTCCATGATGCCCATTTGAGAAAGATTCTACAATCCAAGTTTGGGTAGCATTCCAAGGACCTCAAATGTCTTTTTATACTCTATTTCAAGTTTAATACCTTTATAGCCAAATCTTACCATTTTCATCAAATTTTCTCTTGGCACTTCAAAATTATTGTGAATTGCATTGTTGTCAAAGGTTAGGTGAAAGATTGTAATTTTTTGGACATTAGATGTTTTTTGTGGATATGGAAGGGTTGTTCTACACCCATTCCCTATGTTGTGAACTAGCCATTGATGGGCAAAATAAAGAATAATAAATAGAAAATAGAAAACAGAAAATATTTAAAAACAACAACTAATTAACTATTATTATATAACGTGGCAATTGCTCTACCACCTCAGATTGTTGTTGTGGCCAAGTTCCCACTGTTCAAGAACTCGGAAGAACTCATGTAAAATAGATTTAGCATTCAAACCAAGTCATTTCATGTTTTTTGGACATAAATGGAATTAGTTCTGAATTTTTGAAGTTGAAACAAAGTGGTTACTAAAAGCAACCACTTGCTAAAATGTACAATATTAGTAACATTGAAGAAAACAAAATGTACCTTTGTGCCATGATCACTTTAGAACACAATCGCTTTTTATCTTCTCAATTTGTAGGCTTGCATTTGAAATAAAAATAATGTGCATTTTGGAACCGAGAAAATTTTATTTTAATCCCACAAGTCCTATGGCCATTTTTATGTTAAAAAACTCTAAGATGTTTTGAAAGCTCTAAGATGGAATTGAAACACACTAATCTCAATGGTGAGATTGTTATAGAAAAAAAACTAAGCCATGTGCAACTTTCTTTTTAGAAAATTGTCAAAATTGAGTTCAAAAACAGATTCAAAACATTATTTTCTCAAGTATTTGCTAAAATTGCCCACAAAATAATAAGCTTCATAAGCTTCAAAACTTTCACATTAATTATCAAATGGATTCAATCAAATCTTTTGCCATAGACAAAAATATAATCTAAAAGAAATAAATTAAAAACATTTATATTTTAAATTTTTGTTTTTGTTGCAGTGATGTTGCCCGCACTTGCCTATTTGGGGCTTATTGTTATTGTGGCATAACTTATGCTCTCGTGCACCAATTGAAATAAAAATTATATTCTCATCAAGCTAATCAATTTTACTATCTTGGAAGAAAAGATTAAAAAAAATCTTGCCAAAAATTGAGATCATAGGTACCAACCCAAACCTTCAAGAGTCTCATGAATCCACTCTCATGACTTTAGACGTAAACTCATTAATTTTGACTATTCATATTGTGATCTTTCTAAAGTAGGAGGCTCAAAATCCACTTGGGCATTAAAAATTGTCCCTATAATTAGAAGTAAAATGGACATGAAGTGGTCTCTAAATTGACCTCTATAGTCATTGAATGGATGAAGGGAAAATGTATTATTTATTTCAACAATGAATCATTCTCCTTGTTTTTTTCATTTTTCTTTACAAATTGCAAGTCAATAGTTTATGAAAGACCTAGGGTCATTAATAGGTGCCTATAGTGCAACTCACTTGAAAATTCATAAGTAATTCAATAATGTTTCGAAAAATATAAAACCACTTGTATTACATTCCACATCTATTTGTCTGAAAAATGCACTAAAAATATCCTCATTCAATTAAAATGCATGAAAAAGACAAACCAACCCTTAAATGAGCGGTATTCAAGCCTCCAACCTTATATAACATTGTACTATGTATAAACCAGGAAATGGCCCTCTCCATGCTAGAAAGGTTTTATGCTCTGTTTAATATTTGGGAGGGATTATAAGGCAAAATTGCCCAATCCCACCATCCACCCAATTCCGCGCATCTACAAGATCCTCCCATTTGCATCAATGGCCCACCTATTACCACAATCTTACCAACCCTTTATCATGATGGCAATGCACTTGGAGACTGGACATATCAGCC
Source organism: Antitrichia curtipendula (assembly GCA_951230915.1). Lineage (NCBI taxonomy): Eukaryota > Viridiplantae > Streptophyta > Bryopsida > Hypnales > Leucodontaceae > Antitrichia > Antitrichia curtipendula. The sequence continues at coordinate 5,341,664 of OX579636.1, read as the reverse complement.
CATACTTTAACAAGGGTCTATTCCCCTTTTAACATTTTAGCTTTGAAAATCACAAAAAAACACTCTTTGTCGAAATAAATGTCTTCATTCTTTTTGCAAATGACTTCTCTCAAATTTTTCAATCTCTAAAAAATATGGGAGCTAACAAGTAACTTCTCCAAAGTAATTAGATAGCTAATGTGTGTGGTAATGGGTTGATCTACTTAGGTACTCGTTGAAGAATATAAATAGTTTCGCAATTAAAAGACGATTTTGTTCACTGTTAGGGGTCCCCCTTTTCAAGGATGCAAAAAGGAACCAACCTCGGCCTCATTGGTAAATAATAAACAATGTTATCTAAGGTTAAGGCGAGTTAGTGAGTTCCTGTTCAATGTTTGACCATTGAAACAAAATTCAACATTCAATTAATGTGCATGCAAATATAGACTGGATCTTTGTATCCATGTGGCCATATCCATGTCCTTGGCTTTACTCCTACAATGGTAAGCTACTAACTTACCCATAGCTAATAGAAGAAAGTGTAGTTAGTTACTGGTAAGTTACGCAGACTGACGGGTATCCGTGACTTTGGCACAAGTGTCTATGATAACTTAAGGTAACATGCTCTTAAAGCGACCATTTTAAGGGCCAGTCCGCCTTTTTCACAAGCTTCTGTGGTCAGAAATATTTTTAGATCATTTTTTTCAGAGAAAGAAAAGCAGACATGGAACCTATCACAAGTGGTTTTGTATTTTTCCAAGCATTTTTGAATTACTTATAAATTTTAAAGATTCAGTGCATAGGCACCTATTTGTGACCATGGGTCTTTCAAAATCCGTCCACTTGTAACTTGTAAAGAGATGAATGGAAAGCAAAGACTAAGACTGGCTCTTGTAATAGAAAAATAATTTTTTGTCTATGCATTCAATTGCTAAACTGGTCCATTTAACCCCAAAATGACCGTGGAAATTCCTGAGCTTTTACTAATTTGTTCTAAATTGAATTAAAAGCCAACATTTGATAAGTTGTATCAATTTTTTTGAGAAATCAGATTTTTGAAGCTAAAATTAAACTTTAAAAATAATTTATCAAAATTATAAATTACAAAAAATAGTAGTTTGGTAAGGTTTTATTTAACTTCACAAATTGGTCAAGGACACATTCTGTCCTCAGGGTCCTTTTGGGGTTAAGGATCACCCCATCTCCATTCTCCACCTAAAAATAGGTGCGGTTTGAAGAAGATGGGACACTTTTAGAGCACACTCCCTTACTTGCCTTGGATGTTTTGATGTCCACCAATACTTTATTTTGGGGTACCGCAAAAATCAATCTTTAGTGGGTGGGGGTGGTGGATTTATTTACATCCATTGACTTGAATGAAAAAGCATGTATTCACCTAAAAGTGTTTAAATTCATGTATAATGGAGCAATATTGTATGTAAATTTTGTGTTGTGGTACTTGAGTGATTTCATTCATTTGAAAAGAAGAGAATTTGTTGTCAAATAATCCTTCTAAAAAAATGGCTAGCTTTTGAACAATTAATCTTTAAATGTTCAAGGCTTTTTTTCCAGCTTCTAGGAATTCACTTTGAATTGAACAAAAAGCCAACATTTTAATAAGTTGTATCAGTTTTTTTTTAATTGTAATCGTACAAATTCAAACTAGACATATTAGTGATCATGTAGGAAAAGAAAGCACAATAGTATCACCCATGAAAGATTATAATGTTTAATTGTAAGGTTGTTAAAACTATGAAAGTGGTTTGAAGTTTTCAAATCCTTGTTTCACATATCAAATCTAAAAGTTGGTCACCAATTTTTTTTGAGGATAAAGGGCCTAACATGCATAACCCCAATAAATTTATGGCTTTTCAAAATCTACTCTATTGTTCTTTTAAATGAATTTCTAATGTGATTTTATCCAAGATCTAGTGTATTTGAGGCTCATTTCTAAGTGCCCTCAATACCAAGGAAAGTCAAGATTGCAATGGACATCCTTGCACAAAATCTTGAATAGAAAAACCATAATCAATCATTTTCTAAATCGGATTTTTGATGTTCAAATTAGACTTCATAAATAATTTTTCAAATATATAAAATACTAGAAAATAGAAACTTGGTTAGGTATTAAATAACTTCAAAGTATTGTTGACATCAAAATATAATGCCTCAAGCATTTAGGGATTAATTGCCCCTCAAAAATTAATGTACACCATACGAGACCTGTTTTTAAATCAAATTTGTTGCACAACAAACTAGAGGACATCTTTTTTTGGATAACTTGAATGAGAATATCATGCCAATATTCTACAATGTTTTTTTTATGTCCTTATAAAAATAAATTGCAAAATAACTTTACAAACATTTTAGCATCCACTTTTAGAATTATTTTCTATTGATCATGCCCACCAAGTATGGCAACAACACTAGCATGTGAGCCTAGAAATGCAAGCCTAGGAGCCTTGAGCCTAGGTGTGAGTAGATTCTCTACAACTATTGAAGGTGCCTATAATATGAGTACCTATTTTGTAAATCCCCTATAACAATGGAAGGTGCTTATAACATAGGTATCTATAATATAAATATCCTATAACCATAGAAGGTGCTCATAACATAGACACCCCTATAATATAAAAATTATATAACCATGGAAGGTGCCTATAAGAGAGGTACCTACAATATAAGAACCTAGGCTCCAAGGCTCAACCGTGCTAGGTATGCCACCAATAATTGACTTTTTGAAATTAATAGTTTATTTATATGTTGTCCCATAAATATATACTGAGAAAATCTAGAGGCTTTTTTCCTTCACTAATGAAATCAAACAAAAATTAAGATGGCTTAATAAGTTAACACTTAAACGCCCAAGTTGTCTCCTCCATCCAAAATCACCTCAAAATTGCCCTCTTTGAAACGAAAGTCAGTTTTCTTTTAGAATTCTTTTTTGAAAAATCTAATTATAGAATCTTGTTTGACACTATCCAATTATTCTACCCTCCAATTTTCAAAGGCCTTTACCACACAAATTTTGAAATCTCTTCAATCAAAATTTAGTTTTTGAAACAATTGTCATTTTTTTCTCGAGCAAAATGACTTCAAGGGTCCATATCTTATACATTTCATAAAAGAAGTTTTTTTTTACCATATGCAATTATGAATAGTTAAGAACATGCATGTTAGTTTTTACAAGGATTAGAGCAATGGAAGATAATTTTAGAGCCTTGCATTACATTGGTAAAACAAAAACAAAAACTTGACTATGCTCGTTTACTGTATGCTTCAATCAATCAAAACCCTGTCTACTTACACATCTATGGAATTTTTTTGAGGAGATGGTCTTTGATTGGCTAGGTTTCTCTTCCAAAACAATCCCCAATGACCATGTCTTGGAGTGATTGACTTTGAAAAATCACCCCAAATGAATTTTTTATCCAAATAAAAAAATTGGTCTCTAAAAAGATAATTAGATGGACTAAATGAGAAAAATACGAAATTAAAAAAAAAGACAAATTGGGTTCCGGATAACCCTTGAAGAAGTTGGAAAGTTGGAAAACTTCTAAAACAATTCTTTTATCTAGTTGAAAACCAGAAGAGTTTCATCTACTTTTCTTTTATTGAACTTTGTTTGATGTTTAACTCAAAAAATTAGGTCAATTTTAGCTTTTCTTTAGTTGCATCCTACATCATGTTAGTTATATAGTTACTTGCCAAATTTTAGAAGTAGAAGAAGAATTTTGCAAAAGGTGCCGAAATTGTCAGTATTTATTCAAGGACCATAACATTTGATGTGAGCATCTGATTGGAAATTATTTTACATTATCATGAAAGGGGTGAATGACTCCATCTTGAATCAAAAATTCAAATACATTAGTTAATTTTTGACTTCATACACACCTTCTTGAAATTAAAATCTTTGCCAACCAAATACTTTGTCCTTAATGGGTTAAACATAAAACATTATTTTTACATTTATACGTAGTGTTAAAATAGATCATAAAGAGATAAGGATATGAAAGTTTGACTACAATATATGATCATAGGTTTGGTAATTTGACTCATTAAAAATATTGCGGTGTTGTGAAGTCTAAAATTGCTTCAAAATACTCGTACACAAAGCAAGGCTAAAATCTTCATCTATATTTATTCTTAAAAATATTCAACTATAAGGTACTTTAGTTAATTTTTTGAATTCCATCCTTCCCAAATTTTAGAGTGAAAACCTCTATCAATTGCAAATTCAATGCTCCCAAATTCCAAGCAATAGTCTTTTTCTAGTCCTTCCCAATGATGAAGTTTTCTCTTTCAACATTTAAAGAAAAAAAACAAGTGTGTCCCATAAATCTTATCAATAAGTTGAAAAGTAAGTTGAAATATTTAACCAAAAAGGCTTTCATATTCATCTTTAAGAGAATTATAAAGTGGAATGTAGTATTGGATAAATGAAAAGAATAATATGCTAATAACTTTTATAAAATTAAGAATGATCAATTTTAATGGTGAGAGTGATATAGTCAAATAATAAATATACTTTTTATTTTTTTTCATTTGAAAATTTTCAAAAAAAAATTCAAAAAAAGTTTTATATGTTTTTCAATCTATATTGATTGCAAATTAAAACTCTTCATAACTTTAACATCGTCATTTGAAGTGAAAAGGTTGAAAAGTAAATTTTATAAATACATATATAATCAAATATGATTAATTGAAAGGTATATTTTTAGCTACCTAATATGACAATGAATTATTAGAAAACTTATAACTTTTGCAATGTTTGTTGGAATGACATAAAACATAGCTTCACATGTAGATCATGATGATTAGCATCCATCTAAAAGACTTCATGTAGACAATCAAAATAATGAAGTTAATTGGGGCTATTCAAGTTTTCAAAAAATAAAAAGTGGTTATTTTAATCACTTAAAGGATTACATAGTTAGAAGCCTAACACCTTCTAAGAAATGAACTCCTAAGACCATCTAAATAATCATTTTTGAATAGTTTTCATTATTAACCTAATTTAACTTCTAAATGCCTAAGGGAGGTCCTCCCTCCATGTCAATATCATCTTCAAATTGTTGTTTTTGAAATGGAAGTTTGACTTTTTTAGAATTATTTTTTGAAAAAACCTAATCACAAGATCTTCTTCATCCCTACCAAATTAGCCTACTCTCTAATTTTCAAATATATTTTGATTATACAAAATTTGAGATTTCTTCTATCAAAGTTCAATTTTTATAAAAAAAACACGTTTATTTTTCCTAGGCAAAATGACTTCAAGTGTCCATATTTCAATTTTTCACAATAGAAGACTTTGTTTTTTTTGACCAAATGCAATCATGAGTAGTTAAGAACATGCATGTCAATTTTCACAAGGATTAGAGCAGTGGAAAATAATTTTAGAGACTTGTATTCAAGTGAAGGACATTGCAAAACAAAAATTTCACTTGATTATGCTCATTTATTTTATGCTTCAACCAATTAAACCATTGTTCACTTGCAAAACCATAATATTTTTTAGAAGGGATGGCCTTTGATTGGCTAGGTTTCTCTTCCAAGACAATATGCAATGACCACTTTTTGGAGTGATTGACTTTCAAAAATCATTGAAGGCAAAACTTTTGTCCAAATAAAAAGTTTTTTGGAAATCAAAAGTTTTTTTGGCTATCAAAAGACAATTTGACAAACCAGATGAGAGAAATATGAAGTTTAAAAATAAAAATAAAAATAATTTTTTTTTTAATTTATAATTTTTTTAGAAATATATATATATATATATATATATATATATATATATATATATATATATATATATATATATATATATATATAATTATTTATTTATTTATTTTTGCTATCCAATTAACTCATGGAGCTAGGCAACAACTATAAAATGATTTATTGGACATTTAGGAGTTAATTATTATTGGATCTTGTTGACAATTGAAAAAAAATTCTAATATGCCTTAGCATTTTTTTTGAGATGACATAAATTAACCAAAGTGCTCATTATAGATGTATTCAAAATTGACTATTAGCTCTTATATTTAGATTAAGTACATTTTTGGCAAGGTTATTGGAACCACTTTTAGATTAGGGCTCTACTTAGAAATAAGGTTACTACTCTTAAAATCAATCCTACAAGCTTTTAAGAAAATTTTGTGTTATTAAGTTGTTTCAATTTTTGTATTATTGAGCCTAATCGTCAATCAAAATAGGACTCCATATTTGCTTAGAATGTATTTCTTGGCCATCACTAAATAAATCATTAATATCACCGCTATATCATGTATATGAACATTCCCTAAAATTCAGAAATATTTTTTTCTTCATTTTTAATGATTTAAAAAAATAAAAATAAAATTCTTTTGCTAATTATTGTTTTATTTATACATGCTATCTGATAGAAGACAATTTGGATAAAATTTTGCTCTAACTGAAGGTAACTTTCAGACGTAGTAATAATTCTTTCATGTGGAAACTGACATCCATGTGACTCCTCTGAAGTCTGAACTAAATACTTCAGCTGACAAACAAAAGATTGATGAGATGGAAAACCAGAGTGTCACAAACTTAACCCTAGAAGGGCTTGAAAGCCCATTGTGGCCATACGGTATATTATGAATACGGTGGCATTTGACCAGAAAAACATTGACCAAATATCATTCAGTACAAAGTAAATTAATGATCACGGTAGTATGTAAATAACAATGTATCACGGTAGTATGTAAACAACAATGTATCACGGTAGTATGTAAATAACAATGTATCACGGTAGTATGTAAATAACAATGTATCACGGTAGTATGTAAATAACAATGTATCACGGTAGTATGTAAATAACAATGTATCATGGTAGTATGTAAATAACAATGTATCACAATTCATATAGTAAATCACAATTGAAGAGTTATAAGGCTAAATATGGGTCGTATAGAGGGACCCCAAGGGCCTTTCAAGGGCTAAGTTACATACTGAAATAACTGAATGACCTTGTACCTTTTTGTGCCGCTTGTGTTTGGGGATTTCACGGGGAAAAAAAACATAGATAAGGAGGGCAGAGACCGACAAGGAGGTACTTTAATTAAGGTAAAAACACCCATACCCAATCATTCAAGAGATTTTGCTACGCATGATTAGTAGGACAAGGGGATGCATATTTTTCCTCCGTAGAAAGATAGGAAATATGGGGACAATAATTTTTCCATAATTTTATTTCTAAAACTAAAATTACTATGTTTTAGGGGAGCCAAAAGTAGTCCAAGTCCATAGTCAATGTTCAAAGTTTTCCAATTCTGATCATTCAAGAATTACTTTCTTGTTCATTACTTCCTACTTTCTTGCTCACTATTTTGGGACATGTGTCATCACCTAATTAGTTTCAACCTTAAAAAGGAAAAAAAAATGCATTTCAAGATTCGTTTGGAAACCTATTCCAGCCATGGTTGGCACAGTACATGTTGGATATGAGATCCTGATTGGGTATAGGTGTTTCTACCTTAATTTATGCAAAATCCCCAATGGAAAGAGGCATTGCATGGGGATGAACAGAAGGAGATTGAATGAAAAACACATAATGCACAATTACATGAGAAAAATCTTATATTTAAGCAAACAATCCTAATTATGAATTTGTTTAAGAAATGAATAGGATACTTCCCATCAGTTGTTTACATTCTATAAGAAAGTGGTGAATTTAGTGAGAATGAATACTTATGTACTTGGTCTAAGATTGCAAACATTTTTCTAACTTGTAAAATTATAATTATAACTTCACTAAAGTACCTTACTTGTGCATGTTACAAAATGGATTAAAGTATGCTTATAATTTTTTACAAGCAAAGAATATTCTTATCCATTGAACAAAGAATATTTTTATCCATTGCATGTGTTGTGGTATTGTAGTCATGTTAAAGAGTCTTCACAAAAAAATTATAATCATACCTAAGTTCATTTTGTAACACACACTAATAGGACAAATCAATGTACTCAATCTAATTCCATTAAAATGACCTACAGTAATTACTCTAACGTTCTCTAATTCGGGAATTCTACAATTTGTAAGATGTACTAGTACAAAAGTTTACAATATTTAGATGAAATCAATATAATGAGATTTATACTATTTTCATACTATCTCAACTATAGAGTGTGATCATCATCCAACTTTCATCTTAAATTCATTAAAAAAATTCATAAATATTGTTACTAATTTAACAAATTTTGTCCAAAAATTATGCAATAAATATAAAGGTGTTGTGGAAAATTAAAATCAAGCACTAATTAAATTAAATTAAGTAGTGTAAATGATATGTATGATGGAAGTTGAATTCATGAAAGTTTGTTAAATTCTTACGGACATCATTACAAGATAACATTACAATTGTTGAATTTACAACATTCATTACAATCATGGATTTGGGTGTCAATTCTAAAACAAATATACTACAATTTCCACCATTCCCAAGGAGACAAAGTCTTTTGTCTTCTTCATTAAACTTATTGTCAAAAATACAAATGAAACTATAAAATTGATCAAAGAACTATGATGCTTGTAAGCAATATTATGTATAAACAATTATAACATTATTCATTATGATTATATTGAACTTATACAAAATATAATTAAAATTTATGTAGTAACCCCTAAAGGACAACTGTCCTCAAACGGACACTTGAAAATTTGAATAGATTCCTATGAAGTTAATTTTAAACAACTCTTTTAAATTTGTTGATAAATTAACATCCTTTAAGCATATATTCATTTTTTCAATCCACTTCCTAAATCAAAAATTTATGCGGTAACGCGATATTCGTTAAATTGGGAAAAACATGGGTACCACTTTGTATTTCACCTAAAACCCAAAAAGTTACCTTAAACCAGATTTGAAGGTATCAGATTTAGTCTGAGCCACTAAGATTTTTTCCCTCGCAAATTCCTCCTCTTAGGTGAGGACATGTGTACAAAAAATACGTTGAGCTCAGTTTTAGGAGGCCTCCTAAAACTTTTAGATCAAAAGTTGAAAGTCCCCAAATGTACCATTTTTCCCAAATTATCGAATATTGCGTTCGGTCTAAATTTTTTTAGACATAGCGAATAACTTTTGGACAACATGAGTAATACACACCTTCTCATTGGAAATTAAAAAATACAAAAGCAACATGATGTAATAAGCAATGGAAAATAAAATAACTATATTTAACTATATTGATTAAAAAATTCAATTCAAAAAGAGTCAAAGTGTGTTGACCTCTTGGAATAGGCCCTTGAATTTATTTATTTTTCTAACTTTGAAAACTATAAACTTGCAATCAAATTTTCCAAAAAAAATTATACATATTTTGTACTAGTAAAAAACAAAACGATCTGTACATTTGGTTTTTAAAGGATTTTTTTCCATTCTTATCAATGCACTATAATATTTTATTTTATTTTATACATTAATAAAGGGGAATTCTTTTACTACAAGAGAATGAAGAATACAAATCCTAGTTGCAAACAGCTTGGATGAAAAAGAAAAGCAAAATAAAATACAAGGCAAAGAGTGCCTTACCAAAAGTACAAAGGCAAGGCACCCAACTTAGGCATAGGAAGCTAAGGCGGTTGGAAGTCAAAGCCGACTCAAGGCCTTGAGAGACCCCATCTTGATATTCTATCTACTATAACCGCAAATAATCTATTGTGGTCCTAGTTCTTCTTGAAACACCTCATAGACTCCTTATATTGGTTCAAATGCCTCTTTCTCTGTTTGCACATTGCATCCCATTCTACCCAACTATAATGAATCAAGCCAAGCCATATGCATTGCATCAATTTAGCTTGATGCCAACGAATGTCGTCGAAGGCTACACCATTGCATTCAATCCATAGTGTTTATATGATGACCGCAACTCAAACGCAACTCACATAATCAAACTTTTGAGGAATTCGAACTGAAAAGATCCCTTGCTTCCAAGATAGGGGCCTTTGATAGTAATGAATGTATTGAGGATGTGGATGCTCCACTACCACAAACACTAGGTTGATGGGCATTCCCAAAACCGATGCAAAACCATTTCTACGTCTCTTCGTGGACATACCATGCATCATGGTGGATCTAGCCATTGCATGGTGTCTAGCCACACTAAGCATTTATCGCCACTTCCTAATGCCCTACCTCCTTAGGTGTGCAAGACTTAGTCCAAACTATCTCCATTTAAGGTGTTGCATGAGCAAAATGATCCCTTTTCATTTATGCTTTATGATATAAGGGATAATGTGTTTTGTCCTAAGTACGTAGTTCCCTTCCCAACTTGGCCGTGTACTCTATGAATGGAATTGGAGACTACTTTTCTGGCCATCCAAATCTACGAGGGTCCCAGCTCAACTAACTAGTTTTCCTATAAAATAGAAGGACCAAAAAAACAACTTATGATCATTTACCCTTGAAATGTGTCATTGTCCTTTAAAAGGCAAGGATAAGTGAATGATATTCTTTCAATTACATTATGGAATATCCTATATACTTATTAGCTTATCATTGAATGTACCAATAGTACTCTTGTACTAATAGACTTTTGTATAACTATCTTCCAAGCAGTCAAATTAAAGGGTTGAGGATTGAGGATGTACGTTGAATTTATATTTGTCATTTCAATTGACTAAGTATTTGTGGGAAGTCGTGGATAAGACCAATGAGTGTAGTAAATGAAGAACTTCATTTTGACAGTTGTTATCTTTAAGTATCTTAACCATAGCTTGACTTGATGTATCAATTATAATATTATTCACTAGACATTGATAGGTCCCATCTAACTTAAAACGAATACAAATATCTAAAAGAGAATGTTCTATCCAATTTATGAAGTGTTTAACTTCAGTTGTCACACAATGAACGATTCCTTGCTTTCTTCTATTTTAGAGATTTTCAATACTCTTTTAGGGACCTCAATACATTGATATAAAACATGATGGTTATTTGAACTATTAGATAAGTTGGATCATGTTACTTACTTATTGAAAAATTGCACAATCTATTAGGTAGCTTAAAAAAAAAAAGATTAATCAACACGCTTCTTATTTGCTCTACATACAAATTGTCATTATACATAATCAATATTTGAAAAATATTTGAAATAACTAAATTTTTTATTAGAGTTGGTGAAGATTTTTACTTTTTGAACTCTACATAATGTGTAAGAATAATCTCAATTCTTTCTATAGTGTTACCAAAGCAAATTGTTTATATGAATGTTAAATTTCAATTGAGGCATATGCAATAATAATTAATTTCTTGATTTAATCATAAGTTGCATTCTAGAAGAAATTATAGAAAAATAATAAAAGATAGAGATGAAGTTTAATTTTGCCAATGAAACTACACCTTCACTGTATATTCGTAAGTATACCGACTCACTCCAAAGCGGGCTCCAAAGAAAAATATCTTGACTTTGATAAGGGCAAAATAATATTGATGAAATAAAAAATAAAAAAATTCCACTAAACAGTAACAGTTTGTGGCAACAAACCTAGGGTTGTTTGGGGGAACAACAATTATTCCGAAAACAATATATATAAATGTTCAAAGAAATATTCTATAATAGACTATCTATTTCTAAGTAAATAAAATTGCAGAAATGGTACACACCTTGGAGATGGTAATATTTCCATCATTTTGATTAAATGTATATACTCTTGAACATACATATTTGTTCATCCTTATTTTCCATCCACGAATAAATAGCTTTGTCAATCCATTCACTATCACTATTCAAGATAAATGAAATGAAACCCCGAGGGTGATGATGCATGCTAGGAAGGATTGTCCCCCTTAATGCCCATCCAAGCATCAAGGTAAAAATTGCCCCCTATTTTGCAACACGTAAATTTTGTATTTCTTCACCTCTACTAACCAAATTTGAGGCCTCAGATTTTGCAAATGTTATCACATGTGGTAAATAATTTTTTTTAGTGTTTTCTCTATTAGGGATACAACATGGAGCAATAAAAGAGTCAATTATCTTTGGCTGCAATGCATGCAACGTTCAATTTTATTTGTTTTCAGTTTTACCATCTATTTTCCATTAATTTTTGTATTGAACCTGTTCTTCATCCATATATTCCAAATTTCACCTATTTTTCATGGATGTTACTAGCTTCGTCCCTCCAGATGAACTGAAGATCGCTTTCTGCACTGCCCAAAATAAATGATAAAAAAAACACCCACCCTGGCTGCTGGTGGGAAGTCTTTCCACTCAATGTCCTTGCCAGGCAGGCCCCTAAGCGTAACTTACTAGAGACAAGAACTTTTCTGCCTTCCAGTAGTAAGCAAGGTGTCGGAGATGATAAATAGTCATATTTTAATGGAAAACAGGGGATGGGCACTGCAGTTGGATGGATGACAGTCCCTCACGTCCCTGCAAAGCAAAAAAAAGTAGTAAGTTACTGTAGTAAGTAGTACCTGGGAGTGGGAAAATGAAGACAGTTGCCAGGGAGCAAGTCGCAGTAGTAGGGGTACTGTAGGGATCCATCATCCTTTGCCACTATGTTAGTTGAAAAAAGAGCTAGGTAGTGGCATTACCATAAGAATGATGTTATTTGATGGGCTACTATTGTGCACTCTAGGTTCATTTGTTTGTCCTTCTCCAAGTATTAAAACTACAAGTAAGGGAATGCTTCCATGTGGAGTTGGGGGTTGGCAAAGCTCACTTATCAATGGTAATAAGGTCACTACACTTTAATCCTAGAACGATCTGAAAGTGCTTTGCGGTTGTATAGTATATTATAAATACGGTGATATTTGACTAGAAAAAAATTGACCAACTATTGTTTAGTACAAAGTAAAGTAATAATCATGGTAGTATGTAAATAACAACTTATCACAATTCATATAGTAAACCACAATTGAAGATTTATAAGGCTAAACATGGGTTGCATAGAGGGACCCCAAGGGGCTTTTAAGGGTTAAATCACACGCTTTATAAAACTGCACATGTTAGATTCTTGTCTAAAATGTACTTCCATTATTCACGAGAGTCTATAGTTTATTCACATGGTGTCCAAAAACATGTTTTCAGAGAATCTGAAATTCCCTTTTAGCTTCCAATAAGATCCCACCAAAACTTTTTCAGTATAATAATGAAAACCATGCTGAATTGCTTACTTGTGCAATTTTAGGTGCAATTACCTTGTAGAGACTCCTCAAAATCGAATTCCCATTCCACCACTCATAGGTGGGCTTCACCGCCCCCCAACTCCACATGAAAGCTGGTCCTAAGTAGGAATTGCATCAGTATCGAGTACCCCATATAATAACGTAGCACTACCTGTCGATTACTATTGAGTTGAGTTGAGTTGTGTGTCCCAATCCCCATTCCTGGGGGCACCCACCACTCATCTCCCTTGTCAACTTCCAGGAGTCCCATCCCGCCCTGCCCCCAAGGACGCGCTGTGATTATTTATGAAATGAAAGCCCCCCTTCACTGATAATGATAGCATCTTGAAAACTAGAGTAACCCTAATAATTATGAGCCTCACATTCAAGGTCACTCATGTGTCTTGTGCTATGTAATGCAACAACAGCTCAAGTTACCTTTCTCGAATTCCAATAATAATAATAAGCTTACCCTAATTTTATCATTCATCTCTGGTTGGATGAAGTTTAGTCAAGGCAGCCCCGCCCCGCCCTCTCTTTTTTGTTTTGCCTGGGTCATGATGTCCATAAGAATAATAGTATAACTGCCTCCCCCCCAACCCCAAGTCCCCAACCCCAAGTCCCCACCAGTAGTAGTAACTTGAAGTGTAAGGAAAGAAGTTTTAATTAGTGGCGCTTTGATTACTGACAGGGCAGAGGGGCAGAAAGGAACTGGAACCCAATGAATTGGAAAGTGACAGGGGGGGCTGTCAGACGGAGGGATAAACTTACACAATTTCATCCAACGGGGGGATGCACGGAGATGGACACCGATGTTAAAACTTCATCCATCCATCCAGCCAGCCAGCCAGCCAGCGCTGAATGATGAACGGAGGCAGGACTGGTACTGGTAATGTACAGCGGATGGAGACAGCCATTCATTCGTGACAAACACATCTTCGTCCACTGGACGGGGGTGGGGTGGGGGGAAGATGCAAAAGAGGACAAAGTCGCTCCCGGTGGATAAAAGCGAGCAACATGAGGAATTAGCTTTTCGTACTTGGATTTCAAAATAAAATGGTTCTCAAAGAATGTAGGTAGAATACGTTGTAAACGAAGAAAAGGTGATCGTATTATTGAAGAAAATATTACAATGGTTTTGTTTTAATGATAAAATTATATATATAGATAATATAATATTGTTTAAATGTTTTTTAAATATTTTTGGAAGAAATGTATTTGGAGCATTTGAGAAATTGCATTGCGAGACAAGTAAGATATTTTTGAATTGTTCGATATTAATGGCCTTAAGACAACATTTGGCGGCTATCTTTGAAGCGGTCTAGAAGATGATCTAACGTGCTGTTGAAGACTTGCGAGAGGTTGGGGCAAGATCGCCAAGTAAAAATAAGGATGAAGTGGTGACCAAGAACAATAATCTGGTTATGAGTTTTCCTCGACTTTTTACGCCTAATATTATAAGCACCTTCCTAATTGCAAGCAACCAAGTGCATAATTTAGTAGACCAAGGAACATATATTTAAGATCTCCAATACTATTCTCGATGATATTTCCAATGATCCCAACCTAGTTCACGATAGCTAATTCACTAGGGGGCTTGAATTGAGGTTCTCCCCCAAAACTAGCATGAGGGTTTGGGTATGTCATCTAAAGGTTAACTCTTAATGTTGGGGGAAGCTCGACAATTCTTGATGCAACACGCTTATTTGTATGTATTTAACATATATGAAGGTGCATGAATTGACGCATTTGAAAGTAAATTATTTTCGCATAAACCTTTAAGTTCTTTGCAAATCCAAAACAGTTTTGAGAAATTTAGGCATCCAAAACGAAGAGTCAATTTTTTTTTGGTTCATTTTCCTTAAGATTAGGTAAACAACCAAATTCCAGTGAAACTTAATTTTACAAAGATCCAATGGGTGAAAAAAAAGAGTTTTATTTTTAGGAAGGGATCCAACATGTGCAACGTCATTAAAAGTCAATATAGATCCAAATTCAAGGACTTATGGCACTTCCAATTTGGATCAATCTTGCACCTCTTATATGTCCCAAAGCTACAAAATGATTATGTATTTTATGTATATGGGGATGTATTTGAACATGATAAGTTTTAGATATTATCATCTTTGTAAACAAAATGTTAGTATGTTAATATACTATTTTAATTATTGAATCATCGATCCAATATATATAACAACTTGGCATTTTTTAGAATATACTCTGTACTAGTTTGATGCCTACTGCACTTCCATTTAATCCCAAAAAGACATGCCTACAACTACTTCCACACTGAAGTTCCTTTTTGTATGCTTCTATTCCGCAACTAAATATTTGTCACACTTTCAATTTTCATTGTGAACATTGGATGAAATAATTGGATGGCATTTATTTGGGATGAAAATGTGATGGATTTTGTGGCACAAGATGTGACAAAGGGTGTGACATTGCATATTCAATATCGAGTAAGCTTCCCTGGGATAGGCAGAATGAATATTTTGCTTTGTTACAATTGGCAAAAAAAATCAGATTTTTTTAACATACAAAAACAATTGTAAGAAATGAAGAGAGCAATTGATTTTTTTTCCATAGAGTATGAATTCTTTATGAATTTTTAAAGTATGCTATCCGATTGATCCCAAAGAGTCTTTAGACTACTCCAAACCAACAAAAACTGTATGCATGATGGCCATCCTACTACCTAAAGCAGTTACAATATTTCCTAACATGATTACAATATGAAGAAATAACAAAATCACTTGCTCTAATGAGATTAAACTAAAAGGTAGAAATTTCTAAAGCAGTCACTAATGACTCCATTATCATCACCTTAGGCATTGATTTTGGCCACTAACCAACTTAATGTAGTCCTAATTTATAAGATAAAGTTTGTCATGGGTTGATGTAAGATTTGAATGGTTCATCCTAGGTTTTTTTCACAGGTGGTTTGCCTATCATAGGTAGGTTTACCTTTATACTTAATACTATCTACAACAGTGACATTGCACTCACTTAGCAAGCAACTGAAGTTGATAGCACTAGAATTTGAGCATAACATTTTGAACATTGGTGGTCGATTATAAGACTCTTGTCTTAAATCAAGGTTTTCATTGTGAACATTGAATGAAATAATTGGATGATGATTTTTGAGATGAAATGTGACGGAGTTTGTAACATGAGTTGTAACAAGGGTTGTGACATTGCATACTTAATATAATAGAATCTTATTAATAGGAGAAAAATATAGAATCGTATAATATTGCTTTCAAATAATGTTGAAGATTACTGGTATCGTAGAAAAAAATAATTTCTCTCCTAGTGTACAACTTTTTCATTTACTCTCACTACGATAAGGTGAATGCACTCAAACGTAGATCCAATGTTGACAAGTGAGTTTTCATGAATGTTTCATAGTGATGGGTCCAGATTTTGTGTTGGTCAATGAAACGACCTTAACCCCTAAAGGACCAAGTGTCCGTTCAACGTACGCAAGAAATCTCGGGTAGGTTCCTATGAAGTCATTTTTGGTCAGATGTTCATGAAATTTGGACACAATGTACATATATGTGCCTCCTTCGTGAAAAAATAATTTTTTTCCCAATCGGGTGTCCGGATCAAAAGTTATGCTGCCTTGAACTTTTGGGGCAGCTTGGGCAATTTGGGAATCTTTGGAGAATCTTTTGCAGAAAAGCTCATCAACTTTTGAAATTTGGCATGTATGTAACTAATAAAATATGGCATACAATTGTCTAGAAAAAAACAAATTTAAATACTCAAATCACATTCTAAGCGTAGTCAAACTTTGTTAGCTATCTTGGGGCGGTTTCAAAAAAAAACATTTTCTTCAAACTTCAAACGTTATAATCTTTCAATCCACGCGGTCAAATGGGCTGAAATTTTTTCCACACTTTGGTAAAATACTTTACTCTAGTTTTGTACGGTTGAAGTTTCAAAAAAAAGTTTCAATTTTTAGTTTTGATTAACAAACTAAAAAACCACAGTTTTTGACAATGTCTCCCTGAATACCCCCCTCGGTCCTTTAGGGGTTAATACAAGCTTAGAATCTTTTTTTTTTTTTATGTTTCTATGTCCACTTTGGTGGTAGTCTATTGTCTAGTAGGTGCATCTACACACTTGTTTGCACAAATTCATATTTTATTTGTACAAGCTTGGGAAAAATATAAATCTTGACCGTGTTCTTTGCAACCTAGGCCAACTGAATTGAAGGGATGGAGACATTCATCACAGCTTCAGCAGTGGAGGATGCACGGTAGCCAACTGAACTACTGTAATTCATAGGATGGAGTCATCCATCAAGTCAAACGAGAACTTCATCCAACTTCGGATGGATGCATACTAGTGGGTGCGTCGACATTCATCACGTCTAACCTACTTTCATCCAAAGGCGGATGCCCAGTGAACCATCCGTGGAATGAACTACATTCATCACGTCATTCATTCAAGGCTGTCTTGCTACCCTGACTGCCCGGCGAGAACGAGCGCTCAGAGCAGTGAATGCTCTGTTGCCTTGTCTGGGGAGGCGTGCAGCTGCAGGCAGGCAGGCAGAGCGAGCTGCTGCTGCAGTGCAGCAAGCGTAGCTGTGGCTGTGGCAGTGTCAGTGGCAGAGGGAGGCGGAAGTGGAGGGAGTGGTAGCCGCGCGGCATCAGCACCTGCGCACCTCGCTATGGCGGAGTACTCCGTCGTCATCGTCGTCTGCAACAGTTTGCTGACACCAGGCCAACGGACTACGTCGGGGCGGCCCCCGCCGGGCTTTCCTTTGCTGGCTGCCCCTAATCGTACACCATCATCAACACCTTCCCTTAGCTTTCCACTTGCATAATCGTCTCCCCCTCCCTGTCTTCATCCTACTCCCCCTCTGCGCTCAATGCCTAGCCCCGCCGATGGAGTGCACTCGACGCTGCACTTCTTACGTGAGTAGTGTCGACGTTTAATGTACATGATTGTTGTCCGTACCGCAGTCTCGGATACGGGTGTAGGAGTTTCGAGAACCGGCACGAAGGCAATGTGAAGTGCGATCGGGTGACTTTGATGGAGTCTTTGCGCGGGTGAGGAAAGCCTGCTCAGTCACGGTGATTGTATTGTATTTGTTAAGGACTCGGTTATGTATCGACGTTACGCTTATTGTGTGGAGAATTTTTCTGGTGGAATCTTGAGGCATTGGTTTTGAGGTAAATTTGGCGGTGCTGATTTTGGTCCATGTGTGATTTTTCGTCTGTTAGCTGTTCCACATTGCGGCAACAGCCTCCTTCAGTGCTCTTAGAAAAACTTCGTGCGTCCACAGCTTATGCATATCTCTGTCGAAAGCAGGGAGAGAGAGAGGTCGTTCTCGTCAAGTTTTGAAATCTCCTTGGACCGACTGTTGCACTGTAAGCATTCGAGCTTATGCTGGCGGTTTGCTTATCATTTGCCTTGCGTTTTAATTTACTTGTCCTTCGTGCAGGCAATGAACTCCCTGAGACCCCGATAGTCAGTTTCCGGCATTGAGTTGGATATTCAGTGTGTGGAGTGGAGGATTTCTGGCAGTTTGTATTGTATATCAAATATATTTGTGTACCAAGAAGCAACCGCTGACGAAATCGTATTACCTTTACGCTTCAAGCTTGACCTCCTCGAGTCTCTCTCCTTTTCCGTGTCTGAATTCGCAGCAGGGCCAAGGAAGACCTCGTCTTAGCACTAAGAGCTGGAAATAGGCAGTCGACTTACTTCTTAGCTCGGGGTTCATAAACAAGTGCGCCATTTGAAGTGGATTAAGAATCCTTCTGAGTGATGAATATGATGCGTCCGGTTAAGGAGTTGTTTAGTAAGTGCATCTAAGTGTCAATTGCCAATATAATGCAATTGACAGTAGAGATGAAGAATTGGTGATCCAATTTTGTCGTTACCAAGACGGAAAGTTTAGCAGATCGTGACCTTAGTTGTGTCGGCCTTCTTTTCCCTGATCTTCAAGTACGAGGACAATGTCTTTGGATTAGAAGCTTGCTGCTGTTATACTTCCTGGCTTTGGTCTCTGTACTGTCTTAGGAATATCGTTGTCGTGAGCTGGAAATTTCGTGAAGGACGCCGTGCGGACGCTTGGTGATTACCTGCGTGGAAATATCCGAGTCTTTCTAAAGGCTGTACAGAAGTATGCTGTCGAGGAATTTGCGAAGTTCTGCGAGGAGCTAATCAGAATAGTCTCGGGGTTGTGAAGACTTTCTGATGCTGTACATGTTCTAGGGAAGTTGAAGGTTGTGGCTGGGACGGGACTCAGGGTTAAGTTCGCCTTCTGTCCGGCAGAAAATTGACTTACACAGAGGCAAGGCAGGGCTCTTATATTTGATTCCGGAGACGTGTTGGCATAAAAGAAGCCTTTCCGTACAATGTCGAACTCACACATTTTGTAGCAAACGTCTTCAAAGCAATTCGTGCATTCATCCATGAATTCATCGTATTGCAGTTGTGCTTGCACGAATTTTTTCCGACTCTAGCGTAACTTCGTACCGCGATAAGTGTGAACTCTGTACTTCAAACTCCTATGTTCATTGAGGTCTGATGCTGTATTTCTGGATAATTCTCTGCATTACGAGCAGATACATGATCTAGCTAGTGGCGATGAGAGGCTCTGGCCGAATATCGATTGGAACCAATGATAGACAACTGGAATGAGACAGCAAAAGGAATCGAGCAACTCTCAGGACCATCCAATGTCTAACAGGAGCGGAGTCCGGAGCGGAGCCCGGAGTGGAGCCAGGAGGGGCTCTGACTCCAGCCCCTGCATCTCCAACGGAAGCTCCAGGTCTAAAGTTCCTCTTAAAGGAGGAAGTGGAGTCTATATGCACAGGACCACAGGACCCGGACGGCTTGGGGTAAAGTGGTGGAAGGACTCGGGAAATACTTTCGTGAAGCCGACCTACAAAGATGCCGAAGCGGGGCCCAGGTATGGCCATAATTGGCACACCAAGGCTTTCGTTGCGTGGGTGGTTTTCATGGGTTTGGTTTCTCTATCTGTTTATTTCGAAATGAGAATCGACTTGCTCAATCGAAGAAAGGAGAATCTTGCAAACATGTGCGAGGGGCGGGCGCGTATGCTTGAGGTATATTGCATTCTGTCTTTTGCTTCCTCTATGTTTCTGGCCGGGTGCGGCTTGGAACGTTTACATGTGTGTTGACACACACGAAGATCGGATGAAAATAAACTCGTGGCAGTTCGAAAAAATACATCTGTGTTGTCGTTTCCGATCATGAATAGTGAACGTAGAGAGTCATGGGAAAGTATGTGGTATGATTTATGTGAGTTATTGCTCAGATGTTTTTGTTAGTGATCAGTGGATCTGCTGTCTTAGATTTTCTTACCGATTCTTTCTGGCATCCATTTGGATGACGTATGCTGTGGGCGAGGCAAACACAGAAGTGGGTGTGTTGCTACCGATAAATTACAAGATGGAACACAGCCTAAAGAGAACCTCTGGGCGTTCTGTAATTTTGCTTAGCAGGCTACTTATTTGTGATCGAAAGTCACATTGAGTATCATCTTAGTGATTGAAAGACACATCTTAACTAGGTATATGGTATTGCAACCTTAATAATTTGGTATTTAAGCGTTGATGGATAATATTATTGCAGGACCAATTCAAGGCTAGTATGAACCATGTCAGGGCACTTACGGCTCTTCTCACTACTTTTCATCTTGGCAAGCAACCTTCAGCAATCAATCAGGTGTCCAACTATCCTTGAAGAATTGTTTTCCCCAATCCCATCTCAGGTTTATGTAGTGTGATATGATTTAAAATGCATAGACGCATGTGTACTAGTCTTTAGCAAATCGAGCTAGCACTTACGCATGTATTGATAAATACAGGAAACATTTGCAACTTATGCTGAGAGAACAGCTTTTGAGAGACCTCTGATGAGTGGCGTTGCCTACGCCGAAAGGGTGCTTCATGCGAATAGAGCGCTGTTCGAATCGACCCATGGCTGGCCTATCAAGGAAATGTTCTCCAAAGAAAGGCAACAAGATTTTGACGAATACGCCCCAACGACCATGTCTCAGAAGACCGTCTTTTACTTGACATCTCTCGACATGATGTCTGGTCAGGTTTGTGCTTCAATTTCCTTCTCTGGTTCAGCCTTGTAGCTTTTACCTTCTTCCAAATTTTTGGCCTCCCTATTCTTCCTACACTAAGATAGTTTGAGAATCTTGATTGGGTTCTCTCGATGAAATATGTTTTCTCTTGGGTTGGTTCGCAGCGTTAAGCTAGACAGAACTATCTCACCATTATCTGCATCTCAAACATTGCTTGAAAAAAAAGTGTACTCTCTTTGAACAAGATCTATCCTCGCTCATCTGCCACTTGAGGGCCGTTGACATTCACTAGTCAACGAAGTGACCACCGATGCTCCATTAACAATGCCTTGACATCGAATCTATGCTTCCTAGCGTTCTCAGCGTTCGCATCTCACAGCTCGAGCCTTCATATATTTGCGCAGATGTTAAAGAATGCACGCAACATATTATTCCATTATAATTCACAAGCTATGCTGATAATTTAGTATATCTTTTACTTGCAGGAGGACCGTGAAAACATTATTCGAGCGCGAGAGTCAGGGAAGGGCGCTTTAACTAATCCCTTCAGGTTACTTGAATCTAAGCATCTTGGAGTCGTATTTACGTTCGCTGTCTATTCAGTAGACCTGCCGGAGGATGCGACAAAGGAAGATCGAATTAAAGCAACCGCAGGGTACTTCGACTCACCTACTATGCGAACATAACTCAATCCTTCTGACTTTGTAGCCCACTTGTTTTTATTGTTTGTATGTCATGCAAACAATGTTGCTATTAATTTAGGTATCAAAATTACAATTCAGGCCTCGTTCCCTCTCTGATTGGAGAGTTATTAATGACTCAATCGCAGGTACCTTGGTGGAGCCTTTGACGTGGAGACACTTGTGGAGAACTTACTTCGTCAAATGGCTGGTAGTCAGATTATTGCGGTCAATGTATACGACATCACCAATGATACAATGCCTCTCGTGATGTATGGTCATACTAATGTTGAGAGATCGGAGAATACTTATGTCAGCCTTCTAGACTTTGGAGACCCATCGCGTTCGCATGAAATGCGGTGCAGGTGTGTGGGTTGGGGAGTGGGCCTATTCCATGCGTTGTTGATCTTACTGTACTGTACATCCAAAATTGAGTCATTGATGCAACTGAACCGGAATTCTTTCGTGTATGAAGCCGTGGTTGATCATCTAGGTGCATTTGGGTCTTTCCAAAGAAGTCTATTAAGAGTGATGTTTTGTTGTCTTCTCTTCGAGTTTCCTCTGACATGAGACGCTTGTCTGAAAATTATGTTTCTTTGTATCTCTGACTAGTCTGTACGAACTATCCTCATTCCTTTATATATAGCTTCAGTTTGGGAGTTTACGTGAATTTATCGCAGCAATTCTGATGACTTTTTCTGGCATAGAGATACACTGCTACAATTGTTTGACGATGTCACCATCAGAAAAGCAAAACAACAACTTGAGTCCGCGGGGATGAATTCATTAAAGCTTTTCTTTCTGTGTGCAGGTTTAAAGAAGAGGCGTTGCCTCCTTGGTCAGCCATATCCACGTCTATAGGAATATATGTGATAGCGTTTTTAGTCGGACACATGCTACATGCTTCAAGAAACCGGATTGATAAAGTAGAGGAAAATTGTCGCATATTTCAAGAGCTGAAGATGCGCGCAGACGATGCTGTAATAGCTAAGTCGCAGGTCTTATTCCCTCACTGGCTCTGAGTTTATACTCTCAAGTCCCGCTCTCTGAGCTTTGCTTGCAGGACTCAATACTACTACAGTAATAATTTGGAAATGCCAAATCAGAATTTGCACAGGTACCAGAAGGTTTTGACTATCAACAGTATCTAACTTTCACTTTCCTTTCGATCTGTGTGCAGTTCCTGGCGACTGTGTCACATGAAATTCGGACGCCCATGAACGGTGTTCTAGGTTGGTGTACAGTAACCTATGCACATAGGTTGATCTGACTCATTTCTTTAATTCATCTGTATGAGATCTACTCCACGTATTTACATTGCTGTATTTCAGGAATGCTTCAAATGTTGGTGGACACTCCGTTGAATTCGACTCAACTAGACTATGCTCATACTGCTCAAGCTAGTGGCAAAGCACTCATCACCCTTATTAATGAGGTTCTTGACCAGGCCAAGATTGAATCAGGCCGTCTGGAGCTTGAGCACGTCCCTTTTGATTTACGTGCTATTCTTGACGATGTGCTCTCTCTCTTCCATGGAAAATCAAGAGCTTCAGGCATCGAGGTAGGTCCCCCCAATTTTTTTTCAGTTTTACCTCATTTTATTGGGGGCAAGCGCAGCTCTTATTAAATCCGTGAGGATAGACCCTGTTAAGAGGGAGATTTGGGGATTCCGTCTTCATTCTCCTTCATTGCCTAGATCGTCTTCATGAACCCGTTTCCGAAGATTTTGCCTCTGAATTTTTGCTGTTGGTGCGTGGGTGATGAGCAGCTGGCAGTTTACGTTTCTGCAAAGGTTCCCAAAATTCTCATTGGTGACCCTGGTCGCTTTCGGCAGATCATCATCAATCTCGTGGGAAATTCCATCAAAGTAAAACATCTATGCAAAATACCCTCATCTTTCCTTGAAAGTTATATATGCACATATTCTAAATGCAGTTAACCATGCATATTCCCATCTAGCTGTCATGGGTTGCTGTGAAGAAAGTAACATTTGGAGCATATATGATTGATGAGCTGACTTTTATCCTCACATCTTTGCTTTCAATTGTTTTTAGTTAATTCCTCCCTATTGATGCCTTTTTTCTTGTCGATTACATTTAACCTCGTGGTTGCTACTTCAGTTCACAAAAGCAGGTCACATTTTTGTTTGCGTCCATCTCAATGAGGATGTGAACATGGTGATGGATGGAGGTGGAGCCGACCCCGACGATACTCTGGATGGGGAGGTTGAAAGCGCTGGTCCACTTGTGGACATGAGCCATCAATTCAACACACTTAGCGGCAGGGAGACCGCTGACTACCGAAATAGCTGGGAAATGTTTGAGCGACTGCTCACACAAGAAAGGTTAGCGGGAGACCATGATAAATGGAATTATTCCGAATCGGATGATGTTGTGAACCTGGTAGTCAGTGTGGAAGACACTGGCGTGGGTATACCCCTACATGTTCAAGATCGTGTCTTCACTCCCTTCATGCAGGTGAGGAAGCGATCCAAATCGAGATTCTAAACGTGTATTCATTAACCTCATCATGGAACTTGTGAATCGTAGTAAACATTACTTCGTGGGCTTCACTGTCTCGCCAGGTCTCGTACTCATCAATAGATATCCCCAAATCTCGGAATTGGAGAAATGGGTACTAGCTCACTTTGTGGACTAGGCATCCTTACTTGTAAGCGTTAAGCAATGCGTCTTATTTTAGGCTTCTGAGAATTATTTTCGGTCTCTATGTGGGATTATAGCATTCAATCAAGGTCTTACCAGGTTGTCTTACACTGATTACCATGCAGGCCGATAGCTCAACATCAAGAACCTACGGAGGCACAGGAATCGGACTCAGTATAAGCAAATGCCTAGTGGAGCTCATGGCTGGAGAGATGGACTTCGTTAGTCGTCCTCGAGTGGGATCTACATTCACGTTCACTGCAGAGTTCCAACGTGTACCTGCTAATGTGCCTGAGCATATACTAAGAGAGGGCAGCAACTGTCTGTTACAAACACCCCCATTGCCTACTTGTTTCCAAGGAATGCGTGTACTTGTGGTGGATGGCAGACCCGTCCGATGTGAAGTTACTCGTCACCATTTAAGACGGCTTGGACTCCAGGTATTGTCGTGTGTGCCATTCATTTTACGCTTGGAATGCCAAGAATTGCTTTCGAAATGAGATTTTTGCTATGAATCTATTGTGATTTCCAAGTCTACCAGTGATTGTTATTCAGTTCAGAAATAGCTCAAGACGTATTCAGAATGAAATGTGCGGATCTCATCCCTTCGCATCGAAAGTGCTTCTAGTTTATAATTAATACAATGTGACCAATGTACACTATTTACATTCTTAGAGTTGGTCTCTCATTTGATTGAGTACCATATCGATGTCGTCATCTGTTTTCTCCAAATATGCATGAATGTCTTTTCTAAGTTTGTTGTCAACTGTAAGTGGTATGTTTGCTGCTAACAAGATTCCTGGTTGTTGATTCTGTAGGTTGAAGTCGCTCACACTGTTTCTGAGGCTGCCGAGCTTCTCACTGCAGAAGCTGACCGTGGTACACGCGGCACACGCGGTACTCGGGGTTCACGTGGGTACGTATAACGGCCGGAAATTATTTCTGTGTTCTGGAATTGCATTGTTAAAGCACAATTATATATAATGAACTGGTCTCAATTTGTTATAGAGTGGCCCATAGCAAATGAACAGCGTGCTCAATTTTGTTTCACTGTCGCGCTACTGGGCTCTGATCTGCAGATCTACATTCCATCGTTTCTCATACATGAATTCATACGGTTCGATTTGTAGCCCTAATTCGTGTTACTTCGTTTTTTCCCCCTCCCCTCCATTGATTTCATTGTATGAAACTTTGTGTATCGGTGATTGTCTTTTTCCGATTCGTGAAAGGTTTTGTTATCTGCTGCAGGTCCATTGCAGCTGATATCGACATGATCTTCGTAGACAAAGATGCATGGGGTCCAGGAACCGGGATGAATTTCCGATGTTTACTTGCGGAAAGTGCTATTGAATCCCACTTAAGCTATCAAAATTCACGAACCAGTTACCAGTACCGCTCAACAGCGGGTAGGGTCCCTACTTGGATTTCCATGAAGAAGATGGTTCTTGTTGCTACGTCAATGAATGACCTCGAACTTGGGATGGTCAAGGCTAGTGGATTTGTGGATACTGTAATTAGAAAACCTCTTCGAGCGAGCTTGGTAGCTGCTTGCCTTAAGCAGATTCTTGGGGTGGGGGATGGGGGAAACCAAGGGCAAGAGTCAAGGGATGGAGTCAACTCTCTTCAAAATCTCTTATCTGGAAAAAAGATTTTAGTGGTTGATGACAATCCCGTGAATCGGAAGGTTGCAGCTGGGGCCCTGAATAAGTACGGTGCCCAAGTTGAGTGTGTTCATAGCGGAAGAGCCGCGATCCAGAAGTTGAAGCCTCCTCACAATTTTGATGCCTGTTTTATGGATGTGCAAATGCCTGAAATGGATGGGTATAATTTCTTTCACACTAAGGACTTTCATAACAGTATGTAGGTTCTTACTAGATTGGTGCATGGCCTTTCGAGCTCAAATGTACGAAAATGGCAGCTGCTTTAGTATTTTAAGATCTTGACACCAGTATAGCAGATTTCTGTTGTGAAATAATAGTGTCAATAGATCACATTCGAATGAGATACCAACTACATCTGTAACAAATCCTAGGTACTTTTGAAGCTTGTGGTCCTCAACCAGGCTTGTGGCCCTTATGCACAATCCTCTTTTCAATTTGGATAGTGTGCACTCTACGAAGGTACTACAGTATTTTCGGTTGTTGCTTGCATCCGTCGTCAAATATCTAACTTGATGCGTTTATTTTACAGATTCCAGGCGACGGGTTTAATAAGGAAGGCAGAAGCAACAGCTGCAGACATGTGGATAGCAGCGGGATTGTCTACTATTGGATGCCGATTTCATGTACCAATTCTGGCCATGACAGCCGACGTTATCCAAGCCACATCGGAAGAATGTAAACGCTGTGGCATGGATGGTTATGTGGCAAAACCCTTTGATGAACACCAACTTTATCAGGCAGTTGCAACGCATTTCATCCAGGCGATCTAATGTTTTATATCATGCACACTCCATATCTGAAATCGTATAAACAGCCAGCGAGGTATGATCATGAAACTAAATTTTCTTTTATGCTACCTGCACTTGGAGCTCTCTTGCAATCTGGAGCAAGCTTATTTAAAAACGATGGAGCTGACATGTTTGTTACATCTAGAAGTATTAGACATTGGTCAACAAGTGGCGGTTGCCGTAGTCGATGTTTATCCGACTCTATTGTGGGCACAAATGTTCTCACTCAACGGTTGCCTTCAGCAAACTTGCAAAAGCTTAAGTAGGAGCAGAATCTCAGTCCCAACTTGTATTATACGGTTTAGGTTAGAGGTGAAAATTGGAAACGAGGTAGTCTCACTGAATGTGAACGCAAATCAGTATTTCACAATAATAGGTTACTCTCGGCAAATTCGGGCAACATTTGGTGAAGATTGTTTTGGAAGGAACTATCACCCGCCATAACTACTTGTAACCTTTGTAACAAATGTTTTGATGAATTGTTACTTCATCATTCCAGTTTTTGATTTATACCAACATCTAGTGAGTTCTCTGCAATAGTCGGGTACGTGATGAGTAAATTTATGATGCTGAATGTATGTGATAAATCAATAAGGGCAACAGTTTAGTACTGTAACTATATTGCAGTACGTACCCAACGCCTCAATTATTTATTAGCTCGTCAACCCTGAGGATACTGACGCCGATTTGGTCTTTCACAGTGTAGATCGGAAGAGAAGAAGAGTAACTTTGGTCGTATGATCAGCATGAATGAGTTTGGGATAGTTCTACTATGTAAGCCAGTGTAGATTGGACGGTCTTCATCTGTTCATTCTGCTGTTCATTCTGCTGTTCATTCTGCTGATGTTTTTGTTGTAGCTATGCCTTCTCGTCGTACTAAATTCAGAATTTTATTTATTTTTGAGAGCGTCCAAATATTGTTTGAATATGACTCACCTTCTATACGGATGACCACGTAAGTACCGGTAACGAATTTTGGCAACTTCTTGCGTAGCTTATATTAGTTTGGAGCATACTGTATTTTTGCAACTTCTTGCGTAGCTTATATTAGTTTGGAGCATACTGTATTTTTGCAACTAGCTTATATCAATTTGTACCATCAAATTGATTTCTTTTGGACTGACTTTTGAACTGAGCAAATGATACAAACCTTATCAAGTCTTACTTCACTCAAATTTGGAAACTTCCTCAAATTGTATATTTTATTGTAATTTGAAGTTAGGGCCAATAACTGTAGTATGTTGCTTTTCTAAATATAGAAGCACTTGGAAATTCGACTTCCATGATGACGTTCTGTACTATAATATACACCTATGATGACATTGTTACATATTTGAGTGACCAAAATTTTTTCACCATTACTTCAAAATTCATGGTAATATCAAATCTTTACAAAACAATCTACAAAATTCTATAGCTTGTGAGAGGAATTTGCTATTTCATTTGTGAAAAATCATTACTTTGCAAATAATATGTCAAGTAGAGTTATTGAAACTTATTTGAGCTTCAAATCTTAGTTACAGGCTTTCTGTATCATGGTTATTTGATAGTTGATACATTGTTTTACTTACCTAGCATGTAAATAAGACAAAACTTACAGAACATGACTTTGTTGCTTGGGTAAAAAACAAAATTGCATTAGGCGTTGTCACACCTCTCCATTCTCAATCTTCAGAGAATGAGGACATGACATTCTCCTTGAAGGGAGGGCGGGGGGCACATTTTCTAAAGATTGAGATGTTTTTTTCTTCTTTATTGGAGATGATGAGTGGTCGTGAAAAAGGTTTTTCATCTGAAGTTTCAACACTTTGTTTCTCACTTTCATTCTACCAGTTGATTTCATCTTAGTTGTTGCTCCATTTTCCATTTTCATTTTCCATAGGGTCCAAGGGGGATCACACCTTCATGAAGAAAGGTTCCTAATGGCTCTTTTTTTCATTCCGCACCTTCTCATTCTTCACAAAAGTTTCATTATTGGAAAAAATGTCACAACTCCTATTATCTAATACATGCAACTACAATTGTTTATATATTTATAATATAATATATATTATAAATTTTTAAAGAAAAATATATCAATATTAAATTAAAATACAAAATCTAGTGTATGCTACTTTAGTATAGTTAAATTATGAATTTTATATTAAGTATAAATAACATGCAAAGTATGCAATTATTAATAATTTGGTTGCACAAATATTATATAATGATGTCCACATTGTACTCAAAATGACAATTATGCCCGATTGAATTATTATTCTCGTATTATAAAATTGAAATTCAATATGCTTTGAAATGAAGTTGTAAAAATAAGAAGAATATAATAAATGAAATAGCTTGTTATTTTATTCAACATGCAATGGCTCTCAAATTATTTACATACATTTTATAAACTAACTATAATCCAAATAGAAATTGTTGAATAGATGACAATTCTACAGTATGTTCATAGCATGATTTGAAAAGTTTTCTAAGAAGCCATTATCAAAATAATTTTCATCTATGTATTTATAAAATATAATGATTAGATTTTAACCCTTCAAAACTATAGACATATTGTAAAGATGTATTTCAAATGCAATTTAGAATAATAGTTTAATTATAACTTTCAAACAAAAATTGTATAATTTGATTCATATCTATATGGTTAGATACTATTATAATAGCCATAATTTTTCAATAAATTTTAAAATCAATAATAAAAATTCCTTCTAAATTGATTGTAGATTGAATACTTTTAATATATGGATATAAAAAATTGATTTCAAATTGAATATTTATAATTTGAATATTTTACAATAATATTGTTATTTGATTTTCTAAAGTCTCAACCCCTTTTTTCCTTTAAAAACCACTAAAATGTGCCATTTTTACAACATTGACCAAAAAATACGAAAAGATGTAATTTGGAGATTCTAACTATAGGATCTTGTACTGCACTTGTCAAAAATCATGTAGTAAAACTTTGTGGAGTTTGATCCTATAGACTGAAAAGATATTAACATTCAAAGTAAATAAACAATTTTTGGAACCTACCTATTTGTGGATTTTTTTGTACTATGGACTTTGAATTTAAAGATCTACATCACTCAAAGTCATATTAGGCATATTTTAGCGTATTTTGGGGGATAAAAAAGACATGCAACGCATTCAAACAAATCATGCTATGCAAAGATGTCCTAACTTCTAAGAATGGACTATGTACTTGAATTTTTGCAAACACATTTTCTACCATATATTAAATTTTTATTTTATTTTCCCACAATAGATTAAAAGATTTGTTCATCTTTTTCGAACAACAATAATACATCATATAGAATTAGAAGGCTGATGTACAATATCAAGAGTTTAACCCTGAGCACCCTAGGTGACCAAAAGTGTCCCTATGCAGTTTGGAAGTTCAATTCGAAGTGTTGTAACTTTTGCATTTGATGTTTGAATTTAATACAACTTGTTGGAAAATTTGCATTCTCTCTTCTAGTTTGTGTGATAAATTTTTTTTAATCAATCCAAGATGTATTGATTTTTTGAGAGCCATTCAAAGTTCACGTGTTCAATCTTATTTTACCAATCAATATTTTGATGGCTGTAACTTTGGAGACTTGTATCTCCTTTGTACAATGTTCTTATTCAATAAATTTTGTTGTATTAGATTTCTTTTGAATTCTAGTTATTGTGGTAAATTTTCATGTCAATCCAAGTTGTCTTAACTCCTAAAGGTTTTTGACTATGTTTTTATCAAATCGCTCCAAAACTGCCATTTCTAGGACAACTACCAATTTAGTTTTTTCTTAACTTTTTTGAATAGATGTAACCGTAGGATCTTGTAGTAAACTAATTTGAGAACATGTGGAAAAAATTCCAGGAATTTCCACCATGTAGATTGCAAGATAGCATTTGAATTGGAAAAAAAGCTTTTTTTGTATCTGCGAAAACCGGGCAGCTGCACTTCAGATGGCCACATGTGTATGAAAAAATGACCGAAGTGATGGTTACTCTTTGGATTCATTCTTGAAGGCAAGCTGGAAACATGCTTGAAAATTTTCAGATCATTTGGAATTGTACAACATATAGGAAAAAATAGTAAATAGAAAGAAGTAGAAAATTATTCAATACACTAAATTGTTAACAATTTATTCATGAAATTGAAAAATCCCAATCCTAATGGTTGTAATGTTGTAGTAAACAATCTACACCTAATGTTTTTATTTTTTTTCAAAAATATTTAAAATTGAATTAAATAAAGGGCTTCAAAGTTTATCTTAGAGTAGAGATTCCATAAACTACCCGCAAACTTAAACTCCCATAACTTTTATTTCATTAATCCAAATGGAATTATTCAAAGCTTTCCATGTATATAAATATTTAGAGAACCAATTTCAAATTTTAATTTAAAAAAAAAGTGAATCCTCAAAAAGTTTTTTTTGCTGCCTGGGCTGCCCGCCAAGCAATGAAAACAACAATCATAGCATAACTTTTTAACCATGCAGTCAAAAGTTATGAAAATTGTTGGGCGTTAAAGCTACTCCTTGGGCACATATTGTATGAAAATTTCAAAGAAAAAACCCAAAAATTCCATTTGTAGTGAACTGCCTAAAATTGCTATGTTGCCAAAAAAACGCAGTTTAGTGCTTTAGGGGTTAAATCTTTGGGCGCCATTCAAAATTTGGCAACATGTTTCTTTTTTCATATGGTGTTTGTTTCCAATAAAAATAAAATTGGAAAAGTTGTGTACACTAGTTTAGTTTCTATTAGTTAAGATTTCATATCAATCCAAAAAGTTACTAGTGTCTAAGAAACATTTCAATAGAAGGAAATTCATCCAAGTTAGATGGATTTTTTTTACAATTTTTTTACATTTCAAAGTCATTTTATAGACATAGTGAGTCATTTGAATGATATTTTCTTTCACCAATGTGTTTGTATGTTGGTTTTGAAGCACTTCATAATTTAAAGTTTTTTTCATTTGAGTAGGTTTAAAAATCAAATTACACCTCTTATGTGTTGTTAGGAAATTTTTAGCATCTTTTTTCAACACTAAAACATTATAATCTTGCAATATATGTGGCCAAAGGACTCAAAACTTGATTCATGTCATCTATATTCTATAGCATATACACTACAAGGTTGTCACTATAAGAAACCTCCATTTTTTTGGACAAGCTAAAAAACATGCAAATATATATTTTTTAATGTTAGGCATGCCCCCGTTGATGTCCAAAAGAATGTCAAGATTGACATGTCAAAAACATGGTAAAATTTGAAAAAATGTGCTATACTTATAAAGACATGGTCAAAGAAATAGTCAAAAGTTTACCATGTGGTAGCCACATCACTTCCACATAAGCGCCAGGTGAGTGGACAATGCCACATGAGATTTAAGGATTTTTTTCACCCAACCTGAAAATGATATGGCACTTGACGTTGCACTTGATGTCACACTGTCTGAGAAGATTAATACTAATTTGAGCAACACCAACTTAGACATTAAAAATAATTCCAATATTGTTTTTAGTGACGTCAATTTAGACGTCTAGGCGTTTTTTGAGACATTAGCTTTTACACCTAGACCTTTTGCAACATCAACTTTGACATACACCATATATAATATATTGTATATAATAGAACACATATTATACATCATACACCATATTTGGTATTTATGTTGCATGATTTGAAAAGTCACTTATTGTGTGTATATTGATACGAGAAAGCAAACTATTTATACAAGTGAGGTGGTAGGAGGAAAGACAAACTATATAGGATATGTAAGTTTTTTGAATTTTACAAAGTTGTTGCAAAAAAGATTTAGACGTCTCAATTGATGTCTAAAAAAATAATATTCAAATTCTCAAATGGTGTCAAAGTGTGATAATGTGGCATGCCACTTCATCCTTGTCAGATGCCATGTCAATCAAATGCAATGTCAAGTGCCACTATTTTTTTTATAATTTTTTAAAATAAAAAAACAATAGATCATGTCACGTGACTACCTTTCCCTATGTTTTTACATTTGGTTAAGGTCTTGCAATAGCTCATAATAACTTTTACTATCTTAACCAAAGTTAAACCAAAAATTCTTATCAACGTGGCAGTTCTATGTTTTCTTGGACATTGTACTGAACGTGACTGTATTTTTTTCAATGTCTCCCGGAATTGCATCGTATATTTGTTCACTATGTAAAACATATATTCTTTTGTCAATTATAGGGTTTTGGGGGGAGTCTAAAGATCTAGATGGAATGGACTTTACCTTTTTTTTTTATCTCTATTAGACAACTATTTGGTATTAATTATTTTATTTCTATAATTGAAGGCATTTTAAACTTTGTTTGTATATTTGAAGTTGTTAACCCCTAAAGTTCTATGACTATGTTTTCACCAAAAACACTCCAAAACTGCCATTTTTAGTACAAGTACCAACTTTTTGAAAAAAAACTTTTTTGACACATGTAACCGTAGGATCTTATAGTAAACTAGTTTTAGATGATGTCAAAAAAATTTCAGAATTTTCCACCATGCGGATTGGAAGATATTCGCATTTGAATTGGCAAAAACCTTTTTTTTGTCCCTGCGAAAAATAGGGCAGTTGCACTTCACAAGGTCACATTTGTATGAAAAAATGTCCAAAATGGTGGTGCATCTTTGAATTCTTTTTCCTAAACAAGTTCTCTACATGCTTAAAAATTTTCAAATCATTTGATATTGTAAAACATAAACAAAAAAAATAGTAAGTAGAAAGAAGTAGAGAATGATCCAAAATACTAAATTGTTAAGAATTGAATTATGGAATTGAAAAATGTAAATCCCAATGGTTGTAATGTTGTAATATAAAACCTACATCCTATGAAAAAAAATTCAAAAAATATTAAAAATTGAGTTAAATAAACAACTTCAAAGTTTATTTCAGAGTAGAGAATCTATTATTGCCCGCAAACTAAAAATCCTCATAACTTTTGATTCATTGGTCGAAATGGAATGATTCAAAGCTTTCCATGTATATAACTCTAGAAAACCAATTTGAAGTTTTTATTTTTGAAAAAAGTGATTTTTTCTGATCTGCCCAGACTGCCCAGTTACAAAAAAAAGTAACATATTTGGTCATAACTTTTGACTCCTATTTCCAAATGTCATGAAATTTAGTGCATATGAAAGGTACTCCTCGCGCCCACCTTCTATTAAAATTTCAGCCCAAAATATGAAAATCTCTAGTCACAAGTACCTGCCCAAATTTTTTATACTGCTAAAGACCGCATGCTGGTCCTTTAGGGGTTAAATGGAAAGGTGAGGTTTGTTTTACCTTTCTTCTAGTTTTTTAAAGGATTTGAAAGTCATGTGGGAGATAAATATAGAGTTATGGAGGAAAATGGATGGCCAATGGATGAATTGTGGTCCATGTGGCATTTTAGGGGCTAAAATCCACTTGTTTAGGTGGATGGGATGGAGGATGAGGTGGAAGATAAGGTAAAGGGTCTTCCTCATAGTTAGCTTGGAGAATTGTGTCTTTGGAGAGCCATAGAATATTGTATATGGAGATTTTTGCAATGAAATTGTAGGAGGTTTTTCATCTCCTTTTTTTGGTTACAAAAACCGTTCATTCACTCAATTTGGAGTTTTTATGTGAAAGTTATGCATGAGGAAGTGAAAGAGGGGTGATTGTCATGAAGAGTGAGGGTAGAAACTTCGAGGACTCATAACTATTTGATGAGAAGATTTTTGTTTTTTATATTTGTAGTGTTTATGTATTGGGATGTTAGATTTCCAAAAAGCTATCACTCTCTTGATTTGGAGTTAGTATGTGAGAGTTATGAGCTATAAAGCAAAGTAGAGGTAGGCTGCCTTTGAGTTGGAGAGAATGAACTTTGACCAACTATAAAGATCGGACAATATTTTAATTTTAAGTGAAATTTGAAGGATATATTTATTATTGTACTAGATTTCTATAGAAGTATCACACAACCAATTTAGAGTTGGTATATGTTAGCTTTCCAAAGAGATATCACATGCCTATTTTGGAATTGTGGAGCGGTTGTGGCACTCATTTTTGTATCGACTACTTCTTCAAATGGAGTCTATGCGGTTTATATACAACTTCTATTTTCTTACAAACATGTGAGATTTTTTGGGACAATATGACATCTTATGGGGGTTATATGGGCATGTGATATTATGTTGGCCTATGTGACATTGTATGAAATTTTATCATTATGTTTATGAATTGAATGATTACGGGATTTTTCATTTTCTGAGCCACATCTAGTTGCAGCTAGAAGCTTCGTGTTTTTCCAGGGCAAGGCCTTTCTATTTGACATCGGAAGATCACTATTGCATAGGATATCAACTCCATCTGCTTGTGACATTTGAACGTTTTTTGGAACATCCAATTCAACTCTACCTCTTATGGTTGCAATTCCATTTCCATACTCTTGTTTTGAAAAACATCTATGTTTGTTGCTATTGTAAAAAAAAATGGGATTTTCTTATGGTGTGTATAGTTGAGATTTCTATAACTTAGTGACATTTGGATTGGCAATACTTCAAAAGCAAATATGTTTTTAAACCC
Organism: Antitrichia curtipendula; assembly: GCA_951230915.1. Taxonomy (NCBI): domain Eukaryota; kingdom Viridiplantae; phylum Streptophyta; class Bryopsida; order Hypnales; family Leucodontaceae; genus Antitrichia; species Antitrichia curtipendula. The sequence continues at coordinate 5,306,120 of OX579636.1, read as the reverse complement.
TCAAATGCTAGGGACTCTTGGGGCTTAGACGTTGGGCATGCTTGAAATTTGATTTTATTTCTTTCTTGCTCCCAGTTTGTTCTTGCTAGGGTTTTTGAAATTGGGAACGTCAAACTTCTACTAGTTCTTTCTTTGACATCCATCCATGCCCTGAATGACATATCTAAATGACCATTGTATTTCAACTTCAAAAATTTGTAACTAATTCCATGAAGGTCCAAAAAATATGAAACGACTTGGATTAGAAACCAATTCCAATTTTTCTTCCTACAAAAATTTATTGAAAATTGTTTCAAGAAATGAAGCTTCCCCCCAAATGCAATCAACTCTTAAGAGGTCGCTTCAAAAGCAGACTACTCTAAGATATGTGATTGGCATATTTATTGTTTTTGATGGTTGTCAAGCCCTGGCCTTGAATTCCAACCCACCTTCCCTCTATTGATTGCCCTCAATCCCCCCTCAACTGCCCCATCCAAAGTCAAGGAATATTTCTTTGTCTAAGTTCCTCTTAAACAACTTTTTGTAAAAAAAGTCTCTAACTTCTAAACCAAGTGATGGATTTGTGTCAGAATGATATTCCCTTGAATTGAGTGGAAGATGAAATTTTCTAAAATAAATTCTATGAAATCAAGTCAAAAATTGAGTTTGTAGAAACCTAGCCAAAATTCAAAGTTTCCTCAAAGGGACTTTGGAACTTTAGGGGGTTAATTTGTAATATTAAGTTCCAATTATAGTTTTTTTTAAAGTTCTTTTTATATGCATATGTTTAAAGATTCTAGATCCATCTATGACCATCATAACATATATTTCTATCATTGAGCATTTTTGCAATGGATGATGTAATGTACAATCAAAAGAGAAGTTTGAAGACAACATTACCATCAAAATTGAATGAATGTATAAACATGACCTTATAGAATTGTAGTATTCTATAATCATTACCAATCAAAGCTATTTCATTATTGAACCCAAACATTAAGCTAATTTATTAAGATATAGAAGGAAACTTAGACAATTTAGAGTACATGGGTAGATAAACAATTTGAAAACTAGACTACAAGGTGGATAGCCTCATTGATTTAAATGTCTACTTTTGCCATTTGGAGGATTTTTAGTCCCATTTTTTACTTGAAAATGCAAATTCAGAGTCAAAAATTATAAAAGTAGATGTTGTACTAACATTGTGCATAGTGACAAAGAGATTTTATGCAAATTTTGATACGCGTAGTGTGCACCTAGGGTCAAAGTGTGCATCCTTGTGCAAAAACTAGAATGAAAAAACTATTTCCTTTCAAAAGTATTTGGTGCAATTTAATCCTTAAGTTCCTTCACTATGTTTTCACCCAAAATGCTCCAAAATTGCCATTTTTACTACAAGTACTAAATTTTAGAAAAAGATATTTTGGACACATGTTACTGTAGGATCTTGTATTATGCTAGTTTGAAAGATGAGGAAAAATTGACAAAAAATTTCACCGTGTGGATTGAAAGATATTAGTATTTGAATTGACAAAAATCCTTTTTTTGGCCCTGCAAAAAATAGGGCAGCTGCAATTTACAAGGTCACATTTGTATGAAAAAATGTCCAAAATGGTGGTGCTTTTGGGGATTCATTCTTTTAAGTCAAGATGGCTACTTGCTTGAAAAATTTCAGATCATTTGGAATTATACAACATATAAGAAAAAAATTAGTAAATAGAAAGTAGAGAATGATTCAAAATGCTAAATAGTTGAGAATTTAGTTATGGAACTAAAAACTGAAAATCCCTATAGTTATAATGTTGTAATAAAAAATATATATTCTATAATTTTATTTTTTTCAAAAAATATAAAAAATAGAGTTAATGTAAAGGACTTTAAAGTTTATTTTAGAGTAAAGAATCTATAATTTCCCGCAAACTGAAACTCTTCATAACTTTCATCTCATTAATCAAAATGGAATGATTCAAAAGATTTTTGTGTATATATAAGTCTAGAAAATCAATTTTAAATTTTTGTTTTTGAAAATAGTGATTTTTTTAATTTTAATTTTTTTTCCAAGTTGAGAAAGAAACTACGTATCATACAATAATATTTTAACCATGTAGTCAAAATTATGAAAATTGTTCGGCCTTAAAGATATTCCTTGACACATGTGTGAAAATTTCAAAGAAAAATAATTAGAAACTCCATTTGTAGTGAGTTGCCCAAAAGAATTATATTGCCAAAAAACCGCAACTTGGTGCTTTAGGAGTTAAAGGTATTAAAGTAGAGAAAAATAGACATTGTTTAATTCATCTATATAACTTTTTTAAATTACTAAAAGCCATAATGTTTGTATATCTATTTTCTTCTAATTTATGGTCCCCTCGTTTTTGTAGTAGTCCACTACAGTCAATAGCAATGCATAGGTATAGTATTGTAGTAGTCCACTACAGTCACTAGCAATGCATACGTATAGTATTGCAGAGCATGCCAATGATTTCTTATTTCATTCATAATGTTTTTTATTGATTTTCTAGTTTAATTTTGATGATTTTCAAAATCATTTTAATAAATTTTATTGCATTGCTTTCACATATTATTTATAGTAATTGTAGTAGTGGTAGCCTTATAGCCAAAAGCAATGTTTTTAAGATAGAAACATTAAGTGTTTCTTGCAACAATCCCAAACATTGCTTCACACATCAACTTATGACCAGTGTTTATCTGGTTCTATCATTCTTGAAATAAAATATTCTTTGTAGTAACTCTGTACTTTAGAATCTTCATTTTTGTCATATTTAGCTAGCTTGTAAAAGGCTTCATCTACAAGGACTTTAAATTTGAATCATAAGATGTAGAGGATTGTGGCTAAAGATTAAATTCAATGCAACAACCACTCTAGGTGAGAAGTTAACCTTGGGTCACTTTTTTGGGACCTGATAATGACGTTCTCACATTGATAATTTTTTCAAGGGTCAGTTTCTTGATTTTATGTCAAAACATATATTTATTGTTTTCACTTTCATGCAATTGAATTATCTAAGGATGGTGGATGCTGAATCCTTGGTGGTTCACATGAGTTGTCAAGTTGTGGTGGCAAGAGGTTCTAGCATCCGAATCTGACTTTTAAAACCTTAACCTCTAAAGGTCGAAGACTATGCTTTCATCAAAATCACTCCAAAATTGTTATTTCTAATACAAGTATCAAATTTTGGAAAAAAAACATTTTTGGAAAAATTTAACCGTAGGATCATGTATTAAATTAGTTTTAGAAGTTGTGGAAAAAATTTCACACATTTTCACCGTGTGGATTGCAAGATAATAGCGTTTGAATTGACAAAAAAACTTTTTTTGTCCCTGCAAAAATCTGGGCAGCTGCACTTCACAAGGTCACATTTGTTTGCAAAAATTTCTAAAATGGTGGTTACTCTTTGGATTCATTCTTCAAGGCAAGTTGGCTACGTGCTTAAAAAAATTCAGATCATTTGGAATTGTAAAACATATAGGAAAAAAATAGTAAGTAGGAAGAGGTAGAGAATGTTCAAAACACTAAATTGTTCAGAATTTAGTTATGAAATTGAAAAATGTCAATCCTAGCGGTTGTAATGTTGTAATAAACAATTTACACCCAATTTTTTTATTTTTTTTCAAAAATATTGAAAATTGAGTTAAATAAAGGACTTCAAAGTTTATCTTAGAGTAGAGATTCCATAACTACCCTCAAACTAAAACTCTTCATAACTTTCATCTCATTAATCAAGATGGAATGATTCAAAGCTTCCACATATGTATAAATCTAAAGAACCAATTTCAAATTTTTATCTTTAAAAAAAATGATTTTTAAAGAAGTTTTTTCAGCTGCCTAGGTTGCCTGCCGACCAATGAAAATGACATATCATGCAATAACTTTTTAAGTGCGTAGTCAAAAGTTATAAAAATTGTTGGCCCTTAAAGCTACTCCTTGAACACATCTTGTGTGAAAATTTCAAAGAAAGAAAATAAAAATTCTGGATGTAGTGAGCTGCCCCAAATTGCTATGTTGTCAAAAAATAGTGTTTGGTCCTTTAGAGGTTAACCACTGTCAAGTAAGAATAAAGTCTATTATCACAAGAGTTCTCCTAATAGTCTTAAAATTAGATGATGGAATCCTTTGCTTTCATGAGGACTGGTGTACCATGTGTTGTTGCCACAATATAATAAAAAGTAACTTAAAGTAATTTTTTTTAAATATTTTGACTTTAAAAATCCATAAATTCAAGAAATGCGCGAACAACAAAAGTTAAACTAAAAATTATTTTTTAATTTTTTAATTTGTGAAAACTTTGAAATTCAATTTATAAATTTTTGGTACAAATAGAAAGCTTTATACACAAAGGAGTGCAAGGGCTTTATTTTGTGGCCTTTGGACATGCCTTGTAATAGTTATAGGTTTTCCAAAATAAAAGATAATTTGTTTCATTTTTAAGTTAAAAAAATCCATAATTTTCACACCGTAGGTCCAAACGCCACAAAAATGGCACAAATAGAAAGTTATACGCACAAAGGAGTCGAAAGGCTTTGTTTTGTGGCGTTTTGACATGATATGAGAAAGTTGTGATTTTTTTAAAATAAAAGAGAATTTAAATCAATTTTTGATTCATAAAAACTTTGAAATTCAATAACTTTCACACCATTTATTCAAACGCCATGAAACAAAGTCCGTGCACCTTTGATTGCCAAGAGCTTTTGAGCGGTACCAAAAACGGCACCAGATGCCTCACGATTTGTTAGATCTCAATATATCAAACAAAACAAACAACCTATCTTAAAGCATAGACTAGTGTGCCCTGTATCGTTGCCACAACCAAAATTAAAGTAAAATAATTTTCTAATTTGTAATATGTAAAAACTTTGAAACTCAATTTTTTTTCACAGCATAGTGTGTGAACAGTTGCATTTTTATTAAAATAAAAGTAAAAATAATTTTTTAATTTTTTAATTCAAAAAATCTTTGAAATTCAATCATTTTATAATCATAGTCCAAATCCTCCAGAAAAAATTTCAAATAAAAGGCTTTATGCACAAAGGAGTGCAGAAACTTTGTTTTGTGGTGTTTGGAGTTTGGACATGCAATGTAAAAATTATGATTTTTTTCAAAATAAATCAATTTTCGATTCATAAAAAACTTTGAAATTCAATAAATTTCACACCATTTGTCCAAACGCCACAAAATAAAGTCTATGCACCCCTCTTTGCCAAGAGTTTTTGAGCAATACTAAGAACACCCTCAAATGCCTTACATTTTGTTAGATCACAACATATCAAACAAAACAAAACAAAAATCTAATTTAAGGTATAGATTGGTGTGCCAGGTGTTGTTGCCACAGCTAATATAAGAGTTTTAAAAAATTCTAATTTTTACTTTAGAAAAACTTTGAAAATCAATAAATTTAAAACCGTAGTGTGATAGGTTGCATTCTTGGTACAAATAGAATGCTTTACAGAGTGCGAGCCATTTTAATTTAGAAGGTGACAAGGATGGATTTTCTCGTGAAGAGTAGCATTGGAATTTTATTCAAATCAACACCAGAATGTGCATAGAGAGAAGCTTTAGCTTCTTAAAAGGGCATTGGAGAATATTATTGAAAAGAATGGATGTCAAGTTGCAACAAGTACCAAACTTTTGTAGGAGCATATAATCATTCTACACAATGTTGAATCATTCTACACAATATTTGTGAATTTCATGGTGATAAGTTTGATGTTGAAAGAGAAGAAATAGTTGAAGATGCAATGAGCAACTTAACTAAAATAGACAATGATTCAAGAGAAGAACTTGAGCACGAAAAAACAAGAGGCAACACACCAATATTAGATAGTTATGCAAGCACATAGAAAAGCTCCACACCAACTTAGGAATAAAAAAATTCAATTACAAAAGTTCTTTGGAGTAAAAATATTGACTATGATATAAAATGTTAATGGATAGTTTTTAAAAGTCCTCAACGCAAAATTAAGCTCCAAAATCCCTAATTCAATTTCTCAAAGTCCTTTCAATGCAAGATTGAATGGGAAACATACCCTATTTGGGAGGCCTAAAAAATATCTCATGCATCTCACCACAAAGAGTGATTACGTGAAACACCCAATGTCCCTTCAATTGATGGCTTCCTTCTTCTATCACGTTATTTGTCTTCACCTCCTTCCTAGATATGTTTTCAATGACAACTACTTATGTTCAAAATAGGATTGCATTATGGAATTTATAAAAGGTCTAAGCTACATCCCGTTAGAACCAAGTGGAAATGGGAACGGTCACCAAAATTTTCCAGCAAATGAAGCTTAAGATTTGGCACTATTATTCTGAACTTGAGAGTTTGAGTTTCTAGCATTCTCACTCGCGAGTGGTTGAAAAAACATGGAAACGAAAAGAAACAAACTTGTAATGTAAGTGAGCTTGGTAGTGAAGAGAAGCACCTCGTCAAATCACAAAGAATTACAACATAGATAGCATGCAACGAAAGGTTTCGGCAAGAGTTTTACGTGAAGAAAAAATTGAACCTAAATTCAAGAACTTCCTAGAAAAAACAAATAATAGTTTGTCGTGAGGAAGCACTTGAAAATGGGATTATCTTCAAAATGGTTTTGCATCATGGAATTCGTTAAAGGTCCAAGCCACATACCATTAGAACTAGGTGAAACTACACCACCAACAAAATTTCCAACAAACAAAGCCTAAGATTTGGCACTAAGATTTGGCACTAAGATTTGGCACTAGTGTTCCCAACTCGAGAGTTTTGAGTTTCCAGCATTCTCACTTGTGGGCAGTTGCAAATTCATAGAAACAAAAAGAAACAAATCGTAATGTAAGTGAGCTTCAAAGTGAAGAGAAGCACCTCGTCAAATCACAAAGAATCAAAACATGGAAACATGCGATGAAAGGGTTTGCAAGAGTTTCACACAAAGACAAAAACTTCGAGGGTGAAAACAACGATACCCGCAACTACGTACTCAACTTTTCAAAGCCACTTTGTTCTTAGCTTCCGCCTACGTGCTCCTTTCAGATTTAAATCCGTCAATGGGGACATTAACAGATTTAACTATCTTTCACAAAGAATGTCTGGTATGCATATACTTGAATAGGTGACAATTTGGAGTACAAATTGCTGCTCCCTTCTCTGTCATTAATTAATTGGGAGATGTGACATATCTTTCAGTAGCACTTCCAGGAAGTGATCAGGCCTTTTTCCTGAGATGGGCCTGAAAGCAAGTTGATTCCAATTCCATCCCAGGATACGGTATTGAGTGAGGTGAAGCGCTCTTACACCCCAAGGACACGTCTGAGAGTAAGTTAAGGCATATAAGTTATTTATTGATAGTGGCATCTAGGAACGATAAGTTACCCGTGTCAGGAGCAGCAAATGTGGCCATTCTATACCTTTAAGTTCAGTACTTCTGTTCATGTGATCCTGGAAACTGATTGTCAAGATTCACAGACGAGAGCCACATCACAAATGCACGTACCTGATTAGAAGCAGCCAACTGTAACAGTCTCGGAATTGGATAGCACCCATCCCATGCAATCTTTACTTCCAATACAATACAAGATCAATGGCTGTCAAAACAGATAATAAAACAAAACAAGACGCACTCAAGATTTAGTCCTCCTCATGCCAGTTGGTAAGATTTAAAGTAAAATAGCATCGACGTGTTAAATTACCATGACAACATGCGTGCAAAGAAAGAGAACCCTAGAGCACCAGATCATGAATTGAACCTTTCATTTCTTTCCCAGAGCTCACAATCTCCGCTGTGAGAATCTGCTCAATACTACTGCACAAATTGAGACCTACAATACAAAAGAATCAATGAAACAATAGTCCGGTACAGTTTTTGAACTATATGTAATACAAGACTGCCTACCAGCCAGATCATTAATTCTCTCCAGTTCCCGATCATGAAAATAGGGTACGTAGCGGCCTAATACCTGGAGCTGAACGACTACACCTAAACTGAGATAACTCGACCTCAGATGGTTTCAAAAGAGCTCTATGTTGCGATAACAGGTACAATATACCGAATTAATACAGATACGAATAAATAAACATACATAAATTCCTCGGCCTCGGGCTCAACAGAGCAAAACTGAGCCCACGAACGAAACTCCCTCGCTACGTACAGATGTATTCCACAAAATTCCCATTCCGAGTCTTTCACTGACTGCTGAATATCGAAGACTCGAAAGGACGCAGAGAGCTGTACCCACTGTATTGGCCACTGGAGACTTGAGAGTGCAGACCAGAGCCGGGAACTGAAGGCATCTGCATGAGATCGATGGTTTGGAGAGCTTGATGCGATGTGGTAGACGCAGAATTCAGTGCTTGCAGATCCTGACCAGCTTGAACCAAGGCCAGCATGGAGTTCGTTTCGTCATAGCCTCCTAATCCGGCCAAGATATTGTTGCCATCTTGAGTTTGAGGAGAGCTGTTGTTACCAGAGGCAGTCAGCAGCCCCACGGAATCCAGACACCCAGCCTGGATGGAGAATGGCTTGTTGTCGAATTGTTGATGCTGCTGTGCACTTGTGGGCGACCCTCCAGCCGAAGGAAGCTGCAAGTGAGAGAACCGAGACCCCCCACGGTTGCTGCTATCACTGCTGCTGGCCACCAACTGCTCCAACGTGGAGTCGGAGGCCTGAGAGAGGTCGAGAGGAGTCGGTGCACCTGGGGGTGGGCGGGGGGCCCATGACTGCGATGACAGAAGAGAGAGAGCACGGCCAGAGTTTGACAATCCAGACACGCTGGAGAGGCTCTGGGAGCAGGAGCCGATACGGCTCTGTTGTTCCAAGCTGCCCAGAACCCCTCCAGTGGAAGAGGACAATGACAAACCCTGACCTAGTGGACCTAACGGTCCCTCCAAGAAATGAGTACCACCCAGATTCATGCCCGAGGATGAATTCGGAGCCGCCATTTGTGTCTTGGGGTTCTGGAGAAGCATGAGAAGACGATCTGCTGTCGGACGGGACATTGTTGAGAATATGGACTGCCTCTCCGTACTAGCCGCCTGTCATTTGCAACGCCAGACTTTCAGCATTTAACTCTAAGAACTTCTTAAATCTCACCACCGGGGGTCCCAATTTTAACACTAAAGCATAGTTTGAATGTGTCCTACCGTCAACAATAGTGTGGCAGAAGTACAGGATATCCTAAAACTCCATCTAAGAGAAGGTCATTATAAAGAGGTTTTATGTTCTTCAATACAAGATCGGAGTCAGTATTTGACGAGATTAGAAACAGAAACACAATGCACTGCTCGAAAGATCACGATCGCTTCGAAGATTACCTGTAGTTGGCAAGCAAGACTGGTGTCGTCCCTCCTCATCATAGACCAAGGATGCGTCCGCTTCACGTCGGCGTAAGGGTGAAAATCAGCTTCAAGAGATGAACCCCGGTGACGATTCAAGAAATTCGACCGCTTGCTATCTGCTGGCACAAACACAATTGGTTACAACTTTATGATTAGCAAAGCCATTGTTGGAAAGTATTGCTACTCAGCTTCAAATCACCCCAGACATGACGGAGCTAGAGTCGACAACAAAATATACAAAGCAAGGGAGTATCATGCTCATGCCTAACGTTCATTAACCACTATCTCCTCTAGAAAGCCGCCCTTGCTCTCTACTTCATTAATAGAGCAAGAAGGAGATAACGAAACGACTCCAAAATCCAAAGACCTAGAAGTATGAAGATACCTAAGAAACTAATCCATCGACATTACCTAGGAAGTAAAACGGCGCTGAATCCATTGACAGCGACGAAGTGTCACTGTGCAGTGACGACGAGTTTCGCAACCCGAACACAGAGTGTGTCTCCGGGTGCGGCTTTCGACGTCTTTCATTGTGACCCGCTAGCCTTCTTCGGCAACTGCGCTTCCCTTCATCGAACTCAGTCAACACATGGAACCTGCAGCAACCAGCACTGACATCAATGAGCACTGGAAAAACACGAACATTCACAGAAAAAACTACAGAAATCGATGTCATGGACTAAGCAAACACAGACACAAGGTAGCAAGTACAAAATCCATGTGATAGTGGGAGCAAGCTTCATCACCTCGAGCATTGCTGGCAAAACCGCTGCTCTATTCCACCAGCAATAGCTTTCGGCGCTTTCGAATGCATCTCGCAGACCTTATGACGCCGATGATAGTCCTTACACCCACTAAGGTCCGCCTTACACCCTTCCACTTGACACCGCGCGATCTGCGTACTCGGAGACAAGACGCGCGGCTTCTTATTACCCGGAGGTGACGAGAGTGAGCCTTTCGCTTGTGCACCAGAGGAATCCTCAAAATAAGTTCTGCGGCCGAGCTTCAAGCCGATGTTCAAAGAATCACCGCCACCATTGCTCTGAGCTCCATCTTTCTCTAAAACCTTCTCTTCGTCTTGACGGGCTCCCAGACTGAAGAATAGTCTGTCTTTCGGAGTAGTGAGCGAGGCCGGCGTGCCGATCACAGTGCGCTCCACGTCTGGCTCGCTCTTCACGGAATGGCCGTCGGTGAGGTTGCCCTTGCCGGCACTCACACCGGGAATACCCGATGAGACGGACGTCGTGCTGCAACCCGAGCCCAAGCCGATGGAAAACTCGCCTGTCTTGGAAGCTGAAGTTGCTAACGTCACGGCAGAGTTTCCCCAGTCATTGCTGTGTTGTTGCTGCAACCTCGGCGTGCTTTCGTTATGCCGGGGGTACACCACGGTAAGATTCTCCCATTCCCAGGAGTTCGCCTTGAGCTCCCACTCCGGCATGCCGCTGCCCTCCATGGAAGTCGTGGAGTCCGTGAGATGCTGGTGCGGCTCCCAGCCAGAAGTCGACCAGCAATTTTCAGGCGCTTGTTGCGACGAGTGGACGTGGTGGCTACCATTGACTGCCATCGCCATGTCCAAGGGGCTCATGAGCGAGTAACGTAGGGAGTGTTTCGAAGAGAGGCGGTTCGATCTCCTTCGCTAGGGTTAGTTACTTCGTTGATTTCTCAATGGGGATGCAATCTACATTGGTTGAGGTGGCAAACTAGCTCTGCCACGTTCAGCGCCACTCAAGAAGTGGGAACGAAGGACTTTATGAGGTTCACTGTACTCAAACAGTGCTCAGACAACACCGTAACCTAGACACAACGTCCTTTCTAATGCCGTTCGTGAAGAAGCGCTCCTGCGACCTCTTTATCCAAAAGTTGCAGAAGCAGAACGCACCATGGGCTTGATCGGGTGCTAAAACACCAAAACCGGACAACCTCCACTCACCAGCTTCGGCAAACACAACAATGGGAAGACGAGAGGCTCTCAACCTAGTGCCATGACCGGAGATCGACTTCTAACCACGATCCTACCCCCAAACATACTCATACAATGCAAGAAACCCCCCCCCCCCCCTCCCACCAAGCGCTTAAGTGGTTACCCCGAAAACCAAGAGCACTTTCCCATGGAATCAACCACCACCATGAACATCAGAGCTTCTGCTAATCCCTACTGCAAGTGGTAAAACCACACAACCACCTCTACAATACAAATACGCAACTGTAGCTAGTACTAGCTACTGAAACAAGAGATTAACGTTTCACCACGTACTCTCGAGCTCCGTCACTCACAACCCCCGAGCTCAACCTTGAAACTGCGATACTGCGATACTGCGAGAACACTCCACTCTCCCCAGAGCAAGTACGCAACTGACAACCACTGTGTGAACAGTCGGTCCTCCCACACGCTCCACCACGCACCTCAAATTACCGAATCACGACGACGACAAACCTCCTCCCCAGCATCCCACAAACTAAAGCTTACAACAAGAACCACGAGATGCTCACAGTCGGCAGCTGGGGACGCAAGAGGACTGAGAAGCTTGAATGGGAATCACGACCCGGCACATGTCGATCGAGTGGAGTGCAGAAGGAACATGGCCTGGGTGCTGCTGCTAGCTGGGAAGAGAGCTCATCACAAACTAGAGTCGAAGACGACGGAGACGGAGATGAGAGACGACGACGAAGACGACGAAGACGGGTGGCGAAGACGACGGAGACGACGACGATGGATGACGACGACGACGCACCCACTCCACGAAACCTTAACCCCCGTCGACGTCCCGACGATCCTCCTCAACAACAACCAACCCACCCCACCAACTGGGGCTGGGCCAACCCATTAACGCTCAAACACAAGATCCCCACGTCACAACTCGGCGAAACAGACACATGAGCTCGTATGTATTGGGGCTACAAGACGGAGCCTCTCCCGCTCTAGTACTACTCCCTCCGTCCCAAATGTTTAGTATTAACCCCTAAGGTAGAAGCACCTAAATGTGACACTTATTCAAGATTTGTAGATTCTGAAGGTTGGGGTAGAATAAAAGGATGTGAGCTTTGTTAGGAAATGGTTCAGGAAACCAATAAAATTAGTTTTGTATTTTTTTGAGCTTGTATGAATATAATACGAATTTGTAAAAACATGCGTGTAGATGCATCCATTGTGGATAATAGACTACCACCAAAGTGGACAAGGAAACACACAAAAGTGACAACCCCTAAGCTTGTATCAAGGTTGTTTTATTGACCACCACAAAACCCGACCCCGTCACTGTGACACATTTGTAGAAACTCACCTGTTAGCACGAGCTTTAGTTTGGGCTTATTCTAGGTGTTCACAAAATGACTCCTATTACATTTGGGTGCATTCACCTTAAATGCCCGAGGCATCAAATTCGGGTGTTGACAGAACTTTGAAGTTAAATAAAACATGATCAAGTTGATTTTTTAGTAGTTTACATTTTTTTTTAAAATTATTTTGAAGTCTAGTTTTAGCATCAAAAATTGGATGATAAAAATGAATGATTATGATTTTTCTATTCAATATTTTGTGTAGGGGTGTCCGTTACAAATCTTGATTTTCTAGTGTTGAGGATTCTTGGAAATGTGAGCCTTAAATACACTAGATCTTGGAGGAAAAATCACATTAAAAATTCATGTAAAAAAATTTGTAGAGTAGATTTTGAGAAGCTATAAATTGGATTGGGGTTATGCATGTTATGACCTTTAACCTCACATTGTTTTGGTGACCAATTTCTTAGATTTGATATGTGAAAAGAGGATTGAAAGACTTTAAATCATTTTTACAGTTTTAACACCCTCATGATCAAACATTATAATCTTTCAATCTATAAGTGACATTGTTGTGTTTTCTTTTTCCATGTAATCTTTAACATGTCTAGTCTGAATTTGTATGATTAGAATTTAGATAAAATTGATAAAACTTATCAAAATGTTGGCATTTTATACAATGCAAAGCAAATTCCAAGAAGCTCCAAAAAGGCCTTGGTTATTTAGGAATTAAGGCTGAAAATAATGTTATTTCAACATGTTTCTAAGTATTTCAAGAAAATTACTATCCATTTACTGAATCTTCAAGAACATAAATGATCATTTTTGACCAGCTAGAAGATCATTTGGAGATAAAGGGAGTATAACTTATATTTTTTTGGAAGGGGCCATAGAAGAAATTGTAGAAGATGGATGGGCATGTGAGGAGCAGTTAGAATGATAGAGAGAATAATGAAAAAGGTGGTGGTGTAATAAAAGGAAGGGGAAGGAAGGGAAAAGAAGGGAGGGGCTTATAGGAAATTAAAAGGTTAGTATCTTTTTAGGTGATATAGGGTATGTGAATGTATGGTAAAGTTGTTTTTCAACTCAATAGTATTGTGTTCAAGAATGGTATGGGTACTTGATTCTACTAACAAGTTTACTAGTTGGAAGACCATCCTTTATGTTACAATAGACTTCCATAAGATAATATTACATTAGCCCCAGGACTGGAAGAGAATATTATAAAAGAGAGGTTATTGCTTTAAAGAGGGACTATAGCATTAATGATGTTTGAAGATTTTTTGCAACGGGTTGCAATTTCGTGGCACTCCTAGATTGAAGTTATGTTCACTAGAAAGACATCTTGATTTCAAATTCAATAAAAGTTTCTTTCTTTTTTACTTATTTTGTATATTTTTAATGTGTCCAAGCCGGAACTGAAGGAATAATATCACTTTAGAGAGGTTATTGGCTTACAGAAGTTCACTTTATAGAAATTTGATTGTATTCTTAAGTGAATTTTTGTAGAAGAAATTGGAGGGAGGGGGCTTATGAAGAGTGGTTTGAATGATGGAAGGAATAGGGAAGAAGTGGTGGATGAATTAAATGGCTAGGAAAACTTATTGCAAGTAGAAAGACATCTTTATAGACAATAGAGTTATTCGTAAAGTAAACCCGAGTTTAGAGGTAAAACTGGGGTTTGAACCCCTACTTTATGTAAAAAAGCAGGTGAAAAAGTAAAAAGCTCGCGCAATCAACACTAGCAATACAAAACTTGGGACCAAACTTTCTTTCGCATCGAAATGGTGCCTAAAAGAGTTTGGACCTGAGTTTCTCTGTCACAGAAATTGTACATTGACAATTTGTGAGAATGGAGGGTGGAGAGGTTATTTTTATAATGAAATCCACTGTTCTTTATGAACTCTCAAAGGATATGGGTTTATTTTAAGATTGAGCTCCTCCAAGCTCTTACAAGTTACTTACAACTCCAACCATTTACATATCCCATATGGGTTGCTTTACCTCCTTTCACCAATTTGTATAAGAGCTTGTTTAAAACTGGGTATCAAACTAGGGATGACTTTACGAATAACTCTAATATAGGTTATTTGAATGCATGAGAAATGTTCTTTTATATGATGAATGTTATGTTCAAGGATGTTATGAATCCTTGGTTTTACTCTCTAAGTTACTATAACTTTTAGTATTTTGAACTTCTTGAAAAACATCCTTTTGGAAGAGAAGAAGATGGTTAAAGAACAAAATGACTAGGAAGAATGGAAGGAACCATAAAAGGTGTATGTATGTATGAAATAAAATAAATATATTAGCCACCAAATAACAACTAGAAGCTAAGATTATGGCGTAGATGGAAGTAGCAACAACTACTTTGAACTTTCATGACGCCATCCAAATGAGCACTACTAGTCTACTACCTCAACGCTTGAAGCACACACTATCCACATCTCTCAATAAATTATACACCTATCAAAAGCCTTCAAAGATTTTATGTCTAAAGATGC
Organism: Antitrichia curtipendula; assembly: GCA_951230915.1. Lineage (NCBI taxonomy): Eukaryota > Viridiplantae > Streptophyta > Bryopsida > Hypnales > Leucodontaceae > Antitrichia > Antitrichia curtipendula. Next base: position 5,291,032 of record OX579636.1, on the reverse strand, counting down.
AAGCCTAACAACTAGACTAGGTGATATTAATCTATAGAGCCTATTGCCTCTACAAAGCTTCAATAACCTCGCAAACTTTAGGGGAGATTTCGGGGATTTGGAGGGCTCTGAGTTATCATGGATGCAAGAACAAGGGAGCTGCGCCAATGCTGCAGTCTGACATGGCTGAACTTCGGCCACACCACCAAAATAAAATAAAAATTCAACTTCTTTTATCATTTTAAGAAGAAGAAAAATTTAGAAAGTAATAAATTATGGCAACGAGCCATTTTTTCACTAGATCGCGAACAACGGGGGGAATGGGCATGGAACGATCCTCTAGACCCCCAAAAAAACATCTAATGTAACCTATGCTTAAACAATGATCAACTCTCCAATATCAAAATCTAACCACTATTACCTAAAACATGTTATTTTTATAATAAAATTCAGGCTTCTTACACACTACCAAGCTATCTTGATCACAACAAATTCAGAAAGCATCTACACAAAATGTAAATCACATCCACCCCAACTGCAACTTGCTAAAAATTCATATTGAACTCAATAAATAAATAAAAACTTTTGTAAACAATTCCATTTTGATTTTCTATTCACATATATGAAAAAAACTTATACCAAATTACAAAAATAGACCCCCAAATTGTATAAAATTTTGCGCAAAATTATACATAATATATTATTTATCCTACAATGCAAAGATATTGAAAGTAATCCATACCCACTCATAAAAACACTAAAAGAAATACCAATACAACAACAAAAATGGGCAAAGACTTACTAAAACCACACAATTCAAATATGGATACCAATAACTCAAAAATGAGTTCCAAAATATAGTAAGCTGGAACAAAATACACCTTAAACAACATTGTTCAACTTCATAATTCACCACTCATCATATCCCCTATACTATTTATTGTATGCACTAATCATAACTTTGGATTTATTCTCAAATACATATGAAATCCAAATCTCACTTGACGATACACAACAAATGATCATATTACTCCAATCCTTAAACATAAGAGATATATCCCCTCAACATAAGCCCAGATACTGAAACAATTCATCACAAATAACTTAGACATAATATCTCTTCCCAATACTATGAAAACAAAACTATGCAATACTATAATACACAAGCAACACCCAACCTTATCAAAACTAGAAAACCCAATCTCTAATTCTTCCCCAAAATACTACCTAAAAAGGCATTTAAATACAAAATACCCATGTAGAAGGTCATATAAAACATGAGGCAAGAACTCAAGTACCATAAAATGATACACAAAATACCCAATTTTATAGCCATCAAACAATTATTATCACATAGAACATTGCTTCACTCAATACTTCACTCCCAAACTTACCTCAACTCATAAACATGTCACAAAAAACATCAGCCATCAAATGTCTCTATAAGACTAAACTAATATGTCTTTGAAGCATACTAAAAATCCAACCAAGAAGAATATACAAGACTATCTTCAAAAACATAGAAATCCTCCCATTAGATTGTATAAAATATCTACAAGGCAACTTATTCACCAACTTGACAAATATGGCATAAGAAATTCATAACCAACAAACTATATTAAATCAACCAGTAGTCCTACCATATGAATTCCAAGCAGACTACCACATTCATTGCACTTGCAAAGTACAACAATATCCATGGCACAATTTAGATGGATTCGTGCTAGAAAAAACAACATGAAAATGCAACTATAACTCTGACTTTGACCACCTCACACATGACATTATACTAAAAAATCTTGTAAATGGAAAAACACCAAGCCCAAACAATACACCAACTCCATTCAAAAAACCATGCCATATAAATACCATGACCTATTGTATTTATTCTTTCCACATTACTACAAACAACAACAAAGCCCACAATATTGGAAAACAAGCTCAACAATCTTTATATATAGAAAACAAGATCCTACAATGATTACAAATTATATACCCAGCACATTGGCCCAAGTAACATCTAAATTATATATGAGCATATTGCAATCCATATTAGCCAACTATGGTGAAAAATATCAAATCCTACAAGATAGCCAAGAAGGCTTCCAAAATAACAATGTACAACCATACAACTACAAATCTTCATCTTTGCACTTGAAGATGCAAGATTTACATCCCAAGACACTTACATCTTGTACATAGACTTCAAAAATACATTTGAATCAATAGATCACCCAAGACTACTAGCAATCATTAGCGACTTGGAAAACCTACAAGATGCAATATATTTAGTTAGCAATTTATATTCAAATTTTTTTTGTTATATTTTCTAGAGAGTATTTTGGTAACACTAAACGAGTTCAAATATCACAAGGAAACATAAAAAGATACACATTTAGCCCATACCTCTTCATAATATTCTTGAAATTACTTCTCAAATGGCTACAAAGAGATAACCTTGGATACCAATTCCATACATCAAATGCACAATTAATTCAACTACATATGCCAACAATCTATCTACATGAGCAAATAGCATCAAAACTATACAAATTTTAATTAAACAAAATAGACAAATTTTGCCTATGGGTAGGAATGAACTTTGGGGTAAAAAATGTGCAATAACAGACTACCTATACAAACCAAGAAATGAATTGGAAATATTCAAGTCTACATCTAAGCACATAATAGCAGCTATAGTGTACAACCAATATCAATGCCACATCAACACAAACCATGTCCATACCTTAGAATGCAAGTGATACCTTCTTTTAATTAGAACCTACAAAAAGATGAACTTTTTATAAAATTTATTAAATAATGTAAACTCCTCATTAAAAGCCCAACTAAAATGCAAGAAAAAATACAAATTATTGATACAATACTATGTGCCATAGTTGCATACAAATATTATGTACATGTTTAAAGCACTATATTTGTACATCCCCCATCTCACCAAACAAAAATCACAAAAGTATCTAAACAAACTCCTACACTATGATATAACTAACATTGAACAAGTCGCAATGCCTAACGAAACCAAAATGATGACATCATGCAAACATTTGAAAAAACTTACAACACATTAATACTTAGTATAAATCAAGCACTCCAAATTGCCACACAACGATTCTACTAAATTGAATGCCAGATCAACGACGCTAGCATATGAGCCTAGAAATGCAAATCTAAGAGCCTTGAACTTAGGTATAAGTAAGTACTCTACAATTATTGAAGGTGTCTGTAACACACGTACTTGTAATATAAGTACTTAATAACCATGAAAGGTGCTTATAACATAGGTATCTATAACATAGACCTGTAATATAAATATCCTATAACCATGGAAGTTACCTATAACATGGACACCTTTAATATAATTAGGCACCTATAATATAAACATCGTATAACCATGGAAGGACCTTATAACACAAACACCTACAATATAGACATCTATAATACAAAAATATTATAATTATGAAAAATGCCTATAATATAGGTACCTATAACATATTTAGAACCTAGACTTCTAGGCTCATGGGCTCAAGATCTTAGGCTCACATACTAGCAACTATGCCCTTGAACCTCTTCTTTAATCCTTTGGAACTTAGATAGTTTGACTATATCAAAGGTACAAATACAGATTATCAAAAACAAATCTATTACAACTTGTACAATACATACTATCACATACTCTATTACACTATATAATCTCTTTTTTCACAATAACACACTCTTATTTTTCCTCTCCAATAATATGTCCTACATAAATATGCTAATTTTATATATTCCCCACACCCACAAGATATTGTCTTCAGATCATTAGAAAAGACATTCACACACCAATAAAACGAAATTAGACTAGTACATCCACGTGACAATCGAGACACACAACAAGCTATATATTGGGCTAGACTAGTAGCTAAATCTAATGCCATTAGTAGATATCCATACTAAAAAAACTCTATTGTAGATGATGGTTTGTGTTAAAACTATAGTGTTATTTTAAATATAGTTGTGTCAATTTTATTGTTCTTTTAAAGACAATTATGTTAAATCTACATTATTTCAAATATAATTGTGTTAGTTTCAGTTCAAATTTAATACAAACCATCATTTGGAATGTGTGTATTTTTACTAGTATGCCAAAAACATTACAATACTACTACTACTTAATAAAGATTGGTACAATAATCTAACAAAATGACCCGCTTATTCCTAAATGCACATATACTAATGTACTTCCCTTGGATACCATAAAATACAAAGAATCTACAAGACCACATTTGCTACCAAAAACAACAAGAATCAAAATTGCAATGCTACAATACTATTTATACATCATAAATTTTATACCATGGGAAACAACACATTCACAACAGACCTCAAAAGACATTGCCTACAACTTGATATCCTTGATACAACAATTACAAACATATCACCAACACCACTAAACATTATTGTAAATAAAAATTATCTACAGAATACAACTACAATTAAGAAATTCCAAAATCCTACTAGCTGTAATACCACCACTTCCTAATCAAAATACCTCTTGCCCAAACAAATCCATTCGGATTGAGTCAATGGATATCCAAAATGGTAGGATATGGAACATACAACCTAGGAGGAAAAATTGAATTATCCATTAGACTTCTATACATGAACTACTACAATTTCTAACACAAACACACTCAAAAGAACTATCATACATATTCATAAACAATTGTAATTCATTGTATCTAATTGCAACACAGATTAAATACCCAACTCTACAATACAACGGAAAATACAACCACCTAAATAAAACAATGCTTGCATCAATAGTAAAAATGCTCAAAGAAAGATTCCACCCGTCAACTCTACGAAAAGCGGGAGTCCACTCAAATATAAATGGAAATAAAATAGCTAATGCACTTGCCAAAAATGGAGCGAAAAAAGAATATCAACACTTGCAATTTGACTATGAAAATGCCCATTATGAATGTTACATTTGTAACCAAACCAGTTGATAACATAGTTTCCTTGTGGATCCTATCATGTATATGCTATCTACCTAGATGCAAATATGATACAAGATTGTGACCGGGCATATTATATCTATAAAATCAACAAGTCAATACCTCTCCATTTTTTATACCAACCACAAATACAAACCTATAATACCTTGAATTCATCTATTGCAATAATAGATACTTTGCATTAGTAATTGCAACCTAAATCCAAAAGTATATATAGCCCACTCATCTTTAAGACAAGACTAGAACACTAAACCATTAATAACACTATTAGTTGGAGCAAGAAGCACAACAAGATCTAATGTAGCATAAATAAATTCAGCCTTATGTGCTTCTACCGATCTTAGAACCACTATTCATATATAAAGAGCCAACATATACAAAGCCTCTGTTCAACATGCCCCTCATCTTCGAAAGTCACACAATGAAACTACAAAATCAAATTCTCAACAATAACATGAGCATCATTCAAGACAATCTTCATAAAAAATTGGAACCTTTGAATACAAACAAAATCATCCAAACCTATGCATACACGCAAAACCATAGCTAGAAGAAGATAATTAATTGGTCGATACACTAATGACTTCCACAAAACAAAAATATTTATACACAAATAAAATAATAATTAACCTAATAGCTATTCAATATTAAAAAAAAAAAAAAAAAAGAACACTAGTGTATTCAAACAAAACAATACCCTCCTTAAAAAGTGAATTCAAAACTACAAATATCTTGGTGTCACTACATTCGAGCAAATAACCAAATCTACTAACCAAATCCCACCCTTCTTTTTAATAAATCAAGATCAACAACAATTCATCAAATCACATTGCAAACAATAGCTGAACATGATAGCACCACAACAACCAACAAACTTAAATTGCATTCATGTGTCCCCACGATGTTAGGACTTTACCACAAAACCAAATCCATACAAATATACCACTCCAACATCATCACTCATTAACAAATTGGCAAATACTCTAAAAGAAGATAAATACTTTACCACAATACCAAATCCATACAAATATACCACTCCAACATCATCACTCGTTAACAAATTGGCAAACACTCTTAAAGAAGATAGATAGACCAACAAAACTGATTATAACAAAACCTTACAACTACACCATTTTAAAAACCAACATGACAATTTACATACACATGAACATGCGTATAGAGAGAGACATGTATGTGCACAAATATAAACATAAAGAGAGAAAGAGACATACAAATTCCAACCCACAATATTGTGAAGATAACACAATTATCAAAATTTATTTGTAAAATAATAAAAACAAACTACACACCTCTCATATGTTTAAAATTAGTTGAGATAGAGTCTATCCTCTAAGGTGGGGTGCTCAAAAAGCATCCCTACTCTAAAAGTGACCTCTAAGACAGAGGTACATTTTTCTTTCTTCAATAAACCAATAGTGTACATTTTCAAGAAGTGGTTCCTTTCAGTGACCTTTGTGTTTCAACTTCAAAATTTTGTAACTAATTCCACAAAGGTCCAAAAAATAAATGAAATAACTTGGGTTTGATGCCAATTCCATTTCTCTTCCTACCAAAACTGACTAAAAATTGTTTCAAAGAGTCAATAGCTTCCCTCCAAAGGCAATCAACTCTTACAAGGTCGCTTTAAAAGCAGACTATCTTAATCCCTCGTTGCCCATGGGGACGTTTTTCATCTATTGAAAAAGCAAGGGAAGCATGAAAACATCCAAGATCAAACATTATAATCTAAAAATGTAGTCCACAAAAATCCGATTGAGAAATTACGTTTGACATGCCTCAAAGGTATGGTAACAATCAATCACAACAGTAAATTAAACTTTTTCTATAAAAACCAACGCCACGGGAAATTTTTTTCCACACTAGTCGAGATGCGCCCATTACACACATCAACCATGTCTGGGCGGTGAGGGAGTAAGAGCTTGTTTGCATGGGGGTCTGACCCGATGTGGAGGTCGGGTGACTTGATCTCCAGGTCGGGCTCCACCCACCTCCATGTATCCGGATGCTGGGCCGGAGCTCCAGTTGACATTCTGTCAACTGCAATAGCTTTAGAGAAAGGCCGCTTTAAACTCAAGGCAAAAACAAAAAAGGGGAGGTAAAAAGAGACTATAGCTTGCACTTTAGTGTGACACGGCAACAAATGACGGATAATTGAGAGTTTATTTAGAAGATTGGGTTGATGGGAACAACATCGGGCTTGAAATTTCTACTTCCAAGGGCGGAAAAAATGGGGTGGACTGAAGCTCCACTTCGGGTTTGGGGCGCAATATTCCCCCCATGCGACCTCCCGACCCAACGCCCAAGGTCGGGGTCGGGTCCTCCATGCGAATAGGCTCTAACGTGGACCAGGGAGGATTGACCCCTATAACGCCCCCCTATCCAAGGGTAAATGTAAAAATTGCCCCCTATTTTGTGCCGCTTAAATTTTTGTAGTTCTCCTCGTCTCCTATCTAATTCAAGGCCTCCAATTGCAAATATGATTTTTTTTTCTTCATATACGACAAATCAAAAACTCCAATGTTTTCTGCAAGTGTAAAATACGGGTCAATCCTCCCTGACCGTTAAACAACATGGGTAACGTAGTTCCCAAGTCCCATCCATTGTCATGGGACCTAAAAATGAACAAACTCTTCATGTACTCTGATCATGATCAGCTCCCAAGTTCCCCTTCTCTCAATCAGATACATGTATGCATGACCAAGATTCTTCTCAAAAGCATAAAGAGTACTTCTGTTTGAGAATGTTATTATGTACCCGACGTATGTGCCATAAAAAAAACACCCTCCACATATTATATGATCATCATCCCTTTAGCTTCCCTTCCCCTTCCCTTCCCCCAAAGATTCCCTTGCGCCCATCATGCCCCTGTTCCACAGTGGGAATAATAGGATATAATAACTTTATTGTGGGGCTTGCAAAGCTATTGAAAAGGGGGAAAGGGGGGATATCTTGGTACCCCAAAGAATTTCCAACTCCCCTTTGATGGCCCCCACCGCCCCCGCAGACGGACCACCTCCCGGGTACTCCGTCCGCACTAATAACTTAACTGGCCATTTTAACTTATCTTGTAACTTAATGTAGGTTACTGGCCCCCCAGACCAGGCGTGCAAGCTGTCGCACAGGGCTTTTTCTTTGGGCATTATAACATAGGAGTGCCCGATTGCTACCAAAAATAAAATAATTTGGTTATGAAATGGCAACAAACCATGAGGGGGGGGGGGGACAGAAAAACTTCAAATTAAATTAAAAAAATCTTGGATGAAGTCGCTAGATTGTGGATGAAAACTTAATTATGAATTTGTGTGATATGAGCTAATGAAAATATTTTCTATCCAATATGTACTAGATGAATGTTGAAATTTAGAGTACCACTATAACATTTTATATCGCCACTTTGGCACTTAATAAAAAATGAAAATAAATAAAAAAATCTTGTGTGTTGAGGTGACCCTCGTACATTTCCTCTAATAAAAAAGCAGTCTATTTCATATAAGAAGATGTGAAATAACCCAATCGCATCAATTTTAAAAAACAATAGAAAAACATAGATTATTATGGATGATTCATTTGTCTCCCTAGATATTGATTTTCAGTGGTCTTGTAAAATCAATTTGCTACATGTGGTCCATCCCGGATTCACAACGGGTGGTATAACTTAAGCTTACTTCTTGAGAATGTTTGATCAGGATGTGCTCAAATTATGATTGGAATGTTCTTATAAGGTAGGAGGCTTTGAAATGGAGCGGGCATTAAGAATGGACCCTACAAATGAATGTGAAATGGACATGAGTTGGTTCTGAAATGGACATGTATAGTCATTGAATGAATTAAGGAAAAAAGCATTATCAATTGCAAGAGCCAATCATTTGCTTTGCTTTCCCCATCTTTCTTTAGAATTGCAAGTGAATCATTTATAAAAGACCTAGGGTCTTAAATAGGGACCTATGACCCAACTCGTTTGAAAATTCATAAGTAATTCAAAATTGCTTGGAAAAATACAAATCCACTTGGATAGATTTCTCGTCCACTTCTCTTTGTCTGAAAAATGACATAAAATTATTCCCATTTCTGAGCCTCCTACCTTGTTGCATCTTTTGCCAATCCGTCCCCCCACATTATGAATTGGAATGTACCCCTACTTGATATTCCTAAATTAGTCTAAAACTCTTTGGGTCTAAAGGCGGTTGAATTAATTGGGCTATTTTGAAGGAAATCTCATGCCAATATGAATTCAAAATTTGCAAATTTTATCATGCATGACATATAAAAAAACTTCAGTGTTTGACCTCAGGGATGAGCAAGGGATTTGGTTGGCCGGGGTGAACACACATCTCCCTCGTCCCCCAAAATCATTCCAAGGGTGCATGTAAAAAAAAAATCCCCTATTTTGTGCTTGATTAATTTATCTTCTACATGCTTCCTAGCTAATCTATGACCTCTAATTGCAAACATGAATTAAAAATCAAATTTTTTTTATCATGTGTGGCAAGAAAAAATTCAGCATTTTTCCTCGGGGACAAAAAAGGAAGTGAAGGGGCCAATTCACCTCCGGCCATTTGGTTCACCCTGGCTTCATTTTGCACTAGCACAACATTAAGTTAGTGGAACTTAGACTTTGTCTTCGGGGGCTAGATGCTAGCCACTACTCTTTCTAACGTAGTATGCTCCTAAAGCAACCTTTGTAGAGCTGATTGCATTTGGGAAAAGCTAGACTCCTTGAAACTATTTTCAGTAAATTTTTGTAAGAAGAAAAATAGAATTGGCATCAAACCCAAGTCGTTTCATATTTTTGGGACCTTTGAGGAGTTAGTTACAAATTTTTGAAGTTGAAAGGCAACAATCACTGAAAAGCGCCCCCCTCTTGAAATGTACATTGTTGGTACATTGAAGAAAGAAAAATGTACCCCTATATTAGAGGTCACTTTTAGAGTAAGGGTCGCCTTTAGAGCACCCTACCTTACAAAAATTTACACAAAAATTCAGAGGTATGTCAAGAGCTTAATGACAACAAAATATTCTTTTTCATTTAGGAGAAATGGACCTCAACACACTAGAATGGGGGTATTGTTATAATATTTAGTGCACAATTTTAGTTTATCAAGCTACAATAGTACAAGAAAAAGGGGTGTTTCAAGTATAGTCCTAGTATACTCCCAAAAGTAATGACCTTCTAGGAGATTTTTAATAAAAAATTACTAAAATTATATGTATTTTCAATCAAAATTTACTAAAAATCTCCTAAAAGATCATTACTTATAGGACTTTATTGCTATAACTCTACTTCAAACACCCCTTTCTCCTATAATGCAATTTCATTGATTAAGTGACATCACAAAGTTTAGAACCTACAGATTGACAATGAATATTGCATGGTTACTGTTATTTCATGGGTGCGTACAATAATTTACAACTTATCGCATCGTTACGATGCACACGATTACTGCAAAAAATTGGTACTACTTTGTAATCAGTATTAACTATGTAACTTCTTTACATTCATCACAAGTGCGCAAAAGATACAATTTATGCATGAAAATTTATTATCTTTGCTGTGCATTTTCTGTGTGTTGAAATACACAAAAAATCCATGACAATAATGTCACTGCCATTTGCATTGCAATAAAACTTATTAACTGGTATCAATGTTTAAAATCTTTTTGTCAATGTTTAAATGAAGATCACCAATATAATTAACAATAATTTTTTACATCATTAAATTTCTTGAATTTTATTTATCATGACTTGATTAGTTGTATATAATTTAATGGCCATCAAATTCTAGCTTCAGTTGGATCCATTAGTAGGCCGCCAAGAAACTTGGAGACGTAGTGAAGGAACCACTTGACTGGAAATTGATGAGAAGTATGAGTGGGGAGATCTGTTTTATTTTGAAATCCATCCAGTGAGCACTCAAACGATATGGGATACTTAGAAAATGAGAGTTGAACCGCTCATTGTCGAAACGTAGGAATTGAGTTAAGACTAAAATTTCAGACCTCATTTAGGCATAGTATATTAGCTTTTTGGAAAAAACTTCAAACTAAAAAAAGTTGGTAAAGCAGGTTAAGTTTCATCTCTAAAAATCGGTTTGAGATTTCAAGCTTCCAGTCAAAAATTATATCAGACAAATTTCAGAGAGGCATTTGAAAGGAATTGTTTTTGACATTTTTAAACATCCTCATTGAAACTTGTCCATAACTTTTGAGTGGAATATTGAAATGTGAAACGGATTTTTGGAAATGAAACTCAACTTAATTTTACAACTTGTTTTAGTTCAAAGTTTTTCTTAAATATTTATTCTACTATGCCTAAATGAGGTCTGATTTTTTACTTTGAACACAATTCCTGCTTTTCAATTGACTTAGTACTAAAATCGTGAAAGATAAAAAAATGCAATGCTAGTACAATAACTATGCACAGACATGTTGTTGTATGATTATTGCACTAATTTTATATGTCTAAAATAAGCGCTAATGTTGCACGATATCAGTCACCCATCGCTAAAACACTAAAGTCATACATATTTTGTTACACATAGTTATCCTACAACTTCAACATTTCAAATTTAAATATGAATAACATGCTTGAACCACATTGTAGTCTTGAATGGAAATATCGTGTTGTAATAATATTTTTTAATGAACGAATGTAACATGAAAGCAATTCCCGACGATAATCGTACGATTACTAGTGACAATTCGTGACAAAGGAACTTTGTGATGGAATAGTAAAAAATTATGATAGAAACACATTGGCTATACATAATTTGTATTTCAATCAATGACTAGGAGCAAAAATTGTATCACAATTAGCTCAACTTTCAGTTAGGCAACAAAACAAAACCACAAAAACTTGAAATAAAAATTTAAAAAAATTATTTTTCATAGATTATTATTTTTCTTATATGAAAAGCTTTTGTTCATTTTATTTTTATTAACGATGTGAAAATTATAGAGCATTTTGATTAGCAAGAAATCATTGCATCTTCTTGAAAAAATAACATATTAGATTTTCTTTTGAACTCAATATTTATAAAAGAAATTTAAAATAATTTACAAAACTCACTTTCCTTGCTAGAAAAATCTCACTATTGGAATAAGTGAATTTCAAATTCAGTCTTAAAAGCTATTAATGATATAGTTTTTCATTCTATTTTGTATATAATTTCTTTAAATATTTTTAAAGAATTATTTTTTATTTATTTAAAAAAAAATTCCCCCCAAAACTCTCAATTCAACCCTTCAATATAAAAATTTAGAATTCAAAATCTACAATGCAAATTTTCTAACTAAAAAAATTCAGAGTCTTATAGTTTAATCCTACAAGGTGCAAACAACTTGTTTTCATCACTTTAAATGCTAATATCTTGCAATCTATGTGGTCAAGGATTTTGAAATTTCTTTTTACACATTTTTTAACTAATATAGAGCAAGATCCTATATTTAGATATGCAAAAAATAGAAAATTTCAATTTTTTTGCTCTTTGCAATAGAAATGGTAGTTTTGAGTGATTTTGATGAAAAAAGGCCTTGGATCTATAGAGACTAATCCATCTTGTGACCAAATGAGGAATATCAAACAAAACAGAGCATAAAACTCATCACTCAAATCACATGATACAATATTGAATTTCACACTTGTTTCAAAAATGACTTGAATAAATAAATAATGTAATTTAAAAAATAATATGACCATAATTAGGACCTCATACTTTGACCTAAAAGAATCTTATAATAATTACAAATATTCAATTAATAACTCATTTTAGAAGGAATGTTTAAATTTTGGTTAAATATTCATTGATAAATACTAGTTTAAGTAGTAATAGATTCAATTGCATGGAATCCAATATGATTTGTAGATCACATTTTACAATTACTTTTTGAAAAGTCATCAATTAAATTGTTCTTTGTATAAGTTGCATTTTATAATACATCTTTATAATTTGAAAAATTTGGATTATAGTCTTGGTCTTTAACCCTAGAATAACACAACCTATCACGGAGGGTAGTCAACTAAATACTATTAGAAACTTAAATTATTGGGTGCATTCTTCATTTCTAGAGTTTCCCATGAAAGTCATTAATCAAACTTTCTTAGTCCTCACCCTCCTTGTTGGGGCAAATGATTACTGTTGAAATAAAAAATAATGTGATACAAAATCACTTTTTGGTTTTGACATATATGAGTGGCTCCCACTACTAAGCTTCAATAAAAAAGTAATTGGATTGACCTTGCACCGACATTTGCTTCTAGAGCTACACCTTGCCACGGTTGCATTGTTTTTTTATGTTTATCCCAGTAAGCCAAATGATTGAGTTTGGGCTTTAGATATTAGCAGGAATTGAACTTTCAATTGGTAGAAATATGGGCCAAATAGACAAAGGGAAATGACCATGTGAAGACCCTCTGGCAGACTAATTTGTTATGCATATAGATCTTTTCATGAATCATTTTTTCGGTCTATGTAGTCGATCTTTTTCAGCTAGTAGAACCACTAGCCTCAATGGGCCCAATCAAGAGAGTCTAAAAGGACATTTTGAGTTTAGGCTATACAGATATTGGTAGGAATTGAACTCTAGTGAAAATAAGGGCCACGTAGACAAGGAACACACAACTTTGAAAAGATCCCGCGAGTGGACTCATTCATCATGTGGATCTTCTCATGAGTCATTTCCTTGGTCTATACAGTCGATCCTTGGTCTATTGATGTCGATTATTCTTCTACTACTACTACAACTATAACCACCCGATTGAAATTCCACGGACCCATTCATTCGAGCGCGTGCAAAAAAGTGCGGACATTTTGGTCCGACAAAACTTGCTTCTTTTTTTTTTGGAGGAAGAAAGTGGGGAAATGTGCTGATAAGCTTCCCCCTACTGTAGTTTTCTTTTCTCTTTCTGTCTGCCTGCCTGCGTGCCTGCAACGTGCTGGCTTGTGTTTGCTTGGAGCTTTGTGTTTTCCGTGTTGTCCGTCCGTCCCGCATCAGTCTCAGTCTGTGGCCATTGTCAATGTCAGTATCCGCAGTGTAAGGTCCCAATAATATAATCCCCGCAGTCAGACGGAGCTTCGACCGATGGAACTCCTTCGTCGTCGCAACCGAGTTCCGCTTTCCATTCGATCAGTCATTCTCTGCCATCCCAAGTGCATTCCAAGTGCATGACACTCGAAGATTTTCAGCCCCTGGAACTGCATCGCAGCAGCTGTCTGACGTGGTACAGATATTGCCACGTCATACAATAAAAACCCTCAAAAAACATATTATTTTATTTTATTTCATTATTTTTTAAATTTTAATACTTCTTTTTTTCAGCGGTGTTCTTTAATTGCTATTGCTGGGGGAACAACGTCGAGAACAGGTCTGAAATGGCCCTCCGAGACCCCCAAATCTCATCTAATGTGGCTGGGAAGGTTAGCAAAATATACCCCCCCGCCAAAAAATGTCTTGTTCATTTTGTGATTGGGAGGATTGTTTTCCGTGATCTACTTCCTATTGCGTGAAATTGCGTAATCAATGATTACAGATTTTTCATCCATCGATCAAATGTTTCATCCATTTAAAATGGGTGTTTACGTTGGGCAATCTCCTTGTTGGGAATTCTGAAAATAAATAGGCATTCCATATCGAGCTTCGCCTTCCTCATTATTATTATTTTTTCTTCTTCTTCTTCCAGAATTCCCTTTGCCTTGGTGATTGCCTTGTAAGGTAGAAACACCTATACCCAACCGGGGTCTCATACCTAGTCTGTAGGGTGCATCTATTTCCAACCATGATTGGAACAGGTTTCACAACTGAATCTTGGAATGTTTTTTTATTTTTTCTCCTTTTCAAGGTTGGAATGAATTAGGTGATGACGCATGTCCCAAAGTCGTGAACAAGAAAGTAGGGCTCACAAAAAAACACAATAATTTCAATTTTGGAAATGAAAATTACGAGAAAAATTGCAATCCCCTGATATTTCCTATCTTTCTACAGTAGGATAAAGTAGGCATCCCCTCGTACTGCTCATCATGTGTCGCAAAACCGCTTAAATAATCGGGAATGGGTGTTTCTACCTTAAAGTTACGTACTGTGTCCTGCAGGCCGCAACTGAAGTGAAGGACTTGTACGCAAATGTGGACGGTCCAGTCGCCTAAGTTATGTCGCTCCAGGTTGGTGCTCCATTGCTGCTGCTGCGGCAGCTCCTTATTGCAAGTGCAGGGAATGTTTCTTGCAAGGACCCTGGAAAAAAAACTCTGTCCGTATGAGTTTGTGACCTTTAAGTTAGCGAATTAAAGAAGGTCTGTGGGTGAAAGAAAAAAGTGATTTTTGTCATTGTGCTACTGGGGGAACCAGTCGTGTTTGCTGTTTCAATTTTTGCATCAGCCTTTTTTTTCATTTGACATCCCTAACCCCCGAAATGCCCAAAGGCCATTTTTGAGCTTCTTTGAAAAAAAATTGGCATGAAATGAACGAAAAGCGTGAACAAAAAAGCTAACATTGTGATAAGTTTCATTATTATTTTTTGAATTGTAACCATAGAAATTCAAACTAGGCATATTAGAAATCACATGGGAGAAGAAAACACAACAATATTACTTATGGGTTGAAAGATTACAATGTTTGATCATGAAGGTGTTAAAACTTGTGAAAGTGATTTGAAGTGGATTTCAATTCCTTCTTCATGCATGTATGTCAAATCTAAAATGGAGGTCACCAAAAAAATAAGAAGGTTAAAAGGACATAACATGTATAACTCCTCCTTTGTTTATGAAATTTGATAGGTACATAACCTATAAGATAGAGGATGCAAATGTAAAAGAAATTAACCATGTGTAGTGCAAAAATCTCACACTAGGAGGAGCTCAAATTTGTTGACCCTATTGGGCAAGGTTGAAAAAAAAACTCTTTCTTTTAACTTCAAACATTCTAATATTTCAATCTAGTATGTTGCCAAAGCTTCTAAAGACAATTTTGCACATTCCTAGAGTACTCTAGTACAAATTTGTACCATTGAATTTTTTTTTAATTTTTTTTTGCACTACCTTAAAAAAGTGACAATTTTTGATAATTTTCACCCAGAATATGCCTCAGTCCTTTTAAGGTTTACTGCACTAAAGAATTATGCATCATTTGAAGACTGTATACAAAAATCTCACTCTAGGAAGAGCTCAAATTTGTTGACCCTATCGGGCAAGCTTGAAAAAAACACACTCTTTCTTCTAACTTCAAACATTATAATATTTCAATCTAGTATGCTATCAAAGTTTCTAAAAACAATTTCCGCATGTTCCTAGAGTACTCTAGTACAAATTTGTACCATCAAAAAATTTTCAAAATTTTTTTTTCCATCATTTTTTTCACACGACCTTAAAAAGTGACAATTTTTTTGACAATTTCTACCCAAACTATGCCTCGGTACTTTCAAGGTTCATTGCACCAAAGAATTATGCATCATTTGAAGTTACCATATACAAAAATCTCACTCTAGGAGAGCTCAAATTTGTTGACCCTATCGGGTAAGCTTGAAAAAAACACAATCTTTCTTCTAACTTCAAACATTATAATATTTCAATCTAATATGCTATCAAAGCTTCTAAAAACAATTCCCCATGTTCCTAGAGTACTCTAATCCGAATTTGTACCATCAAATTTTTTTCAAACCTTTTTTTTTCCATCATTTTTTTCACACGACCTTAAAAAGTGACAATTTCTACCCAAAATACACCTCAGTCCTTTCAAGGTTCACTGCACCAAAGAAATTTATGAATCATTTGAAGTTACCATATACAAAAGTTACTAGAAGTCAAAATCTTTTCGATAGACATCATTTTATTCAATAATATGTCCCTATGATTCATGAGATCTACACAATGAGAGCATTTGATCAAGTGGCTCTTTTTTTGGTGCTTTTTGGGGTGATGTAGCTAAGGCCACTGAAACCAAGCTCTCCTACTGTAGCTTGGTGTCACAAGTCCCGGCTCCGCTTTCAACTTAAGTAAAGAAAACGAAAGCCGGGCAAAGTTGATTATTGACATCAATTTCTTTTCTGGAGTGATTGTGCTGGTGGTAAGTTATGCACTGTCAGGGGCTATTTGTGCAGCTGGGGTTTTGAGGTTGATAGAGGCGTCCAACCAACGGGGCGTTGAGGATGCCGATGTCGTGGGGGCTCTCTCGGTCGTGGAGGTCTCTCGGGGAGGGGGTACTACACCACACAGGCAATTTCTTGATGATGGTACTAGTAACTTAACCAGCTTGCGCAGCAATTGGGATGGATGGATGGGAGGCATTGTTGGGCAGCGACAAAGACCGGCACCCCAAACTCGTACCCGGACCAATTGAAGCCCCAAGTCCAACCAATATCCAGCTTGCTCCTCTCGACCCTCACATCCACGGCCCCCCTTTATTGGTTACGTTGCAAGCTCAAGGTGGGTACCCCCAAACTTGCCACTTTTCGCTACTTTACATAGTTGCTAGTTTTAGCTCTGGTCAATTTTTTTGATATTTTCTTGTTGGCACGTAAGAGGAGGTTCCAATGCACCAAAGAACGTGACATTTGGATCCCGTATGCAAAAGTTATGAAGGAACAAAGTTTGGTTCTGAAATAGTTTGTTCCACCTGGGTACATAATTGATTTTGGAGATGTACACAGAGTGAAGATGGTGGTGTAGGGACGAGTGGCGCATTTGGGATGCCCACCTTACATTGTGGTCATGATTAAAAGGTAACTAAGGTAAGCATACCTAATATGGACCACCCTCTATCCAATTGCTCCTCTTTTGAAATCTCCAACATTCCAACAACAAAAATGTTGGATGCATGAAGATAAGGATGCAATTATGACAAGATCATGTATGCATTCCTTTCATCTACAATTGGAGTTACGTAGGACACTACATGTTAATTCAGCGAGTGCAAGAGTTTGAATAGTGTGAGATTTGTTGCACTAATTGAGTGGATTTTGGATGTATGTGGTCTAAATAGCACGGGCATTTGGATGGAATTTAGACAAATGTGGATGAAAGCTAATGAAGTGGATGAAAAGAAGATGAAGGTAGATGAAATTAGATGAAATTGGTATGAAAGTTTACACTATTTAGAATACTATGAAAATTGTGTAGGTCTACTACTACATTGATTGATATTATCTAAAATACTACTAGTGCGCCTTGTGTTATTGCCACAAATCAAAATTAATTTAATTAATTTTTAATAATTTTATATAAGTCATTAAAACTTTGAAATTCAATAACTTTCACACCATAGTGTGAGTGGTTGCATTTTTGGTACAAATAGAAAGCTTTGTACACAAAAGAGATGATGGATACAGATATGGATAAAGAAGACAAATACGGCAATATCCCATATTGATTGCATATCTTATATGTAATCTGAAATTACAAATAAGGAATGTGTATGGTTAGGATTTGGGTTGGATTGAGTTGGGTGGGTTGCAAATTTAAAAAAATAAAATAAAATAGGATTAAAATTACTTGTGACCTCTATCTCACTATGCATTCTAAAGACATGTACACTCCCAAGGTACAATCCTCCTCTTTCAAGGACATATGAGTTTTGAAACTAAATTCCAAATTTCATTGCATCGAACAATCACAAAATGACGGACCAAAGGTTGACCACCACAATCAACTCACCCCACCTTATTTAGAAACTTCAAAACCCTCAATGGCCAACCCTATAGCGATATTTGCCTTGTCCAAGAACATCCCCACCTTTAACAAAACAAAGTACTAGGCTTGGATTTGAAAAGACAAGCAGTTATAGTAAATTCTAACAATCTCATGAAAGTGATAGCTGTATACTCACCTTTCATTTCTATGCACCAGTTAAGGCAAACCAACCCATTTTGTTCATTGTCTAATTTTGTCATCCTACTTTTGGCCCCAATTCCATCCAAACAATCATTCAAATCCATTCATTTTATGACAAAATCACTACATTAATGCCACTAAGGAATAACATGTCAATCCTTGAATGGTAAACACTCAAGTACTATTAAATACGTAGGAGAGCAGTTACGGGTTGTTTATAGGATGTTAATGACTCCACTCCATGAACCGTTTTATAATTTCAAGGAGGGCAAACCACTTCAAAAATTCACATGAATTACAATTTTAATTAAAATATCCTTTGAGTTTGATGTATGAAACTACCGCACAACTCTAAAAAATGTGTGTCCTTCTTGGAGTGGCCCCGTCTACTTTAGTTGCTGGTCAGACCTATTTCTTTTTCTCAGTTGTGGATCCTCCATTTTCACACTCCAACCGGTTATTACTTCCCTTGGAACCTTTGTTTGTTTGTTTGTTTGTTTTGGGGGGGGACGGAGGGGGGGATTTAGTGGTCATTTCCACCCAAGTAATGGAAATGCACAACATTACAAAAAATATGAGGCCTCAACAAGGCCGTGAGTGCTGATTTTCGGGACCCGCGGGTGATATTACGGAAAAAACAAAAAAAAAATCTTTTTTTTTTTGAAAAAAAATAACTTTTTTTTTCCCCGAAAAAAAAATTAAAAAGTGACGTCACGCTGATGTGGCGCTGACGTCAGCGCTGGCGTGGAACTTCGACCACGTCAGAATTTCAGTTTCTGAATTTTTTTTTTTGGAAAAAAACTCCGTAGTATCACTACGGGGGTCCAGGCTTAACGGCCTTCCGGAGGCCTCATATTTTTTGTAATGCGTCCTTGGAACACAAATAGTATTGAAAGGGTAGAAAATTGCCAAAAACCTTCAAATTAAAAAACATAAACTTGGATGAAATTTCGAGATTGTGGATGAAAATATAATTACGGATATGTGATATGAACTAATTTGACATTTTCTAACCATTATGTGAATGAAATGTCGAAATTTCGAGCACCCCTACAACATTTAATCCGTGAACAACGCGGAGGACGTTTTTCTAGCCGATGAATGACAAAGAATCTTTCCATGTAGGACAGAAGTGCAACTAATCATCTTCCAAATTTGGTGTGGAAAGGGAAGATCTTCTATAGTAGTTTCTCTTTTTCAATGAGCGCTTTTTCATTTTTTTTAAAGCCAACAAATTCACACGGTACCCAAACAGATAATTTTTTCCACAGTGCCCGGCTTTGGCACTTCATAAATAAAAAAATTGAAGGGACACAAAAAGAGCAAAAAGGAAAAAGCCTGCCTGCCCAGAATCCAGAGAGGGCACCGCCACCGGCTCCACCGGCTCCACCGGCGCTTCTCCCCGACCAGTGGGTCCACGTCGACCCTAGCGACCCTAGCCCCACCACCCCCATGAACGGTAAAGTTTAATAAGTATACTTTCAGTTATTCAGTAAGCGTATCTCTGTCTGTCTCTTCCGCATTACCCGGGATACGGAAGCCACCTGTCCCCCCCCCACGAGCTCGTTCACAGTAATCCGCCTACCGCCACGCGTCACCTGCGCAGAAACAGGTAGCGCCCACGACCTTCTGCTGCTCCCCGCCAGCCTGTAAGTATGTACGCTTCACCGTAATTACGCCCTCATACAGTACAGTCCCTCCCCAGCGGACAAAGCGTCCCTAGTCTACTGATATCTTGCCCCTGTTGTTGCCAAGTCCAGTCAGCAGGCTCCCTACAGTCCCTAGTGGCTGCAGTGGCTTTGGAGTTTTGCTGAAAGGGGAAAGGTCTTGGAAGGGATCCATTTATCCACAGGGGGGGGACGGTAGACGGAACCGTATCTTCGTACGATGGGGGGATCGGTACTGTATTGCCATTGGAGGGCGAGCTCCCCCCTCTACGGTCCCGCTACGGTATGATCTCTCGAGTCTCGAGATATCGGGGCTGGTTTAGGATCGGATATTGGGTGGGGCCCATTTCTGTACTTGAATTAATTTATTAGGGGGAGTAATAACAGCCAGGATCAGTGTGTTTTTTAAGGCAATTTATTGCCTTAAACAGAAATTAACATCTTCAAGCCTATACTAAACAAGAAGGTGAGTGTGTTTTAAAATGCTAGATCATAACCCCTAATGGATCAAGGCCTTTTTTCTACCTAAAGACACTCAAAATTGCCATGTCTATAGCAAAGAATAAAAAATAAAAAATAAGACTTTTGTAGGATTTTTTGCACATCTAACTACAAGATCTTACACCTAACTATTATGTGAATGTGTGGAAAAAAATTCAAAATTTTTGACCCGACAGATTGCAAGAATGCAAGATATTTGCATTTAAAGAGGAAAAAACAAATTTTTCATCACATTGCAGGATTAGGTTATTTGACTTTGAGTATTCTTAAATTAAATTTTTTGCAATATAGAGTTTTGAGCTTTAAATATTTATTGTGGGGAATTGAGTTGAGAGTCTAGGAAAAAAAATTCAAAAAAACTTAATTTTTATTCTTTGAAAAATTATTAAATAAATATAGGTATGAGATAGAAGGAAAATATAAATTATTGATATCTCTGAGATGGAATTAAAACACACTATTCTCAATGGTTGGATTGTTCTAGAAAGCAAACTAAACCATGTGGACCTTTTTTTTGAAAAACTGTAAAGATTGCATTTAGAAATGAATCCTATAAGTTATTTTATTAAGAAGATGCTCTAATTATCCAAAATACAAGATTGTCCATAACTTTCTAAGAACAAATCCAAATAAAATGAATCAAACCTTTTTATGTAGACAAAAATATAATCTATGAGAAAAAAAATTCAAAAATTCGAGGTTCAAATTTCCACTTTTTTCCATGTTGGTCCCTTTCCCATGTTTTGAGCTTATTGGGGCATAATTTTTGTTCCTAGGCATTGATTTGAAAAAAATAATATTTTGATGAAGCTAATCAATTTTCTATCTTCAAAAAAAGTTTCAAAAAATCATAAAAAAATTCAACTTGTAGGTACCTACTTGAAATTCCACTTGTTTCCCCAAGGACAATGGTCCTATAGGGGATAGTTATGATCCTACACATGGTTCCCACAATGTTTCCAAAACCTCATTTCATCTGTCATGTAGAGCCAACACATACAGGAATTGCTTAGAAAAATTGCATACTAAAAAACAACATTGAATAGGATGTCAGTTTAAATGGGACAACTTTTATTTTCCATTTTGGATATTGCTAAGGTAATTTAAGGTAGTTTGCTCTTAAAGTGACCATTTAAAAGCTAATTTCCTTTTCGGAAAAGCTAAACTCCTACAAACAATTTTAGTAAACTTTGATAGGAAGACATATGGGATTGGTATGTAACCCAAGTCATTTTATATTTTTTGGACCTTTGTGGAATTAGTTACAAATTTTTGAAGTTGAAATGCAATGGTTGTTAAACATGCCCACCTCTTGAAATGTACATTGTTGGTGTATTGGAGAAAGCAAAATGTACCTATGTGTCATATTAGCTTTTAGAACACGGTCGCTTTTAGAGCAAACTATCAACTAAAATTGCACAAATAAGGAATTCAGTTGATGGTTCCATCTATTATTACATTGAATACTTTTTTGAAGGAACTTGTTGGTAGTCAAAAGAAGATTTTAGATTCTTTTAGAATGCATTTTATGGATACCACATAAATAAACAACAAATTCTCAAAGTGATAAAAATAAGTGTTTCTAAAACCGACCATAGACTCTCATGAATAATGGAATTATATTTTAGGCAAGAATCTAGATGTTAGTTTATAAAAGTGGTCAAAAATTAGGTGTAGTAACTTTAGATCATGTTACATAATTGGGGTCAATTTACATGATACTTAATTTCATTAAAAGCATCCACATCCTTACTTGCCCAACTTGGCATGCTCAAATTTTCCATCTAATTTTTAAAAGCCCTCAATTTCCTTGTCCCTCACCGTTGCTCACCAAATATGACCTGTAAATAGTTGAGTGACCACTCATCAAGTACAATAAAGGACAAAGCAACTAAATTGAGGATGAACAATGGTTTCAAGGACTATTCCTTGACACTCTAGGATTGAGTATTAAGAGAATATTGTGAGGAGCCCATAGCACTTTTCATCCACATTTGAAGAGTGTTAGATTCCTAGGGCATAAGGGTGGACATGCTCTAAGGTATAAACATCCATAAATAAAACTACTCAAAATATATATGACATTGGATTTTGGATCAATATAGGGCCCAAGAACTAGATAAATTGATAAAAACATGGTGTACACAATCAAGACATGAAAGTCTTTGAGAGCCTAGTGTTGGCTTTTAGTAGACATTGTGCTTTTGAAAATTCATAATTTATTCCCATAGTGCCTATATCAAGTAGGAGATCAAGTCTAGAAATTTGAAAAGAAGATTGCACTTTGGTTATCAAAAGTGGTGTGTGCACAAGAAAAAACTAAGAATGAACTTTGTTACCTCTTTATTGCACAAGAAATAATATGAAGGATCATGGGAGCCGCAAGAAGAGAACAACCAAAAAAGATTTTTAAAATGCAAACCTTCGCTTGCATTTTGAAAAAAAATCCATAACTTCATTGCTCATGATGACTTGAGTGACTAGCCTCAATAGCAAGAAAAAAGAGAAAATCAAAAATTTCTCTAATATACAACTCTTATGTCCACTATCATGTATTTGTTGCCACTTTTGCTTTCCACTTTTTGTGTTGCTCAATCCTATTATTAGAGTTTGTATTTTGAGGAAAAAATTGCTACAAAGTGATACCAAAACATATTGAAGAAATATTTGGAAATGTATTTCCTTTTTCTTAGTGGATGAAAAGCTTAATTTGCTATAAAATTTTAGAAAGGTATTGCTTTTTTAGGATATACAAACACTATTGACTAAACAATGAAGTTTTCATTCATAGTTTTCATGTTTTATCTATGGCCATGTATGTCATTAGTTTCATTAATCTAATGAAGATCATGGCTTTCTACACAAAACAATTGAAATGAGAAATCTTTCACATTATTTGTGTAATTGTTGCCATTTTTGCTCTCCAATTTTTTTATTATATACATCACGAACTAACATTGCTTACATAGGAACTCTTATCATTGTTCTAAACTTAATAGATCCAACCAATATAATTGTAACCGTTTTGTTCTTGCAGTAGATCCACTAGGTTTAGGTCTTAGAGCATCACCATAGGACTTGGTAGGAGAAGCTTGAAAATTGAATGTTGAAGGAATTGAGACATCAACCGAGGAATTAGCCTAGCAATCAACAAAGTGTTTTTGTTTGTAGGTCAAATATAGGCCTACATAATGAGCTTTGCTTTTATACTTGCTTGCCTTTCTGAGAGCAGCCTATCAACATGCCATCCATTTTTCAGGTTGGATAAAACAAGTTTCTTAGGTTAAATGCAAAACGTCATTAATTTTTCTAAATAAATATGCTCTTAACCCCTAAAGACTGTGAGTATGTTTAGCTCCAAACTGCCATTTCTAATACAAGCACCAAAAAAAATATTTTTTGACACATGTAGGATCTTGTAATTAGTTGGTTTGAAAAGATGTGGAAAAAATTTCAGAAATTTCCACCGTGTAAATTGCAAGATATTAGTATTTAAAGTGACAAAAATCTTTTTCTTGGCCCTACAAAAAAAATGGGCAGCTGCACTTCAAGTAAGTTGGCTACATGCTTGAAAAATTGAAGATCATTTGGAATCGTACAAATAGGATAGTAAGTAGAAAAAAGTAGAAAACAATTCAAAATACAAAATTGATAAGAATTTAGTCATGGAATTGAAAAGTGCCAATCCCAAAGGTTGAAATGTTGTGTAATAAACATTCTACATCCTATGATTTTATTTTATTTAAATAAATATTGAAAATTGAATAAAATTAAGGCCTTCAAAGTTTATTTTAGAATAAAGAATCCATAACTACATTCAAACTAATACACCTCATAACTTTTGACTCTTTGACCCAAATGGAATGATTAAAAGCTTTCCATGTATATATAAATCTAGAAAATCAATTTCAAGTTTATATTTATAAAAAAATTGATTTGTTTAATCTGTCCAAACTGCCCGTCCAAGGAAAAAAGTAACATGTTAGGCCATAACTTTTGACTCACATCTCCAAATGTCATGAACTTTAGTGTATATGAAAGATATTCCTTGTCCCCACCTTCTGTTAAAATTTCATACTGAAATACGCAAATCTCCAGTTACATGTACCTACCCAAAATTTCTATGTTGCCAAAAAATGTATGCTTGTCTTTTAGGAGTTAAATGAAAAATTTGCTCCTTAGCTCCTAAAAGACTTTCTAACATGTAGAGAAATCTTCTAAAAGTTCACTTATGTGTCAAGATTTTTGGTAGGAGAAAATGTAAAAATGTTTTATACAATTTGTAAAATTTAACTTCTACATGACAGAACTGGAATTTGAGCCCCTTTCTCAATTTTGGAAAGGCCACCACAAGTGCAAATTTGGTTGAATTTTCATGAAATTTGGTGTAGACATGAAATTTGCTACCATATAAAAGGCATCAAATTTATTACCATAATGATATATCATTAAAACTCAAAATATCCAAATTTTTTATATTTCAAAGTGATGACAAGCTAGGTAGCCCACAAAGAATCCATTATT
This sequence comes from Antitrichia curtipendula, assembly GCA_951230915.1. NCBI lineage: Eukaryota > Viridiplantae > Streptophyta > Bryopsida > Hypnales > Leucodontaceae > Antitrichia > Antitrichia curtipendula. Next base: position 5,265,506 of record OX579636.1, on the reverse strand, counting down.
TTAATCATTTTAAAGATATTTTTAAATGTCTTTGGAAAGCTTTGAATCATTATACATTGAATTATCCATTCATATACGACACTTAAAGGTGAAAGTAGAAAAAAAGATGTAGCAAAGTACTTGTTGATTTTTGTCTTTTAAATTCTATAGATCTTGTGTCATATTGGTTATATAAAAGATCATTTAAGAAAATTTTATCCCTTAAGGATCAATGGTGTGTCCAAATATCCAAAATACAATATAAATCCAACTTAGAATAATTATTTAATAAAAAAATTTAAACAAAAATTTAAGAAAATGATCCATTAATCATATTTATATGAATAGATCTACTATAAAAATTTGAAATCAAAATTATTTCTAAAATCAATTATAGATATAATATGTGTAATTTTTATAGATTTTTTATTTATTTAAAATAAATAAATAAAACTATAATGTTGTAAGTTAGGTGATTAAAAAAAATTTAAAATTTATTCAAGTCAATTTTTGATTTGGGAAACTCACTTTTGAAGTCAAAACATACCTATTCTACTTGGATTGTACTCCCTAATAATCAATGATATTTTTTCACAAGTATCTCAACTATTTCTTTTGACATATGTTTCAAAGGACTGCATATCATAAGGTGTGGTCATTTAGTAGTGCTATGCCATTAGAGGATATTTGAGGTCTTTGAAAGACTATTTCAAGATTGTTTCCCATGTTGTGAACCATTGCAGCATTGGCAAGTTAACCCCTAAAGTCCTAAGGTTTCTTTTCCATTAAAAATCACTCAAAACTACCATTTCTATAGCAAAGAGAAAAAAAAATCTAATGTTTTTTTTTCCATATCTAACAATAGGATCTTGTACTACACTAGTATAAGAATATGTGAAATAAATTTCACAAACTTTGACTATGTAGATCGCAAAATATTTGTGTTTAAAGTGAAGGAAACAAGTTTTTTTGCACCGTGCTCAACTACATTTTTTGGCTTTGAACCTTCATAGCTTATAATTTTTGCTCTACTGATTTTGAATTTTGAATTTTGTATAATTAAAAGTTGAGTCAAGAGTCTAGGAAAAAAATTCAAAAAATACACACTTAGTTTTCACACATTAAAAAATTAATAGCTCTAAGATGGAATTGAAATACACTAATTTCAATAGTGAGATTGTTCTAGCAAAAGATCTTAACCTTGTGAAACTTGATGTTAGAAATGAATCATGTAAGTTATTTTTTCATGAAGATGCTTTGATTTGCCCAAAAAACAAAATTGTTCATAAATTTTATATAACAAATCAAAATAGAATAAATCAAAGATTTCTATGTACGTAAAAATATAATCTATATAAAACAAATCTTTAAATTTTTTTACTTTAAATTCTTTTGAAGGTTTTTTTCTGCTCGTTGAACTAAAAAAAGGGCTTTTTGTGCCATCACTTTTGCTTCCAAGCTCTGATTGAAATAAAAATTATATTCTTAAAAAGCTAATGTATTTTTCTATCTTCACACAAAAATTTAGAAAACCACAGCAAATATTGAGACTATAGGAGCGTGCCCAAAATCCATTTTGTCCGCCAAGGAGACAATGGGACTTTAGGAGTTTAATTTTTTTATAATAAAATAAAATAAATAAAATATTGAAAAATTAATGAAATTTGATTATTAAATGTGGTAGTCTCCCTACCACATTAGACTCTTCATTTGGCATTGTTCCCACGTTCCCTATAGTCTAAAAATTCATGGTCTTCTAGAGGCCTCAAAAATCATCTAATGCCTATGAGAGTAAAACATAGTTACGTTTATTTATTCTATTAACCCCTAAAGGATCAAGTATCTATTCAACATATGTAAGAAATCTTGGGTAGGTTCCTATAGGGTCATTTCGGTTGAATGTTCATGAAATTTAGATACAATGTGTAAATTTGTGCATCCTTAATGAAAAACTAATTTTTTTTTACATCGATGCCCAAATCAAAGATTATGTTGCCATGAACTTTTGGGGCAATTCGCTTAATTTGCAAATCTTTGGGAAATCTTTTGCAAAAAATTTCATCAACTTTTGAAATTTGTCATGTATGTAATTAATAATATATGGCAAAAAATTGTCCAAAATTAAACAAATTTTAGTCCTCAAATCACATCCTAAGACAAGTCAAACTTTGTTAACCATGTTGAGGTGGTTTCAAGAAAAACATTTTCTTTTAACTTCAAGTCCAATTATTTTGCAATTTGTGAAATCAAAATTCTTGAAATTTTTTTGACATATTCCAAGTGTTTGTCTTTAACTTTTCACCATCCAGATTTCAAATAAATATTTCCCCATTCCACAAGAAGTCATCAAAAGATGGCTAGTGTATTTCCAGTTCACTTAACTTCCTTGCATTGTAGGGTGATTTAGAATAAGCTTGACTCCATATTTGCTTTTGAAATTTTTCATGAGTGAACCTAATAAGAATGGTCAAAATCTTCATCTTTGTGTAGAAAATTCTTTTACCCCCAATGGACCCAAAGTTTGTTAATTATAGTTTGTAGGAGTGAAAAAAGTTTTTTTTTCACTTCAAATGTTATAATCTTTCAATCCACTTGGTCAAATGGAATGAAATGTTTCCACGTGTTGATATAACAATTTACTTTTGTTTAATATGGTTGAAGTTTCAGAAAAAAGTTTCAATTTTCATTTTTGAATAACATACCCCATAACCATTGTTTTTGACAATGTCTCCTTGCCTCCCATCCCACCCTGGTCTTTTAATAGGCGTTAATGAAGGTGGAAAAGCAGTGTCAATGCAAAATTAGAGTCACCATAGAATATTTGTTGGGTAGAAATTGGTACAACACAATAATAATTAGGGTTATGCTAATTTCAAATATTGTGAAGTTAGTAACTTAGTGTTTGTGGACCAATAGGATGATTTATAGAGGTTGAATTAGTACTAATAGGAAGGTGGGTTTTCAACATCAAGCTACAATATAAGGGCTTGATGCAAAATTTAAGTACACCCTATTAGGATAAATAATTGTAGTGCATCCTTGAGTTGATTCTTTATTCACAATGATATTTGGGCCAATATTATAATCATTAACCCTAAAAGATGATTTAATGATCCTTAAAGTACAAATGAAGTTAGAAAAGGATCCTATGATCTCAAATTTTACTTTGAATTTTCGAATGTTAAAAAATAAGGTAGAAAAGAAAATTATCATTTTACAAATATAATTGGTGTTAATTACAACTTATTTTCATTTTTGCTTTTCCTACTAGACATGGCACTTTTAGAATAAATTATAAAATATATAACTAAATGTAAACAACATTATTATTTTAAATTTGGAATAAAATAATTCAAAAAATGATTTAAAAAAAAATTGTATGGGAAGTAAGAATCTCTTTTATTTCTATTTTTAGCATCTACTAGATTTTATTTTTTGAAAAAAATTGAATATTTGGAAGGAATGTGCTGATCTTACCCGTCAATTATAATATTCATGAAAGTGTAGGTTTGATTTAAGATGCACCTCTATTCAGTGCTTTAAAAATTTATGGTTTATTGACTTTATTCATGCGGGGTCATTAATACATGCTTAGAAAATTCAAATTTGATTTTAGCTTTTATAAAAAACTAGTAAATGCTTATTAACCTCCATAAAAAACACTAAAAATTTAGATAGTGTATATTAATAATACAAGTCATATTCAAATGCTTATTTGGACAGTTTTAGGTATACTCATCTAAAAGTGCCTCCACCGTGTATGCACCACCAATTTTTGGAGCTTGAGTGGACACCTTCATTCACACAAAACGATTATAAGCTTTCAAGAGCAACCAATTAAATATTATGTGAGTGTTCAAAAATTATGAAAAAACTTGTGTTAGTTTTGAGTAGGAGGCTAACATTCTTCAAGGAATACTTCATCATTTGAACCATCCATCTAGTAGGGCCCCTCAAAGTGTTCATTTTAGGTGCTTATAATTTACCTTTATTACTTCCATTTGAGAGTTTTTGATAAATAAGATATATACGTCCATTGTCAACATTGTCCAAAATGCGACGCCTACATTTGGACTATCACAAAAAACAAGATATTGATTATATAAGATATACGCAATCTAAACATGAGAGTCCATGATAGCGTAATTCTAGTCTTGGGTACACATAAAGATAATGATTTAAAAATGTACAACTTGTTCGTATTGTGTTCAAATAATAAATGCTGAAGTATATGGGATTCTTTTTCCAACTTCCAATAAGATCTAATAAAAATGGTTTATATTTTATAATAGTAATTCTATTAAATTATATTTGATATAGAATATAAATTTTTATATTGAAAAATAAAGGTATGAGCAATTCAAAGAGGATTCAACGGGCTATATATGTGCATTATTTGGATACAATATGAACAAGTTATGAATTTTCAAAGTATTGTTCTCTTTAGATGCGTCCAAACCATTAGTTGGCTCTTAGAGCACTTGCACTGGCACTTGCCAAACTTGGATGATGAATCTTCTAATTCCTGCCAATTTTTCTTATGGCACAAAATCTTAGCAAGTCAAACAATGGCCCTTGAAATCATTATTCATCCTAAATTTAATGAGCTTTATCCTATATTCCACATGGTGATTGATTAATTGACTATTTATGGGGCACATTTGGTGAGTATAGATGAAGAACAAGAATTTGAAGGCTTCTTCAAAAATAAATGTACCAATAGTTGACTCTCAAAGCATTTTGCAACCAATACATGCCAAGCTTAGATGACAAATCCTCCAATCCCCGCCAATTTTTTTCATTGCACAACAATCCTACTAAGTCAAGCAATGGTCCTTGAAATCATTATTCATTATGACCGTGTAGTCGAAGCTTTATCCTTGAATTCTACTTGCTAATTGATTAATTAATTAACTATTTATAGGGCACATGTGATGAGCATGGATGGAGGCCAAGAATTTTGAGGGCTCTTCAAAAATAGATGTAAAATTGGATGAGTGGCTGCGTATGCGTATGCTCTCGTAGACTTTCATATTTCAAGTGTACACTTGTTGGAAAAGAAAAAGAAAGTGGGAAAGAAAAAGAAAATGGGAAGAAAAAGTAACGCTTCTTGGTCCCAATGTAGGTGTCGCAATTTGGGCACCGTTGATTATGGGTAGATGCCTTAACGGGCAAATGTCTGCGTAAAATCACCCACGCTCCCGCCCTGCCTCCAAGCCGGCAGCCATTTGGCAAAACTCTACGAAAACTCACCTCACGCCCCAGGAATCGCGTGCGGCTCTCTTGCTTTTTGCGGCGCACGAAGTTAGCTGTTGTGGTGCCCGTCACGCGAGCAATTGACGCAATGAAGAAGATAACTTAGTATCCTCAGTCGGCAATTGGTAGCATTTTTCCAGAGAGACGATCTTTGTGATTAGGTCACAATTTCACCCAACACGGGTGCCGTCAATTTCATTGACAGAGTCGTCCTGGCTATAGCAAATTAACGGACCGTCGTTCTCAGGATTGCGAGTTTGAGATTCGATTCTGAACTTGCTCGATCTTCCGATTCCAAACGATCCGACTTTGTGGATTCTCCTGGTCACTCTTTGGTCACTGTTTGGTCACACAGTGTTGTGTGACTTATTGTCCGTGAGCAGCAGGAGCGCCACGTGAAACCCTAAAATAGAGCAGGCATGGGAACGAAGTGGTGCTGTAGCGGGTTCCGGGAGCCTGAGAGCAAAGTGTATGCGGATCCGGATGGGTCGAGCTTGACGGATGTGAGTCAGTTCGTGGAGGAGAGTAATTTGCAATTGGAAGTGGGAGACGAGATGGAGCCTGTGGCTGATACGTTTCGTGGCGTGGAGAATCTGAATGGTGTGTTCAATTGGGAGGGGCCTGATGGATCGAAGGAATTGCAGAGTGAGTGGAGGCAGCCCAAGCGTGTCGAGGTATTGTTTCTATTCTTTTGGCAGTGCAATTTGAGAGTAAGAGCGCTTGTTTTGTGGTAGCGTTGGTGATGGTCTTGTAGACCTAGATGCGGAGTTTTGGAACTTGTTGTTGATGATTCTGTTGGAGGTAATTTGGCAATCCGTTAGAAACTTGGTGCTACCATATGAATTTTGCCACGAAGTGTTTCAGTTACGGGATGGGGGAAAAGGCTGGATTAGGGCAGAGAGGTTCTAATCCCTGGTTCTTACGTGGACACATGAAAAATGAAGGGCAGCAATGTAGAGTATACTATCTGCGTCACCTTAAGCATTTAAACCAATATGTAGGAGTGTGCTTTCATTGGGACATCACTATAGAGCTGTGAAGAGATCAGTTTGCGTGCAAAGAGCCAAACTCTCTTTCGCTCAAAATATTATCGCTTTGGATGAATTTCTCATGCAATTTTAAAGTGAGGTTGTAGACCACTACAAGTGACTGTACAAACTCCATCTAAGGATCAGTGGTTACAGACATCTAGCCATGTCATGCTCACACCACTTGCTAATCAGTCCAACCAAGATTATGAGTAGATGTGTTGTTGTTGGTAACAGGGGTCAGAACAGGGGACGGGATCAGGGTTCTAATGGGTTCAGTATCCTCTACCTTACTACCTCTGAGTTGGAGGATTCAAGAAAAGCTTGCTTATGGCAGAGAGGTTCCAATGCCGGATTCGTGTGTGGAAACATGAATCGCAGTGTCTGACCCCTGATGTTGCTGTGAACAGAATCGCGAAAAGGATCACACAATACGTGCAAGTCTCGTTCTGAAGGATGCAGACCCAGAATGGGTGCACAGCAGTGTCGACGGCTGCATGAAGCAAAGCGAGCTTCAGCGGAAAAGGTTTTTGAGTTTTTTTTGGAAAATTTTGCCTCAGAAAACGTCCAACAAGAATGCAGTGGAGCTGATTGAGTTTGCAAGAGACTTAGGCAATGAAGACTGCACTCTCCAAGCACTGTGATGTCACCGATCCAAGCATATAGGCGAAAGGCTTGGTTTATATCATTTCTGGAAGCTGCTACTTGCTGAGAGTGCAAGCTCACACCAAGAGTGTGCCTCCCTCACCGTAGAGCCTGCTTCCGAAACAAGAGCCACAGATTTTTGTGGTCGTTCAGATGTGTGATATCACATATTCTTGCTCCTTGACAAGCGCCCAATGTGGGAGAAGTATATTGCTCCCGAGGGCAACAGGTATGGAATTGGAGGTTGCTGTATCCTGCAGGTAGCTGCACCTTCCGGTCACGCCTTTGACTTGGAGTGTGCTGTCTGAGCTCTTAGAGAGAGAGCCAGGTTGATAGTATAGAGCTTGTGCATATTAGTGGTTATTATATACGCCAGGAATACTGGTGCACCAATGGATCAGCATCAGAGGTACTCACATATCGCTACTCTATTCTTTATTAAGTGATTTTTTTCCAGATGTTCTTTGGAAGAGTGTATCCATCAAAACTGAATTGTAGCTGTATACGTGTGTCTGAAATGCCCATCTCATATTGTGTGTGACAACCTGTACAGTACAATCACCACGGATGCGAGCAGGACTGCAGGACATTTGTAAGGTAGTAGCAGTATTGGCTACCGTGTCCTGCGGGGTGGTTTATTGCATTCTTGAGTCTTGACCGCTTGCTGTTCTTACTGTAGCTCTGCTGTGATTGATTGCAAGTGCACCGAATCATGCAGAAGCTCAAATGGATAGTGAAGTGTCCTAAAATTGCCCATACACGATGCTGGAACATAAAAGAGTTCACTGTGCGGACGGCTTTCTAAGAGCAATGAGCGGTTTAATATTTTCTGTTGTAATTAAATGCATCGACATTTAAACAATTTGATTGTCCATCCAAAACTTTGGACTTTGATTGAAGAATAGTAGCTTCATCAAAGTATTTCTAGAAATAGGTTCTGAAAATTCTGAAAATATTGAGATATCGTTTTTCAAAATCCTTTTTTTATAAAGCAATATAGAGGATTTCAGCCATAACATTGTATATACAAGCTTACGTGAGTGACATTTCAAGAATATATGCTCAAAGCAAATAACTATCATTTGTGTGAGCCATGGAAGTGAGGTCATATTGTTTATCTTTTGGTAGAACATTTGTTTCGAGATATTTGGGCTCTTCTGAAGTAAGAACTTACAAGTGACTTTTCTCCAATAATGTTAACCCCTAAATGCCCAACCGAGCATATATGGTTGATCTGAAATTTCAGGCTCATTTGGGTGTGGCATTTGGGTGTGGCAGTTAAATTCCTTTGACCGTTTTAAATTTTTTTACAGGCAGTTTTTAGGGTTAATTGTTGGAATTTCACTAAAAAAAAGTTAAACATTTGATTATTGAGAGGTCCTCAATGGCATATATGTACCTATTAGTGAAGATTAAAGTTTGCAAATTTCACTTGATTTGAGATTAAAAAATTGTACATATTCATTTGTTTGAAAATGTCCCAATAGAAAGAATAAAGTGTTTTCATGATTTCCATCGTTGAAAATTTAAACAAGCAAATGTTAATTTGGAGTTATTTGTGATCTCTATTTTTTTTTTAAATTGCATTACAACAATTGCAAGGTGGATTGTGTAGCGAATTTGATAGCTTTTCATGTGAAATTAAGTTTTTTGAAAGTGCATCTTAGTGTGCTAGCACTATTTGTAGTTGTTCATGTCACCTCCAATCCCAAAAAACTTTTATGTGCCAATTTTTGAAACATTCTGGAGAGAGATAACATACTAAAAAATAGAAAATATATTTTTCTTCTAATAATTTCACAACTCCTATGCAATTTCACACTCAAAATTGGTATGCTTACCAGGGCTTTTATTTTCATTTTTTCAATATCGCCTTTAAGGTGATATGCTCTAAAATTCTAAAAAAGAGATGGCGACTTGTTTTTTTTTTGGGTTCATTGTAGTGGCAAGATCTGCGTTTCCATGGTTTCATTTTTTGGCGACAAACAATTCCTTAAGAGCATTCCAATGGCAACCTCATCCGAGAACTTAATGCACAGAAGGCGACAACAAACACACATGCAATGCAAATATGGCGAATTCAAGTGAGTGACCCATAGCATTTTTGGCGAAATTTGTGAGCTAGATTGACATTACAAAATAGAACATCAATTTGCAAAATAGAAACTAAAAAAAAGACAAGCTCAAGTTTTCTAAGTTCTTTACCACACATGACCTACACACACACACTCCAATGGCTCAATGAGAATGTGCCTAAACATTCAAAACTCAAAACTAAGCAAAAGTAGTTAGGCACATGCACAAAGCATCGAATACTTGCACACAAACAAGGAAACTCCGACGCCCAAGTAAGAAGGTCGCACAGTACACTTGCTATTCGAAAATAGTTGGCTCAACAAGTTCAAAAGCAACAAAGTGTTCACAATTACAACAAAAAGCCAGCAACCAACAACTTCACATGTATGAGCAAGAAAAGAGCCAAGGTAAGTCTACTCAATGCAAGCAGCTGCTCCCATCCTGCAAGTAGTAAGATCTCATAGGATCAGGTTCCATTGCAAATAATGGACGGAGTAAACAAAAACAAAAGGTCACTACATAAAGCAACTATGCAGCCAAACTGCACAAACAACTCTAAAAACCGAGTGCTTCAAACTCTACTGCCTGTATGATTCTATAGGCCTGAAAGCTTGAAACTAGAATACCGATTAAGCTAACCTGCATTCCGACAAATCAAGCCTGAAACTAAAACACTGATTAAGCTAACTTGCATTCCCAACAAATCAAGCTAGGATTCAGTCAAGCTGCAGAACCTGCAATTAGGCATGGGACATGTACCACCCTTGTCATTTCTCTCATGTATTAAACTAGTCCTCAAAAACTCTATGATAAGGAAAATTCTCTAATGTGAAAACTTTCTGGGAGTACATCCCAACTGCCACCTCCAAGTTATCAACAAGGGTAGCTCTCAACTTTGATTTGAGAAAAAAATAAGACAAGAAGGTCCTCTCATCCTCCACAGACCCTATCACATGTGTGACGGCAATCTTGGCTAGTTTCATAAACTCCGAGAATTTTTTTGTTAGGCTGTTGTTCCCATCAAGCACCCTCCAAACTTTTGTGAGTGGGTTCAAGTCGAAAGGTGGAAGCATCGCTGCTCGGGCGTTGGACTTCATACAAATTTTAAACAAACCCCGCTGTGACATTAGCAGGTCACGATTGATCAAGGGCGGCAGCACAAGCTTGCCATTGCCTTCTCCGAGTGTCTTGCTATATCCGTAAGTGTCTATGACAACTCTCAAGTGTGCATCGAACTGATCCTTAGCGTTGCCCTTACACCAAAATTGTAGGTACAGAATCCCTAACGCACTCATTACATTTTGAACAGGGAATCGGGAATCAAGCTTGTGGATGAGCTTAGTTGCAGCCCCTGCTACAACAACATTACAAGTATACTATTAGAAGAAGGATAATCCGTGACAGGAATGATTTCAGCAAACTAGAAACCTCCGTGAAAACAAAGCCTTTGCCGCCCAAGATTTAGTTTAGGTTCATTTTTATTTTAGCCAATCCTTGCCAAAAAAAGTAACTTAAACCAACAAGGACAACAGTAAGAGCAAGCCAACCCTTGCTACAACAGAATCGAGCCACCTAAAAAATGGTGAGAACACAATCAACAGCTGAATCTTGAATTCACAAACAAGTCATAAATTCTAATGAATTTCATGAAAACAGTGTATGTAAGCAATCTCATAAAGCAAAAAAACCCTAATCTCACCGGTGCACTCTTCTTTAATTTTTGCGAGCAAAAGCTGCCCACACAATTCGATCAACGGGGGCAAGTTTGTGTTCCATATGGATTTGTTCACCGTGACAAACAAAGACAAGTACTGCTGATCCATCACTGCGGTCCGTGTTCCACTTCAAATGAATCTGCTTGTGGCTACAGCCAAGAAAATTTTGGAAGGACCAGAATTCATCTGTGGAAAAGTTAGTGGACGAATCCTGATACATGTTGTGGAGAGATGCTTGGCAGATCTTGATTGCCGCTATGAAGTCGCATATGAAGACATTACGCTTCTGCGCAAAGTTCAGAAGAGTGTCAATTGCATCTAGGAGCGGCAGCAATTCTACCATGCTGAGTAAAAAGTAGGGATCTAGTAAGAGCACCAAGTAGGCCTAAGCACACCAATGCCAACCGTACAAATCAGCACAAAAGTAACCAATAAGTATACAAATAAGTAATCAAAGTAAAGAATGAAAAGAGCTAATGAGAAAAGTTAGATCTAATCAAATTAAGAAGTAATCACACTAAGCACCTAATCAAAGAAGCAAGTAATCAAAGCAACAAGTGAGCAAAGTCACAACTAATCAAGCTATGAAGTAATCAAACAAAGAAAGAATGAGCAATGAAGAACAAATGAAGAGAATATAAAAATTCAAATGCAAAGAAAGTGATCACCTTTGTTTTCTCGTTGTCGTGCAAGTCTACGGTCATGGAGTAAATTAGAGTATGGTACTCAGAGAGCAGTCGACGAAGTGGCTCTATGAAGGAGACCCAACGTGTTTATATTCTTTTCAGCATCTTGAGACCTTTTGTTTTTGTTAATTCCGCCAATGATTTGAACTGGGTGAAGCGTTTGGGACTTCTGTTGAAGTAAACATGTGTTACCTGGAGCACCTTTCTGATGGATTCAAAAATTCCAAGGCTCTCCAAAGTTTTAAATGCAAGGTTACACTTGTGAGCAACACGATGAACACTATGATAGAAAGGGGCAAATTGATCTCTAAGCTGCACCATAACACCAGTATGCACACTAGAGAGAGAGTGTAGAAGCACCGTCACAACCAAAGCCGATAAGCTTCCCTGCTACTGTTTTGGTATCCAAGCCACCGCCAGTCGTCACACAATCAACTATTACTTTAGTCAAATTCCGAGCATTAGAAGCACAATCAACTCGCTGCAATGCTACGAGCAATGGGACACGAACCCAATCGCACACCACGTAGCAATGAACTGATATGTAAATTGAATTATCTAGGGCAGTGACCTCGTCTACCGTCAATGCTAGAAAGTTAGCCTTCTGGATAAGCCGTTGATTCTCCTGGACCACAATCTTATACATGCAAGAAGCCATAACCCACCCATTGTTATCACACTAGTGAGCACTAGGTAAATTTGGAACAACAAGCAACTTGTATAGATTTTGACGTGCCTCGAATTCGACCATTGGACGACTACTTTGCAAAACTTAGAATAAGGTGGCGAATTGAACCCTTTTCTGCCTAGACTCCACTATTGTGCAGTGATTAACCTGCTCCAAGATTGACGATGGTGAACGAGCAGCATAGAGTCTCTTGTTTTTTCTATGTTTGCATTGAGCTGCAATGTAGTGTTCACCCTTCTTGACGCCATACTGAGGTAGGTCTTTTTTGGCAGTACGTTTTCCATCATGTTTCCACAAGGAATCTGGTTTTGGGGCCGTAATGCAGGATTTTCGATCGAATTCACTGCAAAATTTGCACTTAACCAGTTGTAGAACGCCATCATTTGCGAGTATACCCTCAGCCCATGGAAGTTTTGTGGCCCACTCTGTTTGAAATTTTCTATGCAGATCATAACGCTGTTGAGCCTTGGTCTTTGAAGTTTCACCCTTGCCTTGCACAGTTGCCCCCTTCTTCCGTGGCGGAGACTCCGCTTCCTCATCTTCCCTCTCATCCATTGGGTAGCTCTTTTAAGCCGCAATTGTCCTCTGAGGAATCAGACACAACGATAAGAGGAGACTTTGAGCTTAAAATTTGAGTGTCTCCAGAGCTAGTGGACAATCCTGGTGTTGCGTCATTGGACACAGTCTTGTCACTAGCGGATTGAAAATCAGAAGATGGGTAATCAGGAACACCATCAGACTTAGCTCCAAGGATGTCGGGGAAGCGACTATTGAGGACTAGTGAGAGAAGGTGGCCTGGCACGGATCCACGAGTGTTGGTGAAATATGTTTGCAAGGTCGCCTTCTTGGAAGCTTTGCGTCACGCATTGGCAATGGTAAGCCGCTTGACATCCTTCTCCCAACGCGTAGCCGCTTGCGTCAATTCCGGCTTGTTCTTCTCCAATCCGGCAGCCCGCACCACCGATCCTGCCACGAGTTTATCAGAACAATCGTCAGACGAAAACATGACAGAGAAGGACCACAAATTCACAAACGAAGTGGACAAATGAAACAACAATTGGAAGAACTTGCGGCCAATCTCAAACAAAGCACGAAGATCAAATAAGCCAAGCCAATGGCATCCCAATTACGGACCGCAGTAATTGGAGGCACCACCTCCTTCATCTCGAAATCGCAAAGCTAAACCTACAATCACAAAACCACAAGGCACAGCGTAGTGGTAATAAATGCAGCAAGAATGAGCAATTAGCACTGCATCGCCTGTAGTACCTCCAAACCCTCAAACCATGAATGGCGAATAGGTTGAAGGACCTAGCACACGGAGTGGCGACCATGAATCTAATAACAACGTACGAAGTGGCGAAAGCAAGAGAATGATTGCAGGAGGAGTGGTAATCAGCAAACCTTAATTGCGGCAGGAGTGGCGAAACGAAGTTTGCGGGATGTTGCGTACGGGCGATGTCAAGGCAAAATAATTCGCTACAAAACCTAATTTTAGGTGATACCCGTTGGGTGAGAACCGCCCCCAGCTATATAACTGGCAAGCAAACCCCCATTAGGCCATTACCCCCCGAAGTTGGTGCCCCTGTGGCTATCAGGGTATGAGCCCGGGTGCACAGGGGGCAAAATTTTTGTTTTTTGGGCAAATTTTCTCTATGGGGACTTTGCCAGCAAGGAATTTTGGGTGCAAAATGGCTTCAAAAAGCCAAAAATAACCCCTATGATGCTTACTAATAAGCAAGCTCTTTAATCATCTACATAGTTAGATTTTGAAAAAAAAAAAATTTACTTTATTGGGGATAATTATAAGTCCATGTTCATTTTTCATAGGAAAAATACACTTCAAAAGGCTTGGGCATTTAGGGATTAAGAGGAATATTCAAAAGAATAAACTCTACTATTTTTTAATTCATGACTTGATATAAGTTGCATTTTGATTACTTTATTTTGTGATGCTTTATAAATTACTTTTGAGTTCCCAAGGTTCATTCAAAAATAAGGATAAATGGTTTCTGCCCCTCTATATGAATTCAATTGTGGGCCTACAATTCCAAAATTTGAATTTTATAACTAATTCAAATGTATTCCAAAAAATGTGAACTTAAAATTAAAAGATGCAAAATAAAAATTATTTCAAATTATTTCGATGTCTCCAATCTCTTTAAAAAAAATCATAGGATTAGAATTCTCAAGTTCCACTTGCTTATACTTGGGAAATATGACAAAGATTGAAGTGAAGGCTTTGGATTTTGGATTAACTTTATTAATGAATTATAGTTGGGTACTGCCCTTAGGAAGCCCCAAAGTTGGGAATTCAAAGCTTTAACTTCGCAAAAAGAGAATAATGTACAAGCTCTAAACAGTACTTTGGCTTCGCAAGCAAAGGAAAATAAGAAGTCCAAATTCCAAATTCAAGTTTGTTGGCAAGAAAAAACAAAGTGCATTACAATAAAACTATATATTCTATTACTAATAAGGTTAGTGAGCCTATTGCAAGCCAAATGGGAGCGCCCCCATTGTAGACAAAATTATATAAGTGGGAGGTCATGTATAGTATGTAATCACAATATAACTAAAAACATATGGCTTTCTTATTTGGCCAAATGTAGAATTATTTTTTAAATGTACAATGTACAAATCTTTTAGTGTAAAAATGTTTTCTTTTTTGGCTCTAAGATTCATACCAAAGAATTGGGAATATCCTAATCATCCTTGAATTGTACTTGGATCCAAGGTGTTTATACCCAATTTTGTTGTAAACATCAAACCTTAATATTTTTGAACAAATAAGTCAAATTAATCATTTGTGTTCCTAAGTTTTCACCTCTTGCACCCCAATTGGATTATGTGTTGCAAGGCTTTCAACCTTTGGGGTTCATGATAAAGCTATACAATCTTTTAATCCAATTAATGAGACAATTTATAGATAAATTGTATTTTGGAAAGTTACAATGAATACATAGTGACATTTTACAAGGTTTTAGTATATTTTGGTTAGATTATCTAGTTTAATTGTCTAGCATTTGGATGGATTTGATGCTTGAGGTTTGGAGATTTAAGTATTAATTTGAAGAGAACTTGATTTACATTGAAAAAACAATATATTTGAAGTACAAGAATATGATATCCGTCAAGTTACTATTACAACACCTAGGCTACTAATTAATTTCTTATCCTGTAGGAGAGTTGACATTCATTCTTAGGACGATAATGAATATTTTCAAGAGCTTTCAATTACAAAACAAATGAATACATTCAAGTATGCTAAAATATATCAATTTTGTATATTCTTTAGCAATGTAACTACCTTGGTTAAATGGGTGTTTTATGATTTCTGTGCAAGATTATGAATGTTAATGTAGTTACTACATCTTTTGAGCTAATTGTCATTGTGACAAATTGTCACAATGAGCTCAAAAAAAAAAAAATTCATCCCTTGGTGAGCTCAAAAAAGAATTCAAATTAAATCAAAAAAGTTCATACCCCCCCAGTGAGCTCAAAAAAGAATTTAAATTAAATTAATTTATTTTGTACCCACCCATCCCACCCTTTGTAATTTTCAAGTGGGGTGGCATTTGATACGAGATATCCATATCTGTATCTTGTATCCATATTGTATCTACATCCATATAATACATGTTTTGTATCATATCTATACATCTATATAGTATCAATATAATATCTATATCTTTATCTTATCCGTACATCCATATACCGTATCCATAAACATATCCGTGTCCAAAATTGTTTTTCAAGACCAACAGCATCGGGAGGGAGAGGATTTAAAATATAAAAAATCAATTGCTCTCAATTTTTCAAGTGGGGAGGGGGAAGAAATGGACATGACGCATCTTTTTGTTACATTGTGAATCAATTCACTTAAAGTAGGAAGAAAAAAAAAACTCTCGAAATGGTGAAGAAAAAAAACTCTCTTGTATTTGGGTTTTTCTTAAACCTTATTTCATTTTGTTTCAAAAGCTCTAAATCTACATTATCCCTCAAACAAAGCTCTTTTAGAGATCAATCTATATGACAAAGCCTTTCAATTGCAATAAATTGAATTCTCAATGAAAACCAAGTTCTTCAAATTAGCATTCCAATCTCCGAATGCTAGACAAGTTAACCAATCTATCCAACTATTGGAGAATCAAATAAAAAATTAGAGAATTGAACCAAAAACCTAACAAATTGGAGAATCGAATCAAAAACATACAAAAAACTTGTGAAGAAGATAATTGCACCATTTTCTAAAATTGTCCCCTACATAGTCGTGCAAAAAATGTATAACTTCTATTCATTGGAATCTAGGGTCAATTTTGAAGACATCTATTTTCAACACTTTGATCAGTTATAGTTTATTCATAGGGTGTCCAAAAATGCATGCTAAGAGAATCTAGAATCCTGCCTTTTGACTTCCAATAAGATCCAACATTCCAACAAGATCCAACAAAAAGAACTTTTACTTTAATAAAAGAAACCATGCTCAATTGCAAATTCGGTCGATTTCAGATGCTATAACCTTCGTGGCATTGGTTCCTATATCCAAAATAATACAATTTTCCGGATCTAACATTTTTCTGTGGCAGGAGAGGACTCACCTTCTCTTGTTTCACCCACCCTTTCAGTTTTCCAGGTGTGGACCATGGATTCTGGTGGGCCTGCCGGTTCCAGGGGAGCGGACGAACCACGCTGGAAATCTGCTGAACGGAGGTAACTGCTGAGGTGGTTGGCAGGTATGGCAGTTGCAACCCCGTCCCCCTGGGTTCCCTCCTCGTTTACTATAAACTTGCGCTCCTCCGAAGACTTCGGCAGCCTCACTCCATTATTCTGTTAGCATGTCTTTACTCCCAATCTTAAGGAAGGTTATGAGCTACACCTTCTCTACATCCATGACCTATTGGTAATTACAAGTCCTACAGATTGGATGCAATTGATACTCTTCTCTGAAGGGTTCAGTAGGGGAGGAGACATCCATGGCTAGTCAGATTATGTTCTGAATATCCGGTGATAGCCACTGGAAGTTGAGCTACCTCGTAAGGATGGGCAAGGCTGTCTCCTTGGATGTCCTGTGCACTCTTTGCGTTTAGGAGATAGTTGAATCTTCGGCTGATCTTCCACTGATCTTCCCGTGAATACGGGGCCTTCTTCATTTGAATCCCGGTTAAAGTTCTCCGAGTTGCAAGTCTGATCAATTCGTCCTGCTACATTCAATCCTTATATGACAGGATGTCAGACCTTGAAATTCCTGCTCAATTGCAGGTTGTTACCAAAATATGAACAACGCGATTTTTTGAAGTATCGTACTAGGCCCCTTGAAGATTTTGAAGCACGAGATGCATTCGAAGGCCCTTCACCTGACTGTGGTTGATTACTGCCTGGCACTCGTTCGGCAGAGTTTGCCTGGATTGTTGGAGGACTTTAGAAGCTTCTTCGAAATATTCTTCCTTCAGATTCATTCAGGAAGCCCTTCTATATTCATTCTCTCAATCTAAACGGCAGATCAGACGCTGCAGCTCACAGAAATTATGTGATGTGCCTCTGGCTACTTCCAGGTGCCTCGAGCTAGCCAGGGCTTCATGGTTGAAGATTGTTCTAATTCGAGGCGAAGAATATGGTCATCTCGACCCAGTATTGGTGATTATGGCCACGCTTCTCAGGGAATACTTGGGGTCCGCAGATCTCCATTCTCAGCAACTGGATTATAAACATTCCCTTTGACCTTGGAACTGATGAGCAAGAGACACGACAATCCATGGTATCTCAGCATCTTCTACCACAGCATGTCCCTTCGGTTTCGCTTCGTAGGTGTCGTGGCGTTGGTTGTTGGTATCCTGGTGGCCAACCTTGTGAACGCTCTTGACCGAAACCTACTGTATGCCCCAGCGCTGGAACATCCACAATGCAGGGCAAAAAGTTCTTCCGAGATCAAAGCATAGTCAGACTTAATTGAGAAACACCTCCAAAAGGATACAACACTGAATACCATGACCAGAAGGAGGTCTCTGATTCTGTTCTCTCCAGGTTTGGCTGCATTGCTGTGCAGCACGTTGATGATGAGCGAGCTCGTGTCTGGACAAAAGCAGACATCAGCGGCAACACCCCCGCCTCGATGCATATGGTGTAAAAGCGTAGTAGCTCCTGACAAGGAAGCGCATAAAACCCCCCAAGCCCTAGAAGCCTTGAAGATCTACCTGCAGCAATATGGATACTTGGACGCGAACCGGGGAGGAACAAGTCCAATTCTGAAAGAAATGGGGGATGCAATTGGGCTGCTCCAGAAAAATATGGGACTACCAGAGACGAAAAATTTGGATGCCACCACTTACGCTGCAGTTGGGGAGCCGCGGTGTGGACACCCAGACTACGTGCATAGCCGACAAAACTCATCACCTCCACGTAAATTGGCATCAGTCAATGTGATAAATGATCCGCCGGGTGGTTCCCGAGACACTGCATTTTCAAACCACGGGAATCACGAGACTGAATTCCGAAGTCCAAGCAAGGTCAGCAAATTCGCCTACTTCTCTGGAAACCCAAGATGGAACTCCCGGTTGGAGCTCACATGGGCGTTGTCCACGTCGAAGGTGACGGAACGCTTATCCCGAGACGACATTCGGTCGGCGTTCATGCATGCGTTTCGAGTGTGGGAAGCAGCGGTGCCGACGTTTCAATTCACCGAAGTCCAAGACTACGAAGCCGCAGATGTGAAAATCAGTTTCGTGTCTGGTCAGCATGGCGACTCCCAGAATTTCGATGGCGTGTTGGGCATCATTGCTCACGCGTTCTCCCCTGAAGATGGCCGAGTTCATTTCGACGACGCAGAGTTCTGGTCCGTCGATGTGAGGTCGGACAAGGCCCCCCAAGCATTGGACTTGGCCACTGTGGCCATCCATGAAGTTGGCCATGTGATTGGGCTTGCTCACTCGCCGATTCGCAAGTCGGTTATGTTTCCAAGCATTGCACCGCGTCACACCAAACGTGCCCTTTCAGAAGATGATGTCCACGGTGTCCGAATCCTGTACGGGCTGGATCCTCTGCCTCCTGCTCCCAGTCCTGACCTAGCGGTGAATCGTGCACATGCCGTGAGCTTGAACTGGAGCTTTGTCATCCCCTCTCTGTTCTTGAATTGGATCTTTCTCATGAGAAAACACATACTGCACTAGGGGAAGATTTGAATTATGTCGTCGCAGAATTCAGGGATTATCGAATTCGAAAGAATAGACTAAAGATTAACGTCTTCCAAGGCAGTTTTGATCACCGAATGACGATGCAAAGTAGATTTCTACATTATGACGGTCAGCACTCTTTTAGCAACTCCAAAATTTGGGCGTCATTGACATGTAACAATAGAAAGAAAGAATGATGAAAGATGAAACAAGGGCTGAATCTTTCTTAGCTGTTGTTTTGTCCATTGTTTGATCCGTTAGTTGAGGTTTGCCTAACAGAACTTGAAGCCAAGTCACTCAGTGTCATAATGTGGGGACCTCCGGTACTTCTTGTTCTTGGAATGTCACTTTCTGATCTAGGTATTGAAACAACATGGGCAGCCTCGTGTTGCAGATCACTCGCGTGATTGCTGGGAAAATGTCTTGAACGAGAATATACAAGACGAGGGACTGACGATAAGCTGCCGGACCGGTCAGGATCAAGGTCTGGAAACACTGAAGAACGACAGTGGGGACACTTCACATTGAGTCTCAGCCACGCGTCGATGCAAGCGACATGAAACGTATGGGTGCAAGAAAGGGTTCGCACTTCGTTGCCCGTGTCGAAGTCATCAAGGCATATTGGGCATTGTGTCCAATTTTCAGAGACCCTTGGCAGAGAGAATTTGTGTAGTCCTTGTATTGCTCTTTCCACCCTTTCCCTCTGCACGCAGATACAACACACATAAGTGATTTCAGAGATGACAATGCTGTAAACAATATGAAGGAAATCACCATTTCATTCTGAATTAGCTCTCGTAATGGATCTTCCTCAAATTGTACCTGAGTTTGTTGTAGAGCATGGGCATTGTGACCCTGGCCAATCCCAAAGCCTGGAGGGAAGGCTGACAAATCATTGGTTCGCATCATCACTGCATTCGTCCTCTGTCTATTGGTCCACTCTGGGGACCGGATCATCTCTAAGAACACCTGAATTCTTGGAATACAACAAAACGAGGATTATTCTTGCGACAACAGTGAACTATGAAGTCCGTCGCATATGCAAGAGTAGGATATTTAGAAAACTTCGACGAAGAATCTTGCAATAATTTCCCAAGCCACCAGTCAAGTGAAGACGTGCTTGTAATAAGCTATACCTGGAACTCTGACATGGGACTTGAACCAGCAGGCTGCAATGCTAAATGAGACTGTCGTCGTAGAAGCCACTGCAAAAGTACATCAGCCACCAGAAAGTTAGTTCACTTGGTTGATAAATTAGTCGTTAAATTATCAGATGGAATATTACTTAGAGCATTGATAGTTCAGGTCCTCAGTTTTCACATATATATTACTCGAATATATTTCTCATATATAATATTCGTATACCTGCATAAGCAAATCTATACGAAAAATGCACGTTGACCCAGGAACAAGCCAGGGTACAAAGTTCTTTGAGAGTCGCTACTTACTTTTCCAGTTGTGATACAAGCAAGGCACACCAGTCCACAGTAGCTAAAAACCAACCAAATGAGAAAACCCCATTTTTGTCCCTCTTCTGGCAACTGCAAGCAATCCAAAGAATTCTTAGTAGTTTTTCGAAAAGGATGTTTTGGAAAGGAGGATCTTCTTCTTTGCTTGAATGCCAAAAATATAGGCATGAGGAGATTAGAGGCAAGTTCACGATTTTAATTTCATTACCAAGATCAAGTAATCTCGATGTATGACAAAAAAAACATGAGGAAAGGTCACATTTTTATACTCCCGTCATACGGAAACTCAAGGTGGACGAGATGACAGGCTGACAGCTTACACATCCTTGAGTGTCAGAGAACCACAAACTTCCGAGAATCGTCCACACCCATAGAAAAGGGTAGAAAAGGAAAGTTAATACGGAGAGCACACATAAACGACCCTTGAATCGGAACAATCGCTCCACTTGAGTAGCTTCTCTGCAAAATCAGGAACAGGAGCTTCACCTGAGTGACAATTTGAGCGTTGACTAACCGCTCGAGAAATGAGTGAAATGGAACTACCATAGTCAATACCCTAAAAAATGCGTAAGAATATTTAAGGCGGGTAAGGGGAGAGTAAGCAATGCAATTATTCTAGTGATTTCTGGAGGGGTAGTCAGGGAGTTAAGAGAAGAAATTGAGGAATTCACCAAGTGAATCAACACAAAGACTATTATAACACGAAGCGAAAGTTTTTCCAAGACCTGCAATTAAATATACATGGGAAGACCCCAAACATGAGAAATCAATGGCCAATGTTTCCAGAATGAGCTCAAATGACATGCATGAGTTGAATGCTTACGGGCCCATTCCTGAAGCTAAACCACTGTCTATGAACATTAGTATCCGGAAGAGGAATACTGTTCCATAGTCGACCTGCAAAAACCATGTTGAACTTTAATCATTTGAATTATAGGAATATACTTGACTGCTATGCTACCCTCAGTACTCACGGCAGGTCTTAGGAAATGCAGTTATCACATTATGACTTGGGGCAAATTTGAACAGTCAAATTCTCACTGACAGAGCTGAATCATGAAGACGTCAACATTTAACGAATCTCAAGATGCTGGAACTAGAAATACTACTTGGTTGACCAGACACGACACAGAAAGAAACAAAGGTGACGAACCATACCACTATCCATATGTGTAGTGGGTGGCTACACTGAAGATATCGCTGCCAATTCACAAGTACAACGATCCTGCTCCCTTCAAGTTAAGGCTCCACAATCTGTTCTATTACATTCCAAATAAAGAGGCAAACATCACAAATGCAAGCACGAGTACAAGCATTGTGGAAACAATTCTTGAGCCATTATGAATATTCTTAGATAGCAAGCAAAGAAACTCGAGTTATGAAGAGGATACACACTGGTGGCGAGCATGGACAGAAAGAACCCATCGAACCTGCACAACAAACGATGTGCGTCATCAGTCTGTCATTTTTCAAATTGTCTCTAAAAGAGAGTGAAACAAGTTCCCATTCGCAATATCTTCATAGTTGAGAGGCATCCCCAAGAAGCTAAATCAATCCGCATCCTCTCTATCATAAACCCTTACATCCTCAACACTCTTCTATCAGTGGACTCTTCTATCACTTCTGCTAAAACTGCTTTCTTGCCAAAACCTCATTGTCAACTCATCAGAAAGGTTACATCTCCAAAATCACGATCAACTCAGAAAGTATGATTCTAGAGAAGTTTCTAATTATATTCAGCTAGTATATTCTTTTACAAGGTCAGTGCTAGCTGCAGACCAAGGTGGAAGCCACGTGTTTGACATCTTGTTTTCTCGGTGGCTGCAATTCTTTAGGTCATTGAAGAGAATATCCTACAAATTCATTGCCACTGAGAGCAAGGGTTTTGCCTACGACTCTCAGTTAACCAACCTGCTCGTAACATCCCAAACTAGGCGATTTTATCTAATGAAAGCTTGTCAGAGGTAGTCCTATCACCACCACTCCAGTAAGAGATTAGTAAAGCTTAATGAGGTGGAGGTTTGCGATAGTCATCAATCTGTAACATTCAGGCACTACATGGACTTCATTACCCACAAGGGGTGTCAGACTTTGTATTCGCCCAGAACTCTAGACTTCATTAGGTGTTTCTGGACGTTAGTTAGCGATTAGGCTGAGGAGAACCCTGTGCTGTGCAGAATTTCGATTTCCTTTTGCGAATCGCGAAGTATGACACCCCTACAGTTGAAATATTTGCCTAGATCGAAGTTCATCGTTGGCAGCATGGCAATTCGTCCACTCATTTACGACCTTGATTGGTAATATAACCATGAAATATTGCAAGGACTGAACTCAATGATAACATCAATTCTGCCAATCCGGAGTAGTGGAAGGTAGACATTCACTTACGATGGCATCAGGGTAAGCTCCACTCTCCCAATTCCCTGAGGTCTATAGTTAAACTGGATTACTGAAAGTCCCATCTACGGTCATAGAAATGAAAGAAGCAAGAGCCCAGGATAAACAGGCAATATGGAATGTTGAAAATTTCTAAAGCAGGACCTAAAGCTTGTCTTAAGATAAGACAATCCTGGACAATGATACATGCGGGATCATGAGCTTGAATGACCGAATCGCTCACGCAATCACGTATCACTGAGCACACTATCTGAGGACAGCCACGAGGAGCTTTTCTTGGCGCATAACCTCCGAATGTGCTACACAAGCTGCTATGACATCCCCATAGGGCATCGTGTAATTACCTGGTTGAGGAGTTGCACATCCTTCATCCTTCCTTCTTGCATTGAATGCATTCACCTTGACAACGACCCTGCGCACAATCCATAAAACCCTGGGAAAGGCTTTATGGTGCACCAGAAATCCATTTCGATCAAAATATTGGTGCACTGAACGAGATCAGAGTATGGAGCAGGCAGAGGGCCTCCTTCCCTCAAAGCGAGACCACAAATTGGACCGTGAATGGCCGTAGCTCTAAACGTACAGGGACCTGCCAGCAAGCGCAATTTACCAATTCAAGAACATCTTACACAGCTGAAATCAAAGTAACCCTAACTTCTCCATGAAATTCTCCGAACATTGCCCTCACGGTAGTCCTTAAAACAAAATTCCCCGGACTCGAAGTGACTTTCCAAACTATGCTTCTGCGACTTTCCAAGAAGAATATTCTTGTTGCCACATTCTTTCAACTGTGTTTTTAATTCACTGAAACCAAGTGTTTTGAAAGACTACGCTTCTAAGCTGTAAGGCCACATAGAAAGAGAGAAAAATATTAGAATCATTACAGAACTAAAAATCAGGGAACGAGAATATTTCGGTTTCCAACACTGCTACTCTCTTCTTACATGTGAAACAAAATGTTCTGGACTCCAAGAGAATTTCAAGATTATACTTCTGTCCACTTTTACTGCAAAATAAAATGTTCTTGCATTTCAAATTGTGTTCTTGACTGTATGTTCTCCGTTTCTCTTTTTTTCAAGACTTTGTTCTTAAGCCGGAAATACATATGCAAAGATTGAAAAGCGTTAAGAAAACATCAAGCTATCATTCAAAGTATTCAAAGTAATACCCAGAAGATGCACTGCTTGCATCTTCTGGGCACACAGTTGAACTGAAATCGGAGATGGAGAATATTTCGTTTCCAGATAACACTACTGCTGTCATCTTTCGAGTAGAATCCTAACTCCACAAGACACTTATAAAGACTCAGAATTGTACTAGAATTTGAAGGTAAAGCCATCAATCAGTTGATCTGCCTCCCATGATTCCGATCTCTCACACTTAACTCTTAAGCTATTTCGCAGGATAATGTGCCGCAAATTCAATCTGTCTTTCCATCTCCCGCAAAAAAATTCCATTGAGATTAGGTCTAAAATTAGGTCACGTTGTGAGAGGAGACAACAGACCCTTTCAACCATCGCGTCCTTTCAAGAGAGAATTGTGAGGGAACTGTGAGCTGAAAATAAATTGACACTTTTTTTAGCACATTTTATAGAACACAATCACGCATTACCTTATTCTCATTTACTACCAGACATATTCTTCTTCTCTACCTGGTATTGAATGTTTAACCCTTTAATGACTAAGAAGCCCAAATTGGGCCTCAATTTTTTAAAGTAATTTTGAAGAGTTTATATGGGTTTTTTAAAATTTGTTTTAATAATTATTTACTTAAACCAATGCATGCAATGTTCTTCACTCAAGAAATGACATAATCTAATTTTTCATTTCCATTATACTTTCTACTATATAATCAATCAAATTATGCAACTTAAAATCATAAATTCTTTGTACCTAAAGGGTTTAATAATCCTATTGTAAATCACACTAGTGTGCCTTGTATTTGTTGCCACAACCACAATAAAAGTAAAAGTATTTTTTTAATTTTTTAATTCATAAAAATTTTGAAATTCAATATCTTTCCCACCATAGGTCCAAATGCCACAAAACAAGTCCGTGCACACCTTCTCACACAGAGCTTTCCAACATTACTAAGAATGCGATTGAGGACACATGGTTTAGGAGATCTCACCGTAACAAATAAAACATAACAAACAACCTAACTTAAGATAAGGATTAAATAATTGGGAGTAAACTATGAACATTGTGCATTGAAGTTAAATTTATCAATCTTTTAGTTTCAGATATTAACCCCTAAACGTCGGAGACTATGTTTTCACCCAAAACAGTCCAAAACTGCCATTTCTGATACAAGCACCAAATTTTAGACAAAGTAACCATAGGATCTTGTAGTAAACTAGTTTAGAAATATGTGGAAAAAATTTCAGAATTTTTCACCGTGTAGATTGCAAGATTTTAACGTTTGAAGTGACAAAACTCATTTTTTTAGCCCTGTAAAAATACGGGCAGCTGCACTTCACAAGGTCACATTTGTATGAAAAAATCTCCAAAATGATTGTGCTTCTTTGAATTCATTCTTCAAGGCAAGTTGGCTACATGCTTAAAAAAATTTAGATCATTTGGAATTGTACAACATATAGAAAAAGTATAGCAAGTAGAAAGAAGTAGAGAACGATTCAAAACACTAAATTGTTAAGAATTTAATTATAAAATTGAAAAATTATAATCCCAACGGTGGTAATATAGTAATAAACAATTTACATTATATGCTTCTTTTTTTTTCAAAAAATATTAAAAATTGAGTTAAATTAAGGACTCCAAAGTTTATTTTTGAGTAGGGAATCCATAACTACCCGCAAACTAGAGCACCTCATAACTTTCAACTCATAAATCAAAATGGAATGACTCAAAGCTTTCCAAGTATATATAAATCTAAAGAGCCAATTTCAAATTTTTATTTTTCAAAAAAGTTTTTTTTTAGATTTTTTAGATTTTTTTTTGGGCTGCCCATCGAGCATTGAAAATTACAGATCATGCAATAACTTTTGAACAATGAAGTCAAAAGTTATGAAAATTGTTGGGCCTTAAAGATAAACCTCGTCCCCATATTGTGTGAAAATTTCAGCAAAAAACAATAAAAACTCCATACGCAATGAGCTGCCCAAAATCGCTATGTTGCCAAAAAAGGCAGTTTGGACGTTTAGGGGTTAATAAAAGTCTTAGATATGTATGTAGTTTGACATTTCTTTCTAACAATTATTTTTGGATTCAACATACTTTACTTCTACAACTATATTGATTCTAAAATAATTTAGCATATATGTGACATTTAAACCTCCTCATACAATACATTGAATTCACCTTTTGTAACAATTGTTCTTCATTGGATATTGTTGAGATCAGTCATTTTTTTCTATTGGTAATATCAATACTTAGAACTTGAACATTAAACCTACCCTACCATACATTGTTTGAATTCTGAGCACAAAAATTACATTTACCATAGACATACAATAAATTCCAAAATCACACATCAAACAAGCAATAGCAAAAATAAATAAAAAGATTTTTGTTCAATATTAATATTCAATACCAATCCATATCTAATTTGTTGCCAAGATTGGAAGTACTTCTTGAACTGTGAAGTTTAGCATGACATACTTTGTTTTGCTCATCATGTAGCTTCTATAATGTGCTGTGTTTTTCACACAATTTTGCAAGAGCCCCCTCAAACCTCACCAATTTTGCCATCTGCAAGTTCTAGTCTCCAAAAGAATGGGGGCACGGCCAAGGATGTTCTTTCCCCTTGAAATACAACATATGCAACAATTCTATCCAAGGCTAAGGGTCTACATAGAAGCCAAACATATTGCGTGAATTTGGACAAAAGATCTCTAATTGCCCCATCCTTTAGGGGGTAACTTTTTCTTCTAACTTAAAATTGCTATTATTTTGAAATTTGTGGACTCAAAGTTCTTGAAATTTTTCTTGCATGTTACAAATGTTTATCTATAACTTTTTATTGTTTGTATTTCAAATAAAAAATTTGAAACAATATACTACACAAGAAATCATTAAAAAAATGATTTGTGTATTGTCAATTTACTTAACCCCTAAAGGACAAATGAGATTTTGGGCAGGTACCTACAGGCTGAATTTTAGTCTTGGTTATTTTTAACTTTTTTGAAGATAGAAAAATTGATTAGCTTCGTGGAAATTTAAAAAAAATTCAGTCGGTACTTGGGAACAAAAGTTATGCCCAAATAAGCTCAAAACATGGAGACATCGGATAGCAAAAAGAAAGTTTGCAAAAACTTGAATTTAAAAAAAAAAAAAAAATTCTCATAGATTATATTTTTGTCTATTTGATAAGCTTTGATTCATTTCATTTGGATTTGTTATGAGAAAATTATGGATAATCTTGTTTTGGGGGAAATTGGAGCATCTTCTTGAAAAAAATAATTTGTAGGATTCATTTCTAAATGCAATTTTTGCAATTTTTCAAAAACAAAAGTTCCACATGGTTTATTTTGCTATCTAGAACAATCTCACCATTGAAATTAGTGCATTTTATTTCCATCTAAAAGATATTTAGATTTTAGATTTTCCTTCTATCTTGTACCTACAACTACTTAACAATTTTTTGAAGGATGAAAATTAATTTTTTCTGAATTTTGTTTTCCCCCTAGACTTTCAACTCAATTCTCCATCATAAAGATTTAAAGCTCAAAACTTTGTAGTGCAAAAAATTTAAGTTAAAAATGTTCAAAGTCAAAAAAGCGAGTCCCACAATGTTCTAAAAAACTTCTTTTTTTCCACTTTAAACGCAGATATCTTGCAATCTCTGCGGTCAAAAATTCTGAAATTTTTTCCACACATTCTCATACTAGTTAGGTGTAAGATCCTATGGTTAGATGTGGAAGAAAACAATTTCAAATTCTTTTACTCTTTGCTATAGAAATGGCAGTTTTGATTGTTTTTTGGCAGAAAAAAGGCCTTGGTCCTTTGGGGGGGAACTTTTTCACATTGTAGGGAGATTTAGAGTATGGTAAAGTCCATATTTGCTTTTGATAATTTTCATAAGTGTACCTAATAGGATTTAGAACTCAATGATGGAGAGATGCAAATTCATTATGAGAAAAAACTTACTCCAAGAGGGTTTGAAGTCTACTAACTCCATTTTGAAAGAATTAAAAAAAAATTATTTTTTCTCACTTCAAATATTACAATCTTTCAATACACGTGGTCAAATGGTTTGAATTTTTTTTCACACATTGTTACAATAGTCTATTATATTTTTGTATGTTTGAAGCTATGAAAATATATTTTTTAATCAATTTTGGTCAATGTACTAAAACGATGGCATTTTTGACAATTTCTCTTGACAAATCCTTTGGCCCTTTAGTAGTTAATAAATCCTTTGTAAGAAATAAGTGATATATAACTACCTAAAATATTCCTTAAGCAATAATTGTTCATTCCCTCTTTTATTTTTATACCACTTTAAAATTGAGAAATTATAATGTTCTAATCACACTACTCTCCACCATGAGCTTTTAATAAACTATTAAAAGTACAAATCTATCTATGAAGCTCAAAGCCAAATAAGGTAGGAAGGCCTTTGTCCACCTTAATTCACTCTATCTAGATACCTTTGAAGGAGATGTACAAGTCTAAGGAAATGAATCTTGCATTGGAAAACAAAATGTGAACATATTCAAGTGGAATGGTAATTTTTTTGATAAGAAATGAAATTACTATGAATTTCTTATAAGGTCTACTATATTGTAGGTTGGTTGTTAAATATAATATATATGTTTTTTATTACAAGGGATACAATCAATCCTACATTAGTGTTACCTCCATAAGTATTATAGAGATTTGCGTTCCTATCAAACATATACTACCAAGTATTAAGCTGAAAATGATATGAAAAGTTTAGCTCTCTACTTTATTGATTTGACTTTGATAAAAATAAAGTTTTAAGAAATTGTGATGAATTTGTCAAAAGTTGTGGGATTCAGAGATGCTAAGAGTGCACTCTTGACTTTAAAGAAATATTTGTAGCAAAGACCTAATGACATCATGTAAGTCATCCAAGAATATCCAAGACTTCAAAAGCAAGTACAATCTTAGCATTCAAAAAAATCTCACCAAACTACTATAGATTCTTTCCTTCAACCAGCTTAGATGAATGATGAATCACATTTTTTGTACTTCATCCTTTATTTTTATAAACGTTATATATTTCATTTGAAGTCTTACAAATATTGTTTTTAAAAATATTACAGATTATCATGATCAACTTTTATAAATGTTAATATTCTATATTTTTTACACTATTATCTATGCTTGATCCCTAACACTTGTGGAGGGTTACTTGTAATAGATTAGAGTATAATGGAAAACTATCCCTCTTCAATCTTCATACCTTCACATGCAATTTTTCATTTAGAACCATAAATATTTATTTCAAATTTAATGTTCTAAAAAAGTACAACTAACTTACAATTGTCATCATTATATCTTTGTCTACTTAGATTAGTTTACAATTGCAAATGTGGCTAAGTAGAGCATTTTCTATAGGGAAGCAATATTATCAAAGTTGATGTGTCAAGGGTTGAAAACACCTAAAAAAATAGGCCTTTGTTGCTCTTTGCACTACTAGTGATTCCAATTTAAGATTGAAAATTTGAGGCTCTATTTTTGGTTCGAGAGACCTTAGCGGCAAAAATTTGACCTTCACGTATTTTAGCTTGGATTTGAGAACCCACATAGAGTGATCTTCAAAATAAATTGCCTTCCTACGAAGAACAAGCATGCAATAGAACAACAAACTCAAACAAAGCATGAAGTAAAAGCTTGAGTAAAAGCCACAATGGTCATGGAGATGAGTGGATCACGTATGCCAATAGGTAAAGCAACTTCTAGTAGAAGTAATTATTACTGAAGGTTACATTTTGTTTTCCCCTCAAAACTCTAAGTCATGTGCAATGGTTTCTTTATAATTGTAAACACCAAAAGCGTTCAAAAGATAATTACTGCAAAATTCGTAATAAGATTATTTCAATTTCAATTTCAATGCAACATCTTAGTAAATTTCTATAAAGATTTCATTAATTTTTCTATTTCATTAGATGGATTGGTATTTGTTCAAAAACCTTTGATTCAATCTATTTTGATTAACCCTATAACCCCAAAGTCCCAAGTGTACCTTGAGGGGACACTTGAAGGTTTAGATAGGTTCCTATGATCTCAATTTTTTGAATGATTTTTTGAATTTTTTTTAGGATAGAAAAATAGAATTAGCTTTTGGAGAATATTATTATATTTTAATTGGTGCCTAGGGACAAAAGTTATGCTACACAAAGCTCAAAATAGTTGAATTTTGGCAACAAAAAAATTAGAAAAACTTGGAAAACTTAGAAAAACTTAACCTTTATGAATGCACTATCTTAATTTGGGGGGATGAAACCTACAAGAACCAATAGTTACTACTTTATACAAATTGTATTGATACTTTGGCAACATTCTAAAGAATCTCACCAAAAATTGTGGTTACAACAAATATCCTTCCCTTGCACGTTGAAATTTTGTCTTTGCACAATCATTGCTCTTGAAAAGCTACATCTACATGAATCCTTTTGCTTTATTTGACATTCTTAACCCCTAAGAGCTCAACCATCCACTAGATAGATGATGAGTGTTGTGAAAAATACACTTCATCCAATTAATATTCTTAGAGGAAGCTTTTGAGAAATTCATGTACGGTAATACGTCAATGATAACATAAGAAGAAAGAATGGTTCACGAGAAACAAATGTATAGATATTTCAATTGATTTATTTCAAAATTTTCGAAAGCAACTTTGCTATCTGAAGGTCAAGCACTAGAGTTTAAAATGTGAGCTTCAAAATTGCATCTTTAGGTCAAGCACAAGAGGTTGAAATGCGAGCTTCAAAATTGCCTGACTGCCTCAAAGCTTGAGCTCAAGTCACTTGAGTCTGAAAGGTGCTCAAAATTGTGTGCTCACACTCATTCAGGCTTGTGTTGACAAACAGCTCCTGTCAGTTGGGTGCTCCCCAGACTTGTTCCTGTAAATTTGCAATTCAGTTTGGGAACTTTTTGGAGCTCCCTCGGTAATTTGCCTATTCATTGTAGAAGGAGCCGGGTTTTTTTGGGTTTTTTTCAAGGGGACCAATTGCATCCTCTCCTTATCAAAATGATCTCTTAGTTCATTTCCTGGAGAATCAAATTTTCATTGGCTACTTTCCTTCAACTTCAAATTTTGTAAAGGCTAGAATTCTCCTCTTTCAAAGACATACATGCTAGTTTTGAAACTAAATTTCGAATTTCATTACATTGGACAGACATAAACGACATAATAGGGGCTGGGGCACCACAACCAACCCTAAAGTGATACCCACCTTATCGAGGAACATACCCACCTCCAACAATCCATATATTAATTAACCTTGGATTCAAAAATGACAAGTGGCTAAAATCTAACAATTTCATGAAAGCGGCAGCTGTAAATCCACCCTTCATTCTTTGCATGCAAGGTGGTTGTCGATGTACCCTACCAATTCTTTGTCCAATTTTGGGCCGGGGTGAACTGACCTCACTCATCCCCCTGGGAAAACCCTGAATTTTTTTATTTTTCATGCATGATTTTTTTTTTGTAAATTCTGAATTCATATTTACAATCAGAGGCCCCTAATTAGCTAGGGAGGCTACAGAAAATAGTTTTTTCACAGCACAAAATAGGGGACTTTTTTTTATATGCACCCCGGATGGACTTTGGCAGGACAAGCGAGGGGGCCAGTTCACACTGGCCCAGTTTTGGATCCTCCATTTTCACATTCCAACTGGTTATTTTCCCAAACGCACCGACTAACAATGAGGTAACTGTTGGGTTCTTCCCGAGAACATTCATTGCCGCCAAGAAGAGCTCACCTGTGAGAAATTTAACTTCGTGGCTAGACTCGACAAACCACATGCTATCACAATGATCAAAAGCATCCAAAACAGTGAGTACCCTCGTTTTGTATCATCATGTTGATAGATAGTAATGGGGGTGAAATGGAGATGGTATTTGAACCAAGAAAAATAAACTAAGCTACAGTTGACAAGATGGAGACCGTTCAGTTCCGTTTTATGAGCAGACAGTCTATGACTTACTATCATTCCAGAGTCCAGGTGCATCTGACTGATTTTATTACAAGAAACAAAAGAGAAAAGCCTAAAAATTAATGTTGTCCTTGCTTGGGAAGGATTGGAGTTTGACGGCCATGGACAAGGTCATGAGATAAGTTGCAGTTCTATGTTAAACCATCATTAAAAGTTACACCATGCACAGGAAGTATACTGCAGCATGAGAGTTCATCACTCAAAGAAATAATGTGATATAGATATTAGGGCCGCTTTACACCTCAAGGCCGGGCCAATTCTCCTTCAAGTTGATTGTACAAAATTTCAGCCCCTTTTGGGCTAGAGGACAGCCTCAACTACCCATTAGAATAACATTATAATGGGGGGTCAATTCTATTGTATGTAAAGGCCTTGAGGCCAAGAAGCTAGGCTGATTCAATCAAACCTACCAAAAAGAGAGAGAGGGCTGAAATTTTCAAGGACACTTTACACCTAGAGGCAAGCCAATTCCCCTTGAGGCCAATTGTACAAAATCCAACGGATGTGATTTGATGAAAATTAAAAAATAAATAAAATTAAAATTTGACATTGGCCCCTAGGCCAAGAATTGGCCTCTTATTTTTGGTGCACCCAATTCAGTGTGCTCGGGCAATGTTAGATCATATCTTTGTTGAATAAAAAATTCATTCCACCAAATTGGCTTGACCTCTAGGTCTAAAGGATTTGGAGTTGATTTCAACATTTTGTCCAATCACAAGTGAGGATTCTTGGCCTCTGTCTCAACAAATTAGCCCAGCCTCTAAGTGTAAAATAGCCCTTAGTGCTCTTCAATTGTCCACCTATAGCACTCACTCTATATTCTCCAAGTCTAAAATTCTTATCTTATATAAGGTAGTATGCTCTTAAAGCGACCATTTGAGAGTTGATTGCCTTGCGGGGAAGCTAATTTCCTCAAAAAAAAATTCAGTAAATTTTCTTAGGAAGAAAAATAGCATTCAATGGCATCTAACCCAAGTTGTTTCATATTTTTTAAACCTTTGTAGAATTAGTTATGAATTTTTGAAGTTGAAATGTAGTGATCACCAAAAGCGCCCCCTCTTGAAATGTACATTGTTGGTACATTGAAGAAAGCAAAACGTACCTTTGTCATGATTGCTTTTAGAGTATGGGTGCTTTTAGAGCAAACTACTTAAGCTTAAGAAAGCAAAATCTTGACAATGGACTTTTCATTTTGTTGTGCCTTTGGCATCATTTTGTTGTGATTTTTGCATAATTTTGCTTTCTTCAACATGATTTACCAAGGCTTTTATAATATTTGCTTTATAGATTGTTCTTGAAGAGGTTTATTTTGCTTGTGTGCAATGTCCAAATTTGAGAGTTTTTTTGTGTCTATTCAATGTACTTTTTGGATGTGCTTCTAATGATAATAATTTCAAGTTTCAATTGTAAACTAATGGAAAGTTTATTTGGAGGGTCAATATTATGGTTCTATAATGGTTCTATTGAAGATACCTTTAGACATTTTTAATTTTTTTGGAGTAGTGTCAAACTTAAAATTGTTGAGTACAACGTTTTAGAATTCATCTTACTATCTTTTGTTCAAGCACTTTGGGGTTAAGAAAACTCTGTAATTCTACCCTACAAAAAGTGCAATTTTAATAATGATTTACCATGATGGAATAAAATTGATGCAAAGACCTGCCAATCCTCAGAAATCCATAAACCCAAATAGGAGGCTGTTCTGAGCACTGACGCCCTGTACGCATCCGCCCGTTGAAAGCGGCAACCACGAAGCAATGCGGTTGAGATTTCAAACGAGGTGCCGGTCGCGGAACAAGACTAGAAAGGGGACTTGGAGCTTGGCTATGGAGCCGTTGCAAACCACCGACAGGCACACTCCAACAACCTGGAGGACCTGACCGGACGGACTTCAAAGCAACGGCAACGTCTTTGGCGCTGTAGAAAAAATTCCTGGCATAGTATTTGCCTTTGATCCATCTCGGCTTAACTTGCATTCCTCATCAATTCCATCCGTTGAACTCCCTTTTCAGTGTCGCAACCTCAGTCGGGATCGCGCGCTTCTTTCGTTGCTGCTTCGTCGTTCCGAGGTATGCGTCTCTGTGCGATTCATCGGGCGTCTATTTTCAGTCGTCGTAATTAATATCGCACTAATTTTAGCTGATTTTGCATCGCCAATCTTTCTTTCCAATTTTTCTTGCTTATGTTCTTGTTCTGCGAATTAGCATTTTAGGGAGTGGCATGGCATGGCATGGCATTTGTCTCAGAGAGGAGATTCGTTCTCTCGCTGCTGCGTCGTCATCTTCCTGTTCACCTTGCGGTATGCGTCCGTCTTAATTTGAGTCACGCTATGTTTAGTCGGAATAATTTGGAAAGAGTATATTGTCAACTTTGATTTTTCTTGAATTATTGAGTGCTCTGTTGCGAGTGAGTATTTTAGGGAGTGGCATCGGGGCATCGGAGCATCATCGTAGCTTAGACGGTAGATTTGATCGATCTCGAAGTAAACTTGTTCTGGCTGCCTCAATTCGAGCTGCATAGGGGTATGTAATGTGTCTGTAGTTAAGCGCAGTGAGAAGAGTGTCTTGCTGTACATAGGTTGTAAACGTTCTTTTTAACCTGTCTGCATTTTACTATCATTGATATGAAGAGCAGCGTTCAAGAATGTTCTCGTTTTCTAGCTCAGAGTCAACTCGAACGATTTTCCTTCATTTTTCTATTGCATCGGAGAGATTAAAGCTCAAGGACACTAAATGTTGGAAAAGGGCAGATACAAATGCAAAACTAACTAGCAAAACGCATTCAAAAATCTCAAATGTGGACAATCCGATCGTTTTCATAGCAATGATCAGTGTATTATTGGTATATTGATTAAAATCTTATTTGCACTTCGAGCTTTCAACTATTTTCAGCTTGATCCACAGTTACGTACTTATGTAGCCACGAAACCCATTGCGTTTGAGTCTCGAATAGCTGAAGTGTTGTCCGCGGTTTACGATTTTTTACAACGTGTGAGTCATGAATAATCTTGAAATAATTCTTCTGTTTTTAAGGTTTGTCGTGGCCGCCAAGTGCTCTTAGAAAGTCGCTGCACAGGTCTTGTCCACATAATTGCTTCTGGGCTCCTTGCTAACGGTTTAGGTAGCTCTCGTATCTCGCTGCATGAGCGCCTTGAGTTCCTCAGGTCCTCTTACCTGAATGCACGTACACTGTTCGCGAGTCCTCCAATTCTCCCATCAGAATCCTTAGTCATATGTAGCAATTGGGGCCAAGATTACCGGAAAATGGAGTATTCAATTCGTAATCCGTTTTATTCGGTTCTTCGGTTTCTTTAATCGCTTCGTAATCTCTTTATTTGCATTTACAGCTCAAGAAAGTTTTCTGAAACGAGCATGGACCAAAACGCAGATAAAGGCAATCGAGAATGCAATTAAGCAATGTAATTAAATGGTAGATTCCGTTTCCGGTACCCTGCTTGTAGCCACTTGTTTGATCTGACAGAACGCATGAAATGGCCAACTCTGGAAATTTTAAAGGAATAATGAAATTGCAGATCCAGTGGTTTATTACTCCCTTTCTTGCTGTGCCTTACCTTTCTGTACTTTTCTGTGTGGCACTGGAGAATCGGTTGTTCAAGGTCTCAGCTGTGCTTTTTCTGTGGCTTCTGTCCCTTTCATTCCAGGGCGTAGTCTTCGAAGGTTCGTCCTCAGTTGACCAGGGGTCTTCACGTTCTAATGTGCATAGAGAGGATGTAGATTGGCTATTTACTTGGGTCGTTCAAATGTTTTTCCAGCTTTCATGTGCAAAGCTGCAGAATTTGTTCGAGATCCACTTGCGGAATATGTATAATACTCAATGCGAACATAATTTTGTACTCTTCGTGGCTGGCATTAATGTTTCGAATTTCTCGTAGTTGTTTTTAAATAGTTTACTCAGGATAGTCTCAACGTGTGGATTGCCAAGGCAGGGGTTGTGGAGTTACAGCAACCATGCATTTATAATTCCCAGGATTGAAGTTGGAATGAGCATTACAAATTAGTCTCATTTGAGTTTACCAATCCATGTATGCACAAGTCAGAGATGGGATTTGTAGGTGGAATGCATAGCATCTTAAGAAGGAATTGTTAGGGTCAATCATTTTTGTTTCATTCTTCCGACATGTATTTGCGCGCAGACACCTGATCTGAGATTCCTTTTGGCAGCAGGGACCCTTCGAGATTGTGCGCTGAAGCAATTTCTAGTGCCTCGACAGATGCAACTACCAGAAACTATTCTTATTCTGGGTAGTGTCTCTCTATTTACCTATGAAGAATACGAATGTTATGGTGGAAGAGCTGAATATTTATTCACGCGACCTTGACAACATAGCATTGGCCATTTTATATCCCACGGAAATTGCTCCAAGAAGGTTGTAACGTCGAAGTCTAAGTCGGTTGCAGTATTGTTTTTAGCAATGCGAATCCGTTGTGAGAAGCCCACAATGAAGTCTGTCGACACCAAGTCTGGGATATTCCCATGGGTTCCCGTAGACGAGCTCTCCGATTCTGTGAATATCGGAGACGAAGATCTGCGTAGATTCCTCTCCGTGGATGACGAATCATGTAACTTTGATGTGGACATGACGCATCCTGAGATGAACGCACCCGAAATCGAAGTTTTCATCACAACACAACAGGCACCGCTAACTTCCTCGCAAGGCGTTCCGAACAGAAACACGGACTCAAAGGTGATGTCAGGATTCGTGTCCCGAGAGGACAGGCCAGGTCGCAAGGGCAAGAAGGATGGTTGGCGAAAACAGGCAGCAGTTTTGAAGGCCAAATGTGAAGTGTTGAGAATGGAGAAAGAGGTTTCTAAACAGCGGTGGGAAGATGGTTGCGCAGATATGGCCGAGGCCGCCCAAATGGCGCACTCTCTCCGAATCGCTGTGGAGTCCATTCTTGAGCCTGTAAGCTGAACTCGTCATTCTTCCTGTCTTGTGCAAAGCTTGTTTTGAACCGAATCAATAATGGAAATGTTGTCGTCGACGGATTTCTGCTGTTGAAGGATTTAATTGTGCTTAGAGGGAGCAAATTACTGAGTAGAATTAGTATCTTTTTTGATTTGTAAGAAAGTTAAAACTGTAGCAAGGGACAATAGATCTTTGCTGATGTATCAAGAGACTTCTTGATTTGGCGCGCTCTGTTCTTATTCAATGATCGAGATTTGTATCCGACCTACCTACTTCACCCCCGACCCCCCAAAAAAGATATAGTGCACGTCAGAATTCGATCTGTTGATAAGAGCGATTTTGCCTCTCGAAAATTGCACTATTCTGACATGCATCAGAATTCCATCTGTTGATAATACTTTTGTCTTCTGTAGAAGTAGCCGAACTACAGGTGAGTAAGTATCTTCGATGTGGATTCTCATGTTAAGGAATTCTTCCAACTCGCAGGAAAGAAGACGAGGAATGTTTTCTGAACCTTGTACCCCTCGTAGGGCCGAGCGTAAGGAAGCCTCTAGTCAAGGTCTAGATGAAAGACTCCGGAGATTGAAAGCTAGCTCGGCGATGCGAAGTAAAGGAGCGGATATACACACAAACCTTGAAAATCAAGCGGAAGCGTTGCATAAAAGAATTGAGATTCTGCAGCAGAGAACTCAATTCCCGTGCTCCAACCTGAGCACTCCAGAGGAGAGTGACTCCGAGATGCAGCATAGTGATCAAGTGAGCCTCACAAGCTCTTAATTTTTCATATTGATTAGTGTTCATGCACCTTGGTCCTCCATTCATCACCCGTTAGTCTGCCTAACACCTTCATGCTGGATCATTAGCTTGACTCAGACGATGAACGTCATTATTCTCTCATGAATCTCCTTTTTTACAGCAATCAATCGACCAAGAAGTCACGGACGCTTCCACTTACAGTCCGTTATCTGCGAAGGCCAATGACGCAGTTTATCGACTGCTCAAGAAGGCTGTAAGTTTCCTTCAGAATATGGTCGAAGGCACTAAGAAAATAAAATATATATTTTTATTCATGTATGTGCAGCACATTTGATTATTTTTATATCCTTACTTTAGGAGCACAAGTGAAAGATGCTACGACTAATCGAAATTACCACCTCTACTAAAACAGGAGGACGGTTGCATTTTGGAAGAGGAGTTCGCTAAACAACTGCAAACCAAAGAAACCGTCCGTGAGATTCTTGCTCAGGTTAGTGACAATCGTTTCTTGACATGGACCGGCATTGACAGGTCGCTTTATCAGAGTCTCCAAATTCGTGTACTTGTAGCAAAGCTAATACAACGTACATGGTTTACTTTGCAGATCAATGCCGAAGCTGAGCAATGGATACATGTACAGGGAGTGTTGAAAAATGTAAGCGTTGAAATGGCCACTTTGCAGCAAGCATGCTGGAAGTGGGAAAGGCGTGCTCTCGATGCTGAATGTCTTGCCAGTAACCGGCAACGAGAGGTAACTAAACGATCATTTCACTTAAAGAAGTACTACGTGGCTCGCAATTTCTTAATTACTAATCCCAGTTACTAATAAATCGTCGTTCATTTAGAAGCAGTTCCTTTAAATTATTGCTATTCGTGTGTGGCTCATTCGAGTAGAACGACTCAAATTAATCAGTGCAAGAAATTTGCTTCAGTGGGGCTTTAAGATCAGCTTCTTGTATACTGGACAGTTAGAAGAATGGCGTATGAAAGCTCAAACAGCTGAACAGACGATCGAGAAGCTAGCAACGGAGTTGTTGCAGCTGCGAGAAGTAAATGAAGGTGTCAAGCAAAGGCATGCTCTTGAACAAAGCAGGTGGCTGGACATCGGTAGTGGCCACGGTGCCACTAACAATCTTGGCTACACAGTTATTGTGCAGCCAATCTCCAATATCAGCAGTTCCGACAATTGCAAGTGTAGTGCATTGAAGGGCCAATTGGAAGGATGCAAACGCTCTGCAGACTTGTGCAATACGAGCAAGCAAAATATGCAGGGGAATCTTATCGTGGAGCCATCTGGTCTCGGCACTGTCGTCAGAGATGTGCCAGCTCCTTCCCGTCTTCCTAGTCCAAGGGGGCCCACACCAAGAGAAGTCAATGAAGTTACCAAAGCAAAGCAAAAACCTCAGAACATTAGCTCCCTGCAATTACCAAGTAATGAAGTGATGAAAGCTACCACAGGCTCCAAAGCAGTAGTTCAAAGAAGTGGGAAGGAAAGTTCGCTCTCGGTGGACAGACTGAGCTCAAGGGCACCAGTTCGGAAGGCCAGTCCAATTCGCAGTGCGAGTATATTCACCGAGAATCAAGAAAACCTTTGTACGAGTATGAATGGGGGTTCTTCAGCGAAGAAGGTATTCGGAACAAGAGGGCAAAGCCCTGCTAGAAGACCTGGACAGTCTCCAGCTCCTGGCTGTAGAGGTCCATCACCTCCAAGGGCCAATTTCAGTGTCCACCAGCGTGGACCTTTGAAGGACGTGAACCAGGTAGATACCAAGAAAAAGTGATTTTATCAGAAAGCTGGCTACTGATACTTGAATGTCCTGAGTTGCTGATATGCAACCTGTGAGTCCATGTATGAACAAT
Organism: Antitrichia curtipendula; assembly: GCA_951230915.1. Taxonomy (NCBI): domain Eukaryota; kingdom Viridiplantae; phylum Streptophyta; class Bryopsida; order Hypnales; family Leucodontaceae; genus Antitrichia; species Antitrichia curtipendula. The sequence continues at coordinate 5,225,708 of OX579636.1, read as the reverse complement.
CCATTATAAAGTTTTTGTGTAAATTCACAGAATTAGGTTTCTGGAAACATGCCTGGTATGAACTATTTGAACATGCATTAGCTCTACTGTTAAGACTTCGAGCATTTTCTTTTGTATGAAATATCGTCCTTTTCTTGCCCCTAAAGGTTTAAAGTCCTGGAATGGGTTTTATAGGATTTCGGACAGGTTGCTATGACGTCAAATTTTACTGCAATATCTGAAACTGCCGTTGGAGGTCGGAGTATGTAATATCCTTATGGAAGTAAGTTTTTTTTATTTCATGTGGTGCCTGAGAAAAAAAAAATTCCGGTTCTGCCCATTGCTGCCCAGTGATGCGAGTACTGCGGAGATCCTCCCACACCCAGACCTGAGGCTTTTCCTTGATGATGGGCGTAATGCAGAATGTCTGCCACCCGCCCTCGAGGTCCAATCTGTGGGCGAGGACATTCTTAGAACTGTTGCAGAATGCCAGCGGCTCCGAGGAGAGCGAACAATGTACTGCTGCTCCGACAACTCTAACAAGTCAATGTCGACGTCAGCAGTGTTGGTCCTATCTCCGGGAATGAAAAAGTTCTTGCAGTCCTTCCAAAATGCTTCCTGAGCTCTTCTTGATTCCTCATAATTGGTTGATGTCAGTATCCTGATGGGCCTCTCTCGGAACATTTGTGACTGCGGCTCCGGATCGACCTCCCCGCGGTGTCTGCCTTTGCTTTCATCGCTGCGGAAACGTGTGCCTTCTCCGAAAGGCTGCTTCAAGGATAGCTCTGTCCACGGAGTTGTTTTACCTGCGTATGAACTGCTGCCCGATCTAGGAGTAGTGGGCAATCCGCGCCGGCTGGGCCTTGGGTACTTGTTTGACGCGGGCTTTGATAGATAGCATGCTGAATGTGGAAGAGGTTCTGGGCGACGTGGATCCACTTCCTTGCAAAAGACAAAGGATCATTCGCTTCATCAATCTTCATCAACTTAAAGTGGGCCACTGCATCAACGTAGGTGAATGAGGAAATGCTGCGATAGTAGTACTTCGTACTGGAGCATGGTATGCTTGGAGGGGAAGACGATGCTATATGGAAAGCTGGACCTTTCGGTCGAGCAGAGCGTTAGAAAAAGTCGATTATTTGACTCCATAACCGAATGCAGAGTCTCATTCTCGGTTTGAACAAATCTTCACCAACGATTGAGTAAAAGAAGACAGCATCGAAAGAGCCCTTGCAGATTCGAACCGACCATGACTCAAGAATACCCCTCTTTCGGAGTCCAGACTCCAGAGTTGACCATACAGGCCTTTTCGCTGAGACAAATGCTTTCGAAGAGGTCTTTAACGTCCTGCATACTATACTTTCGAGTCGAGTCGATCTAAACTGTCACAAGCAACTAACTGGTGACCGAGAATCTGGAAACGAAATTTTCCGCAGACATCCCAAACTCATAAAGGTGCGTGATTCATCTTAACTGACCTAGACGGTGGCAGGCGTGGGATTTGGTTTGCTGCCCAAGGATGTCATCGCGGGATTTATAATGAGAGCAGTTTGCTTTGTGCGGACCATTTTCACAGAAGAGGCCTGCAGAGACAGCGCATTTCCTATAAGACAACATTGAAATCGATCATAATTATACGTTGTGTACACGGAAGTGTGCAGAGTTAGATCAAATCGGGCTGATATTTATTACATGTGCCAAAATTAAATATCATTTGGTCGAGACAATGTTAAGCCACTCCCGTGATACTGAACCACATTGAACATGATACCAATCCATCAATCGAGAAGTTAGCTCGAATCGAGCAAAGTTGGACTAAGCCTACGACAGTCTGAATGAGAGCCAGCCCATCACAGGCGAACATATACTAATGCTGTACAGTACATTCCAGTTTAGAAATGTGCACCACTAGAAGAATTATGCCTGTGATGGGTTGGCTCCCATTTTGCCTGTTATAGGCTGAGTTACCTTAAGTTGGTTCTCATAGATATTTTAAAGTGAGATGGTGGATTCTACTCATGTACTGTAATGGTGTAGAGTACTCTTTAGATCAGATCAAGCTAAAGCATCCGTGTCAAGGCATGGATGACCGCATTGGTGGATACTAGGTGCGTGTTCTTTGGCTTTCTGGTGCCAAATTGCACCAGAAAAAAATAATTTGACTCAAAAATGGAAATCAATTGTAAAGTTTTTTGCCATAAAATTTCGATTAAAAAAAAATCTTGAATGAAATTGTCAAATTATGGATGAAAACAGAATTATGGACATGTGATATGTGCTAATATAATATTTTCTACCCAATATGTGGATGAATGTTGAAATTTGGAACATCACTACAACATTTTTTTATTGACACTTTGGCACTTCATAAAAAATATTAAAAAAATGCCCTGATGGGTAATCTGATGATGGCATCTATGGTAATGTTCCATAGCAGCTATCATCATTTATTGAGTGTGGCTGCCGGTACTTCAAATCAAGCTAAACTCACATCAGTTTCTATGACTGTTCATTTATCAGCTATGATCGGTCTGGTTCTCAGGTATGATGAGAGAGAGAGAAAAAATCTAGCTAATCTAGCAGTGAGGTAATCTGGTATTCAGCTATGGTGGGGATTGCAATTGTGGTTTACAAAACCACAAGAAGCACATAGACATTGGGCTTACATAATCAAAGAAGGGTGATTTCAAAAACACCTATGCTATCAGGGTTATTTTTTTCATTTTTAATGAAGTGCCAAAGTGGCGATATTGAATGTTACAGTGGTGTTCCAAATTTCAACATTCATCCACATATTGGGTAGAAAATATCATATTAGTACATATCACATATCCATAATCTAGCAATTTCATCAAAGATTTTATTTTTATTTGAAGTTTTATGGCGATTTTCCACCTTTTTAGTAACTATTTATTTGTGGCTCCAAATGACTTAAGATTTATAGATAAGGTGCTTGTGACTATTATACATCTTGCCTAAATGCCTAATATTTTTCTTCAATTTTCAATATGTTTTACCATCCTGAAATAGCCTCCAATTTTGTGCCGCACTTGCCAATTTGAGGGGTTAGTACTATTTAGTACCCCCAAAAACAAATTTGGAGTGGATGGTCTTCTAATAGACTTGTAGCTACTATCAGAAGAAATTTCTAAATTAGTTGATTGTATGTGGAATAGAAGTCTATACAATGAGCTACTTTTTGCTTGCATTTTGAAACATGTGAAATATTATCTGGGTGATTCTTTTGGTGAATGACCATCTCTGTAGAGTTGTTACAAATGGCCAATTTTTGTTTAATTAATTGATTTCTTTTCCTATTTTTTACTAATTAAAACATCAAAGTGTCTATTTTCTTTGATACTTTTCTAGTTTTTCAACTTTGAGAAATTTTCTATGCTTTTCCTTACCTTCATAAAAAAGGTGTATATATTGACCATATTTTTTTTTAATTAAATTTTTTTTTCTAATTTTAAATTAAAACAAAAATCATTAATACTAGACAAAATGCAACAAATAATATAGGTGTTTCATGCAATCATCTAGAAAGGCATTGATACTGAGACTGTATGTAGTACGTATATGCAAAACTCTACTAGATCCTTCTAATGTTCTAAGGAATGGTTTCTAGCCATCTACTTTGGTTTAGGTGATAGTGGATCTGTACATAGTGTTGACAGAGTCAAGTAACAAAGCTCTAATGCAAAGTGGATTTGTATAGCATAAGATAAGATTACAAAATCCAAGCAAGGATTTAAATACACACTGATAGTATTAACAAAGGGATGAACAAATGACTAACTATCAACTAATTAAAAGATGAATTAGTAACGACCGTTAATAGTAAATAGTAATGTTCCATAGTAGTGGGGTAGTAGGAACCAGAGAGCGTTAATATCAACAACTCCCCTCGCTCACTAGTTTCCTTGATTCCTGAATAACTACTTCGTGAGATTTCGAAAGAAGGCAAGATGTCGAGTCAATTTTTGATATTGGTGGAAGAGACATTGATGATTTTATAAGAGCAGATAGACGCCCTATTGGTGGTGAATTGGTAATTGATCTACTTCCAAACTATTTTTTTTTGTCTTGGATGATTGCTTTGCTGGAAAAATTAGAATTTTGGAAGAAAAGGGAGAGTGACTGTAGAATTCACCATTATTATGGATTTTGATTTTGTACAATTTTGATTGGTTCTCTTGATACTTTGGTTGGTGGCAATCAGAGTGCATTGGATGAGCGCATGGATCCTAGATATAGTTTTCTCTTTGTTCCACTGGTTTCTACAGGTGCGTCAAATTCATTTAGTGTGAGATTTTGAGCCCAAGGAGGTGGTGTCTAACAGTGAGAACGAAGGTGGAGGCAAGAGTGTTCAATAGCCATATGCAATAGAGTAGGGAGAGGTTTTTACAAGATTGGACAGAGTATTTCGCAAACCTTAAGGCTTGGTGGGATAATTACAACACTAAAAAAAATATAGGATTATCAGATTTCAAGCACAAGGATTTTGGAAGGTCTTGTAGCTGGATGGGTGGTACACTTTTGAGTAGGTCAAAAGGAGGTTAGCTAATGGATAGTTTACAAGATTCTGGATAGTAGTTTGATTCCAATGTTTTCTTGGTTGCATATGAAACTAGGGAAATTGGTCGGTTTGGTCATAAAATCCCCTTCCTACTTGGTGGTGGGGATGTACTAGATACTTATTTCTTGTGCCTTGACTTTTCTCTAATGAAATGGTCTTGAATATTTATGTGCTTGGTGTGGAAATGGAAGATTGGGTTGCTTACCAATCTAATTGAAGATTGGTTGTCACTTGAGACTACAACAATGTTTTTGGTGCCTTCTTGTAGCTCGTCCAATAAGTTTTGCAAATAAGTAGTGTCCTTGGCTACTTCGCTCAACACCATGTATTTTTCTTTTGTTGCCAATAGTGATACGGTAGATTGGAGCTTGCTAGTCCATGAGATGCAAAAATTTCCAAGTTTATGCAAAATCCTTGAAGTAGAGTGTCTTATGTCTAAGTCCCTATTCCAATCACTGTCAATGAAGTTGTTCAATGGTTCAGAATTTACAGATGAAAATGAAGTTCATAGTCCAAGGTTCCTCATAAATATCGTATAATTTATTTTGCCACATAAAGGTCAGCTTATTGAGGGTTGTCAAGATATCAACTAACACAACTAACAACATGGCATATGTTGGATCTTGTATTGGTAACGTATATTAAGCTGCCTATTATAGATTGATAGTATTGAGGATCTATTGGTGGCGTTATGGTTCCCTTGCATAGTTGTAAATTGGGATCTATGTGAAGCTACGTAGGGTTGCATGTTGACGAACCAAATTGGTGCAACAATCGTTGGATATAGGTGTACTAGTGAACAAAGATCCCTCCATCATGAAATTCAAACTTAACTCCAATGTAGTTTTTAGCATAGCCTAAGTCGATCATCTCAAAATGTTCTTGAAGAGCCTTTTTGATTTGTGAGATTGTAGCAACATCATCACCAGTGATCAACGGATCATTTACATATACCAATATGATAAGCACTTTGCCATCAGTGAAAGAGTAGTATAGGTTTGAGTCGGCATTGCTATGGATGAGTCCCTGGGACAATAATCAACTGTTGATTATTAAATATCAAGCCCGAGGAGACTGTTTGAGACTATATAAGCATGCTTAATCATGCAAACTTTGGTAGGATCATCATCTCCTAAGAAGCCTTCTGGAATCTCCATTATCATGTAATCATGAATAGTGCCATAGTGCTACAATTATTCTGATGGTGGATCATCTAACAATTGGTGCAAAAAGTCGTCATAGTCTATTCTTGGTTTTTGTTGAAATCCTGTGGTGACTATCCGTGCCTTGAATCAAGGTACTTTTTTAGATGATCCATGCTTGACTTTGAAAATCCATTTGGCTGTAATGGATTGCATGCTAGGTTCCCATCTATTACTTTTCATATGTGATTCTTGATAATAGAGCTAATCTTATTGTTGATAGCAGCTTACTAGTTCCTAGCTTTAGGGGCTTTTAGAAAGTTGATTGGTTATTCTAGTAGTTTGTTAATGGAAGTCCAATAATTGCTAAATTTTTCAAGCAATGCCATGTGTATTGTTGGATATCGGTTGGTGGATTGTTGTGCAAATTTGGTGTTTGAGTTGTTTTTGGACAAGGTTTGGAATTTTATACAAATTTTGGTTGGCTAAGGTTCGAGGGGCAATTGCTCTCGTCAGGTGCTAAAAAACTAGACTTTGTGAGTTAGTAGAAAATAGCAGATAATTTGGGAAGGTTGGTGATTGAAAGAGTACCATATCTAGATTAATACTATTTAAGTTGTTTGCGTCATTCTGGTCCAGACAAGATGATTCATGATTATATAGAGGATCATCACTATTGTCTGTCTTTGTATTTGCTACATAGAAGGGATCTTGTTGAATTTCTATATTTGTCAAGTGATAGAATTCTATTCTAGTTTTGTTGGAGGTTACATCACGGCTAATAATGAATTTTTGTTGATTTGGTTCATAGAACCTATATACCTTATTGATATTATGATATCCTATAAAAATATACTATAGTATTTTACCATCCACTTTCTTCCTATGCTCCTTTGGAACATGACAAAAAGTAATTCATTTAAATATTTTGAAATGAGTAACATCTAGTTTTTTACCCCTATAGTTTTGCTTGGGTGTGATACCCTGATTTTCTTGAATAGGATCTTTATTGACAAGGTAGTTTGCCGTTTGCACTGCTTCACTTCAAAGTTGGATTGGCAACTTGTTCTCAGCTACTAGACTTCTAGTTCTTTCCATGATTGTACAATTTCATTGTTCAACCACCATGTTTTATTGGGGGGTATGTGCTTGTGTTAATTCTCTTTTGATTCAGTGGGAAAAGCAATAATTTTGGAATTTGGTCGATAAGTATGACTGCCTCTATCTATCTTAAGATTTAAAAGGCGGTTTCCTATTTTCATTTTGGCCTTGAAGAATAGGAAGTGCTCAAATGTTGTATTTTGATTTGCAAAAAACAGGTCCAACTCTTTCTAGAAAAGTTGTCCATAAAAACCATTATATAACTGGATCCAGCCATCTTGGAGGCTTGTATTGAATCGATAAGATCCAAGTAGACCTTTTTGCGTAGCTTCAAAGCCTTGTTCTCTGACTTGGTGTTGCTTTTCAAACATACAATGTTTGCATACTGTTGACAAAGATTTGATGGTGGGAATGTCAATCACCTTCTATTGGCATTGTAAGTGTATTAGGTTGTGGTAACTTAGTTGACCAAATTATTTGTGCTACAAGGCTATAGTATCCTCGGTGCTTGCTACTTAGGTTTGAAATACTTGTGGTCCAATACAAATTGTTGCGTGGATCTCAATATCCTATGGCAATAATGTGTTTGTAATTTGACTTGTCAATAATTCAATAGTAAAGGTCAAAAAACACCACAAGATGAACATTGTCAATTATCAATCCAACAAAGATCAATTTTTTTCATACTTGGAACATATTTAATGTTGTTTAGTTTTATTTCTCCAACAATAGTCTTTATAGTAGAGGATCCCGATCCTTTTATGGCATGGGACACTCCGCCTCTAGTTTTCACCTCTTGGATTTTGACACTAGAAGAACTAGATTGGCTTTTGTCTAAGACATTATTGTTTGAGGCTATATGACCAGACACTATGTTATCTATATACCACAAACTGCAATTGTTCTAGTACTTGCAGATAGTGGCATCAAATAATTCTATAGAGTTTGCAATTTAAGCAAATCCTTGACTAGAAGGATAGAAGTTCTCAGACTTAGGCAATCTATGTTTTTTTGCAAGATGTTCAGGCTTACTACAATTGAAGCATATCAGTGGTGGTCATAATGAGAAGTGCAGACTCTAGCCATGGCCTCAACGACGCTAGCGTGCGAGCCTAGAGCGGCGAGCTTGTGAGCTGCGAGCGTAGAGTTTGTGAGCTTGTGAGCCTTGAAAACTTAAAAAGAATTAAAAAATCCCCCTAAAAAATTTTCAACTGAAAAAAATGAAAATAAAAATAAAAAATGCTATATTTAGTAAGTTCTAGGTACCTATGACCGCTAACCCTATAACCGTGGATATGAAATAATTTTTGGCAGATCTTCCAGTTTTCATTTTTCAATGTCAATGGTCAAAACATGGTCAAAAATTGAAATAGAAATAAGGAAAAAGGAAGGAAAAATATAATATAAAGAAATTAAATAAAGAACAAAAAAGATGAAAACAAAATTGGGCTTACCAAAAAAAAATAAAAAAAGTGACAAAGATAAAATCAAAACTGGAAAATAAATGAAAAAAAGAAGACGAAAATGTTCTTCAATTTCAATTCTAATTTAAAATAAATGTAAATTAATACATTGTAAATACAGTATCCAACAAAATGTTCATTCTTCTATTCCAAGATTGTAATGATCCCTGCTCGAACTAGGAGTAGCTTCAATTCATTGAAGCTGTAACTTGGTGCATGAATGAATACATCATTATGAACATCCATCTTGCAGAAGTACCTAAACAAATAATATAAGTGCTTGCAATTTACGTATTGCTGGCGACCTCCGATTGCGGAAACAACCATGTTAACGAAGTCTGGACATGTGCATGTGGGATACATACCCACTGTAATTCGATATACATTTCTGTTAGTATCTGCCCCTGTCTCTAGTGACACTATTGCACCTAGGCCAGGAAAAGGAAGCAATGTCACTCCTACAATTTGTCCTCTAACATTGCTTGCACTCTCCCACTTGTTCCTCTGTTCTGGTGTTGGTGCATTTGCAATTCGACGTATGTTTCAATTGTTCCGAACCGTTGGATATTGAGTCGGATTTGGTGGTGGCGGTTGATCATAGAGAATGCTTTTGAATACTTTTGACATGCTGAAAAGTCGACGTGGTGATAATATAAGGCTTTCTTGAAGACGGAAGCCCGCATGCTGCAGTAGCAAAGTTTCATCCCTATTAAGATGAGTTCCAGTCAAAATAGGCCAAATCTCAGGCACCTCTGGCCAATCAATGACCCACTTCCGCTTTGTGCCTTTCACGCATCGTTCAATATCATCCCAGCAGAACCAAAAGTCCACCACAACCTCACGCTTACTTCCGTAATCTTCTTTTCTTCCGCGGTAGGTGGGAGCTGGAGTTCCTTTCTGTCCCTTTGATATTTTTGCCGTACACTTCATGTTTGAACCTCGTTGCTGAGCTTGACATTTTGCGTTTGATTTGTGGCTAATTCATGCAATGTGCCACTTGGATGTGTTGCAGTCACTTTCAAATGCAATGGGGACATGGTGGAAATCGTTTGTTGCAATTTCTCTATTTTTCCCTTCAGAAGACTCTACAGAAGTCGACTTTGACCTTGTTCGAACACGTGGTTGCGAAAAATTCACCTTATCAGGTCGATGTAAGTCTCCTGCATCTCCAATGGGCACGTCCAATTTCCTCTTAGTGCTTCCAAAAATCTCCTCTCCTTCCAAATGTGGTACTCGAGTTCCAACACCTTCTGATCCAGGAAGTGTATTCAATGCCTCTGCAATTTTCTTTGGATCTCCGCTTCGTCTCGCTGCTCTCAATCTCAATTCCCCTTTTGATGGACCGGATCCACATGCATGACCTCTCAAATATGCATGATAATTAGTCATTTGCATCCATGCCCGGATGCTATCATCGCAAGTGGCGTCAAACAAATTATTTCCTCGATTTCCGGACATTTGAAGCCACTTGTTGTGAATAGTTTCGGACAAATTGCATGAAGGCATGTCAGCCATCTCCTCCAAACTTAATCCCTGCAAAATCCAACAAAATGATACATCAGTTATTATGTGAAATTATATGTTCCTTCAAACCCAAAACTATTTTTCAACATTCAAAAATGTTAGAGGTTAAGAAAACTTCAAAAATATGAAAGACATTCCCCAAAACAAAATTTAAAACTATAACGCCTCCAAATAAACGCTCACTGCTAAAAATTCCTTCTTTTCTATTACATATAACTAAACAATTTCATTCCCATTTTTTGTTATCATTCACTCCAATCTATCAAAAATAGGAGGTCAATCTAGTACCACAAAACACTAGTCGGATCCGACTAATGCCTAAGTGGTTCCAGCTTCACCTCCTCTTTCAAGTACCTTCTACCGATTCCTTATAATTTAAAAAAAAATTGACAAAAGTTCTGATTTCTGATAACTCTACATGTGATTTATAAAATGTATACATGGAACCCAAACTTCCATTCTTTAATTTCACTCAACACATTTATCAATGTTTAAAAACAATACACATGTCCAAATTTAATGGCCACTTACCATTTGCATGAAACCGCCCCACTAGCGGTAGCGAAAATGCCAAAATGCCAACCAGTGGTCCAGGTGATGAAGTGCTTCTTCACTTGCAGCCCCTGATGATAACCACCACGACCGAATCGCAAGGTAACGAGTCTCGGCCTGCTCCATAGTCTCAGAATCTTTGTATTGTTTGCACATTTTGTTGTGTTGATGCTGAAATACATCTTTGATGTGCTTTTGTGTGTGCTTATGAAGGGAAGTAGTCCAATGCAACAAACATGTCCTCTCACGATTCTCCATCTTTTCATTGGGTGAGCCGCTACCGTAGACAATTTGCACTGCATTCCAATTGGCCATAGCGCTATCTGCCATGAACCCCTTAAAGTTTGGGTGATCTACACCGTTCCGTGACATCACATCATTCAAGCACCTCCAAAACAACATCTGGATCTCCGTATCTTCAGATTGCATATCACATGTTGAAATAGTCATGACCTTCTTGTATTCCGGATCATACACGTGGCAAGCCATTGTGGTCCACTCCTTCACCCGCTTGACATGGTCAAACATCATCCACGCGTTCTGAAGATCACCTCCGGGTTGCATGCGTTGCACGAGGTCCACTCCACTACCAGGTCCTTCCGTGAGCATCTTGAAGACGTACACCTTCTCTTTGCCTTGGCCTGGAAAGACGCTCTCGTGTATAAATTCAAACTTCGATTCCTTCTTCATAGTCATTATGTTGTCAATAACCCCCCCTCGGTTGCTTGAGCGAAATGAAGAGATTACATTCCGGATGTTTGGACTACTCAAATACTGAAAATGATCCATTACCTCCTCTAGTTCTTCACCCTTCAACATTTTTTTCTCTCCGTCTCCGTCATGAAACAAATAATCAGTTAGAAAATCTTTGCTAGCAGATAGAGCAATGGCAGAATTAGTGGCCGTTGGTGTTTTTGCCACTTGCTCCGCGATGAGATCACAAATTTTTTCTGTTGAATCTCTATACATGCCTTTTGCCACTGGATGATTGTGATCTCCAAAGTGAATAGCTGCTCTACTCATTTTTGGATTTTCACTATAACAGTAGTAAATTCTAGCCTCACATGTGTTGAGACACCTAGGTGTAACTTTGTAGACTTTGCAAACTACAGTAGAATCTTTAGGGGGACTATTTCCTACGGCAAAAGGAAACATTGTATATCCCATCCACTCTATTTCATTCTTCCTACTAGCTCTCTTCAAGTAATCACAGTGCGGATTTTCACAAGCGAGGTGACCAGCACAATATGACTTACGGAACCTCAAGTTGTCAGTATTGTGTATGTTAGTAGTCACTACCTTGCACCACGGGTGTCCGTCGTATCGCTTGTCCATTCCCTCTAAGTTGCGTGCAGCTGATGAAGATGAAGAAGATCGACACGGAGGCAACTCAAAGACAACATCTCTACTGAAAACAGCAGGCAAATACTGCACAAGATGGTGCTTGATGACGTTCAAATCCATTGTTGACAACTCGTTCCGAGAACGTTGAACAATAGCTAGTCTCTTCAAACACTCCATAATGCTTACACGGTCGCCTGGAATAGGATGCAAAGGTGGACACAGAAGTGACGACTGCACAAGACTATTGCATGGAGTTTCCAAAAATAATGGACTATCCATTGAGATCTCATTTGACTTGGATGCAATTGCGCATTGTTGTTTCACAAGTGTCACATCAGGGGATTCTCCTTCCGATTCACTAGACAACTCTATGATTGGATCTAGCTTCTCGACTTTCACTTTTTGGAGAATGCCAGTCCTTGGTAGCACCGTAAACACTTTGCGAGGTGGGCTAGACGAAACTCCGTGAACTATGTATGACATATCCACTGTGGAATTATCTGACTGATGACTAATAATCTCGGTGGAGGCACCTAGCATGGACAAAGGAAGTCCATAGGCTCTGTAATTTCCTATAGGAAGGTACCAGCAATGACCTTCTTCTTCAATGGACTTGACAATGGGAATGGATTGTTGCAACTTACCGGATTCGGACTTCCTCTCTTCTTCTACATAGATAGATGACTCTACAAATTTAAAGCGAACATGGAGGAGGTGATTGAAGACTCTAGCCCTACCTCCTTTATCTACCGGAAAAACAAGTGGAACCTCGTGACCATCAACTCTAATACAAGCCATGGTTGTAATGCAAGTATGAAGTACTGCAAGAGGAAATACACAATCCAACGTATGGGAAGAGGGAAACAAACACCTTCATATGAAGAGATGCCAATACCTATAATTCAAGACATGAATATGATGGAAAGTTGGTGTTGATCATTGATGGCGTAGATGGAAACAGTTCTGCAACCGCCATGGAAGCTGCCATACTCGTCTGACTTCCCTATAATCAGATTTTAGGAAGGAAATCAATGCCAGTAGGCGGCGTTGTCTGAGTTTGTTCATGTTTATGAACCTGAGATGTCGGCATATAAAAGGATTTTCAAGTAGATTCCCGTATTATTTTGCAAGAGTCAGTAAGAGCAAAGTGTCAGAGCCATTTAAGGATTTCCACGATTCATACTTTAAATACTGACGGCTCAACAAACAATGCGTTGATGCGTTGTTTGTCATTGATGGTGTGGACGGAAACGACTGTGCAATCACCGTCCATATCTTATTTATGACCTTATTTGAGAGTGTCAGAGTCATTTAGGGATTCCCACGATTTATATCTGAAATACTGACGGCGCATTCAACAACCTATTTTCTAAAACAACTTTCAATGTCACTTTAGGCTTCTGACATCAGTTTACTCCTTGATGTGGCATCCAAAGCTTGAAGGTTCAAGCTTCCACAACATAAGTACAAAACGGTGTGTAAGCTAGAGCCATTTCTATTTGATTATGTGCTAAGACCGTGTGTAGTTGAAAGCAAACACTTTTATGCAGTAGACTCTCACCTCATGTTAGTAGAGACTTGGGACGCTCCAACTTCTAGTTTGCAGTATAGAAAGAGAAGGAAGAGGCCTAGATCCTTGTATTATTCATCCCGAAAGGCACTTACGAGATCTAGGATGAGTCGAGGAAGGAAAATCATGTCAAAGACAGATGGGGTGACTGCTGGAGAGCTGCGCAAAGTTCTACAATTCAAAACTGGTGGGAGTGGTGGCGAGGACGAAGGTGGACAACAAGTCCGTCATGCAATGCAAGAAATGTCGGAGGACACGACCGGAGAACAACATGAAGTAGCACTCGAAGTTCCTGCAAATGTAAGAATGTTTTGAACCTTTTTCTATGTTTTAATGTAGTTAATCTTCGTTATAGTTTATGCAGTGCAAGTTCAATGGATATTACAAGTCCAACTTCCTACACTGTCACACTTTGAACTTCAAGGATCTCTTTTCCAACATTCATACTTGCATTCCAAAATCAAGACTAAGGCCACTACAATCTGTAGAGACTCGAATTCTTTATTATTGTCCATATATTATAAGACATGAATCCTCAGTGTTCAATTCTCATGTTCTGAGGGATACTGAGTTTGTGCATGCAAAACTATTTCACAGACAAAACTTTTTCCTTGTGCCAGTATAAATTGTACGACTAAATGTTCTTTATGTTCCTTGTAAGATGATTATCTTCTATAATTTTTTAAAATTTAATTAGAATATAATAAAACAAATTTAAAAGGTATTGGGGCTAGGTCTTGCTTTATTTTATAACTACTACGTTTAGGGTTTGTATATTGATTTTATCTGTGTAATGTCATGAATCTTCTAGAGATGTATAAGTGTTACAACAATTTAATTCAAAGTCCACAGTGCAAAGAAATTCTACAAATTGTGGTCAAAGGCATCTGAAATTGTAGGCCACAGTTCAAAAAAAATTATTTTTCCAGCTTTGAATGCTAATATCTTTAAATCTGTAAGGTCAAATTTCAGGAATTTTTTATCAAATGATCCTAGATAAATAAGGTACAAAATCCTACGGTTAGATTCTTAAAAAAATAGTTTCTTTTGTTTTCATTAATGAACAGAGCACAAGTGGCAGTTTGAGTGGTTTTTGATCAAAAAATGATCTTGATTATTTAGGGATTAATGGATGGAATAGGAGCCAAAAAGGGTCTACTTTAAAATCCAGGGTGTGATCATTTACTTTTTCTAAATGGAAATTGAATGTCCATTGATCAGGTAGCCTTCTTACAAGTTTTAAGAGAATGTAGGATCTCTTTAAGTTGAATAAACGTCCAACTTAGGAATCTTGTGTATTACTTTTTGAATGCCAAGTGCTCGTTATTGGTCATGTCATACCGTTCTCCAGGCTGTGCTTCTGTGGATTTTACAAGGCCTGTTGGCTGATCAAACTGACCTGCTGGCCTGATTCTTACATCTGGACAACCCTGTAGCCATTGCTCTCCGCATGTTTCAAGATTGCAATTTATGATGTCTGCAAATATCCCACCACGAGGGTGAGCTTTTCTCGCAGGGAAAAATGATCAAGACTAATCAAGATCGAGACTGTTGGATGATCGAGGCTAATCAAGACTAGTTGGCTGATCACGGCCTGCTGGCTAATCACGACTGGTTGGCTGGCTAATCACGACTGGTTGGCTGATCACGATCCCGGATGCTTGATCATGATAAGGCTGACCACGATTTCGGGATGCTTGATCACGATAAGGCTGACCACCTAGAAATCCGGCAGCTTCACTGGGCTCCTCCAAGTCGAGCAACTTCAAGTCGAGCAAGCAAGGCCCCAACTGTTGAACTTCTACATTTTGCGTGGCTTCACTTGCATTCAAAAATCTGATAATTAATCTCTCATCATGCAGACCACCGCAACGAGGCGCAGCGCTAGGCATCGTCTTGTTCAGGAGGACGACTTGCAGGATTCGGGTCAGTACGAAGCGCGTCCCCCTGAAAAGGTGAACTCTTTTTCCTGACTGGCATCGGCATCGGCATCGTGTTTTCTAGTTGGCCGTCGGCAGCATGTTTGCTCAGGAAGTTTGCTCGGCATTGTGTTTGCTCATCGGCATCGTGTTTGCTAGTTGACATCAGCATCGGCATTTTGTTTTCTCGGGAAGTCATTCGCAGTCCGTTCAATCCATTCCATCCGTAGCTGTTCCGTCCTTAGCCGTTCTGTCTGGAACAAAGGCTTCGGTGACTTTCTGTACAGAAATTGTGATCGGTGACTTCCGTACGTGATGTGCGATTGCTTCGGTGACTTCTGTACTTCCCCGTCAAGTGACTTCTGTGCGCTTCGGTGACTTTGTGCTTCCCCGTCAAGGTACCGATTTCGGGGGGTGAAGCTTTGCTTCACCCCCCGAAATCGGTACCTTGACGGGGATCACTTGTTTTCTTCAAAATTTCTCAGTCTGTAGCACGGCTGATCAGGGTTCATCAAGGCTGGTTGATTTTGCTGGTTGATCAGGGTTCATCAAGGCTGGCTGGCTGGCTGGTTGATTTTGTTGAGTTCGTTCATTTCTTTGAGTCGGTTAGTTCTCAGTTTGCTTAGTCTCTGAAACCATTCAGTCTCTCAGGATGCTAAACCGCTTAGTCGTGCATAGTCTAAATAAATAATGGGTTAACTAAATAATGTCTAAACGTGTTAATTGAATCATGTGTAAATGTCCAAGTGAACTTTAAGTCAATTTGTAGAATGCAATTAGGAAGTCTGAAGCACACGAATCAGTCTCCAACTTTCTTGTGTAACCTGTAGATTAAATTCACAGAGGTCCTTGGAATGTGTCAAAGATGGAGTGATGATTTTCTGTGAAAAATGTTAGTAGTTGATTGTCCAACAAGTTGGTGACGTTGGTGCTCATAAGGGTATTGGACTATTGGTGCTCAAATGTTTAATTTTAGTCATTTTAATTGATCTTCTAGTTGGTTATAAGTAAGGTTGAAAAAGGGTTGGATGTGTTGAGAGACTGACTATTAAATTACTAAATGATATACTTATGTAGCTGAAGCTCATGTCCCCGTGCTAGTACCAATTTAGAGAGGGTGAAGGAGATCCTTACCAAGACCTAGTCGGATCCGACTAGGGATTGGTGAGGATTTCCTTCACCCCCCCCTAAACTGGTACTAGCATGAGGATTTACCTTATAATTTAGTTTCTTTTTTAATTATTCTCATGTGAAAGATTAAAATTTTTAAAGTAATTAAAAAAACATACAATTTCATCTTTCCTTTGAAAAAATTGAATATAATATATAATGAAAAATGATAGGAGCAATAATTATGCAAAGATTATCTAACTTGAGTCTTACATAATTTTGGTTTTAGGGTCATGTTTTATATAAATTTGTGGTATTTGAAGTTCAACGATGAAATATAAAAATAATATTTAATTAAACAAACGTGCATTTTTTATTTGCACATTTAAATTGATTGGATCTATGGCTTAGAGTATAATGACATGTATTAAATTAATTCATATGAATATTTTTTACAAGTGGATGTAACCATTTTTTGGGGGTGAAGCTAGTGCTCTCTAGACCCTAGTCGGATCCGACTAGGGTCTTGAGAGCACTAGCTTCATCCCAAAAAAATGGTTACACCCAATAAGCACATCAAAACTTTAAATTCTTTTCTCATGGCTTTTACTTGTATATGAACTATCTTTGTGTAGGGGGGTGTAATCTTAAGGTAATTAGCTTTAAAAGCATTCATTATAAAACTTGGGCACCTTTCCACCTAAACCACTTCTTTTATCATTTTCGGTTGATTTTTTGAGATTAATTTTTTTTATATAGATTCTAATTTTTTTTTTATAATAGCATATGTCAAATGTGATCACTTCTTTACTTTAGGTCAATTGTACACATACTCAACTATTATTGTTTTCTCATATAGGTCCAAATAAAACGAGGAAAAAAAGGACCAACCTTAGCCTCCATTGTGCAGCAGGACATTGTCACGGTAGCAGATATTGGTGGCCCATCGCAGGCAATGGAAATGCTCCCTTCTCCTTCCAACATCAACATTTCAGATGATGATGCTGACGAAGTAGACTTGGTAAGCTTCAATGATATTATGGATGCTGCCGATCATGCAGCAGATGAGTTTGAGAAAGAGCCAGTAGCTAGTCGTTTCTCAGACCATATGCGTTTCCGGAAAGGAAGGCAACCAATGTTCTCTGAGGAGAGCTCAGAGACTGAGTATAGCTCAGAGGAGGAGTCTCTTGCTACGGTTACTAGTCCCAATTTTGAAGAAACTGGAGACAATGCAACTAGCGCTCATGTGAATGGTCCCAGAGTGGTCTTACTCCATTATAGCTCAGATGAGGATGTGGATGTTGATAGCCCTTTGATTCGGTTTACATCCTATGAGAGTTGGTAGATCATTAACTCTTTATGTAAAGCCCAATGAGGGTGGTTATTTGATTAACTATTTATTTTCATCCATCCATTGTAATATGACATGGCATTGGCATTAAAGTTTTATGTTTACATTTATCATTAATTCAAAAGTTCATGATGTCTTATGATTCCATTCAATTATAATTTTGAGTTTATTTGGTTTGTCATTGCAGATGGAGGAGTCTCCAATAAAAGAGACACAATTGGAGCGGACTCCTGGGACGGATGACACCACTCAGCCTGAAATTGAGGAGGAAGATGAAGGAAGTTATATAGAAGAGGATGGCATTGATGATGAAGAGAAGGAGCTTCTTGAAGATGAGCTCCGCCGATTGCAGAAGGTCGATTCAGTTGCCACAATTGCTTCGTTAAGACTGAAACCAGAAAAACTTTTTCGTTTTTTTATCCCCTTGTGCAGATTGGTGTCCATGCCCATGGTACGACCTACCTTGTCTTCTGATGTGAAGAAGCTGGAGCAAGAATTTTCTCATGGGTATCGACCAGGGTCTGCCGCTTTCTACGTTTCCACTACAAACGAGGCAGGTGAAAACATGGAATTTACAGAGCAAGAAATGCGCAATTGGGGGTCAGTTTGGCAAAAAGCGAACAATGAGTTCATGGATCATGTTAATTCACATGAGGCATTGCATTTCTTGAGGAGGGCAAAGTTTTTTGTGTGTGATGGAAACCACCGTCTGCTAGCATGGATGAGTCACATTTCTAGACTCTATCCAGCAGACGAGGCATGGCACATTGCAGTAGATTGCATCGTTCTTGATACAAAAGGAAAAATTGAATTGGCCATGGAAGTCATGCATGACATAAACAAGTAAGTGATTGTTATCATACATATTTTGGTAGTACATGTTTTAATGTTTTAATTGGATTTAGCCTTTTTTTTCATGAGAAAAGTAGGAAAATGAAATTCTAATTCTAATTCTAATTTTTGAAATTCAGATCAACGGAAGACTCTCATGTGAAGACCAACTTGGTCCACACATTGCATCGTGTGCAGAAGTATGGTCTTTTATCTTTGCCAAAGTTTTTGGAGATGTTAAGGCCGTCAGAGGTGAAGAAATGTATGGCCTCCAGTACTAGGAAAACCTGGTACTCCATGCCAGCTGATGTATTCACAGCTTTCATGTTTCGGGTATGATTTTGATTTTGAAATTTCATTTACATTGCTATGTTGGTCACTTGTGTTGATTTATTATACAACACTATTATTAAGAAGCTTTTGGTTTCTTTCAGCAAGAGATTTCACTAGCAGCGGATGGGGCGGGACGAAAGTACAGTGAGACAACTGTGGAGGCTGATAAAAGCAAGGCTGGCATCGCAAATGCTATGAGAATGGGAGCTAAAGAGAAAGCGAACAAGTTGTACATGAAGATGATGAAGTTAGTAGCAGTGGCTAATCCAGCAAATAGTCCTGAATTCTTGGAAGAGGTATTTGTATATTCTCCAAAATAATTTATTGACATACTTTTACTTTCAGGTTGTTTTTTTCATGTGAAATGATGTTGTTTTAATTATGCAGGTTGAGAGGCACTATTGTAATAACGAAGTCCCAGAGATGACCCTCGAGAAGTTGCAACTGATTGCTACATGCAACACAACTTCTCATCACAAGACAAAGTTTTTGAAGTGGTGGAATTCTTCTGTGCCATCCCGCGATGCAAGGAAGTTTCCTGCTAAACCAGTATCTGAGACCCACCTTGGGCCATTCTTGAACAAATGTGTTTGGTATGCTGGGGTAAGTAATATTGTATTAACCTTTCTAATGTTTTTTGTAGTTGCTATTTTTCATTGAATAAAGTTCCTTAATATTCATGAATTTGCATGTGACTAATTTTTTATTTTTTTGGACATGTATGTCACATTGTCACTTTGTTGAATAAACAATCTTGTTGTTGCTTTTTTTTAGATTGAAGATGCAGCTATTGAATACTTTGATGGTGTGATCAAAGATGATAACATCACCATCAATATGGAAGTCCCACAGAGGCCAGAGTTCCTTGCGGATTACATAGAAGGTTGGAGAAGTAGGATGTGGGAGCACGGGTTTCAGGCCCAGTTGAAGGGAGCAAATTATTTTAAGAAGAGTGACTCCTTCATGAATTATGAAGGCTCAAACCAGGTGGTTCGAAGAGTTCTATTTTGGTTTGTTCATAGACCCCTTTATTTTTTGTTAGAATAAGCGATGAAGAGTACATATTTCAATTTTATACTTTTACAGAAATCTGTGCGTATAATTAAAAAATTGTTTGAAATGGTGAGGGGTAACAGGAATTGGAGGTGAATCTGGTACCTCAAAGAGCTTAGTCGGATCCGACTAATCTCTAGGAGTTACCAGATTCACCTCCAATTAGTGGTACCATTGTCTTTCAAATAGATTTTTGTGTATGATAGTTTCCCATGTAAATACAATAATTTGACTATGGTTTTGTAGATACCATGTGAAGCCCCAACTTTTTGCATGAAATGGATTTTTAATTTGGTTTTCTTTCTTTTCTTGAATATTTGGCTTATTTGCTTCAGCATAGCAACCATAAAATGCACTAGTAAATTCTTCTTTATGTGGCTAATACTCACTGTTTTCTTGGTGTTGCATAAAAGAATGTATTGATTTGTTTTTAGTGTATTGTACTTTGAAACTTGTATGCAATGACACATTTGAATTACACCGCAGGTATTTCAAGTTGGAACTTCTTCCAAAGGGTGCAATTGCAGAAAAGGATCTTTCTCCGTTCTTGTCTACTTGGCTTGACCGAAGTTCAGCAGATTGCATGTACACCCTAAATCAGCTCCGTACGTTCACGACAGCTCATCTCAGTGGAGGAGGGTGGTATTTGGAGTGCCACATCACCTTCACGCCTCCGTCTGAGATGCAATACCGGAAGTCTTTTGAGGGTTTAGGTGCCATTGATTTGGACGTTGATGAGTTTGTAGGATTGAGTGATAAACAAAAGAAGAGGGCCATTGCAAGGAGGGAACACAATGATAGGAAAAAGGAAGCTAAGGAGAAACTTACCACCATCGCAAAAGAGAAAAAAGAAGTGGAGCGCATTGCGAAGTTAGTAGAGAAGGAGCAAGAGAAGGAGAAGGAGAAGGAAGAGAAGGCTAAGGCCAAAGGCAAGAAGAAGGTGAATGACAGAAATCCAATTCCAGCATCTTCTACCGTCGACCAAGGCTCACAGATGCAAGGTGGGTCTCAAGGTGGATTGAAGAGGAAGGCATTGTCGCAGTTGACCGAGGATGTCCTAACGCATGGCACTCAAGCTCTTATGATTCAAGATAATGAGGGAGACAACACGGAGGATTTGGTCCTCAATATCTCTATTGTAGACCTTGTGGATGACATGCGCTCGACGGAACCATCGTGGTATCCTGAGATTATGAAATTTTTGACGAAGGTAATATATTTGATTTGTTATTGTAAACCCTTTTTTTAATTGAATGACATGATGATTTTGTGAATTCATAATTTATTTTGTGGAATACGATATGTTTGTAGGTATCAGCAAGGAAGCCTCGATTTTTGGATGGTGTAATAAACCGAAGGCCAGTAGTGGAACTCATCTTCTTTGACTGTCCGGAGAATTTGCCCGTGCCTGGAATGTTGGTGCCAACAAATGAGATTCCACAGTGGAACGAAGATACAGAGTACGAGGCAATGCATGCGGTATTTGTCTTTGCAGAAAGGCATCTACAAGACCATGGATGTTTGATTATTATTCATTCATTCTCCGTGGACTCAAAGAGCTCTATTCTAGGGCTGTGCGAGATTTATCCGATGTTGAAGAAGGAGTGGTTGGGCATGAATCGATTGCACTTGACTTCAGCATTAGACAACAAAACCACGGTAAATATAATTGAACTTCTTTTGAAAATGATGTCATTTTATCATTCATTTTGTCATTAAATTCTTACATATGTTTGGTTTAATTTCTTGCAGACGCAGAAGTTTTCAATCACCCTACTTGTGAAGGATTTTGGCTCAAAAGGGAAATCCAATTTTTCTTTCAAATTCACACAAACTATGAAGAATGCAGGCTTGGACATCGGACGTGATGACATTTTGATGAACTTCACAAAGGAGAGTGACTTGGCAATGGACGGTCCTAAACCATGGCGTGGGGCTCGTGAAAAAGACCCCCGTTTTTTTCAACTCCTCTTGGAAGCAACAACAGGCGAAGGAGATGTAGTTTTAGATTGTACTGCAGCTACAGGTATAAATTTAATTTAATTATGTTGACTACATCTGTATTGTTTCAAATTATGTCATTCAATTAATGTATGTGAGGTTGTTCATTTTAGGGGCCTCCATTACTGCTTGTCGTGGCATGGGCCGCCACATTGTTGCATTGGAGGAGAATGGAGATATTTTCAAAGCCATCCTTGAGCCCATGAAGAAGTCTATTCCAGTCGTGGAGACAACACAAGCACCACCGGCAGTTCAGGAATCCCAAGATCCGGACGGCATGACCATCGTGCCTCGAAAGTTCTCTCGACAGACACCATTCAGTAAGTAAGTTTGAGATTTTTTAGTATTTTCTTAATTCTAAGAAAAATCTTATGTTTTGCAAGTCTAACATTGTTTCACTTCTGTTTGTAGTCATCAACGATTGACATCAGCAAATGAGATTATGAAGAGGCGAAGTCTTCTCTTAAGTCCAGAAAAGCCTTTTCATCTTCCCGTATATGCCGAGCAGATGGCATCTGCGTTTGTGGAATTTGACAACTCTAATCCAAAACGCCGCAAAGATACGTATGCTTTGAATGTTCTAGAGTTTATAGATGGTAGTGCGTCAGAGGGTAGGGAGACATCAGAGTCATCATCATCTTCTACTGAAGGTTCCGCTACTGAGTCCACTGCCACTTAGATTCTTGAGATTGACACATCTCAGGAGTCGAACTATTGTATTGGATTTCTAATTTGATTGGATTTGTGTGTTTTATGGCTAAGTACATCCTGGAAATTTGATATTTCCATTTGCAATTTGTATATCATGATGTCTATCAAATATGAATACATTAATATATTGCAAAAAAACACTTCAAATTACTATTGCAAGTACATCAAATTTTATTTAACCCTTAAACGCCACAAAGGACGTCTTTTGTCCAAAGAATGAAAAAGAATCTCTCCATTCAGGATAGAAGTACAATTATTCATCCTCGGTATTAGGGATGAAAATAAAAAATCTTCTAGAGTATTTTGACTTCTAATAAGTATATTTGGCTTATTCAAATTAGATGATGCCACATGGTACCAAAATGCATGATTTCCACGGCTGTCAATCCGTCCTTCAAGGATTAAATGACTTCACAATTCTATAATTCTGAATGTAAAGAATCCACGGTCATAGGTCCCTTACCTTTTTTTTATGCAAAAGAAAGTTCCCGCTCACAGGCTCACGGGCTCACAAGCTCACGCTCACAGGCTCGCACGCTAGCAACCCTGGCCATGGCCTCTAAAAAAGTGCAACCTCTTCCTCAATATGGACTAGGACGTTGCATCAACATCTTTTTATCAAAGACTGCATCTGGATTTTCTTCATCTTCCAACTAGTGCACTTCTTTTTCTTCACAATGGGATTTGGTAAGAAGACTCAATGTAACTTGATTGAATGACATATTGTTTAGGTGTGTCAACACCTAGATGGTGCTTTTGCAACTTTTTGGCAATCTATTCAACACAATCTGAGTGAAGGTCTTGTTTGGAATTGTCTCTCCAATGCTAGCTAATCGGTTCTTGAGTTCTCTGGCTCTCTTCAAATATTCTTCTAGGAAGCCTCCCTCTTGAAGTTTCAGTGCTTGTATTTGTCCAATGAGCATCAAAAGTTGTAATTGATCTCATGATTGGTATGACGCTTTGAGTGCCGTCTAAACTAGTATAGAGTTTGTAAGAACAATGATTGTGTCGACTAGATTTTCATCACAGAGAATAGCAGTGTTGATATGGCGTTAGCTTGTCTACTTTGCCCAACCTCTTTCTTTTCAAAAACTCAGAATTTGCATTCACAAATTCCAAAAATGTTCTTTTTCTTTTCTTTTCCATTTCTTATGGTCTTATTTTTCTTGAAATGGGACCACTTTCTCATTTTTTTTTGCATGATTTCTTCATGATCTTCTTGGAAAACTTGTAAGCTCTTAGAAATCTCCTTCTCAATTGCTTGGCCGTCTACTAAGGCTTACTTCAATACCATTGTTGATCTCCTTCCTCTACATGATCCTAGATCTCGTAGAAGATCTGTACTAACTCCTCAAGAGTATCATGTGGAGGAGGTCCAATCCAGAACATAAAACAATGAGGTAAGTGTAGAGAGCTTGATCCAGCAGGGTCTCATTGTCATCTAAAGATTTATACAGAGATTGCCAATAAATCCCAACTGGTCCGTACGTCCCATTTTTTGAGCTCACCAACTCCTCTATGTGTCTCCAAAACTCTTTGTCAGGGTTTGTTTCGCGCGGTATGTTTTTGATTAAATAGACATGACAACTATAGTCCATTGGAGCAGCAAGGATTGTGAGCGCTTTTTGACATATAAGCAGAATACAACCATGTTTTTATGGCATTTTATTCAATTGGGTGCCTAATGACAGTTCACTGAGACTTCCAAGCAATGAATCTTTTTGTCTAATTCCAAAAGGCCCTACTCCTTATTGAACAAGTCACAAACTTCAAACCTAATTGTAAAACTTAACCCTAAATGGCCGAATACTATGGCTATTGTAGTTACCCAAAGGAAATGATTTAACCTAAATTAAACTACAAAAAAATAAAGAACATCTCTTTTCATTTTAAAAAATATAAGATTCAAAATATTTGGATATTCCTATCAAAATATATAGACGGATGAATTTTGAATCGTCAATTGGTCAATCAAACTTCATCCATTAGTTTCTCCTAATGTACAAATTGGAAATTTATTTATTTTTCAATTTTACTTCTATTAAATGTCTACGGCCTAAGTTTCCCTTCATATTCTTTATGAATGAAAACTTCTAAGTTTCATCCATTTTAGATTCTAAACTTCATCCTTCTATAACTTTTCCGTTTTAATTCCAATTTTGACCTATTTTATCTTTTTGGAAAGCTCTAGACTCCAAATTTAAGATTCTACCTTCCATTTTGAATTGATTCTTGTTTTTACAGCTCTAGGTCTCGGCTTCAATTGTGTTCCTAATTAATTGAATTGAGAGAGATTTAGTGTTTGGAACATACCTCCTATAGCGCCTCATCAATGAGATGTTCGAGAACTCCTTCAAATTTTTGTAAGCCATCACAATTTCTTGATTCAATTTTGCTTGTTGTTGTTTTGTTTTTATTTTTTATTTTTTATTGAGTTTTTGGGTTTTACGTGCAATAAATAGGATCCTTCCGCTTCTACTATTTTTTTTCTAAACTATTTCCTCCTTGACTTTGAATGCTATTTTATTCTACTTGAATTTTTTATTTGTTGAATTTTGATAGAATATAATTTCTTGCTAGTAATTTAACAATTTGGGCATTTCTTTTTGTCAACAATTCTTCCTAGTGTTTCTAAAGACTTATCAATGTATCTTCTAATTTCTCTCTCCTAAACTTCAAGCTTCCTTCAATAGTTTTGCAATCTTCTTCTTGCTTTGAGAGTTTTGTGTGTGAGATAATTGTAATCTAGATTAATACAAAATTGCAAGTTTTCTTCTTCTAATCAAGCTTCTACACTCTCTAATTCTTCCCCTCCCTTGCTAATTTGTAGTCTAAATTATTGAAATGATCATGTACTAGATGTAAGAAAATTTAAAGACTATTTGTTGTGAGAATTTGCCCTTAATTTGCAAATCCTTATTGGATTTTTTAGCCCCTACCAAGGCTAGGGGCGTACTGTCCCCGCATGGGCGAGGAGTCATGCCTATAGTAGGGAGCTCTTTCTTGGACGGAGTAGCCTGCAGCCTCGGCCTGAGTAGGAAGCTTGAATAGCCCCCAACCTCTACTAGGCTTGGCTGGAGCCCCGACTAGGAACCCAACCCCGATTACGAGCCAGGCCCTAGTTGAAGCCTGGCTGGGGTATCCAACCAGGCCTTCCTTGGAGGTTTGGCTGCCCTGGGGAGTTTTGGGTGCCAACTCCAGGGACTTTACCACCCTAAAGCTTGGCCCCAACTTCTTCTTTTTTTCTCTGCAACTCCAAATTTTATAATATTAGGCAACAAGCGGCACTTTTAAAACTTGAAACTCAAACAACTTCTGCAATTGTGAGGATTTGGGCAATTTTTAATTCTTGATATTTTGGCAACTAACATTGGGTGGAAAATTGGGGCATTTTGGGCTTTGGCAACTAACACTTGAAGAATTTGCCAACCTATTCTATAAATTTTCAAAGTTCAAAGCTTTGTCGTATTTGGGGAGTTTTGCAAAATTCTATATCTTTCCAAATACTTTAAGTTCAAAGCTTTAAAAATTTTGCTCTAGAAAAATTCTCACTTAAGAATTTTCCACTTAAAAGTGTTAAAAAAAAGCTTAACAATATGTGCTAGAAGACCCCCAAAGCAACATCACCAAGGTATGGTGGGAGGTATGCTCTAGAATTAGTACAACCACATAAAAACTTAAGCAAAATTCACATAAACACAATAAGTTAGTAACAATGACTTGCAATACTTGCGAATACTAACAAACTTTGAAGGAATCCCAATGTCCTTCAAAGAGAGGTAAAAAAAATGGAGCATAAAAGGCTCCTAGAAACATTGTTGAAGTAATTTGGCTCAAAATTTGCCAAAATCCAAATAATTGGATCCAACAAAGAACAAGTGCCAAAAATGGCTACAAAGATGTGTTTTGAGAGGATAAAAGGTGCCCTTATATACTCTTCCAAAGGCATTCACTTCCTCTCATTTGCTAGAGGTAATCTTATCAACTAAAATTTTCAACCTAATCTTCCATTTTGAGCTTTTTACAATGGTCTAAATCCTAAATTTTAGAGATTAACTCCAAATCACAAACAAATTGCCCCATTGGCTTCAAAAGGCCAATTTTATAGGATAACCTCCATACCTTTTTCCTATGCCCCAAACTCAAAGAAACCTAATGCCAACTTAACACCCAAAAGGGATTAAAATTCAATTTTTGGAGTTTGAATTTTCTATAAAAAGTAACTAGCCTAGGCTCTTTGTTAGGTGTAAAGGATTAAGAAAAGTCCCTAATTTTATATGCCGCGAGAACATTGATCAACTCTCCAAACTTTCTTCAATTTTACCAATTTTAAAGAGTCTTGTTGGTTCAGGTACTTCTGATTATCATAATGTCTTGAAACTTATTGGAGCATTTTATTAATATAAAAAAATACATGCTAATTTTTAGTGAGATTTGACCTCACTATGGGTAATCCTTACAAATTTGCCATCATGAATTTTGGTGGTTGACCGTTTGGAAGAATATCTTCTGATAATCAGAAAATTTGAAACTTTTTGTGAAACCTCTCATAAAATTCCACAAAAGATATGAAACCTTAAATTCTTACCTTGCACATTTGATGAAGTAGAATCAAATCCCACTATGTCTTTTAAGTTTTGGTGACTATAGAATCTTCCATAAAGACATAAATCTTAGCAAACCGATTGCTTCGTTGGACTTCTGGCATGATTTCCACTTAGAATCACCATACTTGAGTTGTAGATGTCCTCCACTAGTCTATCTTGAGTTTTCTTCACCTATAGGCTAAGAATTGGGGTTTCTATTATTTCGTCAATTTAATGGGGAAATTAAAACCTTTCTTAGGGAATCAACTTAGGGTTCACATATAGTTTCCTTAAAAAAATTATCCAGTAGGTGTCACATGCATAACAATTTTGGACAATTTGGGCAATTAGAGCAATTTTCACTTTTATTAATATGTTTATCTTATATAAATTCTAGATTTCTACCTTATTTATATTCGGGATTTGGGTGTAATTGAGAAAAAAACACTCTACTTATGACCAATGCTGTATTAACATGTAACATACCTATTTTGATTTTACACTCTTTTCGAGGCTTTGTGTATATAGACTACACTCAAATTTATAAAAATTAAAATAAATAAAAAATCATGATTCCCAAGTGATGAAATGGGAATTCACAAGGACCTAGCTCCCTAGTCCTTGTACTAGTTCCTAAATGCAAAGAGACGTGCCAATAACATGATCATTGTCTAAAGTACGCAGTCAAATTTGCTAGAAAATTGATAATTGGAACTTGACCGTACATCAAAAATTGCAATAATTTTGTTAGATATTCCAAGGATGAGGATCTACGAGCGCCTACAACCATAAGTCTTTGACTGATTTAATTCTAAGTATTTGATTACTCCTAGTACATACATTACCTACAAATCAATCAATGCAACTGATTGTAACAAAGCCAATAAGACATTAGATGAGGTTTTGGGGTCCTAAAGGGGTGTGAGTTCTCACACTACTGGGAATGTTGGAACTGCGCCAAATCAGCCCAAAATTAGCAGTCTCATTGTTACGGTGAGATTTCATGAGTCAAGATTCTTGTCGACACTCCGCTCAAGGCTTCGGGTTCATGCGATCGATGCAACCTCAGGATGCACGAATGAGACAACCGAACTACATTGTTTAGTTCTCGTGATTCCTGCAAGGAAGGAATCTCCAAGCAGGGATTAACCTGGCCTGATTACTCTCCAATAATCGAGACTCACAAGAGATTCATTCAACATACTTCATTTCAAATTAACAATAGGTTGCATGAGGGACAATCCTCCCTCACTAGGATTAAGTATCAACGTCACTATTTGAACCGTAATTGTTGTAACTATCCTTGGTGGTTAATCATGTCTAGTTGTATGACAGAGTCGTAACATTATTCCCCCCCTTAAAGTCTTTTATCGTGTGGTCCTAGTGAATCGGGGTGACGTTTGTGAAAGTCTTTTACCGCGTTTGGGGTGTTTTTCAAATTCTTCACAGATTCCCATGAATTTTTCTCTAGGTCGTATTCTTCCCATTCTACCAAGTATTGAAGCTTCCTCCATCGGCCCATTCTTCTGGAATCTATAATATTTTGAACCTCCTACTCGAATACTCGATGTCTCCTTCCGGGGTGATAACCGGTAGAGGTGGTTGAGGTTGACATCATGTAATTGTGTCCTGACAATACTTTTCGAGTAGCGATACATGAAACACATCATGAATCCAAAGTGAATTTGGTAGCTTTAATTGGTAGACGAGATCTAATATTTTTGCTATCACTGAGAAAGGCCCCAAGAATCGTGAAGCCAAGGTCTTTAATGGTGCTATGATGGCATGGTGGAGCAATACTTTCTCACCAATGTTGAACACAGGTTGTCTTGTACGCCTCTATTGTAATTTTGTTTAGTCTAGTCATTGACTATCTTAATGAATGTTTTGACTCCTTCATATTTTTCCTGTAGTTGTTGAATCTTTAGCTCAGCTGCTAGAACCGTTGATATTGTGGGTGCTGTAAATGATAACTCAGTATTGTATCCATAAGTCACAAAGAATGGAGAATATCCCGTGGCCAAGTGCAAGGAGTTATTATATGCAAACTCGGCTATGGATAGGAGATCCGACCACTTGTTTTGTCTTCTAATTGTGAACATTCTTAAATGTTGCTCCAATATCTTATTTACTCTTTTTGTTTGCTCGTTTGACTAAGGATGAAATGCGGTTGTCAAAGAAGGTTGAATGCGGAAGAGTTTGTGTAGTCGTCTCATAAATTTGGATAAAAAAACAGGGCCTCGATCTGATATAATGTGTTCTGGTGTTCCATGATGTTTCTATATATTGTGCAGATATAACGTAGCTGTCCCATTAGAATCAATGGTTTCATTAGTTGGAATGAAATGAGCTAGCTTTGTATTTTTATCCACCACTACCATAATTGAGTCATAACCTTTATTGTTTGGCAATTTGACAATGAAGTCATTTGACACCCTTTTTCAAGGGAATTTGGCGCCCAAAATTGGTTGCAATAATTTGTATCTTGGATGATGTGTAGGTTTAGAACGTTGACATAAATCATATCAATGAATATAGTGTCTCATGGTTGGCCAATAAAAATTTCTTGCAACAAGGTCCATTGTTTTAGCTCTTCCTTGGTGTCCAATGGTTGGGGTGTTGTGCCTTGATCTCAATACTATTAATGTAGTGCCTTGTTGTGTGGTATGAATATTTTATCTCAAAAGTAAAAGATATTGTAGGTCAATTCATACGCTTGAAAACGTCGCCTAGCATCATCAAGGGCCTTGTGTGGACCATTCATTAAAAATGCCAATATTAGCTGGAGATTTTTATCCTTGCTCATAGCTTTTTTGATATTGTCTATAAGACTTGCATCATTTGGAACCAGTTCACATGATTCTAGCATTGCTAATTTTAATAGTAATCTTGAAGTATCAATATCTTCTTTTGTAATATCTGTTGGACATGAGAGCATGTCGGCTCTCCAGTTTAATGACCCCAACTTATGTTGAATTTCAAAATTGAACCTAGAAAGTAACTCCGACCATCGAGCTTAGCGGTGATTAAGTTGTTTCTTAGTTAAAAAATACTTAAGGTTTTTATAGTCAGAAATTATCCGGATTTGGTGGGGAGAGCCTTCCAGATACACCCACCAGTCTTTGAATGACAATACAATACTTAATAGTTCTTTGTCATAGATGTCATAATTTAATTCTGCCAGTGACATTTTTGAGCTTTCATACGCGCAAGGATGTAAATGCTCATCTTCCCCCCATTGTGATAAAATACCTCTAGTCGCCATATTTGATGCATCAGTTTCAACTACAAAAAAATGTTCAAAATTAGGGTGAAGTAATAGGGGTGGTTGCAAGAAGTGGGACCAAAGTCCTTTGAATGCATTATCAGCCTGAGAAGTCCACTCAAATTTATGGTCTTTGCGTGTCAACATTGTGAGTGGAACCGCAATTCTCGAATAATTATAGATGAAGCAATGATAAAAGTTTGCAAATCCAAAGAGAGCTTAGACTTCTTTTACTATTGTTGGTGTAGGCTATCGTTGAAGAGCTTGGACCTTGGACCTTGTCCTTGCATATTTCTAATCCTTTTGCCGTCACAGCCATGCTCCCAAACTCCACTGATTGATAGTGAAATTGGCACTTTGAAGCTTTTGCATATAGCCCATGTTTTTGTAGTTGTAGGAGCACTTCTTGAACCACTGCTTGGTGTTCTTCTAAGGCTTTTGAGAATATAAGGATATTGTTCAAGTTAATGACCACCAAGATATCAAGAAGATCTCCCAAAATACTTTGCATATGTGCTTGAAATTAAGCTGGCACATTAGTTAAACCAAACGGCATGACTAAATATTAAAACAAGTTGTATATGGTCTTAAAAGCTGTTTTAAAAAAGTGTCCCCATGCCATCCTAATTCTATGATATGCTTGCTAAACGTCCAGTTTGGTAAAAATGGCGGCCCCCACCAACCGGTTGGTAAGTTCAGGAATCAATGGTAATGGATACCAATTTCTTACCGTTACTTTGTTGAGGTTTTTGTAATCTACACATACTTGAACATAACCATCATTTTCTTGAGCGAATATAATTGGTCCCGAGATGGATGATTTGGACTGTTGAATCCATCCCTTTTCCAAATTCTCTTCAAGATATCGTCGCTAAATGCCCCTTGTAGATCTTGGTACTCATCTCAAATGTGCTCTTTAGTTGATCGGCTTTCAATGTTTTTGGACAAATCCAACACCTCCAAAACATACAATTCAACCTCCTGTAAAACGTGACAACTGATACCATTCCATACTTTGGTGCCTCCATCCTAGCTTTTTCCTTAGGCACCGGGCGCCAATCATTCCCTTCTTCTCTGTCTTGAGACTGCACCCTCGTAGGCTTTCCATTATGACTCTAGCAACACCAGCAACTGCAACTCCCCGTATCGCGTTCCTCCGTGGGACCCTGCAGGCAAGTAGTCTGAATCAAATGTTATTTTATTTTTACCCCACCGAATTGTGGGATCATGACAACTAAACCAAGGCATCTTCAAGACACAAGGATATCAGTCGGTGTTAGTTATGTTCGCCACGAACTTCTTCATGGCCTGCAATATCCAACTTCAGAGTTGCTTCATGAGTAATCAAGCCCAAGTTAACCCTTTGCCCGTCGATCACCCTGACCTCTTTCGAAGTGGTCTTTGGCTTGATTTTTACTTAGCACTTGCGAGCAAATTGAGGATGGACAAAAATTCTCGTAGCTTCAAAATCCACGAGGCTACAAGCTTCTACCGAATTAGTCTAGCATTCCAAAGTTAGGTGCGACTCAAGATCAGTCATGGCCCATAAATAAAGGGGTACCACTAGCTCTTCCGCTTGTCCAGCAGAATTAGCTGCATTGTCCCCAAAACTTGCACCAACTATCAATGCTTATTCCAACTAGTGCCAATACTAGTCTTCCGAGCCTAGCGGTTGAAAAACTGTCACACCATCAATCATTCCATACTTCCATGTCGCCGTCTAAATCGGACTCAGGTATCAAGAAGATATACCTAGTTCTTTGTTCGATCTTTTTCCAAGTCTGATACTTTGTTGTTTGTGGTTTTCAGAGCCGAGATTGATAGGGTCTTTGAAGGATTAGTCGGAAACTTGGCCCTAACATGCCCCAATTGTCCACAACCCCAACATTTACCTTGTCTTTGATACTCCAGACGTTCATGAAGTTTGCATGGCTAAGTCTCGGCCATTGCTATTGAGTCCAGAATCTCATCTTTGAGACCTCCACGGAATTTTGCCACTACACTCAATTCATTTCAATCCACCTATGCCGCATGTTCATTGAAGGTGGAGATACATGTTGAGACTGATCTCATTTGCCGAATTTTCTCAAGACAATCTTTAGCATTGCTTCTCCGATTCATATCCCCATAAACGAAAATCACCACATTTCAAAAGTCATCATAATTATGCAATAAATCGTGGGAGCATCCCTCATCTAATTCTTGAAGTATGGGCATTGCCCAATTCTACGTTGCTCCCATCATGTAAGATAGCGCATAAGCAATTTTATCTTCATCGTATAAATAGGTTCTGGGCTTTCTCTGGAATACCAATCGCAACTACACAAACCACTTATAGACTTCACCACTCTTCTTACCAAAGAGTTTTTTAGGCGTTGCCACTTTAAGCTTCCGGCTCTCAAATCCCAAATTATCATAATTCTCCTCTCTGCGAGGAGCTCGATTGTCTGCTCCCCTTAACCCCAAAATGACCCTGAGGACAGAATGTGTCCTTCACCAATTTTTGAAGTTAAATAAAATCTTACCAAATTATTATTTTTAGTAGTTTATATATATATAATTTTATTTGTGAAGTTTAGTTTTAGCTTCAAAATCTGATTTCGAAAATAATTGATTGTGATTTTTCTAATCAAGATTTTGGGCACGGGTATCTACTACAATCTTGATTTTTTGTAGTGTTGAGGGCTCTTGGGAATGAGCCTCAAATACACTAGATCTTTGAGAACAAATCACATTAGAAATTCATTTAAAAAAAATGTAGAATAGATTTTGAGAAGTCATAAATTGATTGGGGGTATGCATGTTAGGCCCTTTAACCTCATATTTTTTTGGTGACCAACTTTTTAGATTTGACATGTAAAAAGAAGATTGAAAGACTTCAAATCACTTTTATAATTTTAACATCCTCATGTTCAAACATTATAATCTTTCAATCTATAAGAGATATTGTTGTGTTTTCACTATAAGAAAACAGACTTCTTCAAAATGTCAAAAAAAATACGAGAATGTATTGTGTATGACGCAAAAATAATCAACGTTGACGTCTCCTAAAATCCATTTGATTAGACGGGGTAAAAACATGTGAAAATCTGGAAGAACGCATCACTTTTGTATTCGTTTTTCCAAAAACGTGGGTGACAACAAAGTCTACTGAGGTCCTCAGAGGTCGATATATGGAGGGCACCTGAGTGCTACGGAGGCGCCACTCGGACGGGCACTGCCATGTAATTTTTTTTTTAACTTGATCGCGTTTGACGTGGTGGATAACATGGAGGTCAAAGAATCTGATGTTTTTCATCCAACCTATTTTTTCATCCATCCCATTCTTTTCATCCAATCCATTTTTTCAAAAAATAATTAGTTAACATAAATTAAAAAATAAAAGTAAACAAAAAAAAATGTAGAATTCACCAAGAAGTAAAAAAACTTACCATTTACCATCAATTTTATTTTGATGGAAAAATTACATAAAAATGAACATTTTAAGGGTTATACTTATATCCATTCTTTGTCCATGGTGTGACAAACAACATGGGATATCCATTCTTTGTCCATGACGTGGCAGTTTATGTTGTATGCGACGTTTTATAAAAACATGGCCATGTCGCAGTTGACATTGTCACAAACATAGCCGTCCACAGTGACATGGTTGCATTTTCTGCAAAATACATACATGTTTTCTACAAAACACGTACATATTTTTTGGAACATCTGACGTTTGAAAAAACATGACGCGTTTGTTGCTAAACGCCACCAAAAATGTGCTTTTCTTATAGTGTTTCTTTTTTAATGTGATCTCTAACATGTCTAATTTGATTTTGTATGGTTACAATTCAAAAAGAAGTGATATAAATGATCAAAATGTTGGCTTTTTGTTCAATTTAGAGCAAATTCCTAAAGGCTCGGGAAAGTCCAGGGTCATTTTGAGGTTAAGCTTGAAGAGGACGCAAGATTTTGTGTCGGGGCAGCACGCTTAAAAAGCTATTGGACGATTTGTAGAATGGCTTCCTCAAACACGAACTGTACTTGTTGTTGAATAAACATCGCCCAATCTGGTCCAAATCCGTCTAATAGCAGCGGTCCTACTTCAGTGCCGGAACCTTCTGGATCCATGACTTTGACACATCTCAAAATCAAAATATCTCAACATTAAGATCCTTTCCCCCGATGGCAGAGCATGAACAGTCAGAGACGCAACCTAATGTTACGATGAGATTTTTTGAGTTAAGATTCATGTTGACACTCTGCTCAAGGCTCTAGGTTTGTGCGATTGATGCAACCTCGGAATGCATGAATGAATAAACTGAACTACACTATTCAATTCTTGTGATTCTTACAAGGAAGGAATCTCCTAGCGAGGATCAACCTGGACGGATTACTCTCCAGTAATCGAGACTCATAGGGGATTCATTCAACGTACTTCATTTCATATTAATATTAAGTTGCGTGAGGGACAATCCCCCTTCACTGGAATTAAGTATCAACGTCATTACTTGAACCATAATTGTTGTAACTATTCCTAGTGGTTAACCACGTTCAACTATACAACATAGTCATAACACTAATGTGGCAGAACGATTGCTACATTAAAAAATAATGTTTAGTTATTTTTTTCTTTTAAATTTGAAAAACAAAACTTTAAAAAAAAAAAAAATTTAATAATTTTATTAGTTTTTAATTATGGATAGCAATGGTTGGTTCCTAATATTAGAGACAAGCTTGAAATGGCCCTCTAGAGGAGCTGAAAAACATCAAATGAGCCAATAAAAGCCAAGCACTCTATGCGACAAAATTCGGTGCTCAGTGACTACTTTGAGCACAAAAGTAATTTCTCGTTCATTTTGACAACCATAACAAGTAGAAACATTTCTATATACCTAACTACATCAAATAGCAGTCCCTCAGCAACAACTTCTTTTTCAATAGCAACATCTTCACAGAAGGTCCCAACAACTTACAAGTTCCTCCTCTAGCACCAAAATTTCCACCGCTACAGAACCAGACACATAATCCATTGGAGTGCAACAAATATATCCACCACACAAGTTGAAATAGCCTAGATTAACTTATCACCTAGAAAGATTCTGAAATACAATAATGAAGCAACAAACAAAACAAGCAGGTGGATAAAAATGGACAAGCAAAGTTGGCAAAAGAAGAGAGAAGGTCATGTTTCTTTATTTGTTGAACACAAAAATGGTGATTGAGCTTGTCAGACTTGGCTCCAGGGACCAATATAGACAGATGAAAATACCTGAACTTGCTAGGAATTAAAACTTGTAACCTGATTATGCATCGGAAATGGAGATAATTTTGTTAGATATTCCAGAAATGAGTATCTACGAGTGCCTACAACCTTAAGTTTCCGATTGATTTAATTCTCAGTACTCAACTATTCTCAGTACATACATTACCTGCAAATCGATCAATATAGTTGATTGTAACAAAGCCAATAAGAAGCCAAGTGTTCTATGCACATATCCTAGCACACTCCGCACGGCTTGGATTGTCAGCTCCAAATTGACGGCTACTCATTTTCCATTGTGCGGTGCTACATTGATAGCGTTGCAAGATTCTTGAATGATTTTTTTCTACCATTGACAACGGAGGTTCAGCAATTACATTTTACTCAAAAAATAATTACATCACCAGTAGGGGTGAGGGTTTCAAAAAACATTCCTACAAATTGAGAGTGGAATTTTTTGGTATTAGATAGTAGACAAGAATGGGTCTGCCTTCTAATTTTTAGTCATAAATAATGTATAAAATGAGCTTTCTACCTTACATACCACATTTTTGTCCAAGCAAAGTCCCAAGACCATTTTTTTGTCAAAAAACATTCAAAATTTCCATTTTCAATGCAAGTAACAAAAAGTTTAAACATTTTTTTTAGCATATCCAACCATAGGATTTTGCACCAAAATAGTACAACAACATCTAGAGGAAAGTTTAGAAACTTTAATCCTATTGATCACAAGATATTAGCCTTTAACCCCTAAAGGACCAGCCTGCAGAATTTGGCAACATAAAAAAATTGGGCAGGTACATGTGGCCAGAGATTTACAAGTTTGAGGCTGAAATTTTAATAGAAGTTGAGGACGAGGAGTACCTTTCATTTGAACTAAATTTTATGACATTTGCAAATACGAGTCAAAAGTTATGGCCTAATATGTTACTTTTTTTCTCAGCCGGGCAGTTAGGTCAGATCAGAAAAAATCACTTTTTTCAGAAATAAAAATTTGAAACTCGTTTTCCAGAGCTATCTATACGTGGAAAGCTTTTAATCATTCCA
Organism: Antitrichia curtipendula; assembly: GCA_951230915.1. Taxonomy (NCBI): domain Eukaryota; kingdom Viridiplantae; phylum Streptophyta; class Bryopsida; order Hypnales; family Leucodontaceae; genus Antitrichia; species Antitrichia curtipendula. The sequence continues at coordinate 5,189,002 of OX579636.1, read as the reverse complement.
TTTTGACCAATGAGTCAAAAGTTATGAGGAGTTTTAGTTTGCGGGCAGTTTTGGAATCTCTACTCTAAAATAAACTTTGAAGTCTTTTATCTTACTCAATTTTCAATATTTTTGGAAAAAAATAAAATCATAGGATGTAGATTGTTTAATACAACATTTCAACCATTGGGATTGGAATTTTTCAATTCTATATCTAAATTCTTAACAATTTTTTATTTTGAATCATTCTCTACTTCATTCTACTTACTATTTTTTTCCTATATGTTATACAATTCCAAATGATGTGAAATTTTTCAAGCATGTAGCCAACTTGTTTAGGAAAAAGAATCCAAAGAAGCACCACCATTTTGGACATTTTTTCATAGAAAAGTGAGCTTTTGAAGTGCAGCTGCCCGGTTTTTTGCAGGGGTCAAAAAACGATTTTAGTGATTTTGAATGCTTATATCTTGCAATCCACGTGGTGGAAATTTCTGAAATTTTTACCACATATTCTCAAGTCAGCATACTACAAGATCCTATGGTTACATGAGTCAAAAAATAATTTTTTTCAAAAATTTGGTACTTGTACTAAAAACGGCAGTTCTTGAGCATTTTCAGTGAAAACATAGTCACGGAACTTTAGGGGTTAACCCCTAAATGCCCAAGCCTTTCCAAGTGCATTTTATTTATGAAAAAAGAGCATGGACTTATAGTTAGCCCCAACAAAGCAAATTGTTCTTTTTTCAAAATCTAACCGTATAGATGTTTAAAGAGCTTGCTAATTAGTATGGATACCAATTTTCAACGCAAAATTGCATAGGAGTTGTGAGATTATAACAAGAGAAGTTTGTGTTTTATATTTTCAGCATGATGTACATCCCCACAATGGAACTGAAATTTGCATATAAATTTTTTTTGAGATTAGAGGTGACATGAACAACTAATAATTGTGTTAGCACACTAAAGTATACTTTCAAAAAACTTAATTTTATACAAAAAGCTATTAAACTCATCACACAATCCACCTTGCAATTGTTGAGATGCAAATTCTTTTAAATATAAAAATCACAAATAACTCCAAATCAATATTTTCTTTAGAAAAATTTCAATGGTGAAAATCTTGAAATCACTTTACTCTTTCGATTGGGACAATTTTCAAAGCAAATGGATAAGTACAAGTTTTTAGATCTCAAATCAAATGAAATTGCTCAAAGTTGGAAAATGAAGTAAAATTAGCAAGCTTTACTCTTCCACTAATGGCCATGTATGGCTTTGAAGACTTCTCAATAATCAAATATGTATCTTTTTCAGTGAAAAATGAAAGTTTTCAATAGTTAACCCTAAAAACTGCCCGAAAAAAATTTAAAAACGGTCAACCGAATTTAACTGCCCACAGCAAAAGGAGTTCAAAATTTTTGATCGACCATATATGGTCGATCGGGCAGTTAGGGGTTAAAGTGAAAAAAACAAGGTTTTTTTGCTCCTAACCTAATTAGATTATAAGGCTTTGAATCCTCTTAACTTCAATTTTTTATACTAAAAAATGTGAATTGAGATTTTTTATGTTGAAGAATTGAGTTGAAAGTTCTGGAAAAAAATTCAAAACAAACCTTCTATAATTTTTATTCTTTAATAAATTTATTAAGCCAAAAAAGGTACAAAATAGAAATAACAACTAAATTATTGATAGATCAAAGATAGAACTGAAATACACCAATTCCAAGTTCCCAACACTAAGAATATTTTAGAAAGAAAATTAAACCATGTGCAATTTGTTTCTTAAAAAATTATTGAAATTGAGTTCAAAAATGGATACAATACATTTTTTTCTCAAGAATTTACTAAAGTTTCCCATAACATCTAGATTACTTATCCAAATGGAATGAATTAAATCTTCATACACAAACAAAAAATACAATATATACAAAATAATTTTTTTTTGAATTATTTCAAGTTTTTTGTGTTTTTCTATTGCCTAACCTTGCTTATTTGGGGATAATTATGTTAAAAAAAATTCTCACATGCACTGATTGGAATTTTGAAAATTATATTCCTAGAAATTTAGTCAATTTTCTTATCTTGAAAGAAAGTTTCAAAAAATCTTGCCAAAAATTGAGATCATAAGTACTTGCTTGAACGTTCAATAGGCCCCCCAAAAAACTCTTTGGACTTTAGGGGTTAGTTAATATTTATTAAATTCAGATCACCTATTATCAAAAAAACATTTGATTATTATGATTGGGTGTGTGAGTGAGGTTTGATTTTTAAGTAGCACTTTTATAAATTGCAACAAAGTTTAGGTGAAGCCCATGTATGCTATTTAAATATTAATATATTACTAATAGACAATCATTGTAACAATATCATCCATTGGAATGAAAATGTGAAAGGATTCTAGTATTGATTGTGCACTTAATATAATAATGGTCAATTTCATTAAATATAATGTGTCCCATGTTGTTGCCACAAACAAAATGAAAATAAAATGATTTTTTAGTTTTTTAATTTATTAAAATTTTGAAATTCAATAACTTTCACATTGTAGTGTAAGAGGTTGTGTTCTTGGTACAAATATAATGTTTTATGCACAAAGGAGTGCAGGGATTTAAATATACATTGGAGGTATTAACAAAGAGATGAACAAATGACTAATTGACAACTAACTAAAGGATGAATAAGTAACCACAATTAGTAGTACATGGTATCGTCCTAGAGTAGTGGAGTAGTGGGAACCCTCCAAGGAGTATTAAAATCAACACATAGATGATGATGAGGTTTGAGAAAAGTTCAAGGAGGATGATGCCTACATAGGGCCTTTGCAGGGTTGCCCAATGACATCCTTTAGAGTAGGTTGGGATCTCTCTGAAGACTACTTTGTTGCAATTTTACACTCAAATGGTGACAATTAACTAGTTTGGCTTGCAAGGACATTATCTAATTCTAACTCAAACTTGAGGAAACTGATTTGTGTCTTCATTCAACATTTCTATCCAACATCAAGAAATATGGATGTTCAAGACTACTGCACTGAATGGAACACCTCAAAAGATTTGTATTGGAAGGTTGATGAAACCAAATCGCCGTTTTGAGAAGAAACGAATGCTTTGATGACAACGTCAAAGTCTAAAATCAAGCGAGACACCATTGAGTGTATGATCAAAATCTTGTCTACTCAAAGTGAATTCATTAACCAAAGTTGTCTCATATACTTCTATTTAAGCGTAGTGATGGTTGGGGGGAGTCTAACTATGTCATAAGCTATATGTAGTAGTGTAGTATTTTTTAATTTGCATATGATCTGCTTCAACATAAGCATTAAAGATTATATATTGTTTTCACATACACATGAGTTGTAGATTTACAATTACATAAATCTAATTATTGATTTTAACATGTTTAGGACTTACAGTTATAGATTTTTGTTGAAGAGACATGTTTTGATTATTTGTTTGTGATATTTGAATTGCAAATGCAATTCATAGAGTGATGACATGTGAAAAAAGTTATTGGGTGATTTGAAGTGTTGTATATATTGCGACGTTGCGTAGTGTGTATTGTAGATTTAAGTTTTAGTATATAGCAGAATAGGTGGATACAATTGTTTGGTTTGCAAAAGCCTCAAAGGTACAATAAAATTATTACATTGTGCATGTTGACTTCAATAGAGAGAAATCTTTTGTATATGTAATGGGTATTGTCTTTATTGAATGGGCTAAGTGAAGGTAGTAGAAGCATATTAAAATAGTTTTTTTTGCAATGGAACCTTTTTTTTTATGAATGAAGGGTTTGTTTGGAATGTTGTAATTTAGTGGTGTTATTAGTTGAATAGTTTTGTAACCTTAGTTTTTTTTATTGAGAAGATACAAAGAATTTGGTTGGCTGATTAATTGTAATGGTATTCAGTGATATTTGTCTATGTGATTTTCTAAATTCTACTATAATAAACTCCATTATAATTGCATCTTAAACATAATAAAAGTTATCCTATAGAAGCGTGAAATTAAGATACAACTAGAGGTGATACAAAAGAGGGTGTTGGAGAGGCTGTAGGGAGTATGGAAATGTGGAGGTGAAATATAGTTAGACATGAAGTGAATAAGGTATTGACACAAGACTTTATAGACTAAGCCCAAATGTTCTCTTTGACTTAGAGTAAACAAGATATCAATTGAGAAAAATGGCAATGCTTCACAATGCATTTGCATGAAATAAAAATATCAAAATAAACTTCAATAGAATTTGAATAGACTTCAATAGAATTTGAAGACTTGTGTTGACAAAATTGAGGTCTCCCCATCTTGCCTTCAATATATACAATCACTATGTCTTGAAGTTTTCTCAAAAAAGAATTAGGAGTCTCTAAGAGACACTAATAAATCCTAGGAGTTATTAGGAAGATTTGAGAAGTTGCATATCTAATTTAGAAGAGATAGTTGAAGGCTTTGAGTAACCATGAAAATTTAAATAGGAGTCCACCAAGATACTAGGCAAATATATCCAACATTGAAAGATGCCTTGAATTCTATTGAAAGTCCAATAAAGGTAGAAGAAGTTACCCAAGTTGATGGAGAGTGTACATTCACAAGTAAATTTTTCAATTAAAAAAAGCACATTAAAAAATGACTAAATTAAATAAGTATAATAAAAATCATGGAAAATAACCATTATTAGAACTTCAAATTTTGAATTTAAAGAAAAATATTTCTTATAAAAATTACAAACTTTCAATCTATAATTAATTTTAGAAGAATTTTTAATTTCAATTTTTATTTTTATTGAAAAATATTGGCTAATGTAGTCTATCCTATCATACAAATATGATCTATAGGTGACATGGTACAAAAAAAATAATAATTTCATAGTTTAATTATTATTATAAATTATATTTTATAGTACATTTTTACAATTTCTGAAATTTGAATTATCCCTCGCTCATCATTAAGGAGTTAAGATTAAATTTGAAATGTCCAAAGGCTTTTATATAAGCTTTTGAGCAAAATAAATAACCAAGATTTTATGATCATCTATTTTGTAAACTATAATTGTAGGATCTTAACCCTTGAAGGACCAAGTGACCATTCAATGTACGCAAAAGATCTCATTTTGTTACGCACAAAGTCACTTTTAGTTAGAAGTTCATAAAATTTTGACATAAGGTGTGAACATGTCCTCTCTAAGTGGAATAAGTATATTTTTCAATTGGATGTCCAAAAAATAAATTATGTTGCCTTGAACTTTTTGGGCAGCTATAGACATAATGTGCAAACTCTTCTTCTACTTATGAAATTTCATAGGTATGTAACTTACATGATAGAAGATGAAAATATCAAAACAAATAACTATGTTTAGTGTAAAAATTTCACTTTAGGACTTAAAGTTTGCTAGCTTTGTTGAGTAAGGCCACAAATTTTTTCCATCTTTTAACTTTAAATGTTATAATCTTTCAATGTGCAAATAAAGTTTCTAATTTTTTTTCACACATTTCCATATTAGTTTAGTACAAATTCGTATGGTTGAATTTTAAAATAAAAAATAAAATATTCATTTTTTCTTATTGTCCTTAAATGTGACGGATTTTTACAATTTCTTCCCAAAACAAAACTCAGTCCTTCAGGGGTTAAACTTCATATATACTGGATCATGCACAAAAGAAAATCATAATAACATTATATATAGGTGAATCAGAAAAATGAATTTCACAAGGGTGTGAAATTTTTCTTGTCTTTTGTGGGGGTCCAAAGCCTTTCAATATTGCTCTCTATATATGTTAAATCTATAATTATGGTCATAAAATAAATATGAAACTAAATAAAACAACATTTTTCATTTGCCTATATTCTATATCCTCTAAGAACTTTGAAAAGCATATTTGAATATACAACTACAAGAAGTGCAAGAAAATACTTTTAGTTTATTTTCTATGCAACTTCAGCTTTTAAGTGAATTCTCTACCATCTTCCAATGTTTAAATTTATTGATTAACCTCTAAAGAACCATATTTTTTTGAGGTCTAAAATTGCTTCAAAATACTTATATAAAAAGCAAGATTAAAATCTTTATTTATATTTATTATTTAACAAATCCAATTGTAGGATCCTTGGAATAACTTGTTCAAGTACATTCTCCAAAAATTTTAGATCGAGAATTCCTACCTATTGCAAATTCAATGTTCCTAAACTTCAAATTTTAAGTTTTTCTAGTCCTTCTTAAAAATGAAGTTGTCTTTCAACATCTTTTGAAAAAACATTGTTGTCCCATAACTTGTGTGTTTTAGTCAATACGTTGGAAAATAGATGAGAAGACATGGTCAAAAATTTGACCAAAAAAACTTTATAATCATCTTTAAGAAAATCATAAAGTAAAAGGTAAGATTTGAAGAAAGAAAACCCCAAATTATTAATGACTTTGACAAGAATTTGAGAATTGTAAACCTAATGGGAGAAATGTTCTTGTAAACAGCATATATCTTGTACTTTTGTTTTTATTTGAAAATTTTCAAAATTGAGCTCAAAAGACAACTTTATTTATTTTTCTACCTTCATTATCTACAAAATATAACTCATAATTTTCATTTCATTATTTAGAATTAAAATTTTTAAATGTAGTTTATATAGGTATCAATCAAAAAAATGATAATAATTAATTTATTATTTTTTTAAATATATTTTTAGTTGCCCAATTTGACACTGAAATAGAAACTAAAAAACTTATAACTTTTGCAATATTTATCAAAATGACATGAAACGCAACTTCACATTTATGATTATCATCTATATCATTTCATAAAAAATTCCAAATTATGAAGTCAATAAAGCCTATTCAAGCTCTGTAAAAATCTAAACTTGCCTCTTTAGTCTTCTAAGGATTAAAAAATTGGCTTTAAAAGGGTCCAATTAGTTTTGGATGGAAAGATAAATAACAATAATCCTTAAAGGATGCTATAGCATTAGCAGTTTCTTAGCCGATAGATGACCGCACCTAAGTCTATAAGATGGAAAATAAAAAAATTTCATCCATCTTTTTTTTTGAAGTAGCTTGAATACATTTTCAGTTAATACTTAATAGTATTCTAAATTTCCTCATTATGGTATTATAGACTTTTCTAAAGAGGAAGATGTTCCTGGAAAAAAATATACTCATAACAGTCATAAGTGGGGAATACTTCCCTCATTTAAAATTCATGGCCATTTCATTGCAATGCTACTTTTTTACACTCAAGAAATTAATTCAAAAATTAATAGATCCCTTGCAGTAATTTACAAACTCTAAGTAATAATCTCCAAGTTTAAAATAGTTCACTTCTATGAATTCCAATTCCTTTTTGAAGTTAAAAATGCTAGCGTTCATATTCAAATGAATAATAATGAACATTAAATTTAGGAAGTATTTTAAATTTTAAATTTAGTTTCTTTTTCATTCCCCTAACCTTCTTTATGTTCTTTTTATGTGCTTGGAGATTAATATTTCAATTGGACTTTCCTAAAATACTCCGAAGGACAAAGGGTCCATTAATTTATGAAAACGCTTCTAAATTGGAAAAACCCCCGTTTATAATCAATGGATAGATAAAGAACTTTCAACTTAAGAACACTTTAGAAATTCTACGTAATTTTGTTCCACCTATTTATATTTTTTTTGACAAGTTTCTTCAAGCACAACAAGGGTTTCAATTTCTTTAATTTTCCTTGTAATTTAAAAAGAAATTGTGTTTATGTCAAATGGTCATAGAATCTATATTTAATAACTATTTAGAACTTGTACCTATTTCTTTTCTTCTCTACTTTATATCTTTGTCCATGAATTTGGGGATTATTTGGAGTTGCTTAAAATATAGCGAAGGGTCCAATTTTTTTATATTCTTCTTGTTACTTAAAAAAAATTGTATTTATATCAAATGATCATGGATTCTACATTTAATAACATTTTAGAACTTGTACATGTTTCTTTTCCTTTCTACTTTACCTGAAAATGTAAGTTCTTGAGTTTGGAATTTATTTGAAGTTTCTTAGTGTACAGCAAAGAGTCCATTTTTTTGGATATTACTTCTTAATTAAAATATATAAAAATATTTGTCCATAAGAAATGTTGAACTGAAATTATAAATAATTGAGACATTTACTTAGAATTTATAAGCTAATGAAATCCATTTTTTCTTTTAATAATTTACTATGTATTTCAAATCCTATGTGCTATGATGCTTACTTTAAATATATAAAATCGTAAATATTCTCTCTTGTGTCAAGTGACATGGACCCTTGCAATTAAGACCTGAAAATTCAATTTGGCACCACGGTATCAAGTCATCTTGTTCTCTTGGGCATTGTTCCAGAACCTTTCTTTTGTGTGCTCAATCTTCAGCTAATTTGCTATAGCTAAATGATGTTGGCTAATTATTAGAGAATAATTGTAGAAGATCATTTTCATTAAATGTTCTCTACATGTTTATAGATCTACCTAAGTATAATATAGATTATGACTAGGATTTGTAATAAGAATACATGTAGAAATTTATTTAAAAAAATCTTTATTCGTTTTAGAAGGTTAAATTTAGTAGAAATTCAAGCATATTTATAAAATAGTATCATGCGTACTCTTGCTTCTTGTGTTAGGTAATGTGGACGCTTGCAAATGTAATCTAGAGATTTAGTTTTGGCACTACGGTCTCAAGTCTTCTTTTGTTCTTGGGCATTGCTCCTAAACCCTTTTTTTATGCACATTTATTTTGCCAATTGGCTATAGCTACATGATTTTGGCTATTTTGTGTAAATAATTTTTTTATTTTGGGTGGTCAAAATAGACAAATTATTGTTTCATTTAAAGACCATTAGCCAATTTTACATAGGTATCATTAAGTTTTCACATAAATATCACACCAAGTATTATCTAAATATCACATGAGTACTACAAAATCAATTGGCTCCTTTAAAATAAGAAATTAAAGACTGCTCTTGAACTTGGCCAATGACAATTGACCATGTATTGTCCCATGTTTTACCGATGCAGAAAAAAATGGAATTTTCTATCTACCGTATATGATAGAATTTGCAAATTCAGAATTCATACTTGCAATCAGAGGCTCCACATTAGTTGGGAGGCATGAAGAAATACAAAATTTGAGAAGCACAAAATAGGGGATAATTTATACATTTACCCTCTGATGAGGCAATATATGGATCAATCCTCCCTGGCTTCTAAACTTGGGCAATTTTTTTCTTTTCTTTTCTAGCTTTGGACAGCCTAACATATACCTTTGACGGCACGGGCACAAGTTTTTGTGGTAGGGATTGGGGATTAGATCATCCATAAATCACCCTTGAAGTGTATCTTGGCAATTTCTTGCTATTTATTCTTGATGTGAATTTTAACCATCAAAGTGATGTTTTCTGAAATTTGAGTCCACCTAATGAAATGAGGCTTATGAGATGCAATTTCTACTCCAATTGAAAATTTTGAAAAATTTATAAATTTCCATATTTTGTTGCAATATGAACTTTCAGCTTCTAACCATGGTTTGTTGATTGTTTAATTTTAGAATGATAAAGTATTTTTGATTTATTTTATGATGTTATGCATTATAATATATATCTATGGTGAAAATTTCAGAATTTTTTAGTACATTTTGTATTTGATATGAATTTTCTTCACTTTTTCTTAATAAATTCACAGTAATTTTAAATTTTCCCAAAAAAATTTGAAAATTTTGTGACTTCTACATTGACAAACAAAACTAAATTAATTACAAAGTTGAAACGTTTTCATTCAAAAAATCATGATATAAGCATCAATGGACAAAGTTGTACGAAAGTTATAGTGTGCAACATACTACATGTTACCATGGAAGTTTAAAGAAAAGATTAGTTGTGATTTGAAAGAAATCGATTTCAAAGTTAGGCATGTCTAAAACTCAATTTTGTTCAACATGATTTGGAATTACTTTGTCTTATGCAAATTTTTTTCAAAACTCTGAAATTTTTTTTGTGCCTCGGTCGGCCTATTGGTATGTATCATTTCTGATTAGTGTACACAAAAATTGAAGGAAATTAACATTCATAGAATTTAAAACATCAACAATTTGACAAACATGAAAATAATGTTGGTTCTCAAAATATTTGAGAGTATGGAATAGCATTAGCCATTGTAAAGAGAGTATATGTTGTAATATGGACCATTATTACCTTTTAATGCTGTTGCATTTGAAATATTTGTTGAATTGGGCAATACATTCAATTTACATTTCACAACAAGATAATGTGTTTTTAATTCAATTTTTTTGTCCAAAGAATAGATTTCACAATGCACATAATTAATCCAAAAAATCCAAAAATAAATAAATTATCATTGTCAAAATTGTCAAAAATTTGAAAAGTACCAAAAATTACACTAATCTTCATAAAAATTGGCATGTTTGTCAAATTGTTGATATTTTAAATTCTATGAATGTCAATTTTTTTCAATTTTTGTGTTGTATGTCACATACTATAACTTCCAAATAACTTTGTCCATTGATGCTTATGTTAGGATTGTTTGAATGAAAATGTTTCAACTTTGTACTCAATTTTGCTCATCATTGTAGAAGACATGTGACTACGTTTCTAAGAAAGAAATATAGAATTTTTCATTTTCATTGAAAGTGGCAACAAACAAAGTGATGGACAATGAAGCTTGAAATTAATAGTCATGGGTCTACCCTTTAATCCTTAAACATTGACATGAATGCCAAATGCCTAGTAGATGATAGGGAATCATGATAGTAGGATAGAAATACAACTATTCATCCTCAAAATTTTGTTGTAAAAAAGAAAGGTCTTCTATAGTAGTTTGACTTCCACTGAATGCTTTTATTATTTCTTAAGCCAATGATTCACATAGTAATGAAAAGGAATGATTTCCAAAGTCGTTCTTTTGTCCTTTAAGAATTAAGAGTTAAAAATGAAATCTATAACCTTAACAAGATAATTCAAGCCTAAACAAGTTAATCCATTTAGTGACCACACTTTTTGAGATGAATGTTAGATGAATGTACAGCCCTCATTTATTTACATTTTGCAAAATTTCTAACAATTCAATGCAAAAAAAAGACAATTGTATTATTTCAGAGGATTATTTCTAGAATAACAATGCTAACCAAGTATAATAAAAAAAAGGCTTATTATTCCCAAGAGTGCAAGAAAAGAGGTAACATAATTACACTCAATATCTATCAATGGCTAAAAATTCAACATTAGTTTTTCAAGATTAGAAAATTTGTCTTTCATAGGAAGAAGAGTAAGATGGTGACATCTTGACTGCATGGTGATTTGTAATGTCAAATCCATAAAATTGACTCCCAAAGACATCCCTAGCTCATAGTTGAATAATGCTACAATGTCCACAACAAAATTGGTAAACAATTAACCCTATAAGGAGAACACTGGCCCAATAAACATAAAACAAACACAATAGAGATATCCGTTAAGAATGGGATGAGGCCAGGAAAAATGGACAAGCTCGAATAGAATGGAAGTCTATCAGAGCTACATAAAACTCTACATGAAACGCTGAGTCACTTTATCTCCAGTTTATAGGCACTAGCAGCAACACTGAAAACACAAATTTGGAATGAAGCAAATGTTTACTGCACTTGGATTTCTATGAATAAGATCAATTCTACAATTTCAATTCAGACTGCCCGCTAACTTGGTAACACTGACACTGCCCTTGCGCTTTCATTCTTTCAGAATACCCCAAACTTTGTACACCTTGATAGTTAATGTAGTCTATGAAATCATTATTTACAAGGAAAGGTCTGACGCCTTGTACCTATCAGCCATGGAGCTTGCAACAGTGCAGATCCAGCACTTGGCAATTATAGTTTAATACAACTCAAATGATTCATGACTGGCAACTTTGACAGCTCGGATGACATTTCCAAACCCTAAAACCCTGAACAATCGACCACCAAGAACGTATACGACGCCAGACCCCATTTGACCCAAGTATGGCAGGGCAGGGTGTGCTAAGGTTCCCAGTACAAACCAGTTCAGACTCAGGAGGGCCACAGCTATGAAGCCTTGGTGGCTCTGGAGTTTGCTGAAAAAGCGGACTACGTTGGCCAGCGACACGCCCACCACTGTGATCAAAGCAAACACTAGAGGGGTGCAGGGATCCTGCACGATGCATTATCGAGCAAAATTAGATAAGGATAGGCGAGGTGGAAAAAACTGATCTGTGACTACATAGTTTGGAGAGGAAATCGGTGAAAGCTGCAATCGACAGCCTTAACTATGATTAACTCATATGAATTATTTGAACAAACAAGAGTAGAGATAGGAACAAGTAAATTCAGTGAGGATCAGTAGAGTGTTAACCTTGGCCTCCCACGCAATCATTGCCACCAAAGTTGAAAGAAATGCACTGAAAATACTCGAGACGAAGGCCACGCCCTTCTCAGATTCATCAAATAACGTAACCTCCGAATCTTTCGAACCAATCCGCCTAGGGCTAGACCCCCGAGTCACCAAAGACTGCATTTCATCACAAGACTCAAGATATGAGTCATTGATGAGAACGTCATGAAGAGTCTTGCTCGCAAGATCTTTGGCTTGCACTATGCTGTCATATTCCACGGACACTAAATTTATAGTGTCCTGCTCTAAAGACATTTTTTCTGAATGACGCTTGGTGGCTGCTGTTAACGCCGCCACAGTATTTGCCAGACCCCTCCGTTGCGCCTCTTCGTTCTCAGCTAACTGTTGATTTGTATATTCTAAATCCTGGACCTACATCCCACAAAAAGTCAGAAGCAAATAATTCAGAACATCACGCACCATCGTAAAAAATGATGGATGTTCAAATACCGTTCATAGCTAGCAGAAGGGAAAAAGATTAAAATAAAATCAACTTTACTCACTTGAACGACCTACCTTTATCTTTAAGAACCTAACGGTATCTAATGCCTTTTTCTTCTCAACATTCACAAGATCAAGAGTTTCCATGATTCGTCGGCGGTCTTTTGAAAATGCGTCCAATTTTCTCTGCAACTCACTATTTCGTAGTTTCTCCTCCTCGTGATAACGACCCAAAGAACTTAGTCGTCTCTCCAGCTGCCAGATGAATGATCGTGTAAGAAAATATCAGGAGACATATTTTGTTAAAAGTGCCATAAAGTGCTAAATGTAAGTCCACGATCGATTAGACTTCATTCATAAACTGGCACTTCACAAAAAACCTGAATTTAAGGAATGTGAAGAAAACGCATCGTACACAAGAACAGTGACAATACAGGCATGATCAATTGATGAGAACAAACATGCTTGTCCATCCCAAGTTTTGTGTTGTGTTTTAATTATACCTCCCAGGAGTGAATTTGATATTTAATAAAGTACATCCCACCCTATTGAACTAATTAGCCCCCTAGACCCTCAATTTTTTATTAAATTAAAAGATTGGAGATATAGAATAAGAGATACAGAGGTTGGAAGTTAAAAACAAGTTCATCGACCTTTTTAAGTTGTTTTAAGGATTGAAGTGAAACATATCTTAATACACTAGCACCCTTGCAAATTGAAAACCCAAATTATGCATTCAATTTAGACCTCCAAATTATTGGAGTCTTCTTAACTCGTTTTGAGACCCCAAGAAGAAGAAGAAATCAAATAGAGCATAAAACTCAAAACTCTAACCAAATGGATCAAAACTGAGTTTCATGCTCTATTTGATTCTACCTTCCTCTTCGGGTAGAGAAAAAAATTAAACAAGACTCCTCGAGGTCCAAAATTGAATGCACATTTGGATTGGCAAAGGTGCAACTAGTGTATAATATATTTCAACAAAAAACATAAAGCAAGAGGAACTCATATAAACATCCAACCTCTGTATCTCTTATTATATCGCTTATCTCTCATGTTTGAGAGATATTTGAATTGTCAATGTCTGAATTGATTAAAATTTGAGTTTGTAGGGGTTTAAGTAGTTTGCAAGGGTGGGATGTACTGCATTAAATATTTAAAGACACTAATAGGAAACCGAAGTAAAAACACAACAAGAAAACTAGGGATGGACTTAACGGATATCTCTAATATTTGATAAATGAAAGGCAATCAACTTTCTCGTTGAAGAGTAAACGGCACCTCTTTCACCCGTCGATACGCAGTCACAACCTCAATGCACCTTGAAAACGTTTCTGAAACTCGGTTTAGCACTATGCCGCATACAGAAATGTACAAGTGCAGCGCCAGCCAGAATAGTTGGCGCCATGGACGAGTAACTCTGGCGAGCAGGTCACAAAAAAGAGATACTAGGAAAAACATCATCCTTCCCCCTTGCACTATTCCAAACTAGGAAATCGCCTTCCTCGTAACTCCTATCATGGCACGTTCCAGATATTGCCCTGCATGAATATTTTGACCAGAGTCTCCAAAATCAGAACTTCAGGCGATTAGGAGGATCATGACGCGAGATAGAAGAAAAAATTAAAAGGAAGCACAACGAGCAAAGACTTCCAAGCGAACACGCAAAAATAAAGCTCCACTGATTGAGTTAAGGAAGGATTGAGCCGTGGACTTAACCTGCTTGATAGGGTTAGATTATTGTGCTCATAAGAATATTCTACAGAAAAAACAGAAAAAACAGAAAACTCCTACTTGAGTAACATGGTTGAAAGGTCTGTGATGAAGAACTCAATACGAATGAACAATAGAGCGTACCTGCAGAAACGAGGAAATCAATACAGACCAGAAGAAGAAACCATCCGCTTGCGCCGGCGAGGCCGGCAACATAAGAAGCAGAGGCACAGGCAACAAAGAGAGCACCAGAATGATGGCCCCCGCATCCGTACTCTTACTTGGAAAAGGAGAAACTCTTACACGATCTGTTCCTCCTCGCAACTACGAAAAAGCTTGTCGCATGAACACATATGCAGCTTCATAAAGGCGTCCCGGAAAACGCTTTCGCTCAGCTTCTGCAAGCCATTAGGAGCGTGGAGTCAGGACATCAACGAATCATCCAATAAACAGAGAAGGACTCAGGCAAAGCGTACCTCAAAGTACACAACATTAGCACTGGAGAAAGTATGAAACGTTTCAAATCGACAGAGGAAAATCGCGCACAAACTATCAGGCACGGAGAACACACGATATGATGGCCAAGCTTTAGAAGCTTCAGGGGCGTAGCTGTAAGACCTCAAATCCTGAAGTTCATAATACACATTACGAAGAACAATACATACAAGTAGAGCCTCCACCAAAAATTGAAAATAAAAATGAAACAACAGCAAAATTCTTGATACAATTAACCCTAACAGAAGACTAAATTCCTTAAATTAATATTTCCAGTGGAGGCTCAGTTTCTGATTAAGAAAAAATTAAGTAAGAGAGTGCTTGATCTTGAGAATGACAAATTTCATAGCTATAAATGTAATCTCCAACAGCATAGCTGCTCGCAAACTAAGTACCATAAGGCGACTATAAAAAGCAGCTGTCAGAGAATAAAAGCTCAACATTATAAAAGCTCCAGAAAACTCCACAGCATGCTTCAACGTTGTAGAGTAGAATAGAATTCCTAAAACATTGATCCCCAAAGTGATCGCAGCGTCCTAAGAGGAGTCCAACCGCACTCGAAACAACAAACAGGTATATTCGTCAGCTTGTTTCGAGAACAGGAAATTCTCAGATTTAACTAGTATGATTCTCCTATTTTCACGGAAAGAAACTCAAGTAAACTATCCTAAAAACACCTCAGTATCTGCATAAAATTAATTCCAGACCGAAACTTCAACAGATTGCGATGGTGAGAAAGAAAAAGAGTTTACAAAAGCGCAACAAAGACTACAAATGCCCTCACTATGTCCACGCACACAAGCAAAATAGCAAATAACTATATTCACCAGGTTATTGTGACAGTAGCGAGAAAAATAAATGCTCAATTTTAAAAATACTTCCTCCCATTAGCATGGAATAAGACTCAGATAGTCTTTCCGAACTATCCTAAATCCAAAGAACAAAAACTAATTCCAACCGGAACTTCAAGAAGCTGAACCAGATTGCAATGGCCGCAAAAAGAAAAAAGACTTTACTGAAGACTAAGAACCTCCTCACTCTGTCCACGCACGCACAACTTACAATAGGTTTCCCGCACAAATCGAAAACAGAGGAATTCCACAGAATTCTTTACAAAGCGCTCCAATCCTCAATCAAGAAATGAAAATTCGGAAAAGCACCTACAATAACGACCAGGAAATTCGAATACAATCAAAAGGGAGCCATCACACGAAACCCTCGCACAACCAGAAACACGTAAGTGCGCAGAGATCGTAATCCTTCAATTGATACAGCAAACAACAGTCGCCGTGAGATGACCTACACGCGTCTATTATCGCATCGTACTGAGCTATCCGATGGTGCCATGCACTGGAGGAATCATGTTACCAATTGGCTGACGAGAGACAGAGAGAAGAGAGTTTTATGGAAGAGTTGTTGAATTACCGTATGCAAAAGCAGGGAGCGACACGGCGCAGGCGATCCGACGATAAAATGAAACGGAGCGAAGGAAGTGCCTGGGAAAGAGGAGAAGGATTGCGTCGGGGTGCGGGCGGGGTCGGGGTCGGTTTGCTTAAGCTTAGATGTTGGTGGCCATGGCGAGTGGAGCTAGAACAAACAAATGGCGCCCCGGGAACGGAAGTGCTCCATGTGTCCACGCGCGGGCTTTCCCAAGTCCGCAACACGGTTTACTTGCTTATTACGGGACCTTGGTTGGGGGAGGGGGGAGGTGGGCGAGTTGGGATGATTTCTATGTCTAGGTGGGATGGTTTAGTCTTGTATGTGAGGATTGGGGGTTGTATGAAGGGGTACTGATTTTGTGAGATGATTTTTGTGTCTAATTAGGATAACATATAAGTGAAAGGGGATTGTCTCCATGTTCTGATGAGAGAATTATAGTTGAGTAGGATAATTTAAATGTCTTGGTGGGATGTTTGATAAGTCTAGGAGATGATGGAATGATATATCTATCTTTGTAGAATGGCTAATGAGTATTAGTAGAATGGTTTTTGTGTCATAGTAGAAGTGACAAATTGTTAATTTCAGATAAAATCACATGATTTTCAAAAGGGGTACACATTGTATTTTCCCATTTATTGTTAAGCTTTTACAAAAAATTTAAAAAGCGTATACATGTAATTTTCCTATTGGTTGTAAAACTTTTGAGTAAACCCTGTGTATAAAATGAATTCATGACTTCAATATGTGAATGCCCCTTCCAACTACCAATACTTGTATTTTGGGAGGACTTGTGGAATTTGCAAACTATATGGGATATATCTATACTTTTAGCTTGTAAATACATGTGTCATTTGTTCCACATGCATCAACAACTTCGGGGTTTTCAAAAGATCAATGGCATTTTGGAGAGGGGGGAATTTTTTTTAAACTCAAGTCAACAATTCTTGATTTTTCCAAGGGGCCGGGGGAGGAATTTATCTTTATTTTTTTTAGTTGAAATTTTCACACAAGATGTGCCTAAAGAGTAGCTTTGAGGACAAACAATTTTCATAATTTATGACTACATGGTTAAAAAAATTCTTGTATAATATGTAATTTTCTTTGAACTATGAGCAACCCAAGCAGCTCAAAGAAATTCTTAAGTAATCACTTTCTTAAGAAATAAAAATTTTAAATTGGTTCTCTAGATTTATATATACATGAGAAGTTTGGTATCGTTCCATTTTGATTAACCCCTAAAGTCCCGTTGTCCCTCGGGGGGCAAAATGGATTTCGGGCAGGCTCCTACGGTCTCAATATTTTTGTGATTTTCTGAATTTTTTGTGAAGATAGAGAATCACATAAGCTTTCCGAAAATCTAATTTCTATTTCAATCAGTGCCCGGGAGCAAAAGTTATGGCATAAAACCCCAAATTTTAGTTCGGTGGGCAGAAAAAAATCCTCAAAACAACTTTAAATTAAAATTTGTTAAAATTTATTTCATA
The DNA here is from genome assembly GCA_951230915.1 of Antitrichia curtipendula. Lineage (NCBI taxonomy): Eukaryota > Viridiplantae > Streptophyta > Bryopsida > Hypnales > Leucodontaceae > Antitrichia > Antitrichia curtipendula. The sequence continues at coordinate 5,171,064 of OX579636.1, read as the reverse complement.
TAGATTTTATTTTTATTTACATGGAAAGCTATGATTCATTCCATTTGGATTTGTTATGCAAAAGTTATAGTCAATCTTTTTTTTTGGGCAATTAGAGCATCTTTTTGAAAAAGTAACTTTTAGAAATAATTTCTGAACTCAATTTTAACAAATTCAAGAAGAAATAAGTTTCAAAAGGTCAAGATTTCTTGCTAGAAGAATTTCACCGTTGAGATTAGTATATTTCAATTCTATCTTAGAGCTCTTAATGATTTAATTTTTCCTTCAATCTTGAACCTACTTCTACTTAACAATTTTTTAATGAATGAAAACTAAGTGTGTGTTTGTTTTTTAAATTCTCTAAATTCTCAACTCAATTCTTTATCATATAAAATTAGAAATTCAAAATCATTAGAGAAAAAATTTGAAGTTAAAAAGGTTTAAAGCCAAAAAATGTAGTTGAGCAAGGTGCAAAAAAATTAGGATCCTTCACTTTAAATGCAAATATCTTGCAATCTACATGGGCAAAATTTCTGAAATTTCTTCTACACATTCTTACACTAGTTTAGTACAAGATCCAATGGTCAAATATGCAAAAAAAAAAAACATTAATTTTTTTTTTGCTCTTTGCTCTAGAAATTGCAGTTTTGAGTGTTTTTTGATGGAAAAATGGCCTTGGGACTTTAGGGGTTAAATGAGATGAAAGTTATGAGGAATTTTACTTTGCGGGTAGTTATGGAATTTTTATACTAAAATAAACTTTGAAGTCCTTTATTGAACTCAATTTTTAATATAAATTAAATTTTTTTAACTCCATAACTAAATTCTTATCAATTTTCTATTTTGAATCATTCTCTACTTTTTTTCTACTTATTTTTTTTTCTTCTATGTTGTACAATTCCTAATGTTCAAAAAAATTTCAAGCATGTAGCCAACTTGCCTTGAAGAATGAATCCAAAGAATAACCACCAACATGGACATTATTTTATACAAATGTGATTTTGTGAAGAGCAATTGCCTGGATTTTTGCAGTGCCCCCCACAAGGATTTTTGTCAAATTCAAACACTAATATCTTACAATCTACACGGTGGAAATTTCTGAACTTTTTTCCACATCTTCTCAAACCATCATACTACAAGATCCTATGTATATATATATATATATATATATATATATTTTTTTTTTTTTTTTTTTTTTTTTAATTTATTTATTTGGTACTTATACTAGAAATGATAGTTTTGGATGAAAATATAGTCAAAAGCCTTTAGGGGTTAAACTATTGAATCCTATTAGTTTGACTAATTATTAGATTATAGTTTAAACATAAGAAGAATCATAATGTACATATGAAAATTTAATCATACAAACCTCAAGCTTCTTAGATGATAGTTTTTTTTTGGTAGATGATTGTCTAGAATTCTTATAGAGCTTGCATTGAATATGATTATAAAGCTTGCATTTAGCATGAACGCAATAAAAAGATCTTAGATTTTAGAAGTGAGATTACAAGCAAAGATAATTTCATATGTTGTAGTTGGTTTTGGGCATGTTGAAAAGGTTGAAAACCATAGATTATTAGAAAGATAGAAAAGTAAAGATTCATCAATTTTTGTTAGATAAATTATATCCATCCATACTTGCTAGATAGAGTAACACATTCTAGTTGGGTAGCATAATTCATTTTCTTAAATTAAATTTTTTTTGGGAGGAAATATGATAAAAATGTATTGCATTCCAAGGAGAACAAATCGATCACAACAACTAAATAGGGAATTTTATTAAAATGGCATATTTCATATGTCATTTTCAGACCACAAGGTCTAATCCATAAAAGTGCCATCTAGGATAGGTGGAGATTTTAGACCGCAGGATCTAAGTTATAAAAAGCCAAAGTTGTGAAATGACGACATTTTAACAAAATTCTCCATCTAAGTGGAAACCACCCATTCTCAACAAACAAGTGTTAGCACTAGAGAAACACGAAGCCACAAAACTAAATTCACTTATCCAAATATGACAAACCACTTGCTCAAACTCAACATTTGTTTTCAAAAGGAACCAATGGAAATTGAAGAGTTATTTAAAGCAACCAATGATAGTTGAAGCAATTTTTACTTCAATGATGTTTGATTAAGGGTAGTCTAGAGTCAATATTCAATAATAAGTGATTATGTAACTTCAATTTTGCAAATTTGTAGTATATTCATACAAATTCTCAAAATTCTCAAACCAATTGCATTGACTTTTGCTTTCATTTACTAACATCATGGCATAATATTTTTAATGAATTTTCTTGAAAATTATTCATTTAAAAAAAAGCACTTGTTTGTTTTAGATGTAGGTACCTTATCCTATCTTGCCAGCCAAATAGTAGACCCTATTATCTCTTACAAGATGGAGTCCATGTGCATGTGGTCAAACTTTTCTACTCTTTATCTTCCATTTTTGCCTCTATTTATGAGTTTCATTTAATAGTTTATTTAATAGAGATTATCCAAAGTGAAGAAATAGTTATTAGTTTCATTTAATAGAGATAAAATCACATCCTAGTATATGTCATGAAAATTTTCATATTTCTTCATAAAGATTCCAAATTATCCAAAGTGAATAAAATCCAAATCAAATACAAAACATGCTAAAAAGATATAAAAATCTCACCATAAAGGTACATTATAGTATAGAACCTTATAATATAAAGATTTTTTTATTTATATAATTCCATATTTAAAAACATGGTGAAACATCTTTAACTTCAAACTTCCATATATGCTCATTTTCGGGATTTTTTTAATTTTTTTAATGAAATAGAAACTTCAAAAGCTTCATAAATATTGTCAATGTTGCTCAAATGCAAAAGAAATCAAATTGAATGTCAAAATCAAGTTCTAAGCAATAAAACTCAAAGTAATAAAAGTACAATGTGTTGGTATATCATTTTTTTAATAAGCTATCCTATATATCAAATAAAAAAAACATGCAATATGACTTGAACTTTACTTATTGTGGATTTAGCATTAACCCATTAAGGACCAGTCGACCATTCTGTGGTCGATTTGGGTCCTTTTTGGTTTGTAGAGAGAGCATGTCAATGAATTTGATGAGGTGGCAAAGGAGATGGGTCTGGGGAATTGGAAAGTGAATAGTTTAGGACAATAACTAGGCCAATCTGAGGAGGTATGTGGCTAGAGAGTTGAAAAAACCAAGACAACAGGGGCTGAAATTTCACCAAGATGTGCTAAAAATTCTTGCTTTACAACGCACCTTCACCAAAAATTTCAATACTAAATCCTATATTATACACAACACTTCCATCCGTACGGTTAGATCTCCGATAGGCACTTGCATTCAAAAGTTTTAAAATTGCTCCCAATTGGCCATACAAAGGATTGCCCACCCCCCAAATCAACCATGGTCCTTAATGGGTTAATAAAGTTGCATGCACTTAATTGGATGATGTTGCTTTAGCTCCAAAGTTGGTGGTTCTAAAAGCATATAGGCTATATAATTGCCCACTTCCTCAAATGCACACTATTTATACATGTTGCTTTTTCATAGCTTTCAACAATGTACAAACAATGTACAAACAATGTACAAACAATGTACATTTGAGGAGGTGGACAATTTTAGAGGTTAGATGCCAATTCCACTTGTCTCTCAAGGAAAATTTACTGAAAAAAAATTCAAGAAGCTTCACCTCCCCAAAATTGAGTTTCAGCTATTAGGTGGGCGATTTATGGACCTCCTACCTTTTTAAATATATATATATATATATATATATATATATATATATATATATATATATATATATATATGTGACGTTGTTAAGCATTTCATGTATTAAAATCAAGTATTTGTATCTGAAAATTGTCAGTTTTGATGATGGAATGTTTGGATTTAAATTTCAGGCTCAATGCTTACACAGCTCTAAGTCCTTTTTAATGGTTCGACTGCTTTGGTGTATGTGATATTGAAGTTCTAACTAAGTTATCAAAGGAATCTATGATAAATTGACTACACAACGCTAATGAAACTGCCTCCGTTTTTTGTTGATTGGGCAGCTGGTTTTCAAGTATTCTGTGCCAGAGAGAGACAGCTCTTGTACTCCCTCCGTCCCAAAATGTTCTTCCTGTTGGCCTTCATTTTTTGTCCCAAAATGATCTTCCTGTTGTACTTTGTGAGTTGCAAATTGGTCAAATTTAACTTTTGGTTGTTCTGTAGGACTAACAAAACAATTCCAAGCGATAGTTCCCCCTCCATCTATGCAATCACTAATCAAAAGACAAATAAAATGGTTGAAGGGGCCAATCAACACTTTTTGTTTTTATTTTTTGCATCTCTTTGAATATTATCTAATTGAAGGAGATGAAGATTTTGGGAGGCAAAATATAGGTCCACATATGGTCTTTGACTTATACTAACTACCCACAAAATGACGACCTCACACTCAATAATTAAATAACCACTGGGGCTCCTTGAAAATACCCAAAAAATTTCACTTTTCAATAATCCAAAACTACACTTTAAAAAAGGCTTCAAAACTCAAAGTTTCAAGGGCAATAGGAGTGCACCAAACTCCATATGTAGTGCAAAACAGGCTTTAAAAATGTTATTTTTAGTCTTAATCCGGAACATTTTGTCTAACAGGAAGATCATTTTGGGACGGAGGGAGTATGAAACTACAAATATGCAGGTGATGCTATAATCCATATTGTCAGAGTTGGCTCAAGAAGTACGAACAAACAAGGTTGTCATGAAATTAGACTTTTGGGGGAACTTTCTAGACATCATAAAGAGAATCTTCTCCACAATTAACCCCTTAAGTTCTTTGCCTATGTTTTCACCAAAAACATTCCAAAACTGCCATTCATAGTACAAGTGCAAAAAATTTGAACAAAATCTTTTTTTGACACATATAACTGTAAGATCCTGTAGTATGCTGACTTGAGAACATGTGGCAAAAATTTCAGAAATTTTCACTACATGGATTGCAAGATATAATCATTCAAATTCACTAATATTATTTTTTTGGCCCTGCAAATAACTAGGCAGCTGCACTTCACAAGCTCACTTTTCTATGAAAAATGTCCAAAATGGTGGTGGTTATTTAGATTCTTTTTTTCTAAACAAGTTGGCTACATGCTTAAAAAATTTCACATCATTTGGAATTGTACTATACAACATATAGAAGAAAAAAACAGTAAGTAGAAAGAAGTAGAGAATGATTCAAAATACAAAATTGTTAAGAATTTATTTATGGAATTGAAAAATGCCAATCTCAATGGTAGCATTGTTGTAATAAACAGTCTACACACTATGATTTTATTTTTTTCAAAAAAGATTGAAAATTGAGTAAGATAAAGGACTTCAAAGTTTATTTTAGAGTAGAGAATCTATAACTGCCCGCAAACTAAAACTCCTCATAACTTTTGACTTATTGGTCAAAATAGAATGATTTAAAGCTTTCCACGTATATATAACTCTATAAAATCAAATTCAAAATTTTGTTTATTAAAAAATAGATTTTTAATGATCTGCTTGGACTGCCCAGCCGGGGGAAAAAGTAACATATTAGGCCATAACTTTTGACTCACATTTCCAAATGTCCTAAAATTTGGTGCTTATAAAAGATATTCCTCGTCCCCACCATCTATTGAAATTTCAGCCCCCAAAGTGCAAATCTCTAGTCATACGTACCTGCCCAAAATTTCTATATGGCCAAAAAATGCATGTTGGTCCTTTAGTGGTTAAGACTCATGAGTAGATGGTGAGGAATAATACGAGTTATGGTAGAATCACCAAAGTTTGGAATGTGATTTTTTTTCCTTTGCAAGGTTGGGACTATAAAGTCATGACACATGTCTTGATGTAGTGAACAAGAAAGTAGGAAGTAGTGAGCGGTAAAGTAGTTCTGGAATGATCGAAAATGGAAGTCTCTACATATTGGGTATGGGTTGAGGCCAACTTTTGGCTGTTCTTGGGCCATCATAGAAACATAAATAGAGTCATAATTTAATTGATGTTAGCTACGCCATACACATTCACTAGCATCACATAATAAAGTGCTCTCCGAATCGTATGAGATGTATTCCAAAATTTATAATAATTTGAATTTAAGAAAAAAAATCACGAAAATTTGGCAATGCCTGTCATTTTCTATCTTTCTACAGGATAGTAAATTCATATTGCCTTCTACTACTCCCAAACATGCATGAAATCGCTTGAGTGGTTGACTATTGGTGGTTCTACCATAGTACTTCCCTCAGTACTTCCACATATATTATTGATTGATCGCTAAAATTGAAGGAATATAATTTTTTATTTATTAAAATAGTGATATTCTATATGCTATTTTTAGATTGTGTGGTCTAAACTATCTAAATTTGGTATAGTTTTTAGACCACATGGTCCAAACCATCTAAGACAGGTTTTGATTTCAGACCGCGAGGTTTGAATTGTAAAAGTGTCAAAGTTGTGGAATAATATGTAGCACTTAGCTTGCAAATGATGGGATTTCTTTCCTTGCTCTTGTGAAAAGTTAACCTCTAAAGGACCAAGTATCCATTAAATGTATGCAAGGAATCACAGGTAGGTTCCTACAAAGTCATTTTCGGTTGGATGTTCATGAAATTTGGACACAATGTTTAAACTTGTGCCTCCTTCATGAAAAACTAATTTTTTTTCCGACTAGGTGCTTGGATCAAGAGTTATGTTGCTTTGAACTTTTAGGGCAGCTTGGGCAATTTGGAAATCTTTGGAGAATCTTTTGCAAAAAGATCATCAAGTTTTGAAATTTGGTATGTATGTAACTAATAAAATATGACATACAATTGTCCAAAAAAAATATAAATTTTAGTTGTCCAATTACATTCTACAAGGAGTCAAACTTTGTTAACTATATTGGGGTAGATTCAAGAAAAAATATTTTCTTCTAACTTCAAACCCTATTGTCTTGCAATTAGTGAAGTCAAAATTCTTGAAATTTTTGACAAATATTCCAAATGTTTGTCTCTAATTTTTCATCGTTTGGATTTCAAATAAAATATTTCCTCATTGCACAAAAAAATGACTAGTGTATTGCCAATTCATTTAACCTTCTTGCATTTAGGGTGATTTAGAATAAGCTAGACTCTATATTTTCTTCTAAATTTTTTGTGGGTGAACCTGATATCATATATTTATGAACAAGTGGTCAAAAATCTCATGTCCGTGTAGAACAAAAAGTTTACTCCAAATGAGCCCAAAGTTTGCTCCCCCTATTTCGTAGGATTGAAAAAAAGTTTTTTTTTCTCACTTCAAATGCTATAATCTTTCAATCTGCGTGGTAAAAAGGGCTGAAATTTTTTCAACACTTCGATAAAATAATTTATTTTAGTTTTGTTTGGTTGAAGCTCCAAAAAAAAAATTATTTTCTTTTTTTAATAACATACCCAAAAGTCGCAGTTTTTGGAATGTCTCCCTGGAACACCACCCCACCACCCTACCACCCGTTTCCTTTAGGGGTTAAAACATAATGCTTAGCGCCACTCAACAATCAGCACATCCTCTTTCATTCATTTGACCCACATTGATGCCATTGAATTAAATACTTATTGATGCAGGGGGGACAATCCAAGTCACTAGCTCCCACCGAAACCAGGCCATGCGGGCGCTAACCGGTGGTAGGGATGGGTGCTAATTTGGATGGAGGGTGTTGATGCCACCCTGGTTGGGCCCACTGCTGGCTGCTGGGTGGATGAAATGCACAACGCTCCATCCCTACCACCGGTTAGCGCCTGCACGGCCTAGTTTCGGTGGGAGCTAGTGACGGGGGTGCTACAATGGGTCGGAGCTTTCTAGAAATTGCAAAGAGCAAAGGTCCGGACTTCAAAATTGATTTCTTACCTTCTCTCATAGGCCACTTTCTCGGCAAGGTAAGTTAATGAGCTCCACTACTGTTGAGAGTTGAATGTCTTTCTTATTCATCGAACCTGGATTTGAATCTCATTGCTAGCCCTGAACTTCCAATGAAAGGACCCAGATGTTCTTTTCATGTTCTTTTTGCACTTTTGAGTGGGTCGTGTGGGCCGGAGTGGACTGGCCCCCTCGCTCATCCTGCTAGAGTCCATCCATGCGTGCTTATAAAAAAAAGCCCCTATTTTGTGTCGTGTAAAACCTATTTTCTATAGCCCCCCTAGTTAATTTGGGGCCTCTGGTTGCAAATATGAATTTAGAATTTGCCAAAAAATCATGCATGGAAAATAAAAAAATTCAGGGTTTTCCAAGGGGGACGAGCGAGGGGGTCAGTTCACCCCGACTGTTGTGTGGGGACTTTCCTTATTCAATTTTGTTTACCATTTTGACCAACACATGCAATGTTCTTTCATTGACCCTGGTGGTATAAATGATTGGGGTGGATTGACCCCCTCGCTCAGTCTTACCAGGGATGCATGTGGAAAAAAATCCCCCTATTTAGGGCCATTCCAGAGTATATTGTTGACTTCACTGTACAAATTTGGGGTCTTTGATCACAAATATGAATTCAGAATTTGCAAAAAAAATCATGTGCAAAAAACAGGGTTTGCCTGCAGGGTCAAGCAAGGGGGTCAATCCACCCCGGCTGTATAAATTTGGCCCTGTCTGAGTTAAATATTTCACAATGTGATCATTGTAAAACCCTGAAATTTTGGTCCACTAGCACATGTAACAAGGATGAGTCACTGTAACCCTGCTTTTGTGCGTTGCAGGGTGAGGATGTGTTCACTTCTCTGGATCCAGGACCACAAAGTGGGAGAGACCACTTGTCCAAAAAGATGGAGTACAACCAGGCCCGCTTGCATGCATGGGAAGGCAATGGATAGCAGCGCGGCAAATGGAAAGCACGGGAAGCTCACCAGATGGAGTTTAATTAGATGAAGACAAAGGGGTTTCCTGGTCTTCCTCATTGCCAGACCCAGATTTTGCAGAAGCATTGGATGCTACGATCAGAGTGTCTACTGAAACTTACTTCTAATGTGCTGCATGCTGCATGGAAATGCTCCACCACTCAGTATTCTTTGCAGAAATATCTTCAGATGAGGTGGCCGTATTTCCAAAGGTTCTTGCAGATGTGGTTTGAGCTACACTAATGACGGTAAATACTGTTGGCAACACTAATTACCAAGGACAACACTAAATGTCAACAATCATGTTAAAGTTACCAACACTAAATGTCAACATAGATACTATTTGTCAACTCTCGGATATCAATTTTTTACAAGTTTACATTTAGTGTTACCTATTATTTCATCAAATTGTAATGAAATAAATATAAACCTAAATATATAAATGTCTATCTAAATGAATATTTTATTAAATAGATAATATTAATTCTAAATATCAACTAATTGAAGTTTAGAATGGGTGGGATAGAAATGCAAGTAACGCTATTTAGAATATAACACTAAATACCATCATTAGTGTAGTTTCACAAGGGTACAAACATGCATCTCAAGCCAAAATGGACTAGGTAAGTACAAAGCAGACCAAGTTATCAAGAATAATCGCCAGTTAGGACCTACCAAGCCACGGACGGCAAGGTTGGTACTGACCTATAATTATTCTTGATGACTTGGCCTACTTTGTAATTACCAGACATATTGTTAATGTAAAAGAGTTGAGCCATTTGACTTCTTTGATTGCTTAAATAATAAAAGCATGCCACAAACGACAAAAGTCTTGTGCATCTAGATTATGTTAGGCGGATCTGCACTCAATAAGTTAATATCGGTTGGCAGTAGAAGAGATTCACTAAAAGAAACCCGTGTTTTTTTTTACGTCCAAAATTTGGACGTCCACTTTTTTGGACATCAAACATAACATTAGGATGCTAGTTTTGATGTCATGTTCATGAGAGTCACAAAATTGTAATGGGATAAGTTAGTGTAGTGGAAATCTAATTTTTGAACTTTTTGTCAGATTGCATAAATTAACTAAGTGTGAAGTTAAGTGAGATAGAAGCACCAATAGTTGATCATTTAAGCAATTTTGGAGCAGATGGTGAGGAGTATGAGGTGGTGGAAATTTTTCCCATGTAGGAAGATAGGAAATATGGGGAAAGAAAAAATTTAAGAATTTAATTCACAAAATTGAAATTATTGTGAATTTTGGGAGCCAAAAAGTGCATTTGTCCGGTAGTCAATGTCTAGAGTCTTCCAATTCCGATCATTCAAGAACTATTTTCTCGCTCACTACTTCCTACTTTCTTGGTTACTACTTCATGACATGGGTCTTAACCTTATTAGTTCCAACCTTGACAAGGACAAAAAATGCACCATTCCAAGCTTGAGTTTCAACCTAAGGTTGGAAATAGCATACCCTACAGGTTGGCATCTGGATTTATGATTTCAATGGAGGCAATGCCAATAGTGCATCAAAACAATACTAAATCAATTGCTCTGATGTGTAAGGACTTACCATTTCATAATTGATGTAATAACAAAATTTGTGACATTACCAATTTAATGATGTATAATCTTTAATTATTCTAATGCATTCTTACCGCATTTGAGAACCTTACATGACTCATTCAATAAGCAATTAATACTAACTTTTAGAAATGTAATAGTAACAATTACACACTACATGGTTATAATTATTTTACAAATTTCCGTATTGATTTCTACAAAATTCAACAATGAATAGTTTCACATTCAAAACTCAACTTATCATTGTTCAAACGTTCAATTGTTACTTGTGGAGATAATGGTAAACTCAAAAGTGTCAAAAAGTTGGCAACAATCTTGTACTCACACAAGTGTTGTTTCAAAAAATAGTGTTTGTTTATAGTATGCAATGTCTTACTATGGAGTACAATCCAATATAAAGTTACATCTCAAGAGAATTACTATTTGATCCACTACTATAAACTGGTGATGCAAAAGGATTAGTGAAGGTCAATTATCTTCATAAGCTTTGTGAAAAGAGCACACTCCAAATATCAATACATTCAAATAGTCTTTCTGCCAAATAGGACTACATTCTATATGATCTATCCACAAACATAACATATTTCTTACAAATTAGATAAACATAGGAAGGAAATGAAGAAGTTCAACTCCCAATATGAGATGAATTTAATATATTGAAATAAGATGATCAACGATCAATCACAATTATATACATAATAGAGGAAGGTTACTTGCCCTTACTCACTACTTCAGATACTGAGTTCTATGAAGTTTATTTAAAGTTTGTACAATACTAATTTAATGTCAGATACTAACTAATTTGGTTGTGATTACTATAGCTACTCTAACTAGGATGTATAGGTAGCTAGATGAATGAATAACATAGAATAGGATTTTGGAGCATTCTTCAACACCTTACTTCGCTCAAAAATCCTAACTATAGTTGGAAAACACATACTTGAAAGAATGTTGCTTCTATGAGGGTTTTCAATTTAGGTTAAGCACGTGCTCTACGATGTTGATGATCAAATGTCACTGGTGAGTTTTAATCTGTTGATTGTGTAACAAGGATAGATTTGTTGAATTGATTTGTAGGTTTTATTGTGCTCATAAATCTAGTGACAAACAAGGAGGGGTATCCGAATGCAGGTGCAAATTGTGTTGTTGGTACTATAATTCATAACTTTGGTGATCCGTTGCCGGACTTTCGGGTGTGTGACAACATGCAAGAGGTTTGTATCTATTTGTAGTACTTGATTCAATAGCGTGGAGAGACAACGCAGATGAACACTAAGATTATGTAGCCTATGAACTTTGTCCATAATGTTTCTAGGGTTTCAAGAATTGGCATTGTATCTAGGTTAGGTGTGGATGCGTATTGGAGGCATTTGGTAGACCATACCAAGGAATGGTGGGATAACCACACCACAAGGAGGAACCCTAAGGCCCTAGACTTTAAGCATATGGTTAGCAAAAAGGCTCTATGGATAGATAATCCACAAATCCTTGATTGAATATGCACTAGGTTTCAAGGTTAGAAAATGAGTATATCCAAGGTTGAGCGTTGGGTGTCAAGGTCTCTTCCCCAATTGGCATCAACATAAGTATGGAATGTGCATTTGTTATTGGATGAAAAGAAGATCTTATGATTGATCGTACCATGGTAATAACGTAAAATCTTCTTTGTAGCTTGGCAATGGGCGTTGTCTAGCTCTTGCATATACTTGGACACATAACTAATGGTGTAACATATGTCAAGTCTAGTATGTGCGAGATAGAGCATGCTCCCTACTAAGGAACAATATATTGTCCGGTCTGTTTTTCTAAACCCCGCTTCGTTTTGCAAGTGGATCTTGAGGTCAATTGGTATTTTTGTGGGTTTGCAGTGTTGCAGATTAAATTTTTTAAGGAATTTGAGGATATAGCCCTTCTAATTGATGAATATATCGTTTGGTTGACAATGAATTTTAACGACGAGGTAACTATTTGCTTTGCCTAGATGGGCAATTTCGTTAAAATGGCATATTCCGTATGCCATTTTCAGAGCGGCCACTTTGAACTGCGAAAGTGACATCTACAAGGGGTATAGATTACATAAATCTTTGTCTTATATAGATTTCAGAAATCTAGCACTAATGTATATTTCAAATCGCGCGGTCTAAACTTTGAAAGCAACATCTATGACTATTGTAGATTTCAGACATCTACAAGTGGTTTAGATTTCAGAAATCTGGGACTGTTGAACATTTCAGAGCGGCCGCTCTGAACTGTGAAAACTGCCAAAGTTACGGAATTTCGCCATTTTAACGAAATTGCCCATCTAGTAGGTTTGTCATCTCAAACTCATTTTGCATTTTTGCCTTTAGATGAGTAATTGCTTGATGATCATCGCCAATGATTATCAACTCATCGACTTGGAGTAATAATAGAATAAGCTTGTTGTCTTGTCTAGAGAAGTATAAGTTTGAATCACTGTTGCTTTGAGTAAGTCCTTATTGTTGGAGCCACTACCTGGTGCGATCATTCCTAACTTTGGGCAATTGCTTGAGGCCGTATAGGGCTCGGTTTATCTTACAAACTTTTGAGTTGTCTTCAAACCCAGAAAATCCATCAAGAATCTCCATAAGAATTTTTTCATTGATAGTTCCGTTTAGGAAAGTGGTAATAACATACATCTAATATAGGGACAAATTATGTTTGGCAGCTAGTGCCAGGATGGGAATAATTGTTGACTACATAACTAAAAGTGCAAAGATATCATTGTAGTTGACTTCCTCCCTTTGTTGGACCTCCTTGGCTACGATCCTAGCTTTAAAATTGTTGATTTTTCCTTTTGCATTTTTCTTGATTTTGAACAACCACTTGTCTATTATTGGTTTTGGGTTTGGAAGGTTGATCTATTACTTTCTAGGTTTTGTTTTTGAGGATAGAGGTAATCTCAGTATTAATTGCTTCTTGCTATATTGCTTATTGGAAGGCAATCTGGAAGTCTATTGGTTCTTTTGTCAGTTTTGAAATTAGAATCTAGAAATCTTGTAGTTTTGTAGATGGTGTTTGGTTTCTATTTGGATAGCAGTGTTTTGATAGTCCAGAGCTTTGATTCACTAGAGCTATTTGTTTGTTGATTTGGTAATATTGACTAGTGGGGGTCCTTAACTAATTAGAGGCTCATAGTTGTTGTTTGATTCAAAGTGGCTTGCTCCGGAGGTGGCATCAGGTTGGTGATATAAGATTGATGGATTTATAGGATCTAGGGTTAGATCCTATAGGACTTGATTGAGAGTATGATTAGATGTTGTGTTTTGGAGAGGAATGGTTTCTATGTTTTTTCTTATCTAGGTGTCTCCTTGACTATTTTGAGAGAGTTCAATAATGCTATGTATGGGTTTGATTGGGTTTGAGATACTGGAAACCTACTTTTAAATCATCAAATATTACATTATGACTAATAATCATTTTTTATCTGTAGTTATTGTACAATTGATAGGCTTTTGTTTCGCTATCAAGTCCTAAAAATAAGCATATATACGAGTTTCGTTGTTTAATTTCCTACGGGCTTTCTTTGGTACATGGACGTAAGCAATACAACCAAATATTTTTAAAGCTAAGATATCAGAGACCATACCTGTGTATTTTGCCTTTAGTATCACTCATGAATTTGCCCATGTTGGGCTCCAATTGATCAAGTATGTTGCATGCAACACGACTTCCATCCAAAAGTAATTTAGTAAGTTGCAATCATGTGACATGAAATGCGCCCTCTCCATGATGGTCCAATTTAGGGTTGTCATAGTGGACGGGTTGAGGTGATCGGACGGGACAGACGGACGGACGAACCGGACCGGACGTCTGGACGTCTCAGACAGCCCGGACGCCTTTCATTTTTCCAATTGACAACTCGCTTCCACGGTGGCGGTCCACGCTGGAATTAGGGCGCGGACGTCATTGTCAGGGCGGGAACTGTACAGGGCACAAACGTCTGGTCAAGGCGTGGACATCTGGACACGGCGCGGACGTCCTGGATGGGCGCGGACGCATGGACAAGGCGTGGACGTAGGGGCGCGGATGTCTTGGAGGGGCGCGGACGTCCCACTCCTCAGCCACGGTATGGAGGGAAGTTGAAATAGAAGCTGAACTTGGTCATGGGATTCTTCTTTTCCATGGAGAGGGGGAGCCCATTAATGCAGCCAGCCTTTAATTTGATTTTAGGGGAATATCTTCAAGTCAATGGCTGCATTAAGGGGTCCAACTACTTTTTGAGTTCAAAGATCATGTGTGGAAGCATGTTGCTCCCTTCTTGGGCCCGGACCTCTCTTTCATGCCTTCACCATGCACTTGAGAACTAGGACTCACCCAAAGAATAATAATTTTCAAAATGAAAATGAACTTCCAAACAAGAAGGATAAAATTTGTGTGAGTAGAATCCCAAAGCGTTTGGAGTCCTAATGAAAGACCACTACTAGAATTGCCTACCCTAATTTGCACGTTTTTGTTGATTCGGCAATTTTTAAAATTTTCTTTGTTGGTTTGGCGAACAATCAACACGTTTCTGTTGTCCAAACCAACTGAAAGTTGTTAATTCACGTCCGAATCAACTAAAAGATGTTGATTGATGTCCGAATCAAGCTATCCGAACCCACTCCCTAATCAACCTAAAACAATTGATTTTTCAGTGGGTTAGGACACGCTTTTCTCTACTTGTCGACAAGGTACATATTTGTTTATATTCAAATTTAAGGATTCATTTTTTATTCTTCTAATTAGAACCTATTTGGGATTTAGGTTTTGAAGTTTACAAATCAAATCATAATCAATTTATACTTTTTTGGCTTTTTGTTGAAGGCTTTATTTTGGAAATAAATAGCTACAAGGTTTTGGATTGAAATCAAATTAAAATTATAATGCATTGAAATGTATTAGCAGGATTTTTTTTTGCGAAAAGAGGCTACAAGGGTATGGGTCTTCAAAACTTCAACGGTGTATTCTTAGAATGGTGATCCTAGAAAGGTTTGGGATAGAAATCAAATACTACTTAAGTTATTTTGGAATTCAAATTGAACGGTATATTTTGGTAATGGGGATACCAAACCGGTTTGGGTCTTGGGGATTGAAAATAAATACTAGTCATGTTATTTTGGAATTCAATCATTCAACTTGAAAATTTAATTTGTGCAATGGGATGATCCTAGAAGAGTTTGGGATAGAAATCAAATACCACTTAAGTTATTTTGGAATTCAAGTTCAACGGTACTTTTGGGTAATGGGATCGGAGAAGGCTTTGGAATTGAGATGAAATACTTGTTAAGATATTTGTGGAATTCACCTTCAACATTTTTTTTGGTAAGGGGCTACTAGAGTGTTTAGGATTGCAATGAAATACTACTTAAGATATTTTTGTGTTCAAGTTTGTGAGTTTGCATGCTCAAGTTTGTCATGGAGAGAGTTCAAACTTGGCTTAGAGGGAGTTCAAACTTGGCTTAGAGGGAGTTCAAACTTTTCTTGAAGTTAATTCAACCTTAGCTTGGAGGAAGTTCAAACTTTTCTTGGAGGGAGTTCGAATTTGGCTTGGAGGGATTTCAGGTCTGTCACTTGGATACGTTTCCTCACATACACCCAGGTCAGGGCGCGGACGTCTGGACAGGGCGCGGACAGGGCGCGGACGTTCCACTCCTCAGCCACAATATGGGGGGAAGTTGAAATAGAAGTTGAATTTGGTCATGGGATTCTTCTTTTCCATGGAGAAGGGGAACCCATTAATGTAGCCAGCCTTTAATTTGATTTCAGGGAAATATCTTCAAGTCAATGGCTGCATTAAAGGGTCCAACTACTTTTTGAGTTCAAAGATCATGTGTGGAAGCATGTTGCTCCCTTCTTGGGCCCGGACGTCTCCTTCATGCCTTCATCATGCACTTGCGAACTAGGACCCACCCCGCAAAAGGAAATTTTAGAAAATGAAAATTGACTTGCTCGCTTCAATTAAAAAAAAATTGAAAGTAGACACTAGAGGTTTTTGAATTTATAACAAAAGATAAGGTACATATTTTTTTAATTCAAGTTGAAGGATGCTGATTTATGAATTCTCCAAATAGGAACTAAAAGGGTTATGAGTTCAAAAAACAAATCAAATACGTCTCATATTTTGTAGAGTTCTAATTGAGTGGGTTTATTTTTGGTAATGGGGGCTACAAGGGTTTGGAAATAGGAATTCTTGTCATTGATGTATTATAATGTATTCAAATGTAGTTCAAGGATTTATTTTTGAAAATAGAATCTACAAGGATTTGGAAAGGAAACAAAATGCAAGTTCTAATGGTTTTGAAGCAAGTTCAAGGCTTTAGTCTTGTTATTGGATGCTACAAGGGTTTTGATTTCAAATCATATAGAAGGTATGTTTTATTTAGTTATTGTTGAAGGCTTTATGGTGTTGGTAAATTGTTGTTCTAAGTATTTAAAATTCAAATCAAATACAAGTGAAATGCTATGTGCTTGTACTTCAAGGGCTTCAAGTTGAAGTACGGGCTATAAGGATTTGGAAATCCCTTCAAATACAAGTTAATATTTTTGGGTTCTACTTTAAGGGTTTATTTGTGTATGGGATGTATTTGAAATTCTTAATAGAAGCGTATCAAAAAGAAGACTATTATGTTTAGAATAGTAGGATGTGTGGAATTAATTATAAAAGATATTGACCGTTGGATTTTTAGATTTTAACAATTATTGATGCTCAATTATCGAGGCAAAAAATGCAGCTTTTGGAGACGAAAAATTATAAGAAGATGAATAGTGGTTTTATCCCTTGGAAAAAAATTGTTTTGGAATCTAAGGCAAATGCAGTATTTTTTTATTTAAAAAAATGAGAAATAAAAAATTCTCTAGAATTTATACAAATTTGGAAAAAGAAGGATTTAAAAGCCAGAATTAAACGAATTGGATCATACCAAAAAAATTTAATTTATATATACAGTTCTTTTAAATTTAATAATTGATAGCTGATAGCATAATGTTTGGAACATTAGCATAATATTTGGAAGATTCTAAAAGATTTGGAATCAGTCCAATTATTTTTGTGCTCTTAAGTCTTAACCCCTAAAGGACCAAACATCGTTTGTTGGCAACATAGTTATTTTGGGCTGCTCACTACGAATGGAATTTTTATTTTTTTTCTTTGAATTTTAACAAAATATTTTTCCAAGGAGTAGCTTTAAGGCCCAACAATTTTCATAACTTTTCACTATACGGTTAAAAAGTTATTGTATGATTTGTAGTTTACATTGCTCGATGGGCAACCCGGACAACAAATCATTTTTTTTCTAAAATCACTTTTAAAAAAAATAAAAATTTGAAATTGGTTCTCTAGATTTATATATACATGGGAAGCTTTGAATTATTCCAATTTATTTATGAGATGAAAGTTATGAGGAGTTTTAGTTGAAGGTAGTTAGCGGGGAGTTATGGAATCTCCACTCTAAAATAAACTTTGAAGTCCTTCATTTAACTCAATTTTCAATATTTTTGGAAAAAAATAAGAATTTTAGGTGTAGATAGTTTATTACAACATTACAACCACTGGGATTGGCATTTTTCAATTCTATAACTAAATTGTTACCAATTTAGTATTTTGAATCATTCTCTACTTCTTTCTACTTACAAATTTTTTCCTATATGTCGTAGAGTTCGAAGTGATCTAAATTTTTTGAAGCATGTAGCCAACTTGCCTTGAAGAATGAATCCAAAGAAGCACCACCATTTTGGACATTTTTTCATAATGATCTGACCTTGTGAAGTGCAGCTGCCCGGGTTTTCGCATGGAAAAAAAAGGAATTTTTGTCACTTCAAATGCCTATCTCTTGCAATCTATAAAGCGGAAATTTTTGAAATTTTTTTCCCATCTTCTCAAACCAGTTGACTACAAGATCCTACGGTTACATGTGTCCAAAAATGTTTTTTTCTCCAAAACTTGGTACTTGTACTAGAAATGGCAGTTTTGGAGCGTTTTTGTTGAAAACATAGTCAGAAACCTTTATGGGAGAGGGCTCAAAAACGGCCCAGGCATTTTCAACCATCCAATAGGGGCTCTGAAATGGACATGTGAATTGTGGAAAATAGAAATGTGAATTACAATGGAGCTTGATGAGATTTGTTTTAACTTCTTCAATGGATGGTTTAAGAGCCACATGGGGTTCATTCCTAACTAAGTGGTTAGGTGTCTACTAATTTAATTCAAAATTAGAGTTTGTTGTTCAACTACCTTCTTACAAGCATTGAAAAATCTGAAATAATTATTAAATCAAGCATTCATTTCAGATTTAAAAGGGATGCTTTTAGAAACCATTTCAATTGCTTTGTACATGTTGCAATGCTAGTTTTCGAACAAGGCCTGATTTTTTTTCAAACTATGCATGGATGGGTTTCTGAGGGCCTATGTTCACAAATAGGGACCTATAGCATATTGTGTTCAAAAATTCGTAACTAATTCAATAATGCTTCAAAAAATATGAAACAACTTGAGTTAGATTCCTCATCTATTTTTCTTTGACTGAAAAATAAACTAAAAATACTTCCATCTGAAGAAATATATGAAAAAGGCAGATCAGCACTTAGATGGTCGCTTTTTGAGCCTCTTACCTTAGGGGTTAATTGCACCAAATTAAAATTTTAATTCAGGAACTTCCTCAAAATCCAAATTTGAATTGTTTTTTGGGCTGGAACCACTTTGTTTGTGCGAAATAATGATTAGGGATGTCCAAGAATATATATTTTGCATCCCTACTATTCCGTTCATTTAAAAAAAATTATGTATGCTCCCTTTTTTCTATTACACTATATTTTGTAATTTTTTTTAAAAATAGTTAAAATACTTCTCACATTGAAATGTTGATAATCATAAAGTATATTAAGTTTACAAACTTATCACTCAAGAAGTCCTTAGTCAAGGAATTATACATGCATCACGCAAAGGAATTCAACAATTCAATAATCATTAATCAATATATGTATTTCATATGCATCATGTAGTACAAACCTGGAAAAGCATATAGCGCGTTTTCTATGAGAAAATATGCATATCCACAAGTCTTTGTCTAATACTATTTAAGAAACCAAACTACCGAAGTAGCAATTCTATAAGCATCGGTAATGGTAAGTGCCTAAGTGTATACCCAAAATATGATTTGCTAATTAGTAATTACCACACTAGAAAATGCACTCAGTCGATGTTCATTGGACTATTTGCAGTGCCATTGGGTCCAACCTCATTGTCGTGTGTCCCGTGCTGCATGGGAAAATCTTCACCGGAGCCTAGTTGAAGTCTACGAACCGCAGACTGAGTTCTCCTCGCTGGTCCGTCTTCTTCCAAAATGGCCTTCATAATTTGTGACTGCTTGAGGCTCTCTAGCGCTCGGCGTGTATCTGGGCTATACTGCTCAAGGAGGAAATCCAGCCCTTTGTTTCTGAAAGTTTTCCTCCACTCAGATTCCAATAATTGAGCAAGCTCCACCGGGTTGGGCATGTCAGGGTCCTCCCCAATTCCAACCCCGTCGTCATCGGTGACACGAACTCCATCAACGCCCTACATCCAACACCTGAGATGAAGTCCAAATTAAAACTTCTTTCCAACCTCGTCCCAATGTCCATTGAAGCATTGGAAGAAATTTTTTTGTTGTCCTTGGCTCTGCCTGTCTTTCATTGGAATCAAGTGGTGGCAGACTTGGACAATTTGATTTGGGTCACTCTCCCAACCAGTTTCAACACCGACCTGTGTCTTATCCAACAATGTCATTTGTAATTTCCAGCTCCACACCAAGTCTGTTCCCCACATATTATATTAATCAGGGGCATTCAAGGCACTGAATTCCCAATGTGGTGGCATGTATTGGATCAAGCCAAACAATTTGTACAAGCGCTCGTGGAAAGGAGCCTTGCACAATGCACATTGACGACAGATAATCATGGAACTAATGAGGCAAAATGGGTGGTACAAGTGGTTGCACTTGCCCAAATGCATTCCACCTTCAGAGCCAAATGGATTCATACAAATGGGACATACGGTCCCATCGTGCACAAAGCTTGAAGGATTTGGCCACTCCAACAACGGCTCCCCTTTGTAGTTGAACTTCGACCCAAACTAATTTTTGTAGTCCCACCCTTCTTGGGACTAATCAATGATTGTTTTTCCACCATCAAGCTCAATAGTTTCCATGTTGGGAGTGAAAAGATCATCCACAAGGGCCCATAAAGTCAAGCCAAACACCCTTTCTTGATTGTGTTGACTGTAGCTGTGGTCAATTTTTTTAAATTCAGCTACCAATTGTCGGGTTTTGTCGACGGTGAACATGCATGCCAACTTCCATTGGTAGTACTGCTCCACCAAGGCATGCAAACGACTTTTTAATTTTTGTTTTTTTGCTCGCAAGTCATTCAGCTCAGAGCTATTGTCCATAACCATGCTTTCAACTTCAGTTTGCATTGGTACGTTGGCGGTGGTGGGAAGTTCGAGAAAGGCCAATGAATCTTCTTCTGTAGACATGGTAGCAGCATCGTGCACGTTTTGCACCGGAATCTGAGAATTGCGAGGAGGTCCTTGTGCGTGTCCTCCTGGATCCTGACCTTCGTTCATCATTTGTGCTGCTTGTAAAGATTGCCGAAGCTCTTCTATCTCACGTGCTTCCTGAGCAATTATTTTGTCTTTGCGCCTGATTTCTTCCCGAAACTTCTCTACATCTTTGTATAGAGCATGCATTTCAGCACCTGTGTCTTGTAAATGCACCCTCAAGCTCTGTACGTCTTCTGCAGGAGTCATGACATCAATAATTCCAATAGTTGGTTCATCAGGCGCTTGGACCTGCCTTGCAGGAACTCCAACCACTGGTTCCTCAGGGCCATGGAATTGCACATTAGCATCTTGCTCTGGAAGTTCTCCAAGAACTGGACGCTGAGCCCTCCGCTTTTGTGCACGTTGTTGTCCTCTAGTGGTTAAAACCACTAGTGTATGAGCCCCATCAAAGTCATCGTCCGTTGTAGAGTCTGGTGTCTCATAAGTGTCGAGCGGTTCAATACGTATGTTGATCCTGCCTAGCCCTCCTTGAGGATATCTCAAAATCCCGCTTGCAATTATTCCATTTGCTGGTGTTGGTATTCTGATATTGAATTGAGAGTCTAGCAAAAAAAAGAAAATTTGAAAAGGCTTCATTTTCATTATTAAAAAAAAATTTAAGTAGAAGTAGGTAGGAGATAGTAGGAAAATCTAAAATCTAAATATCTTTTATATGGAATGAAAATGCATTAATTCCAATGGTGAGATTGTTCTAGCAGAAAATGTCCGCGCCCCGACTACTTCCGTTCGCGCTCCGACACAGTCTCGTCCCCGCCCTGGCTTCCGTCCGTGCCCCTACCGGTGACGTCCGCGCCCTGGATCCTACTTGGCAGCCAGGTGGCGTCAAAGTGGCAGCCACATCACCTGTTTTTTCAATGGCAGAAAGTCAATTTAGTGTTGACCACATCGGACGGGCGAGACTTCTATCGGATGGTTGAACCGGACGTCCGTCCACTATGACAACCCTGGTCCAATTTTTTTGTTCTGACACCCTATTTCATTGTGATGTATTGACCTGAGTGAATTTTTGATGATTATTGTGCTCCATGCAGAAGTTTTTGAATTCAGTTGATGTATACTCTCCACCTCTATTTTATTGTAGTGTTTGAATTAGATGGCATGTCTCGACTTCTATCTTGCATTTGAAGTCATTAAACTTAGTCATGGTTTCTTTTGTACTTCAAGAAGTAAGTCCAGCTTTTGTAAGAGAAGTCATCAATAAAGATTACTATGTATCGAGACCCTCCCAATAATGCCTACTATATAGGACCCATAAGGTCAATATGAATACATTGTCCTAATTTGTTTATTCTAATTTTCAATTGCTTTGGAAACTGTTTCCAATGTTGTTGTCCAGCCATGCAGTAGGGGGAAGTTTTTTTTCTAAAGCAATCTTTTGTAAGCCAAGTATGTGTGATGTTTTTGATAGATGATGCAAACTAGGGAAATTCAAGTGATCCAGATGGTGATGCAAAAGTATAGCAACATCACTATCGTAGGTTGAAAGCGTTGCCATTTGATCTTTGAAGTAGTACAATCCATTTGATAAATCTTTTCTACCCAATGCAACTATTTGACCTTACATGTTCATGACTCAACACTATTTGCTTGAAAATACAACCTTATGATCGGAGCTGGCGACAACACCAACGGAGATTAAGTTCTTCTTTATACTAGGTACGTACTTAACAACTTTCAATTTTATTGTACCATTTTTCGTGTTTATAGTGGCCGAGCCAATCCTTTGTATTTTATGAGATTCCCCTTTTCTAGTCTTGATCTCACTGATCTCTACCTTGGAGGAGGTGGGAGGATGATCTTGCTTTTGAAAATCTGAGGTAATGTATCTTGATGTGCCACTATCTAGGTACCAAGGGCCATTGTCCCATTCGTAATATGGATCATAGTCTCTTAGGTGTGAACTGAACATCTCAACTGAGTTGACGTACATTGTATTATTTGCAGACTCTTGATTGGAAAGCGTATATGATTTGCGGGGCAACTTACAATCTTTGGCAAGATGATTAGGTTGGTGACAATTGAAGCATACCGGTGGTGGACGATGAGCTCCAGAGTGTCCTTTGCGTAGGAATCTGCATCCTCGCCTTGGCCAACGTCTGTCTCATCCATGGATATTCATTTGTTGTTGAAAACATGCGGCCCGGGCTTCTTCATTGCTAAGTTGTTGGTTGTAGTGCTGGCACCTATGTGCCTTTGAAAGGAGACTTGCGTTTAACTTCTCAAATGTCATGTCAGGGTCGAGACTCAGGGATGCACTTAGTTCTACTACAACAAACCACGTGCAAACAAGTGGTTTTTAATAAACTATAATTTCAACCTAAAATTTTGAGCATTGACTATAGGTTTCTATTGCCAAAATTTCCAACTCAAATAAAATATGAAATGATTTCTAGAAGAGGTTGAAAATGAACTAAAATGGCATGTTTTTCAACTCAAATAATTATAAAGAACACATTTAGATGACTGTTGAATCAATATTCAACTCAAAATGAGCTTTCAATAGAGAGTTATTTTAAGAAATTTTTTGTTCATTTTTTAGACAATTTTTTCTTATATAATATAGGGGTGTGAAAGTTATTTTTTAATTCTATAGAGTATCTTTTTACTTCAAAAATTTGCAACTAATTATCATTAAAAAATAAAAATATCAGTAATTCAAAACATAAACTTCCAAAGTAGGAAAATCTATTCATATCTTTTTAATTTTTTTTTATTTAAAATTTAAAAAGTATATAGGTGGTCCAAAGTTTTGTTTGCATGTGGTTTCTAATGGATACTCTAAGTGAACTCCCCGAGGGTCGAGATGTATAAATGTTTAAATCATGCTTGCAAACGAGCATGGCAGCATGTTCTTTACTAGTTGGTTGATATTACAATTGGATAGCTTTTCTTCCATGCTGCTCAAGTGGTTCTTCATCTTCTTTGCCTTTTTAATGTAGTTCTCAATAGAACTTCATTCATGCATGCAAAGAATCCACAACTGTCCCATCAATGTGAGAATTTGGGATTGGTCATCTAAGTTGATTTGGTCTTTGAGCACTCTCCACATTGAGGCTAGATCTGCATGCTATGCAATCAGATCAATAAGATCATCAGAAACCGAAGTAGAAGTAATCTACATGTAAGGATTTTTTTTGTTTTAGTTGTGTTGTGGTCATTGCTTCTCTTTCTATTGTAATTGAAAAAGTGGCGTGACTTGTTTAGTTTCTGTAATGGTCCACTGTCCCTCTGCTCTCAAGACTGCCCTCATCTTTAGTGCCCGTATAATAGTTGGAGGAGCCTTTCAGCTTATCTCCCTCCTTGAATGCTACATTAGTCGTTTCTGCTATGTTTCTCAAATAAAAAAAACTTTTCTATTCTCACTTTCATTTCTCAAGGCTTCAAACCTTGCTCTAATACCATGAAGAAGTTCAACTCACAATATGAGATGAATTCAATGTATTCATTTGAAATCACATTAATTTGAAATTTTGTTTTTTGGGCACAAGGAGATCCGAGGAACTTTGCAATTGTTGTGCATTGGGATGGATTTCTTCCTGCAACAACAAAATACGAAGATTCTTGGATAGTGGAGATCGAGCTATTGAATGCAAGGATGCAAAATTTTATGCGTCCAATGCCTATTTTATTTATTCCAACGTTCTTGGATAAAATTGTAAAAGAATTGGAAGAATGGGTTCTAACAATGTTCTTGGAGCTTCTTTTAAGGAAACTGGAGTCCACATTTGTTCACGGATTTTCAATAAAGTACAACTATTCCTCAAAAATCATTGATTATAGTGAATGTAAATGTTGAACTTCTAATTCTCAGAGTTATGTTCATGTATTGGATTGGGGACCACCCAGCTCAATGTAAAGTAGGAGGATTCAAATCATCTAGCTATCATGCATGTCATCATTGTTGCCTCTCAGAAAATGTATTACATGGACATAGTTCAGTTTTGTATCCAAACAATCGATACAAGGTTCACTATCCATAAGAGTGCCAAACAGTTCAAGACATTCTATTGAATGCAAAAGATGTTGCAAACTTGGCCCCTTCTAATTGGTCAAAAAGAGGTTACAACGTTACATCTTTTTCAAAACTATAGAGGCTCCACCCCTTATATGGCTTTGATTTAAGTCTTGATTTGGTATATGATGCTATGTACGCTTTGCCCCTAAATCTTTTCAAAAGCTTTGTAGAGCATTTGGTACAAAAAGGTTTAGCTAGAAAATTGGATGTTGCGTTATGTAAAATTATAAGTTCCCAACCCAAACAACTTGGATCTAGATGGCCATACTAGGCTTGCGTTTTGGAAAGCAAAGGAATATCAATTGTTTATTATGTGGTGCCTCTCATACTATATAGAAAATGTGCAAATTTTTAAAATGGATAGATAGTATAAAATTACACAAATCCTTCTCAAAATCACTAAGCTTTTTTTTACACATACAAGAACATATGGTTGGAGTGAAGATCCCATTAGCATTACACATATGTTATTATCCACATGGTGCATTGAGTGGGAAGAATATATTGGTCCAAGTGGTTCTATTCTACATCATGTCTCAGGTGAGATCATATAGATCACAAATAATAATAGAGTCTAAGTGAGGTAATAAGAGTCAATTGCAACATGCTTTGTAGTGCTTATTGGACTGCTTTGGTTGGAATTTTTCTTTTTCTTTTTCTTTTTGTTCATTTAGATCTTGGAATGCCTATACATTTATGTATGGCTTCATTTATCTATTTATTGTCCATGAACATCATTAAAGTGGCTATTTTACATCCAATTGAGTATGATTTTCATCCTTTTCATTCTTCATTAAGCACTGATTACATGCTTAATTTGGAGTTTTTTTGTACTTAATTTAGTTGAAATAATGATATCATAGACTACACATAATTCAAATATGACACTATAAAATTTATGATTAATGAGGCATGTTTTTTTTTTGACAAATCTAAAAAAATTGAGCTACCCAATCAATAATAGTTTCAAGAAAGCAACGGTTACATCCAAGTTGGCTCCGATTACCTCATTTGGACCCAATATACTAGTAACACAAATAATTAGATTAATTATTTATTCATCAATTGTTCTTTATTCTTTTATTTATTAAAAATTCAGTTTATTATTATTACATAGACATAATACACATCTAATATGAAATTTATTGTGCACATGAAATGGAGAAATGTTGGATGATGTCATTAGACATGGCCCACATGATTTGTATTGGTGTTATCGTTTCGAAAGAAGCGTATCATCATATAAGAGCATTAAAACAAACCAAAATTTATTAGAAGTAACATATTGCAAATACAAAGCATGTATTGCATATAGAACTACAAAGGAAAGTATTGACAAAGAATATGATAATTTATATCCACTACAAAATATAGTAGAAGAAATCCGCAAACATCTTCTAACAACAATTTTTTGTCTTGGCTTCAAATAAATAAATAAATTCAATAACTCCTATGTGATAATGCATTCATTACAATGTTGTTGGGTAGAAAGGAACGCGCTTTGGGAGCCCGCGGAGTGTTTGGTTGCGACTTGATGTCGCCGGCTTGGTACTTTCTTCTATCTTCAGTCTTCTACCTTCAATCAATCGTCTGTTGGCTATCATATTACGGGCTCTAAATGAGTTTAAGGATCAAGGTAGGGATTAAAAACCACGGGATACAGGATAGGTAAAATGGGAAAACAGACATGAGCTGCCGTCCGGATGATGGAATCCTAAACCTCAAATTCACGGTTTGTTAGTCATTACTCCACTTTGTTACCATGACAATAAAATGAAGTTCAGTCATGGTTTAACCTAGATTACTTGCAATGATGTTTACAAAGCAAAAATGAAATAAAATGACAACGAGCCTCTAAATCAAGCTAGGAATAACAAAGTTACATCCCACATATACACATAAAATACACACAAAATACTCCTCTTCAAGTCTTCAAATCTTCATGTCTTCATGTTTTTTTAAAAACAATGGAAAAATCTCAAACAATAAGTCTTATAATAGCTACAATCTTTTATCTAGTGCCACAGATGTCTCACAACTTCAAATGCTAAGTATAATATTGTTTTGAAAAGCCCATCTAACAATCTAATGCCCTTACAAATTTCACCCTATTTTAAACTATTGTCCAAGAGTTATGAAAGAAAAAAGTAGAGGCTCTTCTCCCTCCCTGACAACCAACCACTACCTCTTTGTACTTCTATAACTTTTGTTTTACAACTCTCATATACAAGTGTGATATCAATTTGAAAAGCTAATACAACTGAGTACAACCCATAATTTTTTTAATTGAAAACTAACACTCTATCCGTAAATTATAGTCAAACAAAGATTGGATCTCCTATTTTAAGAGAGCATCCAACCTCATAATTTCTACACACCATAACTCTTTCAATAAACCTCCAAATAACTTGAATGATATTAATTTGAAGAGTTAAACTAACAATCTATCACTCCTAAGAATTTCAGAAGAGACCTTCAAAATGACCAAAGGATATGGCCGTTCAAAGTTTGGCCTTGCTCCCACAAAAAAACCAGCCAACCTCCAAAACTTCACACTTCTATATCTTTTTTCTCGAAGCTCCAATTTTCAAGTTTGATAATTTTTTAGAAAGCTAAGACAAAAATGAACACACACTCTAAGTATTGTTGCAAAATAATAGACTGAATGTTAGCTATGGCTTGTCAAAGTTTTTGTTTTTTTTCATAAAATGACTTTGGATCTCCAGAAATTCAAGCACTCATAACTTTTGCATCCTAATTCCAAATCAAGCTTTCAAACTCATTTTAAAAAGATTTTCTTACTAAAAACAATTCCTTCAAATTTCATTATAATAAAATTTATACATAGGGAGCTCTCTCTCAAGGAAGTCTCAAATCTCTCCTCTACTTCAAACCCTTGCTCTCACACACACACACTCTAAGGAATCTTCTCCCCTACTTTTTCCTTTCTAAGGAAAGGGGGTGGGGCACATCAACAAATACTCCTAGCTCCAGAACCCCATTAAAAATATCTATCTTTTTTCCCTTTTATTCTTCCCAAATCCACCTAAATTCCTTTAGTAATTTTATTTAAACAAAAGACAAAATACATGAGCCTTTCAAAGATCTAGATAAATAAAATAAAATAAACAAACATAAAAAAATACTACCATAGGATAGCCACATGCACATTTGGATGCATAAAAGAGTTGGACACATATCTCCAGTCGCCAAGTCGTGGACTTGGTTGGTTGGAGAAGCGGTGGTCCTTGGTCACCTACTGGTCCGGGTTCAAAACCAATCAGATTGGTCGAGTGGCTCAGGCGGCCTATGGCTTGGCAGCTAGTGAGGCAAGAAATTGGACCAGCCAACCCGCTACCTATCCCCCCTGAGTTGTACATGTGACAAGTGGCTCAACACCTGTGTATTAACAGGTGCTCCGTTGCCTTCAAACCGTGGTTCTTACTGTTACCAACCCTTTTTGTCTCAACTCTTTGCTTATTGAAATCCAAACATATCACACTAAAATACGTATATCTACATGATGGAAGCATTTCCATTAGAACAACGTTGTCATTCTCTCCTATTGCTATATAATTTTATAAGCCTATTATTATTATTGCAATAGTTTGTAGTTTATAAACAAAATTGATTTCATGCGGTAATATATACAACTCCTAATGTTCACGCATGAAATGAATCCGCAAAAAAGAATCATTGTAGTACATTCAAAATTGAAGGCCTTGAAGTTGAAAAAGATCGGAGAGTTGTTGCCACCTTGTCATTGCAAGGAGGTTCTTGAATCTCAAGGAATCTTTGTCACAAAGAAACGACGTATCAATTATCGACCATCGATTAGTATAGAAGAATATTTGCACAAATACTAGACAAAGGAGGGTCTTTTAAATGATTATATATGTAGACAATTTCACAATGATGTTGAGAAGGTTTCTTATGTGATTTTTCTTGGCACTTGCTATGAAGTAGGAGATCATGTGCTGGCAAAAAAAAATAGCACTAAATTACATTCTTTAAACACATTAGATCATTGAACCTACAAAATGACAATTACAATGTTATTCATCCATGAATTCATAGGGCATCGCAGGTTGTTCTCTCATGGTAGATTCTACTCACATGTCCTATGTGGCCAATCTGAACTTGATTAATTATAAGTAATTATAGTTTACAATATTTTTTTATTCATAGTACATACTTCCATGAGACCAATAGTTCAATAAGATATATATTATCATGAAATTAATATTGTACTACATGAAGGCGTGCATACAAATGTTTTTGTTAATTTTGTGATTTTAGATACCAGAAGCCAATGACGATATAGTTGTTCAATTATCAAATTTTTCTTTGATGTGCCTTCTAGATTTAAAACCAAAGTTCTATAGAGTAGATGATTGCCAACCAATACGCTTGATTTTGCACAAATTTATGGAACAATTCATTCTTTGAAGAATAGATGCTATTATTGCACTAGACATGGCTAATTTGAAGATTTTGATGCATTTGGTTCAATTGGGAGGTATTGGGATTGCCCTCCATGGCTACAGGTTCATGACATTATGTATTGCCACCATGACTTGGCAACACCACATAAAGTTGGAATATGTGTTATTAGAGAAGTCCTCTTGCTACAACACTTACAAAAAGATGGGGGCATTGAAACAGGAAATAGTAGTATTGAGAATTGTTATTGTAAAATGTGGTGTGCAATAAACTTTTATCCACTAAGAATAAAGAGAGAGGTGAATATAAAGCTAGTAGTATAAAGGCCTTCTAATGTTTCTGGAATTCTCTAGTAGGCCATGTATTTGAAAGTGGTATTGCAACACACTTATATCTATGGACAACCTACCACTTGGCAAGGAATTGTCTTGCATGATAGTTATGAACGAGGTGTATTACGGTATTAGGAAAATCTATTTTATCTACAATTATAATTAATTCATTTGATTTAATTTCTATAGCAACCTATACATTTGTGATATTTTATGAATAAATTAAAAATCTCTATTTCTAACTGTTTGAGTTATTTATCTTTTATATTTAATTTGATAATCTTTTGCTTAATATTTATAATTTAATTAGATTAATATATATTTTTATTTCATTCTTTTTCATTTATAAATATGAAATCAAATAATGATTTTTTTTTATTAAATCTAGTGTCTACTCAGATTTAAAATATTATAAAATTCATAATATTGAGTATGCTATTACAATTTTGACTATTGGCCTATCACTATGATCTATAGATTATCAAATTATAGCATGCCATGGAAATGTAATTTACATGAAGATGTTCTACAATATGTTCTACAGTCTTGTAATCTTTTGTGAGCTCTTGCATCGAATGTAAGTTTAGAGAGATAATGCCAACTAAAGTAGAAATACATATTTTAGACAACCCACTTGTCATGCTATTGTAGTGCAACCCAGTATTGTGGACAATACTTAGATGCACTATTCATTGAGAAATATTTTTTGTTTGCACCTTCTAGTTCATTCATTTCTCTTCCTTCCTTGCTTAGGTAGAAATGCCAAAGCTAACCACAATAGGTAAGTCTAAAAAACCGGAATGGATCCCAAAAAAAAATTAACATTTTATTGAATAAAATATTAATTCTTGAAAAAAAAATCTTTTTGGAAGGCATTTTTTCTCATTCTTGTGTTTGCACAGAATGAGCTATGTTTCTCAACAAATTTCCCTCCTAGTCTAGGCAAAAATACACTTAAGTTATCAAGAATAGGTACCTCAATCTTATAGAAACTTTAAAGAGGATCTAAAAACCTTGTCCATCATGATGTCAAAGAATATTGACACTATCAAAAATTGGCATTAAATTACGCTAGCAAAAATCAGCATTAGTTCACATTAGTAGAAATAGGCATTAGGTTACAGTAGAAAGTGGCCACTGAAAGATGGTTACTGAAGAATGCGTTGCCTACGCAAGCTCTACAATTTACCAAAGATGTAAACAATCTTTTGTCTACGGATTGTTAAGTACGAGCTTGGATGTGGTCTTGATTTCACAAGTTTCATTTTCACCTTCAATTGTGAAAACCTGTATCAGTTTTGTAGTTGGCCGCATTAAGCAACAACTCGACTTGTGTTGGATCCTCAACCTTGAGCTTAAGCATCCATCCTTGTTCAAATGGGCCCTAGTTTACCCCGACGACTTCGTCAACTCACTATTCACCTCCACAATCTCTTCCAACACCAGCACATACACATCACATGTTGCCTTCATGTTCTCCATACTGCCTTCACGCGTCTCCTGTTGTGATTGACTTCCTGACCTCTAGCAGATCGACATAAACAACGTCTCCGAGAGCCTTCAACGCATGGTGCATAATGCCGACCAGGATTTGTCGTTTTTGAGACATACAAAGGATTTAGGGTTTGGATATTTAGAGTTGTATGAAGGTATGTGAATTGCATGGACGAAGCTTGTTGATTTGGAATTTTTTTTTTGGAGATCCATCGACATCATACTGTTGTTATTGTCAACCCATTGACCAAGTTTTTGAGCTAGACCTCAAACCTTGAATTATCTAACTTTCTAGACGTACTATTGCTAATTTTGTTGTAATTTTCTCAAACGCATATGGCAGGCAAGAATAATACTACAAATGTGGGGAAATGGGACTTTTGGCAATATAGAGGCCTTGAATTTAACTCATATGACTTGATAGAGCTAGGAATCGCATTGGAAGTTGGAGAAATTGTATAGTTGGCCGAACATACGAGAATTGGGTTGAAGTCTTATACGTACTACGAGAATCTGAGCTTGTGAAGTGATGTCCGTTACTATTGCACTTGATCAAAATTGTCTAGTGGACAATGAAACTGATGCTTTATCCCAAACCAATCAATGATGCATCACTGTTGAGGCACTTACAAAAAGTATCCCGAATTCTTGTAATTGCCGTCAATTGAGTTTAATTTGGTTTAATTTGCTTTGACCCCGGACATGCACCCCTTTCTCTACTAGCTCTCAACCAAGTATTATTAGTTGGTAGAATTTAGCAAGACTTCTTCTCAGGAAAGTATATCCATAGCTAAAAATATCGTGCGAATTGAAGACTACTAATAGATTTGAAAATGTTAGCACATCTGGATATGTTTTTAGCAACATGATCTAGTCATGAGAATCACCATTACATGTTTTTCAGCCCCTATGGAGGGCTACAAGTTTTTCAGGGTTCCCAGACTCTGGAACTGCGATGCAGCAGTTGCGTGACGTGGTAGAGGGACTGCTACGTCGTATAAATTTATTTATTTAAAAAATAAATAAAATTGTTCATTTTGTTTTTTCATTTTAAGATTTTTTTTTTCTAAAAGCGGTTGTTCTTTTATTGCCGAAGGAACATCGCCGGGAATAGGCCCGAAACGGCCCTCCAAACCCTCCAAAAAACATCTAATGATTATTTTGGGCTTACTGCCAAACAAGGGAAGGTTATGTAGAGTGAACCTTTGTTTTGAGAGACTAGGTTGGTGGAGACAAGTTTTGACATTTTAGTAGCTTGCCCTAGCGGAGAAGGATGGAGCTTTAGGTTTGCTAGACTGCTACTTGCCCGTCACATACTCACATAGCCAGGTAGGCTAGAAGCATGATCCCTTTGCACATATCTTCTTTCTGAAAATGTTGTACGGACCTCGCTTTGAATTGGTTGGTAGAAAGTAAACATATGACATATATTTGGTAAGAAAGTGTTCATTGTCTGTGTTTAGTTTATTTAAGCAATAACCATTTTGATTTTAGTTTGTAGAGGTATTCAATTTGTTTTTTTTTATTTTTACGTAGTTAAGTGCTACAGGTTTTGCTCAATCTATTGAAATTGTAATTGTTGTAGAGATTCTTATTTGGTTGTCTAATAGAATGCATTTTAAGCTTTTGCATTACAATTCTTTTTCTTATTGGCTGGTGTTTATGGTTTGAGTAGTTGGAGTGCCCTTCACCACGAGGACATAAATCTTGTCAAGATCAATTACTGCAATGTGCTATAGACAATTTAATTGCACACAATAGTAGCTGGATTGACATTGAGCTGGTGGGAATAGGGACGGGAGTTATCCATGATATGATTTTGTAATAACTACAGGGAATGTTTTCCCAAAACTACGTCAAAGTTTTCCTCTCCTTGCGGCCAACAAAGAGCTTCTAAAATGACGGAGGTTGCTATAATCAAAGTTGTTCATTCTGATGCAATTGTAGAGCAAGATAGTATTGGGGAGCAAAAAAATACAGTTTCTTTCTGGAACGTGCCATGGTACATAGGTACAAAATCTATTACTTTGTACAATAGAGTATACAAAATTAAGCCCCATGGTGTTGAGAAGGATGTTTTGTGGGAATTTTTTTTTAAAGTCACACAAAGTATTATAGACAATATAAAAAAATGTATAGGAATTATTGCATTGAGTGCAAGTGTTTTTTACCATGTACAAATGATTTTGTAGATAAAGTGCTCAAATCCACTTTTTTGCTTTGAATAAAACTTTGAAAAAGGAACTCATTAAATAATGTGAGGATAAGCAAAAAGCTGGACCTAAAAGTATTTAATCAAAACATTGGAGTTTCTAAAAGAGGGATTAGTTATGAGGTGGAAAAGTAGTGATATTGTGAGGCATGTATCCACCATCAAGAAATATAGGAGAGTTCAAAAGATAGAAAATTACTTATTTTAGTAGACTCAGCCCAAATTGCATCAACATCGACAAAGATGGAAGTGTTTGTTTCAAAAGTTCCCGTTGTCACCCCGAGGTTCTAGAGGTTGCCCTTGAGGTCTCAACTATTGCCCTCGAGATTGCAACAATTGCTCCCTAGGTTTCAATTTGTACCCTAGAAGTTGTAATGATTCGCCCCAAGGTTTGGTAAAGAAAGAAATCAAGAACTCAAAACCTTCTCTCAAAGTTTGAAAGCAAGCGAGTTGATTTTGAGGAGGATTGGGGAATTTTTGTCTTTATATATTTTTCCTCATCT
Source organism: Antitrichia curtipendula (assembly GCA_951230915.1). Taxonomy (NCBI): domain Eukaryota; kingdom Viridiplantae; phylum Streptophyta; class Bryopsida; order Hypnales; family Leucodontaceae; genus Antitrichia; species Antitrichia curtipendula. Next base: position 5,137,049 of record OX579636.1, on the reverse strand, counting down.
TTTTGTACTTCAAAAGGCAATACATCATAGTGTCATACAAATTAAAGCCTTTGGATGGATTGTTGAGATCACCCGTGTATGCTCATTTATCTCACACCTTGCATGTACAATATTTTAGATTCTTCTTAATATCCTTTGCTGCAATTTTCTTCCATCGTGCAAAAGTAGTATGACTATCTCACTAATAGAATAAATTAATTGTAGCTTTAGTGGATTGTTCCTAAGATATTACCAAAGTTGAATTGTGTGCATCTAGAGGGTAATCCCTGGAACAATGAAACACTGGATAGACATCTCAATTGCAAGATCATGAAGGAGGTTATCTCTGTTTCTCAAATTTTCATTTCTAGTCTACTCTTTAAGACAGCTAGTTCCTAGAGAACGTATAGAGCCTAGGCCTACCAATTGTACATAATATGACTAGTTTTTAAAGTATTCCTTTGGAATGATGGTCTCTACTTGTGATTGATTCCTTTGGAAAAAATTAAGTTAACTGAGATATTAGAGTGACAATTACTATGTAACTCGATAGAACTAGAAATGTGTTTGCAGGAGTAGTGCTGGTGCAAAGTATGCAACTCACAGGACTTTTCCAATATGGCATGCATTTTGGAGTTGAGATAGAAAGCTATTTCACTAGCGTCAAACTACTTCAGGTTCTTTCTTATTTTACTAATATATTTTTAAGTGCAATTTCTTTATCTCCAACTTGAAGATATTTGTTGAAAGATTCGAATGCATTTGGATTGTTTTAAGTTGAAGACTATGACATATGGACATATGGATTGTTATATGCAGTTGTGATATATTTTTCTGAGTCTTTTTTTTATTTTATTGGTACTACGAGCAAGCATATTCAAAATTGCCAACCAAAGCTAGTTCAAATTCGGCACCAAAAATGATTCTGGAAGATTGGCCTCCAAAGGGAGAGACTAAGTTTGCACATTACAACCTGGCATATTGTGAGGACCTTCCTCCAGTCCTAAACGACCTCTGCTTTAAGATTTGTCTTTGGCCTAATCTTATTTCTCCTCCAATTTTAAAGAAGCATCTCAAATGTTGTTTCTAGACACATGTGACATTTGATTGACGTGGTAGCTATGCAACGGTGTGCAGCATCCAATGTATGCCTTTGAGAGAAGATTACTGTAGCGCAATATGCTCATGTTCATAATTTTACCTTTGAAGAAATCTTCATGAGCACTCTAACCTATTTTGTGCAATTTTCGTTTTCCGTGAAGTCTTATTCTACAAAGATGTTGATTTATTCTTGACATAGACTGATTTTGGAGGAATCACTTAGACAAGTTCCAGAAAATTTTCAATACTACTAATTTTGTAGGTTCCACTTGAAAATTTTAAGTTGGACTGGTGTTATTTTAAAACAAACCCTTTTTTTGCACGTGCTTTACGTGATCATTAGTAGGTGAATTCCTTATATTTTAATCTCAAGTCTTAGAGCTCTAATGATTTCCTTCATTTGTTTGGTTCTATTTTGATTCTATGAGTTGTAGTATTGTTTTAAGTAGCATGATGTCTTTTGGTCTAAAATTAGTCTAATAGATTAATTTGTACTTGTAGCTTCAGATCCTGGTTTAGTGATTTATGTCATGTGAGTCGCTTGCAATTCTCAGCAAGTTCTAGAAAAAATTCTTGTTGTAGATAGACTTCAGGCATTCATATGAGTGATTGAGTGTACTAAAGTCTTAAGAAGTTACTTGTCTTGCATGAAGATCTGGAATCCAGAGACAAACGTTTGAAACGTCTAAAACAAAAATTATATTTTTTGTCAAACATTTGCTTACCATGATATGTATCCAAGATTCTTGGTAATAATGATTTTTTTTTGTGCAAATGGGTTTATGCTTGGCAGCATTTTGATTATGTATGAGCTTCATAACATGCTTTTCTATGTCCTTCTATTCTTGTCATTTCTTAACTACATGGATTTAGTTGTGTCTTTTTTGCTCACTGGCTCATGCCAAACTACTTAATTTTGTGATTGTGGTTATGTTTGAATGTGTGTTGTCGAACTTTAATGTGTGTACAAAAAGGTTTATGTTTTAAGGACTTAACATGATGAATTTGGTTGTTTGCAAGTTCCTTGGGTGGTGGTCAATAGATGAAAGTAGCACATAAGATAATGCTTGTCTAGATCAGTCAGAAGATTATAGGTAGTGGATCAATTTCTTGTTGGACACGTATGCTCAATAGTTATTATATGTAGTAGATCATTTTTCTTAAAGTTTTTTTGTGATTAAATGATGAGATTTTAGTTCTTGGATGTTTGAATATTCATTCACCGAATAAATATTCACATGGGATAAATATTCAAACAACCAAGAACTAAAATCTCATTTATCCCAGAGGATTATTTATTTTGAAAATCTGAAAATCTGAAAATCAATCAAGGTTGAGCTATACTTATTCCATGACTGGAATTTTAAAGATTTGTCTAAACCATAAATGTCTCATGTGAGTGATGTTTATGTTATTTTCAGAAAGTGGATGGATTTCAGAGCAGCTCAAGTGTCATTGTAATGATTGTATTGGGGGCCACTGGCAACTTTGATGTTTTGAATTATGCGTTGAGGAGATGGGATTTAAAAGTGTTGCATTTGATGGTGCTAGATCAGGATTGTGTGGATGTCCAAAGTCATGTTCAAATGTCCAATGTCCACAAATGCAACCCTTTGGGACCTCTTTTGACATTTAAATTATGTATTATAACGGGCAGACGGCAAATCTACTTAACCCCAGCATCCGCTAGGTTCGTCAAAACCTACCATCCGTCCCAACCAATGACTCGTCTGCCTCATGTGTCCGACACGCTATTTGACCTATCCACTTGTCTAGCCGTCCGCTCGTCCACCTCTCCAGCCGTCTGTTGGTTTGTCAGCTATTGTGTACCTCATAATATATCATTGGAAAGGTATTGTTGAAATCTTTTTAATGGTATATTATGCACTCAATTTGGAGAAAAACTCCGGCAAGGGGACCCCTACAAAGATTGAGGTTTGCCTAGTCGTTCGCTCAATCGTTTGCCTGTCCAACCGTCCACCTGAATGTCAGCTATTTTGTGCCTCATAATATACCACTAGAAAGATATTGTTGAGAGATTTTCAATGGTATATCATGGGCCTAATTTAAATAAAAATTCCAATAGTGGGACTCCTCCAAATATTGGGTGTTGGACATTATTTTAATTCTTGTAATGTTCATTTTTTTCGGAGTCTTTATCTTCATCTAAAAGGATTGAGTTGGTCATTATTCAGTAAGACGGGAGGCTTGCTCGCAATTGTATTATCAAAGCCTTAGTATGTTTGATTAGTATTATACTACTAAAAGTTTGACCATATAGTTTTCCCTCTTTCAATTCAATCAATATTGTAATCTTGAAGATTGTAGATTATGTAACTTTCTATAAAATCATATGCACATGCACTATTTTTTATTGTTACCACATTTTTTTGGCTATAAGTTCGTGGCATACATTTATAATTCTATTTACGCTAATTTTTTTGGTCTTATAGTTGATAGTAGTATTGAAATCTTTTTAGTCTAATCAATTGACAATAATAATGAAATTCTTTTGTGAAGTTAAAAAAATATTTCTTAAGATGAAACCTACTTGTAATCATTAAAGTATGACATACTTGACCCAATTGTTAGTTTTAAGGTACATACACTACAAAGTGACATTGTGTACGATTTTAGAATATAACGTTGTTTTAAATGTCAAAATTAGGTGTAATGACATTAATACATGTTAAAACATGTGCTGTAAAATTTTGAGAAAATTCATAATGCATGCTCATTGCCCAAGGTAGAATGAGTCACTTATTGTGGTAAGTAGTATGACCAACATACCCATTCTTGATTCTTAAAATGATCCACAATCAAGAAAGTCATAAACTAGTTTTGGACCAAGAATCATTCAATCCTTCCAAAAGTCCACATTATAAATCCAATGTTCTATCTAGACCTTTAAATAGTCTCATAAAATTCACCATGATAACATATTTCAAAATACAAATATTAATTATTTATGTGAATGATATTCAATGCTATCATTACTTAGATTACAAGCATTCAAGCATTTTTCTTTGTTCAATGAAAATCTATTGATTTACTCCAATGAAATTCATATTCCCCTTTAAAGCACTAGAATGCAGTTGTTTTGAAAAATCAATAAATATTACATAATATATATATTTGGTCCTAAAAAAATTCACATGGATATGAGTGATTCTCCATTTCTCCAATATAGCTCCATCTAATAAAATTATAAAATTGCTTGTACAGTTGTAGTATAATAATATTGATCCTTTCAATTTGGCATGCACCCTAAGGCTTAAACCTAGATTTAGAGAAATCCTTCAAATCAAAATTACACATTCCACAAGTGTATATTACAACAACATGAATTGATGATATCATTTTTGATGTAGAAGTACATTACAAATGTACATAAATGAGGTCCATAATTGTCGTACACAAGGGGGCATCATATTTGAAAATCAATCACATGCTTCACTACCAAAGCACCAATATTCTTCGTACGAGATATATTGTTGAGGATTTATAATTTTGGATGTAAATATTTGTAGAAAGGTGTAGGAAAGTAACTTCAATTAATTTTTTGTTGTATGAATGCAATATTTGATATTGGGCTACCTTAAATTACTTTAAATTATATTAAAGTGTTTACAACATTTTTAGTAGCACCCTTTGAAAGAATAACAAAAATAATACAATTGCTTGTACTATGTATATTTTTGGTGTTTCAAACTATCAATGCATTTTATAAAAAAACTTAAGAAAATTATTATGGTTATAATTGCATGTTCCACATTTGTACATTGGCACCTAATAAATGATGAAGAAAAAAAGCAACACATTAGAAACATAAATGAATAAGGCTGTGAGGTTCATATATAGTACATTATGATAATGACATTTAAAAAGAATTGAAGGTCAAATATATTCCACACATTGCACCAATGTTTTTTGGAACTAATGTAAGGTTCAGAATTTAGGGTTTAGGGTATAGGATTTAGCATTTAGACTACAAGTTTAAATTTATGGAAGAATAACTTAAATTATCCTTTCCTGCATACATTAATGCTACATTGGATGCTTGTAGCATTGAATAGCAATGTTGGAAGGCAAATGTGTGCTTTTCAAAATCCATTGTTTTAGCAAAGGTGGACAAGCAAGTAGTCGTTGAGCGGACGGGGTGGACAACTGGGCGGACGAGCAAGTAGTCATCGGACGGACATGGTTGACAGGTAGACGGACATGCAAGTAGTTGTTGGGCGGACGAGGTCCGCCAATATGTCCACCGTCCATAGTTGGCCTTCCTTTGTCCCCCGTAAAATGCAAGAATTGTGCTGAAAGTAGATTTTCAAACCTCATTTTAGCATAATAGAATAATTTTTTTCAAAAAAATTTGAAATAAAAAAGGTTGGTTATCAAGCTAAGTTTTATCTCTAAAAATCCGTTTTAGGTTTTGATACTTCAACTAAAAGTTATAGACAGATTTCAGCAAGGGTGTTTGAAAATGTCCCAAAAAATGTCCTTCCAACCCTCTCTGAAATTTGTTCATAACTTTTAGTTGAAGTGTCAAAACCTAAAATGGATTTTTAGAGATAAAACTTAGCTTGATAATCAACCTTTTTCTAGTTCAAAGTTTCTTGAAAAAAGATATCCTACTATGCTAAAATGAAGTCTGAAAATCTACTTTCAGCACAATTTCTGCGTTTTATGGCAGACGGCTTGGTGGAGTGGTGGACAACAGATGACAGACGGGGTCCTCCAGCACGTCTGCCGCATGTCAAAAATTGGATTGGCAGTTACTGCCACTTTCCAGTACATTGTGATAACTATGCACCATTTTCAAAAAAAATAGTTTTTAATTCACCCCCTCCTCCCCCATCTCCAAAAGTTTTAACATTTTAATTTTGGGGGGAAGGGTGGGTGAATTAAAAATTAATTTTTTTTCCAGCACAATTTGATAGCATTGCAGTTAATGAATTCTGCAAATTATAAATTGAGGGAGTGGAACAGATAGAGCACAATACGGGGTTCACTGCCTTGGCAAGCATGCCTTCACGCGTTCACTGCCTTGGCCTACCTTGGCGCAAGTACTTTAGATCCAACGTCTTTTCCAAGATGTCATTCATATGTAATATTTGTCATGGCAGGTTGGTGGATCCCGTGGCCACCACATGTGGACACGTCTTCTGCTGGAATGAGCTGTCGCAGTGGCTCAAAAATTGGATTGGTAGTTACTGCCACTTTTCAGTATATTATTTGCAGTTGGCCGTCCGTTGTCCATAGATGGCAATTGCTTGTTCGCTATTTGTAGTTAGTTGTCCCTTGTCCGTTGTTTGCTTTTGTAGTCATCTACCTATTACACTAAATCTGATGGCGGACGACACATGGTGACGCAACGTCCCTATTTTTTGGACATCTGAATATCTGGATGTTTAGAAAATGGATGTGATTTTGCCTTGGATGTTAAAATTTGCTAACCCTATGCTAGATGCTCCTTCGGATTTGATATATGGGAGTAGTCAAAAATTTGAGATTCAAGTGCTTGTGACATCTAGTGTGAAAATAGTGTAGTTAGCAAGATTAGTATTTTAAGTTTTTCTTCACATGCGCCCTTGCCGTGTCAATAAAAGAATTTTGTTTTGTCATTTAATTATTTTTCACAAACTGCATCTCTAATTTCATATGTTCATTCCAAAATTTCATACAAAAAGTTCATACAAAAATTCATTCAAATTTTTTCATCCACATAATATCCACGTCATCCATCCAATATTGCCAATGCAATTCATCTAATATTGTGCATATTGTCATTCGTAAGACAAATATTCATCCAAAGTTTATTTTTCTATTCATTTAACATACACAAAATCATTCCAAATTTTGATATTCATCACTCTCAATGGCAGTTCAAACCTACCCAAGAAAGGTATTGTAACATCAAGAAGAAAAGTTAAATTTTTCTCTATGAGCCTCAATTTCTTTTTTGTGCATTCTACTTTCTCTATGATTGACATTTTCCATTAGAGATTATAGAAGAACCCCATATTTTCATCCACAGAAGATTGATAGAAGTTCTTAGTGACATTCATCAAATTGACAAAATGTCAAGATTCAATTCTAGCATCCATCAAGATTTCTATAATATATATATATATATATATATATATATATATATATATATATAGTTTTGGGATGTCATGTCTGTCTTAGATGACGGACAAGTACAAGCTGTCAAAAATTAAATAAATAAATAAATTTTTGGATGGCCTGGACAATCAAATGACGACTTGTTTGTCCATATTGATAGACAAGTTGTTGAAGCCATCAAAAAAATATTTTTTTTGTTGACATGAGTCTTGATGCATTAGAACGCGTCCTAATCAACATTGATGAGCATCCTAATGGGAAAAGTCAATGTCACGTTAGGATAGAAAAGCTTGAGTGGAAAAATATTTTAGGTGGATGATAAAGTCAACATAGTCAAGAAAATCTATAATGAAGGGCGGTTGACTGAAATTGTGCCACTGTATTGATAGTGTATATATTAAAAAAATTAAGTGTAAATGTAAGACATTGACCATAAGTGGTAGAAATTGTTACATTACACAAATAGGAAGGCCATCTAAGAGTCAAATGTCCATTTGTCAAATTCAATTGTTGACAACAAATTTTTAATGTATTGTATTTGGAGTTAAGAGTATCATACTTGTGTTGTCTCCATGATAGATTTGAAGTCTTTGTGAATGAATTCATGATGTATAAAAAAGATTAAAAGCAAGCCCAACATGAGGAAGTTGAAATGATTCATTTTTTAGGAATCTCTTGCAAAAGATCCACATTTTCACGAGATAAATTTATTCTCAAACCATGATGATCATTTCTTTGTAGATTTCATTTGTTTGTCTTGGGATCCAAAGAGTAGCTTCCCCATTCACTTGCAATTGAATTTGCAAATTCAAGCAACATTCTATTGTAAATAAAATCTAAGTTGAGTATTCATGCAATTGTTGTGGTACTACTATTTTGTGGAAGCACCAACGTCATAGTCTTGGGTTGTTGATGACATTGTCATATGCTACCACGGCTATCCGCATAGTTGGTTGCTTGTTGGGGAGCTCTTATATGCACGCTCCTACTAATTGGGCCAATTGCAAGTCTATTTTAACATATTAGCCCCCTTGCAAGAATATGGAGAACTTACAATCTTAACCCTCGATTAAATGCCCAAGCTAAAAATAAAGTAGTCTTCTTTGAAAGTTAAGTTTTGATTACAATAACTTTCAAAACATATCTTCTTTGTTTCAAAATAGATATGGTTTGATCGTCTTCTTGGTACCCCTTCTCCAAAGTTTTCTAACTAATTTTTCAGTTTCTATAGATATGAAAGTGCAAAAAGGAGGGAGAGTATTTGGCATGGATTCTTATAAGCCTATGGCGGAGAAAGATGTGTATAAGATTGCAGCTGCTTTGTTGACAACAATAGTTGAGAGAATTCATAACTTGCTTAGTGGAGTTAATGCCGACGATATTGATATCCTAAAGCATCAAGAGCTTCTTGTATAATTACTTCACTTTTATTCTTCAACAAATTCTTTCTGTTGTTGGATGTACGTACGTAGAGATTAGATGTTTCTTGAAAATGGTAGTTTTAAGAGAATAAGCTACAAGTTTTAGGTCGAAACTTGTACTATCCCCTATAGAACCCTAAAGCCCACATTGGACCTTATGATTTATATGGAGACCATCTTTTATCCAATTATATTTATTGATCTTTTGACCAATATGTGCAACATTCTTCATTGATTATGGTCATATATGCTTGGATTCACTCTAAACTATATTTTATAATTAGGTCAATGAAATTTGACGTTTTCAAACCATAAATCCTTGATCATTTAGAGGTTGCAAATAGATACATTTTTCATATGACTTGGTGAAATGTTGTGCCCTTTGTTTCAGACTCTTTGACAATTTTGTTGACTAGATTTAAACTATTCAAGGTATAATCTCTACACTTCTTAGCATTTCAAGTCTAGACTTGAATATCAACAAAAGAAGGGACAACTATTAGGCAAATAATACAAAACAAGGTGGAGCTAATAAGTAAGTGCTCATAATAAATTCTAATTTCAAATTCTAGCACAACTAAATGAGTGCTTCATCAACAAGTTCTAAAGAAGGCAACCCATTTTTTACCATTTAAACAAATATACATATTTGCAGGCCAGATTTCTTCAATGGAAATTTTTTCCCATGTGTAGAAATAGAATTTAGAAGGTACCATAATTTTTCAGATTCGTATTTCTCAATATATAATTACTACAAATTTTTTAGCTAAAGATTATGTTCAACCTAGACTAGTCATATAGACTTTCTTATTTCCAACCAAGGGGTGTTTGCAAAATCCAACAAGGGCTAGTTGCAATATTAGAAGTCTTATAGCCAATCATAATCTGCCACAATTGCACTGGGAATTGTGCCATAATTTATCATTGTTCATTATTTTCTATATGGAAAGAGAACAATCTACATTGCCAACATTAGAAAAAACTTTAGCCCTAAATGGCAGCAATGTAATTACAAGAAAATATAGGAAAAATAAATAAAAAAATAAAAAAATAAAAAATAAAATAAAAATAAAATAAAACATATATATATAGTGCCATGTTAGATTGATGATTTCAAAAACTAATAATTTCAAAAAAAATATTTCAAATTTTTATTTTTTTAGGTTTGCACCATGGAAGTGCCAAAAATGAAAATCAAACAACCCTCTACAGGGTTCAAATTTTTTGTAATGAATGGGGGCTGATCCAGAATCGATTGCCTTCCTTAACCCCTAAAAGCCCAAGGGGTTTGGACAAAACACAAATGTGTTATAAAATATAAGTTCTACAATTTTTTTGAAGTTTGCATTAAAATAGACAATGTGAAGCACAAAAAGAAGAAAATATCCGTATGGTCAAAATTATAAAATTATTCTTAGATTCTCTTCAAATGAATTTTGAAGATATAACTTCAAAAATTCACCAAAAATATAATTTCTATCTTTAGCAATTGAATTTTTTTTTTGATTGGTCAAAATTGTGGTTTCTATTGATTTGTAAAAAAATGCATAAGATCTAGTAATGAAAACACCAACACTTTCCCCAAATAGTAAGTTTTTCAACACTAGGCAATACTAGACTCTTTGTGCTATTTCTCTTATAGTTTTTGTTTGACTGTAGCGATCTTAGTTTTGAATATAAATATTGAAAGACAATCCAATATTTTAAAAAATAAAAAAATAAAAAAAATTGAAAAAAGTTTTTTTCTGCCCGAAAAATCTGCCCGACCATAAAATGGTCGTTTGAGTGCTTAGGGGTTAAGTTGAATCATGATGATCACCTGCATCATTGAAACAGTCAATGATTTGGGCAAGGATTAATCCCCTATAGCAAGCTTTCACCAAGAGTTCATTATGGGCACCACATTATTTAATTAACCCCTAAAGTCCTAAGGCCTTATTTCCATCAAAAAACACTCAAAACTGCCATTTTTATGGCAAAGAGCAAAAAAAAATTTTAATGAATATTTTTTGCATATCTAACTATAGAATCCTAAACTAGATTAGTATAAAAATGCATGGAAGAAGTTTCAAAAACTTTGACAACATAAATTACAAGATATTTGCATTTAAAGTGAAGAAAACAATTTTTTTTAAGAAGATGCTTTAATTGCCCAGAAAACAAGATTGTCCATAATTCTCATCATTAGTCCAAATAGAATGATTCAAAGCTTCAAATGTAGACAAAAATATGATCTTTGAGAAAAAAATTCAATTTTTTGTGATTTTTTTTGGGCTACTCCTCAAATTGCTTTTTAGACTTAGGGTGGCATAACTTTTGCTCCTAGGTATCGATTGAAATATATATTATATTCTCCAAAAGCTAACCTAGTTTTCTATCTTCAAAAAAAGTTTCAAAAAATCATGTCAAAAATCAAAATCACGAAAGCCTACCAAAAATCCCAAGAGTCCCTTGTAGGGACTTTGGGACTTTAGGGGTTAACTAAAAAATCCAATCAAAAAAATTGAAGAGAAAAGAAATGATAGTAAGGTAGAAGCACCAATAGTCAATTATTTAAGTGATTTTGGAGTAGATGGTAAGGAGTATGAGGTGGTGGAAATTTTTTCTATGTAGGAAGATTGGAAATATAGGGATAGCAAAATTTTCAGAGTTTTATTTCCAAAATTGAAATTATTGTGAATTGTGGGAGTCAAAAAGTGCACTTGACCAATAGCCATTGTCTGGAGTCTTCTAATTCCAATCATTCAAAAATTACTTTTCCATTCACTACTTCTTACTTTCTTGCTTGCTACTTCAAGACATGGATCATAACCTTATTAGTCTCAACCTTGAAAAGGACATTAAGCACTATGTAGCCAGGTTTCTTTACAAACTACTACTCATTACAGACCACAATGTCCCCATTCCAATGCAAGGCACAAGATCTGAAATTTTTTGTGCTAGGGCATGATATCTCAAAATTACATGTGCTTAACGAAGCGGGAGCCCTCCCTCCTCAAGCCTCTTGCGATGAGAGGGCCTTGACCTTCAGGCTCAAGCTCCATCCTCCTCTTAAGGCTTGGGCCCTCACATCACGGGAGGCCTTTGTAGGGAGGCTTCCCACTATACAAAAAACCTTATTAGTCTCATGTGTCATAACATTATTAACCCGAGAAGGACAGCATGGACAATAACTGTTTGATGAATTCTCCATTGTAGAAGAGAACTACAAATATTCATCCTTGGAATTTTTTGTGGAAAGTGGATAACATCTACAATAGCTTAACTTCCAATGAGTACTTTTGGAATTTTTAAATTCCAATAACTCTCACAGTTACACAATGCATGATTTCTAGAATCACCCCCAAGTCATTCCAAGGTTAATCTCATTCTAAGCTTGAATTCCAGCATAAGGTTGAAAATACCGCACCCTCCACGCTGGCCGGGGTGAATTGTCCCCCTCGCTCATCTTGCCAAAGTCCATCCAGGGGTGCATATAAGGAAAAGCCCCCTATTTTGTGCCGTGTAAAATCTATTTTCTGTAGCCCCTAGCTCCTTTGGGGCCTCTCATTGCAAATACGAACTCAGAGTTTGCTAAAAAAAATTCATGCATGGAAAATTAAAAAAATTCAGGATTTTCCCAGGGGGACCTCGAGATAATGTCGCTTCCCACCACTACGGGCGCCATGAATCATGCAGCGCCACTGTCACAACACTCACACCCACAACCACAATTCTCTCATACCCGAGTAAATCGGTACCCACAGAGGTACCGTAATTTCACAACACTGAGAAGAAAATTCCGTCACAAAGCTAATTCTAAGAAAAATTCAGCAACGCTGGGGAACACGTGTCGGACCTTAGCATCTGCACTGCAATTTTCCAAACTATGCTGCAACAAACGATCAACACAAGAGCTGTAAGCATAAGGAACTGAAAGGAGAAGAATTCGAAATGAAAAGAAAAGGGAGAGTGGTGCTGGCATTGCTTTTGCCTCCCAAGAACCAAATGCCCGTCGGTCGCATTCAGTTGTTTGAAACCCACAATTGGGCGGGGTGGCTTCATACCGTGGCGGAGTTCTATGAATTCGGCACGCACCGTTATAGAGAGCAAGCTCCGTCCGGTTACGGCTGGTTGCGGCTGGTTGCGGCTGGTCACGTCCGACGACGTCGGGATTCTGCGGTTGAATGGGGAGGGGGTTTCTAGAGCGTGTGGGTTTCTGTTTATAACATTCTTGAAGAGCCATGTTTTGTCTTTTGGCCATAATCATTTCGAAATCACAGAACTTAAGGATTTGGCTTGCGGCACACGGAGGAGAGAAAACTCGCGTTTCTTCATTGGGAGGATTGAGATTTTTGCGCGAGGTGTTGAGATCGCTTCTTGAGGTAGGGCTTACGGAACAACTCTTTTCTGGGAGTATGTGTTCTTTGCGGATGTTGGAGATCGTTGGAGTTTTCAAATTCATTGGTGAGCTGATTGTCAGCTGTTGAAATTCGTCTCCGAGTTTCAATTCTTGGTGGATTCAGGGGCAGAGAGTTTTACGAGACTGTTTTGGCTTTCTTGTCAATTCCTAGCTGTCAGGCTGTCGGTGGATATCTAGACCCTAAGGCGTTTTACGAATTGCGGATTACAAGACGGGATAGAGCTATTTGTTTTTCGCTAGGGGATCTGGATAGTGGAGATTTGAAATTGCCATGCGACGTTCGTGTTGTCAGTTCCACTGGTGAGGTGATTGTGAGCTGTTGAATTCGTCTCCGAGTGCCAATTCTTGGTTGATTCTGGGGCTGATTGTTTTGTGAGACTGTTCTGTTTTTTCTCGTAAGTTCCTTGCTGTCAGGCTGTCGGTGGATATCTAAGCCCTAAGGCGTAGTAGGAATTGTGGATTACAAGACAGGCCAGAGCTATTTGTTGTTCGCTAGGGAACTGGATATCGGAGATTTGGAATTGCCATGTGACGCTCGTGTTGATGTTTAGAGGTGTCAGTTCCCTTGGTGATCTGTTTGTGAGCCGTTAGAATTCGTCTCCGAGTGTCAATTCTTGGTTGATTCAGAGGCAGAGAGTTCTATGATTCTGCCTATCTTGTCACTTCCTAGCTCAGGCTGTTGGTTGAGATCTAAACCCTAAGGTTTAGTAAGAATTGCGACTACATGACCGGCACGAACGCCTTATATTGATTGGTAAGAGCTATTCGTTGTTCATAGAGATCTGAATAACGCATATTTGAAGTTGTCAGGGGACCGAGTTCGCAGATCTTGATGTTGTGATGTTTCGTTGTGGATTTTGTTCTTACGATGCTCAGGAGTGGAAGAGAGTCGTTTTGTGTAGAGTGCCTGACGTGTAGCTGTGATATTCGTTTGTGCAAATTTAAAGTGTTAGTCAGAAATAATTTTACTTTCTCTATTGTATCGATACAGGGATGTTTATCTTAGATGTCATGAACTGACCGACATAGTGGCATGGAAAAGCAATGGTGGAGTGAAACACGAATACCTAGTAATGTCAAGGTTGCCCAGGTCGCACGCCGGAGACTAAGTCCACCTATGAAATATCGTGCAGATAAGAACGCACGGTCAGATTGTACGCCAAGATGAGAATGGTCGCTGTTACTTTTTCTTTTTCGTCACTTCTATTATATTTTGGTTCGCAGCTGAAGGAAAGCCCTATCATGTATCGTCAAGCTTTTGTCTTGTTTCACGAAATGTTTTCGTTTCGTAAGATGGGCGTCCCATCACGAATGGGAGTGACGAGATGTTTCTACTCACTGATACAGCCCACTGGTTCATCTGAATTAACATTTTGAACTCGTCGGTGATTGTATTCCAGGGTGGAGTATTGGAGCCGACAGTTTTTGAATTGAGGTGCTGTTGTCCTTTTGAATCGTCGGTAGAAGTACCTGATCTTTGGGTTCAATACTGGGTCGGTCCTTGCATACTTTTGAGAAGTTTACGTAGCTTCTCCCATCTTGCCTACGCAAATGGTGTCACTGGACAGGACCACCCTTGGTCGTGTGCTGCCTTAATGTCTTATTGGCAAAGAGAACTCTACAGCCTCATCATCAAACTGGGTCAGGAAACAGAAATTTTGGAAACTTATAGGAGAACAGGGCAATCAATTACGACAAAGGGGAGGTGTTGTCGTAGACATCAACTCTATTACTTCATTTCATTACCTGCGTAAGATCCAATGACAAGCTTGCACCGCTTCCAGAGCTTACGACTTCTACTCCTCCTGTTGAGCTGCGTAGGTTCTGAGAAATTTTGGCACACATGTTTGGTAGGCCACTCCCTGGCCGACGACTCCTTGGAGTCAGATGGAGTTGTGGATACTTCGAGTCCCATGGGCTTTCACAAGAGCATCTTCGGACATGTAAAAGTAAGAGATTACCTGACCATTTATCTTCTGTTCAGTTCAATTATCTTAATTTCCGGATATCAGAACCTCCACAGATATATTTGCAAATTTCTCGGCGTTGTTACTTGGAGGAAGTTGTAACAGGAGAGCGCACCTATATAGTTTGTGCAAGATACACAGCTTGGTAACTTGTGGCGTGTCTATAGAATTTCGTCCTGCATTATGGGTGTTGGTGAATATCTTGTCGAGCCGTTTTATCATACACCGCTAATAGTGTTTTTCAATTCTCCTATTGCTGTTCGTCATTTATTTATATCTGTATTGTTTCTGAGTCAGATGTCGTTACTTTTTGGCAGTCAAAGGAGAGCTGTGCTCACACTGTAAATGATTGGGAACAACGTCCACACAGTGTTTCCATCACCGATTTTGGTGCAGTAGGAGATGGCAAGACGTTGAATACACATGCATTCGAGAATGCCTTTTTCTATCTCCGGAGCTACGCTGACAAAGGTGGTGCACAATTGTACATTCCTGCGGGACGCTGGCTCACTGGAAGTATCACATTGATTAGTCACCTCACATTATTCCTGGAGAACGGGGCTATTATTCTTGGCTCCGAGGTAATTGGTGTGAATACGGAAGTTTATGCAAGCGTCTACTCTGAAGAAATTCGGATTTTATTACGCTGCAATCGATTGAATGTGTGCATAAAAGAATCGAAGCTTACTTGCCAATATATGTGCAGGATTTGAAAGACTACCTAATCGTTCCAGGCTTGCCATCATATGGTCGGGGTCGCGAGCTGCCAGGTCCAAGATATAGTAGCCTTGTTAATGGCGATGGCCTTGAAGATGTTATCATCACAGGTACTCTTAAAACCCACCGTCAGTCTGCGAGTGAGCTGCTTGGTTTTAGCCGATTTAGTATCACACTTGCAATTATGAGATCTGATAACCGGAGGTATAGAAACAGAGTGTCAGAGAATGTCAATATGTCATCTTTCAATATGACCTTTTTTTTTCTAAGAGCTTGTGAATCTAATTTGTAAATGAAAGTGACAGGGACCTGGATTTTAAACTTTAAATAAGTGATAGTTCAGGTTCTTATAAGAATGGCGTATGATTTCAGGTGATAATGGAACAATTGATGGCCAAGGAGCGGTGTGGTGGAGTGGATTTCTCAACAAAACTTTGAATTACACTCGGCCCCATTTGGTAGAGCTTACCAAGTCACAAGACATCTTAATTTCAAATCTTACTTTCCAGAATTCTCCATTCTGGACCATCCATCCAGTCTATTGCAAGTAACATCCTAAACCCAGACGTAATTTCCCTAAACTCGTTTTTGTTTTGTTAAGATTCATTTCTCACGATGTCATGCCAGAAATTCCCTTGCTGCATCTTCCTGTTGTTCCTCTTCATCTTCCACAAGATCATTTTGCTGAATGAGCCTACGGCAAGTATGTTTTAAACTTCACAAAAATATTCTTTACGAGAACAGAAGTTTTATTATCGGATTATGGTTGATTTTGCAGGAATGTCGTGGTGAAACACATGACTATCTTGAACCCTGAAACTGCTAAGAACACGGACGGTATTGACCCCGGTACTTCTCCTGACCTTTGCACTAGTTGATCGTTAACCGCATGGACTATTTGCCGGTGTCTCAGCTGGAGTGATTATTTTCCATGCATTTCTAGACACCTGTCATTCTGAACCCCTAACTACTTACAAATCATGTCTAATTAGTTGCTTGTATTTCATGGCTACTTTGAAGCTATTTGGAGTAGTTGTTGGACGTTATGTCGGATTGACACGTTTTTATTTGTTGGGGTCAATTTTTAGACTCTTGCCAACACGTCTGTATTGAAGACTGCTACATCAGCGTTGGTGATGATGCGATTTCTATCAAGAGTGGATGGGATCAATATGGAACATCTTTTGGCATGCCTAGCAAGCATATTCGAGTTCGCCGCATAGTTGCTTTCCCACATTCTGCTGGGATTTCGTTCGGCAGTGAAATGTCTGGTGGCATTTCCAACGTACAGGTCAGTTGTGACCGTCCTTGCTTTCATAACTGCCTCGTTTTTCTTTAGACCAAATTTCATTGCTCTGACTGCGCTTCTCGTGCAGGTTGACGATATGGTTGTCTCTGGCGGCAGATGGGGTGTGCGCTTTAAAACCTCAGAAGGGCGTGGAGGATATATAAAAAACGTCACGGTGAGAAACGTAGTTATGCATTCTGTCAAGACTGCAATCGCTGTCATGGGCAACTATGGAGAACATCCTGACGAACACTGGAATCGTTCTGCGTATCCAGTTATAGAGAACATTCTTGTCCACAATGTGGTGGGTGAAAATATCACGCAAGCAGGTCTACTATTAGGGCTGCCAGAGTCGCC
The DNA here is from genome assembly GCA_951230915.1 of Antitrichia curtipendula. Taxonomy (NCBI): domain Eukaryota; kingdom Viridiplantae; phylum Streptophyta; class Bryopsida; order Hypnales; family Leucodontaceae; genus Antitrichia; species Antitrichia curtipendula. The sequence continues at coordinate 5,119,691 of OX579636.1, read as the reverse complement.
TTTCCGTGACATTCGTCTTGCCAACATAGCCCTTGAAGTCCGCTCAACGAAAAGCATTTGGAACTGCTCACTGGTGGCAGGATCCTACTCTTTTGTGTTGCCCAAACCATGTGTTGAACTGACACAGGAGAATTTTACTGTCGTGCATTGATTTTTCTTCCACAACCTGTACATATTCCGCCTATTATGTGCAGGACGTCTCCCGAGTCAGACTATTACGTAGAGTGTATTTCAGATCCATTGTTTAGGTAAGGGATTCGTTTTGAGCACATTAAAATTGTTGTTGAAGGTTAGCACGTTGACCAGTTTTAGAAACCTCCGCTAATACAAGCGTCGCAATTTTGCATTTTATATCAGGCAACACCGAGATTTTTTGAAAGAGCTGTAAACTGACTTGTGGACATTCACTGGGTTTTTTAGGAATACGGTAGTACTGATACCGGCACCAGTGAATGCAAATAAATACCTCAGGGAGGTGGTTTTCGATTCTTGGTTGAGAAAATTTGGGTTCATCTCTCACCTTTCTGTGGTCTGGCTCCTTTGTCACCTTTGTAGTATTTACTCCAGTCTTGATACGGTACCCACCAAGTTTTGGATTTTCTTGGACAAAGTTTGTGTTTTGACAAAAATTTCTATTGCATATATCACCATTTGATCAGAAAGAGTAATTTACTATGATCCAATTCATTGCTACTTAAGTCTTAAATGCCTCAATCCTTTTTCAAATTTTGGCACATTTTGCTTATATCTTTGTACAAAAGTATAATTTATAGCAATTTCATGAAATTGGTCATTTATTAAGGTAGTCTTGTCAACATTCAAGTATTACATTGGATGAATGAAGAGTTAGTTGGACTAAATAGCACCTGCAAGCCATCTGTTCATTGTTCAGAATATGGATGTCGGAGCACTTAAGGATTAAAGTTAAGTCAATTATTGTGAGATGCATTGTTCTATAATGCATTTATTTGTTAAAAATTATTTTTATTTATTTTTATTTTTATTTCATTCATCATGTAGCTACTATTGGAAGAAAACAAGTTTGGGAAGGTTAAATATGAGTGATTGTCTATGGTGTGTTGGAATTGGAAATAAACTTTTTATTATAAATTTATAAATTTTCTAGAGTTGGAATTGTATTTGCCAAAATCCATGATACTTTCACTTCATGGTGAGTAGGAAGAAACTACATTTTTGGAGTAGCTTTACCTTGTTGTCAAATTAAAAGCAATCAAAAAATTCAAATTTAGTGTTGAAAAATTAGTTCTTTGGAAATTGGAAGCTCGTCTCTTCTTTCTACAAGCCTCCTTCCAAATTTTTTTGACCATCAATCCCAATTCTCTTCTTACAACTATTGCACATTTCAATGTAGAATTATATAATTTCTTTAGTCCTTTCCACAAGGTTTGACCAATTATATGTGCATGGAAGTCTATCCTAAGTTCTAACATTCCAACTAAGTTCCTAAATGAGATGACCTTGAACCATTCCACAACTAAAGGCACAAGAATTTATCCACCTTCCAAATACATTTATAGAATGTGTATCACTTGTTCTATCCTTTATGGGATATGATGTCATCCATAGTGAACAAAACTCTTAATTTACGCCAATCTCCTAACTAGATTCGAGCTACTTTTTGAGTTACTTTTTTCTTTGGAGATTTCATGGATCCATGGTGAATAGACTCTTAATTTATGCCAATCTCCAAATCCGATTGGAGTGGCTTTTTAAATCACTTTCCTCTTTAGAGATTTTGTGTGACTAGGCATGTGCAAACCAACATGGTTGTCATGGTTGCCATTGTAAAGCCGCCACCCCACAATTCAAACTTTCTCCAACAAAACCCACCGAAACTCTGAATTAAGCTATTGATGGATTTCAAGTCTAGTACTAATTGAGGTTCACAGCAAGAGTTGGTAGTCTTTTGAAAACCAAGTGCGTCACATCTTTTCACTGGATAGTGGATAGTTTCATCCCTTGTTTCACATTTCACACCTTCCTCCCTGCCACATTCTGAGGACTTAGCGAACATCTTACAGCAGCCTTAAATGATATTTCCCCCAACATTCCTCCAACTCGTTAAAGTAGATGTACTTATTCCAAACAACTTAATTCATAAACGATGCCCAAGATGTTTTTCAAACTATGAATGACAAAGAATCTCTCCATATAAGACAAATGTGCAACTATGAATCTTCCAAATTTTGTATGAAAAGGAAAGGTTTTCTATAGTAGTTTGTCTTCCAATGAGTACTTTTTCATTTTTTTAAATCAACAATTCATACAATATCAAAACAAATGATTTCCACAATGACCAACTCATCGATTAAGGGTTAAGCAATTCAATCTCTAAAAGGGAAATTTGTTCAGAAACTGAACTCAATTTGTGCAAATATAAAGATGACGAAGAATACAAAAAGAATTATGTTTTTTTTCCCAAGAATGAATATTTTATTCAATATAGCTGTAGATTTTTCATTTGGACCCATTCCAATCTCAGACTCATCTATTGCGAATAGCTTTGGCACTTCTCCCTCATCAAGGAAAAGGGAGAGATAAGTGGACAAGAAGGTGCAAACAAAGAATCTTTCTTAATAAATAGTGCATCCAACTATTGTCCTCAATAGGTCAGACCATAACAAGGGGGTTGTCCGAAATAGGTACTTCTATGTTAGGAATAAATTTGATAGAATGGCAACTTCTAAAGTAACAACTAGTCAAAGTAAGAAAATATCATCAGAAATTCAAATTCAATGACAGAAGTTGAAACTGAAATTGCAAGTACAACAATTTGTCAGTAATGAATGTGAGAAATAGCAAGTCATCAACAATGATTGCCATGGATTGCCAGTCCACAAATGACTCCCCCTTAATGAACATACCCATGCTCTTAACCCCTAAAGGACCGAAGGGGTTTTTCAGGGTGACATTGTCAAAAAGTGGGGATTTTTGGTATGTTATTCAAAAATAAAAATTAGAATTTTTTTTTGAAACTTTAACCATATTAAATTGAAGTGAAATATTATACAAGGGTGTGGAAAAAATTTCAGCCCATTTGAACACGCGGATTGAAAGATTATAGCATTTGAAGTGAGAAAAAAAACAAATTTCATTGCTGCGAAATAGGGTCAGCAGACTTCAGGCCCTCGGAGTAAAATTTTTGCTCTACACAAAAATGAAAATTTTGACCATTGATAATTATATGATGTTGATTACACTCATGAAAATTTTTAGAAGCAACGGAGATGTCTAGCTTATAATAAGTCACCCTACAATGCAAAGAGGTCAAGTGAGTAGGCATTACACTAATCATTTTTTTTTGATGATTTCTTGTGCAATGAGGAAATTTTTTATTTGAAATCCGAACAGTGAAAATTTAGAGATGAACATTTGGAGTATGTGGAAAAAATTTCAAGAGTTTTGACCTCATAGATTGCAAGATAATAGGGCTTGAAGTTAGAAGACAATGTTTTTTCTTGAAATTGCCCCAATATAGGTAATAAAGTTTACCACTTCTTAGAATTTGATTTGAAGAGTTAAATTTGTTTGTGTTTTGAAAATTGTTTGCCATATTTTATTAGTTTCATACATGTCAAATTTCAAAAGTTGATGAGCTTTTTTGCAAAAGATTCCCCAAAGATTCTCAAATTGCCCAAGCTGCCCTAAAAGTTCAGGGCAGCATAACTTTTGATCCGGGCACCCGATCGAAAAAAAAATTAGTTTTTCATCAAGGAGGTGCATGTTTACACATTGTGTCCAAATTTCATGAACATCCAACCAAAGATGACTTTGGAAGAGCCTACCTGAGATTTCTTGCGTACGTTGAACGGACACTTGGTCCTTTAGGGGTTAACAAACACATCACCTGTTCATGTACGGATTTCAGGAGTTCCAACCAAGTCTCAGGTTCACTAAAAAAATGGAAATCGAGTGATGCTCCCATATAGGTGAAAAAGCAGTGCTCTTAATACACTTCGGAACAAGTATGAACAAAGAAGACCTATAATATATACCTACAATCATCACAACCAGGTCCCTCCTCTGAACGTGTCCCAAAAACGAAGCCAGTACCTCAGCCCAACAGTGCCCATCCAGGATGCAGGGCAAGTGGAACCCAGCGACCCCGGAAACCACACCTCATTTTGCCACAAGCATTGTCCAGTGTAAATGGAGGGAAACAGAAGAGCTCAAAAGGACACAAATCAACATGGGCAATATCAGCCTGGCAGTCCTTCAAACGGACAAGAAGCTCACGAACGTCCATGCTTTCTCATGCACCTAACAATCTAACTGTCGTCTCCATCCCCGTCGTCGTCGGCATTGTCCAACTCGGCATCAGAGGCGACTTCCCTCTCAGCACCGCCGTTGTGGCCCTCGGAGCCCTCATCCCTTCGCTCATCTTCTTCGTCACTCTCCTCCAGACGATGCCCTGTTTCCTGAACACTGTGAGGATCCTTCTCTAAACCCATAGAGTGAACAGGAGAGTCCACGACATCGACTCTCTCATCCTCACTACCATCGTCGGAGTAGGCTGCCAGGGCCGACAAACCCTTCTGAAGCAGCTCCTCGTATTCCTTGGCCGACCGCTTTAAAAGGTCCAGCTTTACCACGTCCTTCGCATGTTCCGCTTCGCTGTACTCCTTCAGAAGGGCGACTATCTCAGCTTCCGGGTAAAAGATGTGAGTCGGTCGGCCTATCTCGGCTGTCCCATTCCTGTCTTCTTCACCAGGGGCCTCTCCTCTCCACGGTCTAGACTGTGGAGTCGGGGCCAACGCGGTCTTGTCATGTGCAGGTCGTCCTCTTTGACCACTCCCTTTCGGTCTCCCCACCACACCTCCGTAACCCCCTCGGCCACGTTTCACACCCCTTCCAGCACCTCGTTCAGGAGGAGTGAGACCAGGAACTTTGCCGTTCAATATGACAGGGTCGGTTCTGGGCTCGGACAACCACTGTAAATCGTTTCGGTCCATTGCCTTCAAATCCACCCACTCAATACTCTCATCCAGAGTACCCGCATCATAAGCAAGACAATGCAACATCGTATCCTTGTTGTAATCTACAATCACTGCCTCATAGTGAATATTGTCTTCCGGCCACCGAATACGGAGACGCCGACCCACCCAGTTCTCAACACGCGAATCCGTAGACGGACCTGCACCCTTGTGATTCCGCCAAGGCGTTGAACCCCTCCCACTGCCCACTCCCCCTCGCCCGGAAGGGGGACCTGGAGTCCCAACCATCGCGGCGCCTCGGCTAGGGACAATAAGGGCATCGGCAATGCCTTTGCTCCGGGACTTCTTGCCGCTAGACATACCCCGGCCCCCGGAAGCGGAAGGAAGAGTCTGAGGGGCAGGTTTGAGCAGAGGGGCAGGGGGAGGGAGAATCGGAGCAACATTGCCGACCTTTTGCCTTTTCCGACTTTGAGATACAGCAGGACTCGGAGAAGTGTCTCGATGGTGCTGCGGCATGCCAGGGTCCTCGCCTGTTTGTCTCCAGGTCCGAATCCGTCGAAGGGTCTCATCAAGGGTAACTTTTCCCAGCATCTCTCTATGCAGTTCGTCTTCCACTCTTAGCTCCTTCCTCAAATTAGACATGAGCCCTTCCTTGGTCCAAGTAATAACCTCTGACTGCGCACTGAACGCCCTAAGCAGGGAATGATAGGCTTCGAGTTCAAGCTGACGAATCTGCTGATCAATGTGGTAGGAGCTTGATGGTTTTCCATTACCACTGGGCCGACCCTTTCTAACACTCTGATTCCGAACCAACTGGGTAGGGGGGAGGTCGTCATCGTCGGTTCCATCGCTGTCCGACTGGTTATACACCATCATGCCAGGCAGGTCCAAAAATGACTATATTCCAACTGCACTCCACAATCGCCAACCACTGTTAAAAACAAGAAGGAAAAGAAAACATTGAGAGCAAGACAAAGAGAAGACATGAGTAAGTTGGTGATTGGAACTTTCAAAGCATGGGGGACGACAACATCCCTCCGTTTGGCTGATTTTATCACTCGACAAGAAATACTAGTCAACAATGCTGATCCTAGCAGGAAGGAGCTTATAAGAAGAATAAAAATTAAGAAGTGTGACGTACGACCAGTCCGCTACAAAAACTGACGAAAAATCTAATTTCAGTGAAGGAGAGTGAAAGGGCAGTCATGATGCATTCGACTACTGAAATGCAGAGCACAGACAAGAACAACAACTTAACCACACCTTGCTTAACATTTATGAAAAATAAGGAACTCGGAAATCCCTGTTGACGGCAATAAGACCTACGGACTCCCTGAACCACCACTGCTTAAAAAAAAGTGCCAGCGCCGAAAGACCCTGTTCTTTGCAACCATATTCGAGTAATCAAATTACTAGACTACATCTTTCAGCCCCATATGATCATGAAATCGCAAGCCTCTTGACGGTTCAAAATATCTCAAAAAGAGTGGGAAATCCTGCGAAACCTGTCAGCAGCCTAGTAACTCTAGGGGGTGTCAGAGTGCTCGACTCTCGTCTTTCTTCCTATTTTGAGACCGGTGCCATTCTAAGTCCTAAATCCTCGCGAGATATGATACTACCCCTGCTGTAGAGTTTTGGAGTATCGTTTCATAATTGTCTCCTCCTTGAGTCTGGCGTCTGACACCCATTCTATGCAACAGTGCATGACATCCCAGAGCCTGCAGAAATGGGCGTTGAGCCAAGAGCAGCTCGGAAGTCGTACTCCACTGAAATTTCCTTGGATCCATCTCCGATTAAGGTAAGAGTCCATGGGAGCCAAAAAACTCCTGCGGTACCGAAAAACCTAGACTCCGAAGAGCCTAATTTCCGCACTTCTCGCGTCCACGATAACTAAATACCTCCGTCGCCAGGGGATCCAAATAAAATAAAAGAACTCAAACCTCCGCAAATGCACTTCCTCTCGCCAGCGAGTCTTTCATGCACATATTAGAAAAGCACGAAGCCTAGGGATCCCTACCTCCAAAAGAGAAAAACACTGCAACCGAAGATCCTTGGAAACTTGCAAGCAGCCTCGACACTACTCTCAACTGTAACCAGAGCTAGCAGAAACGGGTGTCGAGCTCGAAAGTCCTGTCCAACTAAATTCCTAGTGCATTCGTAAAGTCCATCATTGAATAAACCGAAACCCTTGGCGTCCTAAAAAAATGCGAAACCATCGTCCTGCGGTACCGACAATCCTGGCGCCATATCCCCGCACCTCGCGCTTCCACAGAAATCTCCATCGCCGGGGGCGCCAAAAAACACACTAAAACCTCCAGTCATCAAACTCAAAAGCGACAACCTCTCGTGAAACTCCGCTCCATGCACATAATAAACAACAGCAAGCCCTAGGGTTTCGTACCTCCAAAAAGAGAAGCCTCCGTTACGCGCGCGCGCCTCCTTGGACCTCACAGCAGCACGAGAAAAAACCGCGAGCGCCTCCTTGCCAACCACGGCCACAACAGCACGACGCGCCGCCCAGGAACGGAGCCTTGTAGCACATAACTAGGGTTATATAAAAGCGCAGCGCCTCCGGAGAAATAAAAAGCTAGTCCCTACGTAGAAAACAGGGAGGAGCGCTGGCGCGGCATCGGGGAAGGGTTGCGGAACGGGGACGACGACGCCGCGAGCGGGCACTCGCCGCAGAAGGGAAGACGCGTTGCAGCAACGAGGGCACCACGGTCCGCCATAGCTGCTCCGGTTGCGGTTCTTCCACTTCGCGCTGCGTCGAAGGGGGTTGGGCCCTTGGCGTCACCAGGTGACCGGGGGAGCCGGTGACCCCTTTCCCGCCGCAAGGACGGACCGGGCCGGTAAGGTCCTTCTGGATGATTTTCCCCGCGGTGGATGACTCGGGCTCAGTCGTGCCCATTTTTCGTGCCCTGGATCGCGCCATTCCTTTCGAGGGCGTGCTGTACACTAATAATGATAAATTTGCAACACTAATTAAGATCTCTAACACTAAATGTCAACAACATGAACTCCATTTGTCAACTATTGTAATTCATGTTGACATGTAGTGTGCTCTAATTCTCAGTTAGGATAAAATTAAACTTGCAAGGACAAGACCTATCACCACAGTATCTTGCTAAAAATGATCTAATTTATAAACCAATAGGTGCATTCATCATTTCTACAATAATCTCAAAAGTCATCCATTTGCCACTTTTGGGCCTAACTAACCTTCCAAGGTTAATTTTTGGTAATGTTTATGTTGATATGTAGTGTTCTGTATCACTAATGTTACCAACACTAAAACGTCACCATGAACACTATTTGTCAACTAAATGAAAATTAGAATGAGCCCAATGATAGGTAAATAATACTAAATGTAACATAATAGTAAATATCATTCTTAGTGTAGGTGGTTTGCATGTGGGGGGGAATTTTTGTATTTTAAGATGGATGTTGGGTTATATAGGTGGGGAGTATTGAGTTGAATTTCTGAATTTGTAAGTAATTTTTTGTTATGTATTATGCAAGGGGATGGCTTAGGGTAGTTTGAAAGCAATTGTTAGAGAAGATTGTGTACAATTATTTCTTAAAAAGAGACAACTCACGTGCCCTCCAAATATTACACCTCCAACCTCCTTATACAACATTTTTTTACAACCCCCCTTGCATATATATTGGACATTGATACTCTGATATGGATATGAACACAAGTACAAATGTGTACAAATGTGGGGTATAAATATGGATACAAATATTATATATGAATATTGGCATTTTTATATAATATTAATATTATATATATATGTGGATACAACATATAGGCACATATCTCATTGATATCAGTTGTTATTTTATATGCGTTTAGAACATATATATGGTTTGAAAATTTATGACAAAAAATATCAAAAAAATATTTTTATTTTTGAATGGGAAGAACAAAAAATAAAAATAAAATATATTGTTCAATATTGGGAGGTGGAGATGTGGACTTCGGTATCCCTTTTGAGTGACTATCCAATCAAAAGCCCCCTACAATGATATAATGATGCATGATGGTTTGATGTTTGTAATATAATATTCCTTTGTATATATATTTGATTTTATGTTATTTAATATTAAATTAGAGCAATTAGTACAATATAGTTATGATCTTTGACCAAATTCACTATTTCACATGCCTAGAAATATGGAAGTGTATCCTTTAATTCTTAAAGATCCACGATTGTATTTTACCAAAAAAACACTCTAAAAACTATCATTTATGCTTATTTATCTATAGGATCTTGTACTAGAGCAATATGAAAATGTGTGGAAGAATTTCAAAATTGTGACCTGGTTGATTGCAAGATTTGAGCATTTAAAGTGAAAAAATACTTTATTTGTTATTTTATAAATTTAATGATAGGACTCTGAAATTTGAATCCTCTTAACTTGAAACTTTTCTATCCAAGATTTTGGTTTTGTAATTTTTTTTGTCAAAGAATTGTGTTTAAAATGAAAAAAAAATTATTTTATTATTATTTTCATTTAAAAAAAATTCTTAAGTAGAAGTAGGTATTCGATGAAAGAAAAAACTAAATTGTTAATATCTCTAAGATAAAATGGAATCATGCCATTTCCAATGGTGAGATTATTCTAGCAAGCAAACTAAATTGTAGGATTTGAGTTCAAGAGCAAATACAAGAAGATGCTTTGATTTCTTACAAAACAAGATGCTTTTTAATTCCTAAGATAGTGCGCATCTTAATTGGTGGATGATGGGTGTTTTTGTGAACTTGTTGTAGGAGCTATTTGAAATGGATGAATTAGATTCAATTATACTAAAATAACAATTTTTGCTTAATTTTGAGCTATTTAATTTTTTGTCATTCAATTCTTCCTAATTTGTTTGTGCAAGTTTCTCAATCAACTCATTTAAAATGGAAAGGAAAACAAAAATTACAAAATGAAGATATTTCAAACAAATTGTTATCAATCTGTAATTGATTGTCCTATAAAATCTCAAGATCTATATTTTTCCTAGTCTAAACTCTCTTAACCCTAAAAGCCCGTAGCCTATCATCAAAGTAATCAACCAAAAATGATCCAATTAGAAGATAAATAGGTGCATTTTTAGAACATAGCATAATCACTATTATCAACATAAATTATTTTTATTAGATCTTATTGGTATTAACTAAAGAGGATTCTAATGCATTTAGTATGAATTATTTGGAAAACTTACATGAATAAGTTATGGACTTCAAAGGACTATCTCTAGGTGTACTAAAAAACAACATTAGGTTGTTTTAAATTCTTATGTTTTTATTAGGACTTCACATTTTGTATAATCAATATAAAGTTTTTGTAACATTTTAAGGTCCAAATGTAGGTGTGGTATTTTGGATAATATTGATTATAGGTGTACATACCTTAGTTCTTGACCTCTTCATTGGATTAATATTCTTTTGGAAGCTTGGTCCTTTAGGACTTTGCTTTGATTCTCTTTGAGTCTTTCTTATAAATGGTAATAGGTACATTGATTTCACCTTAACCTTTGGAATGCTACCTCTTCAATGCACATCCTTTCTTCTCCGTGCTTACGTTTCACCCTTCACCCACAATGTTGATGAACTTGCAATCAAGTTCTATAGAAAATTAAGACCTAATTTTTGACTTGATTAGACCACGGATTTCTTCCTTGCAACAAGAGTGTTTTTTTAGCAGATGAAGGTTGGCAATAAAATATGCAACTCAATTTATCCCACGTACTTTGAACTAACTATAGCTTATTGATTTTGAAACCCAATGATGGACAAAATTTCTATAAAAAAAGGCTTTGGTTGAACGAGAGAGACAAAACCACATTTAGGTTTGTAAGACAACTATGGGTGCTAGCCCTTCAAAATCTTCTCATACCAAAACAAAAGAAAGCCCCATCATTATGGTGCTTGGTAGGCAAGACCTCTCTCAATCAATTTCTCGCATTCTTCTATCATTTTGATTTGCAATTTAGAGTGATCTTATTTCATTGTATATGAGTTCTAAGAAAATACAACAATAATTAGTACTATCTTGGTTTTTAAGAAGCAAAGGTTCTTGAGGAAAACATTCTTTGTGTTTTGTGGGTAACCACATGTATCAAAAGGATAATTTTTAAGGGTTTTGAGTAACATGCTTGAAATTGAAATATTATTGATTCTTGTTAATATATTTGGAGAATATTCTTTTATATGGTTTTTAAATCCCATATTTTATTTGTAGAGTTATTGAATTTTTAGCTGCTAAGAATAAAGTTGACACTCTATGTTTGAAATTATGTAATTTTCTAAGATCCAAGAAAGGTTTATAAGAGGTTTATTGTTTTTGTCTCTTGAACTATACAAATATTTTATTATGTCTCATGACATTTAAGAGAACAAGAGTAATTACCTTTGGAATCATTTACACAAATCCAAATTCTTTTTTTGCACAATTTTGAGCTTATGCGGTTACTGTGCAAATGATATGTGTAGATCATTCTAAAAATATTTGTTTCTATTGTCCTTAGTCAACATATTTGCATGTAGCCTCATCTATTGGTGATTGTTTATGAAATAATACAATAATTGCTTAAAAAGTGGATTAGTTCTTCAACATCAAGTACTTCAAATTCTTTTGAGTACATGGGTATAGGATGCAAAGAGTGTGTGCTCTCTAATTATGCACCTAGAAATTGCGCATTCTATATGCAAGAACTGCACCTAATTGTAACCCGTTTTCTAATACCAATTGTTTATTCATTTAGTATCCAAAAATTGCATTCTAAGAGGATCTATACTCTACTATTAGCCCTCAATAAGATCTAACAACAATTAAACAATTGAATAATTAGAACAATGCTCAATTGTTTAATATTTAGAAAATTTTAAATGTAGTGACTTTATGTTATGAGAATCTATCATGTTGTCTTCATCTAATTGAACAACTTTCACATGTAAAGTTGTGGATACATGTGAGTGCATTAAAAAGACCATAAGTCTTTCTAAATTGTTGGTTTCAAGAAGGTTAAGTGTACTACTCTTAAATGTTATATCATTCATGTAAGGCATCACATTTTATTGGCTTTGAATCTAAGAAGAGGAGGCTTTGCATCAACAAAGCCTAAATTGAGGAAGTTTGAGCAATTGCCATATTCAAGAAGCAAGTGAATGCTACAAGAACAAAGCCTCTTATAATGTAGTTGCTTGTATTTTTTTTCAATGCGTAAATGTCAAATGTATGCTTACTAGTGCTTGTCTTGTTTGGTACGAGGGACACAGGAGGACCAGGCACTGGGAAGGGCACACAATGTGCTCGAATGGTGAAAGAGTTTGGGTTCAAACACATTTCACTAGGGGACATCCTCCGAGCAGAGGTTAAAAATGGGACTCAAATTGGAAAGGATTGTGCAACTATTATGAGGGAAGGCAAATTGGTGCCTATGGAATTGACAATGGAGCTTATGGAGAAGACCATGAAACAAGCAAGGGACACCTCTGGTTATTTACTGGATGGGTTTCCGCGTAAAGTCAACCAAGCTAAAGAGTTTAAGAAACTAGTATGAGCCAATATCAATACCTTATAACCATCTTCAATTTCATTACATTGGTGTGATTATAGGCACCAAAAATTGTGACATTCATCTACAAGAAGCTCTAAAAATTAGGATGGATTTATATATCCTAGTAACCATTTTCAATTTTGTTAAATTGGTGCAATTTTGAGCACCAAAAACTGTAACATTCATTGATAGAGAGCTTTAAAAAATGAAAATTGGTTTATAACCTCTAGAAATAATTTTCAATTTTGTTAAATTGGTGAGATTTTAGGAGACAAAAATTGTGACATTCATCAATAACTCTAACTTTAGGATTGGTTGAAATTTTCCTTTCAAGCCGGCTATGTGCCTTGAAATGTGTTGAAGTTGTGAAGTTTCTTTTTGCCAATATAGCGAAATTGATGTTATCCTCTTTCCGAATATTGGTGTTTACTCCACTTTGGTGCATGAAAGGTATTATGTTCCAAATGAGAATTAAAGATGAAAACATCCAAAAATATTTGTGTATCCATTCCTAACAAGTAGATTTCTATTGTCGTAGCCGCTCTTTTAAACTAGAATCTATGTCATTCATTGAAAAAACCAAAGATTAAACAAAACAAAAACATATTTTACTATATTAAGATAGAAAAAGGTGGTTGAGGCAATAATATGACCCCCCCCTTTCAAGGTGGCTCATTTGGACTCTTGTTGCATACCATATTAATCAATGCACTAAGTTGAATGCTAATTGAACAATTCAACACTATGCACCCTCTCCTATAACGTAGATTAATTTAGTCAAGTCAATTAGTGTGAGACAAACAAATTGCTTTACATTGCATTTTTCTATCATAAATCATTTCATTTTCATTTTGTTTAGTGACTCTTAGGAGTATTTTCTTAGAGGAATAACTATAGTTTCAAAAATAAATATAATTTTTTGTATAAAAATATGCAATAGAGAATAAGGATTAACTTGAATAGTTCTTCATTTCTAATAAAATAAAAAAACTTCATTGATTGATATTTAAGTCATTGAATGTTGGCATTTTAAACTAGGATTTGAATCAACTATTGAATATGATGTTGGATTTTTATCAGGTGAGGGCGCCGTCCTTGGTGTTATTTTTACATGCACCCAAGCAAGTGCTTATCCATCGACTCATGCAACGGGGACAAACTAGCGGGCGCATTGATGACAATATGAAAACTATCAATAAACGTCTCATCACTTTCAAAAAGGAATCCGTGCCTGTAATTTCCTACTACGAAAGAATTCGATCCACTATTGTCAAGAAGGTGGGTTTTTTCAGCATCATGTAAACATCACAACAACTTGCAACAACTCCTATAAACACATTTGTCTTGTCCAACATGATTTTTGAACTAGACGTCACATTGAGCCTGTCCTATTGAGAGTCTTAATATACATGTCATGTCTTCTATATCAAGCAACCTTTTTCGAATATTATCAAATCTTCTAAGAATATTTTAGTACATTTTAGATATGCTCCAAGGATATTCCTGAATGACGGGCGGAAAATGGCTTCTAGTTGTCTTAGACATCATGTTCAACTCCATATCACCATGTATGGTAGAACAACTTTGTTTGTAACAAAGTTTCAATCAAATTCAACTTTTAGTACCCAAAGAAATTAATTTTAATGAAAAACTTAAGATACATAAATTAGCATTAGGAATGAATGATCATAATGGTGAAGATCCCTTAGTCACTTGAAATGGCAACCCTCTACTCATACTGAGGTAACTGCAACTAATTTCAACCACTTTCTAAAACCACACAGTCTAGGTTCTTGTCTAAAATGTACTTCCAATATTCATGAGAGTCTACAATTGGTTACCCTAAATCCTATTTTTATTACCTTTAAAATTTGTAGTTTATTCATACAGTGTTCAAAAAACGCATTCTAAGAGAATCTAAAATCCCCTTTTGAGTACTAACAAGACCCCTCAAAAAAATTCAATATAATAAATGGAACGATGTTGAATTGCTTAATTTGTGCAATTTTAGGTGTAGTTACCTTACCCTTACAGAAGAACCTTCAGTTGCAAACTTTGCACTGGTTCTCAAGTTCCATCCAATTTCCAAGTAATCATGTCATCATGCAAAGCCAAAGTTTAGAGGTTTGTGCAATGTATTGAACTAAATTTACGAGTGTTTGGGAGCCAAAATGACTAAGAAATTTCTTCCAACTTAATGCAGATCTGCACAGTCACAACACCAGATGATGTGTATGCTCAAGTGCGGGAAGTAGTCAAGCAAGTGGTATGAACTCAAACTCTATGGAAGAGATTAGAGGAAGAGATTAGAGGTCTTGGAAGAGATTAGAGGACAGTTCCTTCTTGTAAGATTAGAAAGCCCTTCAGTAACACAAATTTGGTCTTTTTGCAACCGGTACTGACAAACAACTGAACTCTTGGTGTTCAAAAAACAAACTCATTTCTTTAAAAAAAAGAAAAATGAGTTATGGACGAGTTATTCCAGACGTTGAAAGTAGTTGTAAAAGACCAAATTTCTACTAGTGTTTTTGGGTTGTGCATTATTTGCTTCTCGGAGGCTGTGTGTGCTTAGTTTGATTGAAATTAGTGTGTCCCTCGTGACAAAATCAAGCAAAATTTGATGGACTCCTTGCAAGACTTGGACATGATTTCGACTTGAATGAGAGACATGATTGTTAATAATAAGGAAACCACAGCTAATTGCAACCTTGTGGGGGTTGTTGTTGCACCAATGACCTGAATGACCTACAATTGCACGCCTTCTTAGCTTGAGAATCTAGGGCTGATTTTATGTATGCATATAATGGCAACACTTTGAAAAGCCATAATTTTTCCATACTGAATGTCCTAAAATTACATACTAAAAAGAATTTGGAATCCTCTTTCAAGATCAAACAAAAAAACTACTTAGGCGCTTTAAGACATCATCCCAGTTTTGCATTCACTCTTTTATTTGTTACTTGAAAAATCCAACTTCTCACGTAGGTTGAAAAAATATGTGTCAGGAAGACGGTAAAAAAAATAATTGGAAATTTGGATGGTGGCTGCAGTTGAATTCACCACGTCGCCCATTGAGAAAGCCGTATGTGAAACACCATCATAGGATTGTTCACCACAAGACGGTAACAAGGCATCATCATAGAAGTCACCGGAAACGGAGGAAGAGGGCAAGCAAGCTCATGGAAGAATGTCCCACTCCAGCTCCAGCTCAAGGATGTGTTTTGATGTGAGGTAACATGGGTACCCCCGCAAAACCGCCACTTTTGGCTACGGTGCCTAGTTACTATTAATTGGCTGGTCAAATTCTCATATTGGCAAGTGAAAGGAGGTTCCGACGCACCAAAGCACGTGACATTTGGATATCATATGCAGAAGTTAGGAAGCCAGAAAAAAAAAAAAAAGTTTGGCTCTAAAATAGTCTCTTCTTTTTGATATAGGTATATAATTGATTTTGGAGATGTACCGATAGAGTGAAGATGGCAATTTTATGATCAATGGCGCATTTGGGTTGGGTGCCCACCTTAATTGAAATATTTGGTTGGATCCATGGACATCTTGAATGGGTTAACAATATGCCATGTGAGTGTTTTAGCAACATTGCCGCGGTATTAGTTGAGTAGGGTATCTTTGAAGAGTTTTCTTTCAACATTTATTTAGCACTAGGATGTGGATCACTAATCTTTCAACTTCGAAGGTTGTAAATTCAAAATTTTGAAGTTAATTGAAATATCATTAGATCTTTCCTTATGAAGATAACTACTAAATTTAAATGTGTTTGAATAAGCAATTGAACATTGCTCCTATTATTGTATTGCGTAATTTTTTTTATTAGATCTTGTTGGAAGCCAAAAGAATATTCAAGATTCCCTTTGGCAATTTTTGGCCATATTAATCATGAATTTTTAAATTGCTAAAGATAGGTGTTTTCAAAAGCAACCATAGGTTCTTATAGATAGAAGTAGTTAATTTTAGACATGAATATGTAGGGGTCAAAATTAGGTGCAATTTCCATAACCCTAAGTGCTTTGAAGTGTAGAATTGAGTGCTTTAGGGCAATGTTTTTTTTTAATACTCTTTCATTCATCCACAATAATATTTGAATCTATAGAAGTTAAACTC
This sequence comes from Antitrichia curtipendula, assembly GCA_951230915.1. NCBI lineage: Eukaryota > Viridiplantae > Streptophyta > Bryopsida > Hypnales > Leucodontaceae > Antitrichia > Antitrichia curtipendula. The sequence continues at coordinate 5,103,065 of OX579636.1, read as the reverse complement.
CTTTATGACCAATTTGATGAAATTGAAGTACATAACATATTTGTATATAGAGAAATAAGCAAAAAGATGAAAATAAAATAAAATGAAGAAGACTAAAATGCTGAAGAGCTGAGCTAATTGGATTGTTTTGAATATACTAACATTACAAATTTTTTTCCTAAAATGTATATCGTGTGATCATTGGATTTGGGGACACACGAGTAATCAACAATTTGGTATATAACTAGAATTTTTATATATGATGTTCAATAAAAATATGGTAAGAGAATACATAATCCTCTTTCAATTGCCACCAAGACTTACGAAAGTAGTTTAATAATAGGAATCATGCCAAAATAATTATTTGGACATTTTTAGAAGTTACTACCTTAACTCAATACAAACTAATTGTAGATGGATGTGTTTCATCTTGCAACAAAGCATAAAAAAACTTTACTCTAAAGCACATTCCTATACTATTTGTAATTCCACAATCATATACAATATCTTCCTTTACATTCTCCTCATGAGTCCTTTTGATAATCATAGCAGATGGAACCATGATCTACATTCATATGATGCCCCACCACCATAGAATTAGGAGTTTGTTCCAATGAGACAAGTCAATGTTTGCACAACATTGTATCGTGTACACCTCTTTCAGGGCCTCATCTTTGCAGTGAAAGGTAAGATAGAAGCATAGAAGACATATCAATGAGTTCCCACACTTGCATAAGTCCATGCATCAGTAAACAAGTAGTTATGCTACAAGATGCTCTATCCCAGTAGCACTAACTTGCATTCCAAGGAAATATGCAAACTTCCTCATATTCACTATTCCTGACATTCACTGTAGATGTAGAATTTCTCAATGCAAAGCTTCCACCCCTTCACTCAAGAGCCACAAAATGACTGAATGAAGAAAAGGACCAAATATTTCTACCATTTCTTCAGTGGGGTAGCCTGTTGCTCTAAGAGCCTTATGACATATTTCCACTTCATAACCTTTCTCTGGGGTTTCCTATAGTAAGTCTATCTAAGTAAATTGAACCAGATGCTGAACGTCAAAGTCCATGAAAGCTGAAAGGTCAAACTAAACTATACATGACAAAGCAAATTAGTTTAAAAGGAAAACTAAGCAGATCTGTACACCATACGGAAGTGTCCCTTTTAACGTCTCCAATTTCTGCCAAGGTTTGGAAAGTTAGGGAAGAGTCTACGAAAGGCTCCCGGAAACTGAAATTCAGGTCCTTCCGGTTGAAACTCGGGTGTATGAAAGCCGGATTCAGCCCTGGGCGAAGTAATGGATTGAATCTGCCTTACCACCTCTGTAGGCCGGACAACAACGCCGTCCAATAACAGACCAGATTTCCAACTCCCCGAGTTAATAGCAAACACTGCGAATTTCAGTAGACAAGATTCCTCTTCTCTTTCAACGACAAACTCCCCGACATCGTATTCTGCCCAACCGCTTTCTACAACTCGGATTGTTGGCAAACTAAACTGTTCCACTGGCCGCCTTGACACATGCGGTCTTGGGTCTATGTAGCACTTGCACTCAATATTTCCATCATCATTCTTTGAGAAGGTGAAATGTGCAGGTTCAGAATGCCAACCCTGCAAATCGCCCAAATACATTCTCCATGTGAGACTGTAAGATCCCGGGGGAAGTGAGCATTCGATCTCACCTTTCGCTTCGAACCAGCACACATTTATCAACCGTGCAACCTCAGGAAACCTGCGAATGAAAGAACTATGATAAGCACTTTGCCAGAGTTCTTTCCAGATTTGGATATGAACTTAGCCACAGCATAAAGAAAGTTAAAATAGTATTTCAAGAAAGAACATAAATATGCATACACATACAAGTGCACCATCACAATGGAACAGCTTCGAAAAAAGTACTTACAAAGAATTCTCATTAGGAACCCAGTCCCAATAACGATAGTCGTCACCCCAAGTGATAGAGAGCCCCCTTGCTGCAATGCTCAAGCACAACCCTGCGGTCTCGCGGTCAATCCACAACCCCTACTCACATATCAAACGTGGCATGGAGAGTTAGATTTATGCCAACACTACAGATGCAGCAATTAGAAATTGAATGGCCTTGAAATTGATTGACCCTTCCAGTAATGCAGTGCAGGAGAAATACGTCATCTTCATAAGTTTCAACCACTGTTTTCTCCAGTAGGAAGCTTCATAATGGATACTGCCAGACTCAGAAATGAGATGGCATTCAAACATTTACATCAACAATGCATGCTTTCTTGAATTATGGAAAAACCCAAAATAATGAATATATCCATATTCTATGATTATTCATACATATAGGACGTTTTAAGACTTTGAACACATTAAATAATAAATATTGTAGACTTATTATGCCATGTCAACCACCGCACTAGTTCAGCCAATCATACCAAAATTCGTATACTAAAATTTGTTCTGGGCGAATTTCAAGATATAATGCTTCGAACTTGATTTGACAAAGATTTATGATAAATTTTCCAAGTTCCAAGATAATTTCTTAAGATCATGCTTGAAATCTTCGTTTTGATCAACTTCGAAAAGGTTGTGGAAGTCATGTATTTGGGGAGACCCCAGGCAGGCAGAAATATTAAAGAGGTTAGTCTGCACCTGTGTGTTGTTCGCAAGAAGCATGGGCTGGCAGAGATGATCGAAGATTTCTCTCTTGCTTGCAGTTTGTGCAGGGACAACATCCGGGTCAAGTGCGAGGATGTCTTTGTACCTTGGAGGCAGCATCCTCTCCCAAACAGAATCGAAATTAGAAGCCGCACGGAAAGAACAGCAGACGCACGCCAGCTTCGCAACCTCTCGTGGAGGCAAGCAGGAGAGGATCATAGCGATGCAGACTTCAGGCAAGTCTCCCAGAACAGCTTCATTACACTGCTCATTGCTGCTGTCAAATTCATCATGCTCCTCGCTCTCTTGAGGCTGGTTGCTGTCCATGTCGAGTTTGTTCTTTTCCGTGGCCGTTAACATCCCCTCCATTACGATGTCGCAAAACTGCAAAGAAAACAAATAAGATATCTAGTCCAGAACAGTGCCCTCCAATTTTCCAGAAATCAAAGACAAAAGGCAAGATACCGAAAAGAGATCAATTCCAAAATGCAACACCTACATTTACCAACTTCCAAAAGAAACCAATGGAAGTTGAAGCCACGCAAGGGAGTTGATGCTTCAAAGTTGCTCAACTACAGGTCGTCGAGTGTCAACATTAGGTTCCCTACAATTTCAACTTGGAAAATCTGTAGAATATTTTGGAGTATTTGAAAAATACGGAACTTCAGTTACGATTCTCTTCCATTCGCTAATGCGTTGATCTTAAGCCCATTCAGATCGTGAACAGAATTGGAATTGACAATACCTTTTCGAGAAGGATAGAGTGTCACCATGCACCTACCGACAGTCTCACATCCCTAATCACACAACCCTAAAAAACTCGAAAAAGATGAAATTCAGTATTCTCAACCCCGTGAACTCAAATTTTCGATACTGGATGTAGGTCAAAAGATCTCGTTCGAGTGACCATTATATTCTGCAATTGACATTGATTGAAATCCCCAAACCGTGAACTCTCATTTCCATCAAGCCAAAACGTGCATATCAATCTAATCAATAGAAGCCCATTCAGATCGTGAATAGTTCTCGAATTGAAATTGACAATACCTTTTCGAGAAGGATAGAGTGTCACCACGCACCTACCGATAGTCTCGCATCCCTAAACACACATACTGGATGTCTACTGTCGGTCAAAAGATCTCGTTCGAGTGACCAATATTTTGCAATTGGCATTGATCGAAATCCCAAAACCTCCAACAGAAAAAACGAGACAGGAAACAACCAAATCCGCCGTAGAAATACCTTGAGATCACTGTCCGGTGACGCCTCAACTCCGTCCAGCCAGGGTCTTCCGTTTCATTTCACTTTAGAATACTGGAGAGAAATGTATGTAAGGTGGAAACACCCTAAATCGTCCCGGTACCCAATTCCGTCACCATGTACCCAAAGAATACATTCTTACTACGAAAATGTGCATCCATGGTACATAGTGAAGGAATTCGGTACACGGACGTTTTAGGGTGTCTTCATCTTATACTATTTTTAGTATGCTGCCCCTTTCTACAATGTTTGAGAAACTGTTTGCATATAAGAGGATTTTGGGATTGGTGAGGTGATATGAACAACTAGAAATTGAGTTAGCACACTAAAATGTACTTCTAAAAACTTAAAGTTCAAATGAAAGAGCTATCAAACTCATTACACAATCCAACCTTGCAATTGTTGAAATGCAAGGGTTTTTTAATGAGTTAAAATTGCAACTAATTCCAAATCAACACTTGCATGTATAGATTTTCAACACCTTATACTTTCTACTGGAACTATTTCAAAGCAAATGGGTAAACACAATTTTTTAAATTTCAAATCAAGTGAAATTGGCAAGCTTTACACTTACACTGGTGGTGTGTGTGTGTGTGTGTGTATATATATATATATATATATGACTTTGAGGACCTCTCAAAAATCAAGTATTTATTTTTTTCAATGAAAAAAATAAGTTTCTAATAGTTAACCTTGAATATTGCTCATACATTTTTTTAAATAATAAAAAAAATTTAAATATCCACACAAAAACAAGTTTGAAATTTATTATTGACCATATATGGTAGGTTAGGTAGTTAGGAGTTAACTTCAACCTTGCTGACTAAGCTAACATTGATTAATTCTTTAGGATCATGGTTTTAATGTATTTGGATGGATGGATGAGAATGTAGAAGATAGGTAATTAGAAACTTTAATAGATCTTTAAAGATTGAACAAATTTAGAAGAACTTAGAAAGTGAGCTAAAGTGAATGGAGAATTAAATTGAGTCAACTCTTATTCCAACCTATAAAGAGTTTCTTGCCACAATAATTGGATGTAATCCACCTGAAAATTAATGATATTTACGGAAGTTAGAAATGATTGACTTACACCTAATAATTATAAAATCTATTATAAACAAATAAATATTAAATAAAATAAAATTGAGTTGATTTATTATTACTAATTGACTTGTCAAATGACCTTATATAATCTCAAAGGAAAAAATTGATTGGACAATGTATATAGATGCTTTAGATGTATAAATTGATAAGATTTTCTAAGGACCATCCAATTGTTATTTACATGCAAATGGAATTGTAATTGAGAACAAATGAATTCAAGCAAGCCAAAATGACTATAGTAAGACCAATTGATGTGATGTAAGCCTAGATGATTAAGAAATTAGCCTATATAAATAAGTCTTATTGGTTTGAAGTGGTTTGAAATAATTCAAATAGAAGCATATCCAACTCCACATCAAAGTCCATCTAAACCATCTAAATACATCAAAATTTGTCCCAGTTCACTCATATCATCTAAACTCTTTTTAATTCATCTTATTTGTAGAAACTTAAAACAAATGACAATTATTAGATATTTTTTGAGGGCATTGGAGGGCCATTTCAGGCCATTTTTCTATGCTGTGAATCAGCCACTACTGGCCCAAATACAGAAGAATTCAAAAATAAAAAATAAAAAAATAAAAATTATTCTTATCTAACGTGGCAATAGTTCTACTATGTCAAATTGTTGTTGTGGTTGAGTTCCCGCAGTCCAGGAACTCGGGGGAATTTGCAGCCTTGTCAAGTAGCTGAATCTCATCTAATGACTACGAAAAAAATGCCCAAACTTCTTGAATCCCATCCTATTCCATTCAAAATCAGTCTTAAATAAATAAAAATATATTTAAGTAGTTAGCTATGTGATATCAATAGTAATTTGCAACAACATAATTACAATTCAAAATGAAATAAAATACTAATGTATGTTTAGTGCCTAGGATCATTTCTAAAACGTTCTTGTGCCTATTTCAAGCAAATGTTAAGCACATTGAAAAAGAGAGGTCAATGGACAATTTGCAAGCACTATACTATATTTTTTTGAGTAATATGTAGCCTTGATGCAAAAGTCGATTTTTTCATTTGACATGTCCCTAGAATAAGCTTCAATGAATTCAAATATATTCTTGAAAGCATTTTTTTGAGGTGGCAAAGTGCTTTATAGTTATTAATCCCCAAAGGACCAAGCTGCATTTTTTGGCAACATAGTGATTTTGGGCAGCTTACTATGATTGGATTTTTTATTTTTACACAACATGGAGACGAGGTTTTTCTTTGAGCCCAAAGGTTTTCATAACTTTTGACTATATGATTAAAAAGTTATTGTATAACATATAGTTTTTTTCCTTGGTTGGTCAATCTGAGCAAATAAGAAAAAAATCACTTTTTTCATTAAATTTTTTTTGGAATTGATGTTAGAGATTTATATATACATGAAAAGCTTTTAATCATTCCATTTTAATTAGTGAGATAAAAATTATGAGGAGTTTTAGTCTGCATGTAGTTATAGATCTCTACTTTGAAATAAACTTGAAGTCATTGATTTAACTAAACTTTCAATATTTTTGGAAAAAATAAAATTTTAGGATGTAGATTGCTTATTATAATATTACAACCACTGGAATTGGCATTTTTCAATTCCATAACTTAGTTTTCAACATTTTTGTATTTTGAATCATTTTTCTACTTACTAATTTTTTCCTATATGTTGTACAATCACTTCCAAATGATTTGAAGTTTTTTAAGCATGTAGCCAACTTGCCTTGAAGAATGAATCTAAATAAGCACCACCATTCACCATTTTGGACATTTTTTCATACAAATAAGACCTTGTGAAGTGCAACTGCCTAGTTTTTCAAAGGGCCCAAAAAAAGATTTTTGTCAATTCAAACACTAATATTTTGCAATCCACATTGTGGAAATTTCTGAATTTTTTTTCACATCTTTTCAAACTAAAGTAAACCTACATAGGAACAACAAAATGAGTGTTTTGCCTTGTTACAATTGCCTTGTTATGTATGATGGTCATACTACACTTGGCTTCCTAGTATGGTTACAACATTTCCTAACATGGCCACTACGTGAAGGAATAAATAAATCACTTGCTTTGATGAATTTTCACTGAAAAATAGAAGTTTCTAAAGTAGTCATTAATAACTGCATCACTATCACCAAGGCATTGATTTTGGCCACTAACCAACCTAATGTAGTCCTAACCTCATTTATTAAAAAAAGTTTGTCAATGATTGATGTAAGATTCTAATGGGTCATTTCCTATTGGTGCCTATTATGGATGGTTTGACTATCACATGCAAGTTTACCTTACAAGATCCTATGGTTACATATGTCCAAAAATATTTTTTTTCTAAATTTTGGTACTTGTATTAGAAATGGCAATTTTGGAGCATTTTGGATGAAAACATAGTCAAGGAACTTTAAGGATTAATATTCTAATTTTAGCTTTTGGTGAATGTTGATTATAAAGGTTATCCATATTATGTGTCATGTTTATGATTTTTAGTTGTAATGAGGCTAATAGAGTCACTACTTTATTCATGTCTTTTGTGGTCTTATCCACTTTGTGTTGGAATACTTTTTTGCATTGGGTTTAGAAGACGTAATTCACAAATGGAACACCTCCTTTACCAAAAAATAATTATACCAATATGTCATATCAAATAAGCCTTGCACAAATAAAATTTAAGTTTGTACACTTCCGTAACAAACATCCGGCACAGGGATTTAAAATAACATTTCCTTGCCATTTCATTTCTTTTCACTATTTGCATACTAGTGAAAATGACTACTGAGTAGATCACTAAATGACTAGGTTTATGTTTTATATTAAAAAATTATGATATATCTTATTTCATATGGTCCTGGGGCATTTCAAATCCACTAGTCATAGGTACAATTTTTTCAAAAATTAGAAAAATCTCAAAATGTTTAAAAAAAAATTCAAATAAAATTGCCACTTTTCAGCAACAAAAATAAGTTTTAGTAGAAATTTTATTTATTGCTCGGATATCCCACTCCTCACTCTACGCTCTTCACATACATACTAGTTTCATTATGCCATCTATCAAAGGGACTAGTGTGCCTTGTGCTATTACCACAGTCGAAATAAAAGTGATATTATAATTTTATAATTCATAAGAACTTTCAAATTCAATAATTTTCATACCGTAGGTCCCAACATCTCAAAACAAAGTCCATGCACTCCTCGCCAAGAGCTTTCCAACGATACTAAGCACGCAAATGAGAGATGCACAGTTCCAGAAATCTCATCATAACAAACAACCAAAACAAACAGACTATCTTAATGGATGGATTCCCCAAAGGTTGTTGGATTGTTTGTCAAAGGTCATTCTAGTCTCCAGCAACCTCGGTTTTTCTAGAGGGTGTTTTTATCTAAGAACGCTTTTTCATTTCCACATTGTCAAACTTGTGAGCTTCCAATTTTTTTTTCCAAAGCAACCTCAATAAGTGGTATAATTACTTTCTTTCTATTGAATGAATTTACTTTATTTCTGTCTCTTCTAACTACTTGGGGAATTTGAACAATGAATCTATTTTACACTTCAAATATTTTAACCCCTAAAGTCCCAAGGCCTCTTTTCCATCAAAAACCATTCAAAATTGTCATTTCTATAGCAAAGAGCAAAAAAAAATTGAAATGTTTATTTAGCATATCTAATTGTAGTATCTTGTACTAGAATAATATAAAAATGTGTGGAAGAAATTTTACAAACTTTGATTGTCTAGATTGCAAGATATTTGCATTTAAAGTGAAGGAAACAAATTTTTTTGGATGTTGCTCAACTACATTTTTTGGCTTTGAACCTTCTTAATTTATAATTTTTGCTTTACTGATTTTGAATTTCTATTTTTATATGACAAAGAATTGATTTGAGACTCTAGAAAAAAAAATTCAAAAAACATGCACTTAGTTTTCATTCATTAAAAAATTGTTGAGTAGAAGTAGGTTTAAGATTGAAGGAAAATTTAAATTGTTAACCCCTCACCGCCGAAGCTCTAAGCATGTCAAAAGACAACCTTGCTTTTCAAGTGTTATAAATCTAAATGTGAGTAAGGTATAAAAATCTCAACCGTACAATATTATAGTGTGCATGTTGTAGATGGTGTAAATCAAATTTGGGGTCATTTGACCGTATAGATTGAAAGATTATAATGTTTTAGTGTTGAAAAAAGATGCTGAAATTTTCCTAAAAACACATTTCGAGGTGGAATTCGATTTCTAAACCTACTCAAATGAAAAAACTTTAAACTACAAGGTGATTCTAAACCAAAAGACAAACACTTTGGTGGAAAAAAAAACACATTTAAGTGACTCATTGCATTTGTAAAGTTGTTTTGAAATGTCAAAAAACAGTGAAAAAAGTAGCAAAAAAACACATCTACAGCTGAACCTACCTCTGCTAAAATGCTTCTCAGTCAATCATATCTTCTTGGATTGATATGAAATTTTTACCACAAGAACTAGACTAGTATGTGAAACTTTTCCAACAAAAAGTATTGAAAAAAACTCCTGTTTGAAGAAGTTATAAGCCACCAAAGTTCACTGTAATGCAAAAATGTCTAGATTTTGAACTTCGAATTGCTCCCAAGCATTCAAAACAACTTGGGTTGACATGAAAATTTAATCACAATAACTAGACTTAAAGGGGAACATAACACAACAAATTTGATTGAAAACGAACATTGGATGAAGGAGATACAAGCCCCCGAAGTTGCAGCCTTCAAATGCAGTTTGGTGAATTCAAATTGAACCTATGAACTTCGATTGGCTTTCAAGAAATCAATAAAGCTCGCATTGATTTGAAAATTCTTCCACATAAACTAGAAGAGAGAGCGCAACTTTACCAACAAGTTTTATTGAGTTTGGACATCGGATGCAAAAGTTACAGCACTTTGAATTTTCTGTGAGGACACTTTTCGTCCCCTCCGGCGATGAGGGGTTAATAGCTCTAAGATGGAATTGAAATACTCTAATCTCAATAGTGAGATTTTTTTAGCAAGAAATCTTAACCTTGTAAATTTTATTTTATTTTTAATTGTAAAAATTGAGGTAAAAAATGAATCCTATAAGTTATTTTTTCAAGAACATGCTATGCCATTGCCCAAAAAACAAGATTGTTTATAACTTTCACATAACAAATCCAAATGGAATGAATCAAATGCTTAGATGCTTTCAAATCCTCAAGCAATAACTTGTTATAATACAAGACAAATTCGAGCATTTAGAGGTTTGTAATACAAAACATATTGTACATTGTTTGCAGTATTGACCAATTGCATTTGCCTACGGTATGTACACCAAAAAAAGACCCTAGTCATAGGTCAAAAGGTAGAGAATTGGGTTGAAAAATGACAATATGTAAATTTCATAAATACTACCATGCAATTTCTACACAATCATGCTAAAGGTTCATTAAATATTTCCTAAACTTGAATTGATTTCTATTGCAACTACAAGTAGAACCTCTCTTAGTGCATGGTGCCAAGACTATTCACTACAAGAGTTTTATGCATTTAGAAAGGCCACAAATATTGTAAACATTTAATTCAACTTTCCATCTTAAATCACGTATAGGCCCACCTAATGACTACAAACTCTCTTATTGTATATTATGTAATACAAGAGGATGCAACAACAGAGGTTATGAGAGCCAGATTAACATCCAAAAAGATGAAAATAGTCTCCACCTCAGACGACAATAGAAAGCTACACAATTTTGCTTAGACCACCTATAATGTTGTTTTCCAAAACTGAATTGAATATAACGCATGCAAAATACTCCCCTCAAATAAATGTTTGTGAATTTGATAAGTCCAAAGATGTGCAATGACCAAAGAGACAACAATGGATCATCATACCTTATAATAGTTTGTGACAAAATTTGTGCTAAAGAAAGAAGATGCCAAAAAATTGAAGCACTTGAGATAACTTATTTCTCTTAAATTAGTATGGAGCCCAAAATACTTGCAACTCTAATCAAGAATCTTATAGTAAGTGATACAATTCAGCTTCTATGGAAGTGAACAGCCACATACACAATACAATAAGCACTTAGGGATTAATTAGGCTTGCAATCTCAAATATCATCCAAGACTCTAAAAACTTTTAGGAAATTCAAAGTTGTTCCATGATTGGTACAATGACATTGTTGTGTTTTGGTGCAACACCTAGAAACTACTCCTAAATTAACCATGGAAAGGTGTAGCCCTCTCACCATGGGATCATTAGAAAATTATTAGATTCCAAAATGCATTCTTTGTTTCTACAATTTTCTTGAAAGCCATAAAATTCACCAAACACTTTTAGTCCTCAATGTCCTTACTACTCAGGTAAACCATGTTGTCTTTTGTTGACTTGAATTACCACTTCTAGGACCAACTCATCCACAACAGGTTTTTCATAATCACATACTATTCAAAACATACAGATCGAACAAATACTTCAAGCACTTCTTTCTAAGTAAGCCAACCAAAGATTCAACAATTAAGCTGGGTTCTCACTTGCTGGTAAGAGTGCTGTTAGATGGGGTCCAAGGAATGAATTGAGACAAACTAATGCATGGAATTCACTTTGGTAGCACCACAGTAACACCAACTGAAGTACAAACATACCTTCAACGCACGCGTCCGACAACAGTTTCCAGTGGCAAGACGTTGTCACATGCACTTTGTACCTGAAAGAAGTAGGAATCGTGTCCACAAGTAGATGATTATATTCACAGAATCAAGGACGCTACATGGTCTCGAGATCGCGCACTGGGCATTGAAGGTAAGCAGAATGTGACAGTTTCCTTTGATCCACCTTCACATCACTCTGCGCTGCTAATATGTGGAAAAAATGGAACCAGGGAACTCGGTCTCTACAGCTCGTAAGAGAATTTCGTCCACTTCGCTATTGCTGCCAGACCCATGGAGAGGAATCACAGAGCAAGCCATTTCGTCCACTTTGCTATTGCTGCCAGACCCTAAACCCTAAACCCTACATTGTACCTAAGTTGAAGTTGAACTAGGAATACCAAATTACTTAGTGCATTTGAGCATACACTGAAATCACTATGGTACAACATTCCAAGAACCCCGACTCATCGAAGCTCCAAACCTATGCCTCTTGAAGCAATTTGGAAGGCTACTCCACTCTCCCGTAGACAAGTCCAAAAGCAAGAAATTGTTGTTGCGAGAAGAGTACCTTAACGCCATCAAAAAGCCTTCACATGGTTCTAGGGTCATCACGAGACACTCCCAATCCGGAAGGGCTTCAAAAGGAGAGCACAAGTATGACCTCTCTTTTACCCAATCCTCTGCATTAGTTTGGAAACGATACTTGGTGATGCAATAACCTTCCGCCTGTCCAATTTCACCATTCGATGTGTTCATGTGCAACAAAAACATGCAGTCCTTCTGAAACGCATACTGAAACGTCATCCCTGATGCTCCTCGGGAGGGACCCCTTACATCACAACGCTTGAGTTTTCCTTCAGCAAAGTCATACACACTTCGAGTCATGCTTGTGTTTCTGAAAATCTTGTAATAGCTATTGTACTTCCATCTGTAAGTGACACCAAAAATGAAACCAAGTGGAGGTGTTGCTTTGGTCCATTGTCTTGCACCAGAATCATAGATCTCTACTGTGGGACGGCCTTTCATGTTTTTGCCAACCACCACCACCCTATAACACTTGGTTTCGGAGTTCACTTCGATGTCCATCATCTTGGGCGGGGTTAAGTAAACATATTTCAGAGGCGGGAGTTTGCGTTGAACTCGTGTCAAGAGATTCACCACAACAATGCACAGGGGATTGGCTTTGCTGGGTTTCCATGTGGAGACAAAACAGACCAACCCACCATCACGTGCACCCATATCATCCCATCGATTTTCATGACTAATGGAATCTCCCGGATGCAAACGATAGGAACATTGCGACCTGTGAGAGCTCAGATCACATATTGTTACAAGAAATTCTGAATTACTACGATAATCGCTGACTGAAAAACCTGCAACCATGGTGGGACTAGTTTCGTCAAGTGCTCGGTTGATTTCCGAGTTCACAGTAACCATGTCTCGGTTCCATTCCTTCGAGAGACTGCGCAGCCGAGTGATATCAGGCAAGGGCAGACGTGCGAACGCACGTGCCAACAATTCCTTGGGAAGATTTTTCCATAGAACAGGACTCATCTTCTTTGAATCTACGGAAATAATCTTGCGTGAAGCAGCCATGTTGAGTAAGCTTCATAACTCCAATCCTGCTGGTCCTCCCTTACCTTCGACAAAGTCATTCAGCTTCTCTTGCAAGAGGCATGCCATTTCAAGGTAATGCAGCTGTTCGCCATCTTCGTCCAAGTCAACAACACTTGTTCCAGCATGGTCCACCGTCACCATCTCTCCCACTTTCACGGCATCGTTCCAAGGAACGGTAGAATATTTCTGATTCGAGTTTGTGGCCCGACCGCAACTAGCTTTGTGTTTTTTTCTGTTCATTTTCAATAGCCTGTCTGACCGACCTCTTGTGCAGTAACCTCTCAGATATGGTTGGTAATTGCTGGATAATTGATCAAGTTGTCGCTGACCTAGAAAGCAAAACCTTTCTCAAACGCCCTTCCCGCAGACTAGGCTCCATGGCCATTTCCAGTTCTGAATTGACAGAACAATAATCAAAGACTGGGATTCAAATGCATACTAATTAAATATACATCAAGAACACCGGGCTTTGAATCAAAGTAACTTACCTGAACAAAGTCTTCAGCTGTGGGCTCGGCATTGGATTGAGGTCAGTCAGCACTACGCCATGTCCACATAGATTCCCGTCAAGAAGCCCCTCCGCCACCTTCCAGACAGCACCCATTCCATCCCACACAAATGAAAAGCGAGCGTCGCACAAATTAAAGCTTCACAACATATCCTAAAGCAGCAACACCACTTTGACCTAGCTGCATCGAAACTCACAAGTCGGCATGCTCTCCACCCTAACCCTCAAGAGCTGCGCATTTCGTCTCTGGATTGAAAGACGTCTCCGAGAAGGATTGATAGATGCTAATCATATCCATTTGTCAAGCACTTCGATCAATTCTCAATCGAACATCTTCTGATCCATCAACAAGAGCTCAGACGAAGATGGTTTCAAAAGCACGCACTTACATGATTCTTGGGTACTGAAATCAGACCTGAAAAGCTCCCAGTACATTCACAACCTCGATCAATGGCTGCGAAGTGCGATCCGCCATAGCTTCTAAACAGGAATGGCTAAGAATGGTACTGCATAAGGTAGACAAGCCTATTGGCACCGAGATTTGCAATCTGAATATCTTGGGGCCAACTCCAAGAAGGTCATGTATTTTCGAGAGGTGTGCACTTGTTTCAAATTGTAATAATTTTTTCAATTAACCCATAAACGTCGCAGAGGACATTTTCTAACCGATGAATGACAAAGAATTCCTCCATGTAGGACAAAAGTGCAACTATTCATCCTCCAAACTTTGTGTGGAAAGGGAAGATCTTCTACAGTAGTTTGTCTTCCAATGAGTGTTTTTTCATTTTTTTTTAAACCAACAATTTACACAGTACCCAAACTAATGATTTCCACGGTGATCGGCTCATTGTTCAAGGATTTAAATTGTAGTTTTTGTGAATTTTTGAAGGAGTTTGCCCTCAAAATTAAAAAAACTGACTAAAGAGTGGAATCATAAACATCCCACAAACAACCCTTAATCCCTAAAGGTCAGAGGCTATGTTTTCTTCAAAAATGCTCCAAAACTGTTATTTCTAATACAAGTACCAAATTTTAGAAAAAAAATCATTTTTGGATACATATATAACCGCAGGATCTTGTGGTATGTTGGTTTGAGAAGATGTGGCAAAAATTTCAAGAGTTTCTACAATGTAGATTGCAAGATATTAGCATTTGAAAAGGCAAAAATCATTTTTTTGTGCTTGTGAAAACACGAGTAGCTGCACTTTACAAGGTCACATTTGTTTTAAAAAATGTCCAAAATGGTGGATACCTTTTGGATTCATTCTTCAAAGCAAGTTCTCTACATGCTTAAAATTTTTTAGATCATTTGGAATTGTACAACTTATAGGAAAAAAATAGTAAGTAGAAAGTTAGGAAATGATTTAAAATACTAAATTGTTAAGAATTTAGTTATAGAATTGAAAATGTCAATCCCAATGGTTGAAATGTTGTAATAAACAATCTACATCCTATAATTTTATTTTCTTCCCAAAATATTAAAAACTGAGTAAAATAAAGGACTTCAAAGTTTATTTTAGAATTGAGAATCCATAATTACCCACAAACTAAAACTCCTCATAATTTTCATATCTTTAATCAAAATGGGATAATTCAAAGCTTTCCGTATATATATATAAATCTAAAGAACCAACTTCAAATTTTTATTTCTGAAAAAGTGATTTTTTAAGAATTTCTTAAGCTGAACACCGACCAATGAAAATTACACATTATACAATAAATTTTTAATCATGTAGTCAAAAGTTATGAAAATTGTTGGGCCTTAAAGATATCTCTTGGGCACATGTTGTGTGAAAATTAAAAAAAAGAAAAAGAAAATTTCCATTCACAATGAGCTGTCTAAAATTACTATGTTGCTAAAAAGTAGTGTTTGATCCTTTAGGGGTTAACCACCTTTCTATGTATCTAATGGCATTTAAGTACTCACCTATAAGGGATTGACCCGTTATTCCTTATTGGCAATAATGCATTGATTTTGTCTAAAAATCAATAGATTTGCATTAATCCATGAACGGACTTGGATGTTTTCCTAGACAGAATAGGATAATTAACAAAATTGGGTTGGTCTACTTTAACCGCTAAAGTTCCTTGACAATATGTTTCACCCAAAATGCTCTAAAATTGCCATTTTTATATAAGTAAAATTAAATTTTATTTTTATTTTTTTGGATACACAAAAATGTAGGATCTTGTAGTACACTAGCTTGCGAAGATGTGGAAAATTTTCCAGAAATTTTCATAGTGTAGATTGCAAGGATTGCAAGATATTAGCATTTGAAATGACAAAAATCCTTTTCTAGGCCTTGCAAAAAATCGGGCAGCTGCACTTCACAAGGTCACATTTGTATGAAAAAATGTGCATGTTGTTGGTGCTTCTTTGGATTCATTTTTAAAGGCAAGTTGGCTACATACTTGAAAAATTTCAGATCATTTGGAATTGAACAATATATAGGAAAAAATTAATAAGTAGAATGAAGTAGAAAATGATTCAAAATACTAAATTGTTGAGAATTTAGTTATGGGATTAAAAAATACCAATCCCAATCATTATAAGATTATAATAAAAAAACTCTACATCTTTTTTCTTTTTTTTTTCTAAAAATATTAAAAATTGAATTAAATAAGGAATTTCAAAATATTTTAGAGTAGAGATTCCATAACTGTCTTGCAAGCTAAAACTCCTCACAACTTTAATCTCATTGATCAAAATGGAATGATTCAAATCTTTCCATGTATATATAAATTTGAAAAACAAATTTCAAATTTTTATTTCTGAAAAAAGTGGATTTATTTTATCTGTCCAGGCTGCCTAAGTTGAGAAACAAACAACATTTTGCATCAAAACTTTTCACTTGTATACTGAAATGAAATGAAATTTAGCATTCATGGATAAATTTCCCTTGTTCACGCCTTGTAAAAAGAATTCAACCTAAATAAGTCAAATCTCTACTCACATGTATCTATAGAAAAAAATTATATTGCCAAAAAACTTGCGAAAAACACAAGGTTGGTCCTTTAGGGGTTAATAAGGGCTTGTGTGACAACACCTCAATTCCTTTCATTAAAATGAGTCATGAAAATGCAATGGAGTGGTATGAAGATATTTAATGTTTGTTCAACCATTTTTTATTATTAGTTCTTTAAGAATTCAATTGAGGCAACCAATTCTAACATGTATTGCATAACATTTCAGTGGCTGCATTATTTAATTTTTTGAAAAATTGGCAATATATATTTGTTGAATTTTGGTTGAAAAAGTACAGTGTTATCTTTCCAATTCTTAGACACTTGTAGTTAGACCCAAAAGTTTGAAGCAATAGAGGTACTCAAATAGTTGTAGTGTGTTTGGAATTTGTGAGCTCATAGATTTGTAATCTTTGATCCACATAGAACTCATGTCAAACTTTTTCCAAGATTGTTTTCATTTTGAATTCTTGTTCAACTTTGCCCAATTTTCAAATGCAACATGTATACCTAGTGGTGTAATTGTCTATTGACTTCTTCTCCGATTTCTTCAAATATTGATGCTACCTTTGCATCTCTATGCCTCCAAAAGGGATGAAAGAAATTTAGACACCTGTACAAGTGCTAAATTATGTTTGACTTGGTTGTTATTAGTTTTTTTGTGAATGATTCATTTTGTCTAGATGTAATTAATCTTGAGTATAGTAGGCAATTACACCAAAATTTATATTAAAAGACCACAATGTTTTTAGTCCCATAATTGCTTCAAAATACTTGAATCCAAAGCAAAGTTAAAATCTTTATTTGTGTTCATTTGTTAATAAATCCATTTGTAGTTAACTTGTTAGGATACATCCTCCTAAAATTTTAGAGTAAGAAAATCTACCAATTAGAAGATCAAGATGCTTTAATATAAAAAAGAAATATTTTCAAATTCTCCCAAATAATCAACTTTGTAAGGATGACATGAACCATGGATGATGGAGTCCTCCTATATAAGACAAAAGTGCATATCTTCATCTTGTATATTGTGTAGAAAGGGAAGGTCTTGCATAAGAATTTGACCTTCAATGAGCATTTTTTTTTTTTAAAGTTTATGCTTCACACTATACCCCAAAGGATGATTTCTACAATGATTAGCTTGTCTTTACTAAATTAAATTTCGTCTTTCAAATTTCTTATCCATAAATGTGTAAGTCCTACAACTTGCATCTCTCTACTGTACATTGAAGAAATAATTGAAAAGATATATATTAAAAAATTTAATTTTTTTTTCATATTCATGATTGAAACAAATAGTAAGTAGAAAAAAGGTAAAGTGTGATTAAAAATGCTAAATTGATAAGAATTTAGTTGTAGATTTGAAAAAAATTCAATCCTAACAGGTGTAATGTTGTAATAAAAAAAATCTACATCCTATACTTTAATTTATTTCCAAAAAGATTGAAAATTGAGTTCAAAATGAGACTTCAAAATTTCTTTAGATAGAGATTCCATAAGTGCCACCAAATTCTATGGTAAATTGTACATTTTTACTTAGACCACCTATAATGTGTTTTTTTCCAAAAATGAATTTGACTGTAATGCTTATAAAGTATTTCCCTTCTATTGCAAATAAATGTTTGTAAAGTATTCCCCTTCTGTTGCAAATAAATGTTTGTGAATTTGATACATCTAATTATGTGCAATGACCGAAGAGACGATAATAGATCATTTTACATTATAATAATTTATGATAGAATTTGTGCTAAAGAAAAAAGCTGCCAAAAATTTGAAGCATTTCAAGTAGCTTATTTATTCTTAAATTATCGTATGGAGCCCAGAGTGTTTGCAACTCCATTCAAGAATCTTATAGTAAGTGATTCAATTCAACTCCTATAGAAGTGAGTGGCCCATAGGCAATACATTAACCCTTGAAAGGCCCTTGGGGTCCCTCTATACAACTTGTATTTAGACTCACAATTCTTTAATTGCGATTTACTATATGAATTGTAATACATAGGTATTTACATACTACCATGATCATTAATTTACTTTGTTGAGAACAATATTTGGTCAATGTTTTTCTAGTCAAATACCATAGTATTCATAATATACTATAGAGATGCAAAGGGCTTTCATGCCCTTCTAGGATTAAGCACATAGGAATTAACTAGACTTGCATTCTAAAACGTCATCCACGGCTTAGAAAACTATTATAAAATTCAAAATTGTTCACATTATTGAACATTGGTACATGTAGAAACTACTCTTCACCCCTCAATGCCCTAGCGCCTATCTCTTGAAATTTAAAGATTTCCTTGTTTGTCTATTATAATCTTTTCAATAGTACGATCAAAGGACATGCCCCTTTCCCTTGAGCTATGGGCTTGTCTCCACTACCAATCTCAATTTTGTAGATCTCTTATTAAATGATAGTATGATTGGAATGAATTCACAAGGGTCTAGATTTCAATAAACACGTATTAGGCACTCAAGGATTAAATTAACCATGGAAAGGTATAAGGTGGGTACACCCAAAACCGCCACTTTTTGCTATTGAGCTTAGTTACTATTATTAGACTAGTCAGATTTTCATATATTCTTGTTGGCAAGTGAAAGGAGGTTCCAACGCACCAAAGAACGTGGCATTTGGACACCGTATGCAAAAGTTATTAACCCCAAAAGGACCCTGAGGACAGAATGTGTCCTTGACCAATTTGTGAAGTTAAATAAAACCTTACCAAACTACTATTTTTTGTAATTTATAATTTTGATAAATTATTTTTGAAGTTTAATTCTAGCTTCAAAAATCTGATTTTGAAAATGATTGATTATGATTTTTCTATTCAAGATTTTGTGCACGGGTGTCCATTGCAATCTTGACTTTTGTAGTGTTGAGGGCTCTTGGGAATGAGCCTCAAATACACTAGATCTTTGAGAAAAAATCACATTAGAAATTCATCCAAAAAAATTGTAGAGTAGATTTTGAGAAGTCATAAATTGATTGGAATTATGCATGTTAGGCCCTTCAACCTCATATTTTTTTGGTGACCAAATTTTTAGATTTGACATGTGAAAAGAGGATTGAAAGACTTCAAATCACTTTCACAGTTTTAACACCTTCATGATCAAACATTATAATCTTTCAATCTGTAAGAGATATTGTTGTGTTTTCTTTTCTAATGTGATGTCTAACATGTCTAGTTTGATTTTATACGGTTACAATTCAAAAAAAATTGATACAACTTATCAAAATGTTGGCTTTTAATTCAATTTAGAACAAATTCCTAGAAGCTCAGGAATTTCCACGGTCATTTTGGGGTTAAGGGTCAAAATTTGTTTCTAAAAGCGCTCCATCTAAATAGGTACATAATTGATTTTGGAAATGTACACACCATGTAGATGGCACTTTAAGGTCAGATGCCATTTTGGAGGTGCCTACCTCAGCCTTCTCACAAGGGATCAACCAAAAATTATTACTCCCTTTGTCTCAAAATGCAAAAGAAACACCAATATTATTTTGAGACAAGAGGGAGTAGATTCCAAGATTCCAAGATGCATTCTTTGTTTCTCCAATTTTCTTGAAAGCCATTAAATTCATCAAACACTTTTAGTCCTCAATTTTCTTGAAAGCCATAAAATTCACCAAACACTTTTAGTCCTCAATGTCCTTACTACTCGGGTTAACCATGTTGTCTTTTGTTGACTTCAATACCACTTCTAGGACCAACTCATCCACAACAGGTTTTTCATAATCACATACTAATTCAAGACATACAGATCGAACAAAAACTTCAAGCACTTCTTTCTAAGTAAACCAACCAAAGATTCAACAATTAAGCTGGGTTCTCACTTGCTGTTATGAGTGCTGTTAGATGGGGTCCAAGGAATGAATTGAGACAAACCAATGCATGGAATTCACTTTGGGAACACCACAGTAACACCAACTGAAGTACAAACATACCTTCAACACACGCGTCCGACAACAGTTTCCAGTGGCAAGACGTTGTCACATGCACTTTGTACCTGAAAGAAGTAGGAATCGTGTCCACAAGTAGATGATTATATTCACAGAATCAAGGACGCTACATGGTCTCGAGATCGCCCACTGGGCATTGAAGGTAAGCAGAATGTGACAGTTTCCTTTGATCCACCTTCACATCACTCTGCACTGCTACTATTTTAAGCTGTGGAAAAAATGGAACCAGGGAACTCGGTCTCTACAGCTCGTAAAAGAATTTCGTCCACTTTGTTATTGCTGCCAGACCCATCGTCACCTATATTCCACTGTTCGTGATCGTTGCTCTCACTGACTACTTTTGTGACCTCAACCTCTGCTGCCGTTGGCATGGACTCTTCCTCCGGTTGTGGTTTGAGCTCCTGCTGTGCACTTGATGGAGGAGGCGGCAGCATGAAGGGCGGGAAAACATATGGAGGCGGAAAAAATGGAGGGGGACTGGGAGACCCCGATTGTGTGTTTGCTGGAAATATGGGGAAGGGGAAGGGGAACGGACCTGGAGGGGGGAAGCCCTGTCCTGGTCGCCAACCTGGAGGTGGCATAGGAGGGAATCCCATCGGAGGATAACGTGGAAAGGGTCCAAAAGGAAGAGGTCCTAGTGGAGTTTGTTTCGGCTTTTCGGCATTCTTGGGCTTCCGACCTCGCTTTGGGGGTTTCATCAGGTGAAAAGGAATTGGAGGGATGCGTCTGTACGGACGGTCAGCAGATGGTTTGGGCTTCGCAGAAACCAGCACCGGCATAGGTGCAGGATCCTTGCGAACAAGAAGAGGAGGGGGCTTCTTGATCGGCACCAGCGCTGTTTGAGAGAGTGCCGCTGGCATGAGCGCCTGAGACGGTGCTGCAACTGTCATTACCTGCAACATCCTACACAATCAATAAACCACTCCAGACAACACTGATATAACGTAGAAGGCACTAAAACTGTTAGGAATCTTATCCTGCTTCCTGCACTGACCCTATTCAAAAAAATCCTCTATTCTTACACTTGATTGGACTAATAAGCAAGTGGTGGAAGCACAACTTGGCCAAATGTCTAAAGCCACTGATCTCTCAAAGAAATTGGGCTTTTGTGTCAATTATTTCAATCTACAACCGGAAGAGAATCAGTGAATTGTAAAAAACACATCAAAGAAGAGGCATAATAGTGCACGCCGGCAACGATACGACATAAAGAATCTCACCTGAGGTGCGGAAGAAAGCTGCGGGGCTGGCGGGAAAAAGGTCGGAAAGGGATGGAATAACTGTTCTGCTTTGGCCGACTCGTCAGACCTGGAAGAACTCAGAAACACCGTTCAGATGCAAAATAACTTTCAGCCAACTTGGCCTTATTTCCAAACTGTTTCGTCAAAACTGGAGGGCTCTGCATTGATGTCTAGTACTAAGATACAGAACCACACGCTCCACCGCAAATACAGTCATCAAACTGCATCATAACAGAACCAACGAAGAAGAATCCTACAGAATGACAAGCCAGTAAGAAATTGGAGTGATTTGAAACACTTACCGGTAATACTTCCGCAGCAAAGCCAGATTACGGTACTTCGTTTCCTTCCGCACTTGGTCATCAGAGAACCCAGCCATGAAGAGAAGGGTGATTCCAAGCGCTTTGAAGAAAAAACTCCCCGTGCGGACGTGAACCAGCAGCGCCATTTGACACATAAGCGGCCCAAATGATTTCAATTTGTTACGTCCCATTCTCTGCCGCACGTACCTGGACACCCGAGCCCCACTGCTCTATAACCTCGGTTTACTCGTTTATCTTCCACAAAGGCACGGTATAAAACATACATTTCAACTAGTCTGCAGACTAGGCAGGTAACAAACGGGCACTCTGCTGGAATCTCAGATGTAACAAGTTAACACAGCGGAACATAGAGAGGCTCACTCCGCGGCCTTGATTTTCATAAACACATTTGAAACATCATGATATCAGGGCCATCTGCATGATATCCCCTTCCATACCTTAATTCTAGGTTATGCAAGAGGAAAGGAAAGCACATACTGATTTTGAGGTAGGTTGCGAGTCCGTCCTCCATATTTTATACAAAGAAAAAGGCAGGAAGGTGTGCTAGCACCAGCTGGTCGCATCTCCTTTTCTTCATCAATTATGCGTATGGGACACAAAAGAGGGTTTTGACGATTTGGTATAAAAACTTTCGTTCGCCCGCTGGGGTGAGAGTATAATAGGTGTTCCTACACGCCAAAGATGAAGTACCGCATCACGAAAATTAAGACACATCAATTAAGACTGTCGCACAGTCTTCGTGACAATTAATAACAGGAGAGATGTGATAGATTCTAGATCAAGATGAATGCAAAATCATACCAAAACACAAGATTGCGTACGGAGAGTAGTTTTCGATCACCATACCCCAGGCTCCTTTGTGGACTTGTAAGGCTGCCCCCGACTAAGGATCTGAAAATGGTTGAAATCAAGCTCATAAAAGTCTTCACACCCGTGGCGAATGCATAGACAAGAAAACACAACGATCTTACGCATTGTATGCGACTGTGCATTTTTCAGGGCCAACACTCCAGATTCCAATATTCTTTTCAACTCCATTGGGCAAAGCGCAATCTTAGGAGTCTTCTTGTATGAAGACAAGATACCAGCCCCTCGATATCCCACCGGGTAAGGCCCGTAGCCATACCTTTTGCTCCAATATATCCTCTTCCCTAGTGGAGTCGTCCGACCTTCACCCCTTCTTTGATCTTCCGGACTTATTTCCTCACCATCACTGTCATCAGAATCCAGTACTCGAGCAGATACCTCTTTCCCGTGCTCGTCTGACTTGTCCTGCAGACCCACAAACTCCTAGTTGAATAGAGTAGACTTCGAAAGTGACAACAATGCTTCAGAATCCAAGAGTGCATCAAAATATTATTAGATATGCCATCAACTGAGTATCGAATGACTGTATCACCTTCTCTCTTTGCCTGCGACCATTGTCCCCATGCTCACTGTTGTCATCGTCATCGTCGTCATCGTCATCGTCATCGTCCCCACTACCCGCATCGTTCAACTTTTCTATGTCAGCCCTACTTACATCTTCTCTGCACATCCAGTTGACCATAGACTCATAGCATGCAGGACCAGTTCTGATACTGCCCCAAGAATCATCCCCTGTTCCTGAGCTGGCATCTGCTTTCTGTGAGAGTATGTGACTTCCGTTTGATACAGCACTGCCATCCTGTTTGTCTTCCCCGGCGCTCTTTCTTAATTCCACTCCACTTCTGAGAGCATGTTCAGCATCAATCTAGTGCACATACACATCAGTATTTACTCAACAGAAGAGTGATAATCCTGAAATCTAATTCTCAGGTCCATTTTGGGTAAAGTACCTAAAGTCTACATTAACAGCAGATTTAATGCAGGCAATAATTCTCAGACTAATCCGAACAGGTCCAAATGCCTAAAAAAGAATATCCATAGAAACAACCTCCAGACAGAATGTACCTTCTAGATGAATGAGACAGTAATGTGTAACGAAAGACACCAACTACGAAAGACTGAGGATACCCAGCACCAAAAATCACGAGCAGATGGAGAATTTTAGTTTACTTTAAGACACTCTACTTCTCGATGATACACTGCGACTTGTATACGCACACAGGGCCAGAATTACACCACTTCACATACCTCCACATCCATATGTTCTAGGATTGGTCCAGAACAACTGTCTTCACAACCTAGCTTTGCTTCCAAAGATGAAAGTCGACCCGAAAGCTCAACATTCTTGCGTCGCTCTTTCTCGAGCTCGGCCATCACGTCAGCCACGTTTAGATCTCCTTTCATCGCCTGTTCACTTGATTGCACCTCGGGTAACTCTCCACATAGAATCTCCTCAATAAAGTCGGAGCGCAAAGCACCCATGACGAGATTGGAATCATCGAGACTATGTAGGATTGTTTCATCCACAGGTGAGGTTTGATGCATCTTGACATCTGCAATGACAGCCTTTCAAGGCTGTAATTTCACAGCCTCAGTTGCCCCTCTTGATGCTATATCAGCTTTGTGACCAAGGGTTGAAAATAGTTTCGAAATCTCTGTGAGTCTTACAAACGTAATCGAGTGACCCACTCCGCTAACACTCTGTTGCAGTCAAAACACACGCACAATATCAGCAACCAAAGACAACTAGAAAGCGAAAATCACGTATATCCAAGCCACAGCCAGCTAATCTGAGAGTATACTGTATGCAATTGACTACCAGGTCTTCAAAGCCACGCCAGGTCACCGTCGCTCTGTGATGTGCACAAATGGTGAGGGTTCATGCACTCTCGCCATAGTAGAATTTGAAACTCAAGCACAGAAAAACAAAAGTTCTGCAGGGATACAGAAGGCAAGAAAAAAAGTCTACACCATTAGGTCATCATCTTTGCAGGGCCGATTTGTAAGATGTGAGGGAATAGCGAAGAACACACCTACAGAGAATATTGTACAGGAAGATGATAGAAAAGCTTAGGCCCTGGAATTAAAGGTTGTTGCTCATCGAGCACGATCGGTATCATATCTGCTACATGCTTCCCCCAGCAAAATGAGAAAGAAACCGTCCGTCAAGAGCCCCTAATAATAGACTTCTCCAAAGGTGCCTTAAGGTGCCCGCGTCAATTAGCCAGGGGAATGAAAGGTGCACTCTAGAAGTCTTGATCTGCCGCATCTAACCTTAGCCCCATAACCTTTCAGGCAGATACTTGTTTGTACTGCTGATTGAAGCATTCTCCTAGTATCCAGCAAGAGAAGACGCCTGCATACCAAGACAAGGTTTACCACAACGTTTAACACTATGCAATGAGCCACAAAAAAGATTACAAGAGGGTAGTTAAAAACCGAAGAGAAACACTATTTCATTTAATTTGATAAAACCGGGTTGTTCAAGAATGTATCATATCAACTTAACTGACGCAACAAGCAAATTCATCGCACCGAATCACACACTACTAACCTCGTCACGGGGAGACGAGAAAACATATCAAAGACAAGCCATTGATTTCCAAGACATGAGAGTGTGGAAAGTGAAGACGAATAATATCAAAACGTAGTGTCGAAACAAGCTCAAACTCGGTAAATGTGCACAAATATCCCCTAACTTTGAATTTCATATCCGAATATGAAACTGGATATTCACATACTCCCTCGTGCAATTTTACAACAAGTCTACTCATGAGCAGACCAGACCATAGTATAGAGGCCCTGAGAAGTCTCATGCAAAGAATCATACACCGAAGTGATTAAAGTGATTATAGAAACTGTCTTTCGTCCGGTTCACATAACCTTAAAGAAGCATTAATAGCTCAGCAAATTACCACGATTTCAAATGCAATCATCCGTCTTCCAACTACTCCCTCTTCCAGCCTGTTCCTATGACAAGAGAAAACCTTACATCAGAAAAAAGTATTCTCACACCTGTCCAGGACCCTTAGCATGTCTAAACCCTAATGGCTTCTTGACTCTCAAACCTAAGTTCAACCCAACTTAAGCTCATCTGTATGTAAGAGCAATAGCTTTCTCGAATCTCGAAAAGGCTGCACCATTTCAGAAAACCATTTATCATGCGCAATTATCTGACCTAAGTCCATGACAATTTTCTTATAATAATGCAGCTGCTAAATCAGGACGATTGATAACCATTCTAAGAATACTCTAAAGTCAATCGACTGTCGCTCTTCAAACGCAAGCTCCGATTTACCAGAGGCACCCAGCAAACCTCAATCGACGGGTAAAGCGACAGTGCAACTCCCCGAAAACATTAGAAAACTCTTTATGAACCAAATTGTTTCCAAAAGAGCTTTTCAAGAAAACAAACTACACACACTTGAACGGACCAATGAAAATCCGACCGGGAACCGGACTAATCACAACAATAAAACTCGTGACCACTGGGTCGAAAATCTCGTGTTTCTCAAACGCAAGAAAATCTCAAGAAACGAATAGATATAAACACACTAAAAAATATTCCACTCCAACAACCACTTCCAAAAAAAATGCAGGATCCTCATGTGCGACTAAAAAAATCCAAGAACCACGATGCAAACGAAACTGAAGTTTAATATAAAAATTCTCACCGAAAGCAAGTTCAAACCTCGCCAGCGGCATCATTCCCCTCCCTACTTCCCCAAAACCTCCATCGCCATTCCGACTTCGTAATCCACTAAATCACGACCTCGCGACTCTTACATTGTCCAGGAATGTCCGTTGCCCTCAACCTCGAACTCTGTCAGATCACACCGCACATGAAATCACCCCTGCACATGAGATCTTCGTCGACTGTGAACGAAATTTAACCGCACCAAAATTGACAAAAATTCTCCAGTCATGCTTAGGGTTTGGAAAGGTCCGAGCAGACGATGTAGTGGAAGAAAATTCTGGAAGAGAATCGCGGAGAAAGAAATGAGTCGGTTGAGAGCGAGGTGGAGGAGAAGAATGAATTGATTCCAGTGGAGTTAATTATTCAAGGAAACTGGAGGGGAGGCATTTGAAGAAAAGAGCGAGCGAGCGAGCGAGTGGAGGACGGCAGAGCGTCACGAAGAAGGGGAGTTGGCACTACAGTGGTGAAGAAGCAAAGTGGTGCCGTGGGAATGGGGTGGAACGATGAATGGGAAAGGGACGGGTGCCATCGCACGCTTCTCGTCCAGGCCACGTCTACATCTCGTCCAGATTTCGTTTACATTCGTCGGGACCGCGTCAAGTCTCGTCCTGGCCCCGTCCTGGCCTAGTCCTTACCTTGTCCTCAAACTCGAAGCTACCGTAATAGGGTCAGTGCACCCACAATGACTAAGGTAACTACACCGAAAATCGCACAAATAAGCAATTCAGCATGGTTTTCATTATTATATTGGAAGTATTTTTGTGGTATCTTGTTGGTAGTGAAAAGGGGACTCTAGATTCTCTTAAAATGTATTTTTTGGACACTGTATGAATAAACTAAGAATTTTCAAAGTGCTTAAAATAGGTGTTCCAAAAAGCAATCATAGACTCTCATGAATAGTGGGAGTACATTTTAGGCAAGAATTTGTAGTGTGTGATTGTAGGAAGCGTGCCATTTTAGATGTAGTTACCTTACTAACGTATAGTGACTGCAAAAAAATGAATATATGCTTTGTTCAGTTTTAGTCATGTTGAAAATGAGTAGACAAAATCCAAACGAGCGAACATGAATGTTGTACTATCTTTTGTGTACTACAATCCTAAAAGAACTTGAAGCAAAAAATAATTACCATTTGGAAGTAAAATGGTTTCAAAGCTCACTACCCTATGGACTCAATTGTTGCGGAAGGTTTCATAATCACTCTAAGAATAGCCTCATACTTCTCTTTTGAGCCATCATATGATGACTTGAATATTCTTTTGCATGTTGTTGTTCGTCATTTAAGACCTACCCCCATTGGTATTATAAAAAATTGATATACATGTGCTTCTAAAAAAATTATATAGAGAGAAAAATATAGATAATATTAATTTAAATGAGATTTGAAGATTCTAGATGAAAGAAAGACTTGAGATTTCATTTATTGTCATAGATGATCCAGAGGTTGCAATTTGAACCATTGTTGCATCTATTTTTAATAGATTTATTCCAAAACACAACTAATACAAATCATTTTAATTTGTATTTAGCAACCAAAATAATTATTTTTCCTACAATGTTTTTGAATCCAAGATATTAGTTTATAAGGGTTGTATATAGTACATTTGTTTGGATTGTAGATGATCTAATAAGATATGACAACAACAATGTGATACCCAAATTTTGACAATATGTCTTAACTATATTTTTATCATACTAAATAAAAATTTGAGAAATACAATAATTTCCAAATATTTGGACATCTTTTTTTAGAAATTTTTCAATATAAGCAGCATGAATGGTTTGTATTTTTTTCATAATTAAAGTTCACTAAATCCTAAAAATAGGAATACCTTGTAAGATTTTTCTATGTAAGAAAATCTATTTTGCAAAATTAATTTCAGTCCTAAATATTTGGCATCTATTTTTATAATTATTTTTTGCTAAGCCTCTCCTAAATATACAGTATGTTCATTCCCAAGGGTAGCTCTTATTATAGATAGTTGATCTACTTTCAACAATCTTTTCAATCACGATGATTGTAGGAGTATTTTTTATTGTACATTCCTCATTTCTAAGAGAAGATTGAAAGGTATTGATCAAATGTATTCCACCTGTGTTCCATGATTATTTAAAGTTTGCACAAAAATACAAATGTTAAAAATCATGATTAGAAATTATTTCTGTGATTTAATTTTATATTGTACTTGTGACTTTCCATCAAATCCATTTTGAAGCATTTTTCTTTGAAAATTATCCTAAAATATAATTTTCACTTTCAACATAATTTCAACTTTTTATTATTAATAAGTGACTAAAATTTGTCGTCATGCATTCATTGGCTAAAAGGCAAAAGATTGACCATAAAAACACATTATTTTTCCTACCATTAGTTTTTACAGAGTAAAAAAAAATATCATACACTTGTCTTTCTCTCTTCATTAAATAAAATTTGGAAGTAGTGATGTTTTATAGATTCATTCTATAAGTCATGCAATTTTGCCCTTCATTTAACTCCTCTAAATTAGTATTTCTTTTAAATTGTATTTGATTTCTTATTCAATTTCCATTTTTTGGAACAACAATAATGATTAGAATTTTTTTGCATAACATATACTAAATTGTATCTTACAAAATAGAAATTTTGAGGTTTACTAATTTGAAGTCTATTAGTTTTAAATTTAATGAAGATATACTCTATATATACTTCTAATAATATACTCTATATATACTTCAAATTGTGGTTACATTATAAAATAGATGAATTCTAGTCTGAATCAACATACGATTACAATTCTAAATATTATCGGTAAACTAATCAAAACTTGCGCACTTTGTTTAGTTTTGAGCAAACCCCAATAATCTCTAAAAAAAACTCAGGCATTTAAAGGTTAATCCCTAAAGGACGGTTTGTCCCCTCATGGGACAATTTGGGTCCGGGTAGATTCCTATGGCCTCAATTTTTAGTTAATTTTTTAGAATTTTTTAAAGGATGTGCGGTTTTGCAAGAGCTTTGTGGATATATAATTTTTATTTCAGTTGGTGCCCGAAAGAAAAAGTATGGCACACTAAGCCAAAAGCAAAGGTCGGCAGGCAACACAAATATTATGTTTTTGTCTACATGTGATGCTTTGAATCATTCCATTTGGACTAGGGATGAGAAAGTTATGGACAATCTTAGTTTTTTGGGCAATCTAAGCATCTTCTTGAAAAAATAACTTATAGGGTTCATTTTTGAATGCAATTTTTATAATTTTCCAAAAAAATTATTAGACAGGGATGTATTTACTTGCTAGAACAATCTCACCATTGGAATTAATGTATTTCAATTTCATCTTAGAGCTATTAATGATTTATTTTTTCCTTCAATCTTGAACCTACTTTTACTTAACAATTTTTTAATGAGTAAAAATTTAGTGATTCTTTCTTGAATTTTTTTACCTAGATTTTCAACTCAAGTATTCAACATAAAATCTTAGAAAATCAAAATTGATAGTACAAAAAATTTAAGTTAAGAAGATTCAAAGCCAAAAAATCTAGTCAAGCAAGGTGCAAAAAAACTTGTTTTCTTCATCTTGGATGCAAATATCTTGCAATCTATGCAGTCAAAGTTTCTGAAATTTCTTATATACACTTGTATACTAGACTAATATATGATCCTATGGTTAGATATGCAAAAATAACAAATTTTAATTTTTTTTGCTTTTTGCAATAGAAGTGGCATCTTTGAGTTTGTTTTGATGGAGAAAATGCCTTGGTCCTTTAGGGGTTAAATTCTCTTTAATGACTATATTCTTTATTAAAAAAAATTTAAATTTAGGAATACTCCATAAAAATCACTATATTAGCAAAAAACACAGTAGATAATACAATCATTCTTTGGTTGCAATTATTCTTTGTTCACTTTTGAAATGCTTTTGTCAAGGGTGTATACAAGCTATGGTCTAGTGATTTTATTATCACAAAGTTACATTTAAAAATATATATTTTTTATTCTTTTTAAAAGATAATATTAAAAAAATAAACCTTCAAGTGTACTACATTGATGACAAAAATTTGAGTCTATAGTTATTAGTAACAGAAGTTATGACTTACGAGCACATTTACAAAATGATATCACTACACTGTGATACTCACTATTATAGCTTGTATGAACTTCTTTCCAAGGCCACTTATCGGTATATGGAATAAAAATTACTGAGGGAGATCACTCAGTCTGTGAAAGTTAAGGTATACATCATAGTCAAGAGGGTATTTGATGTGGGGCTATTTACCTTAATTATTTAAGATGATTGTATTTTTACATAAAAAGTTACATATGGCATATTTTCAATGGAGCAGAAAAACATCTAATTCAGGCCATATCCCGAATGTTGGAAATTAGTCAGTGCTAGCCAAAATAAAAAAATAAAAAAATATTATAGTTTTCTTTAAATAATATTTTTTAAATGATTAAAAATGATTATCTGATGTGGCAATAGTTCTACCACATTAGACTGCTGATTCTAGTGATTTGGGTCTGATTTGGCATAGTTCCCATGTTCCTAACAGTTTGTGAACTCGCAGCCCATTACAACTCCAAAAGCTCATCTAATAGGTCAATTGTTTGTTGAATGGAAAATTAAAAATCCAGATAGGTTCCTAAGAAGTCAATTTGGATTAGATGTTTACAAATTTTTGACAGAAGATGTGAACATGTATCCCCTTAGTAGGAATATAATTTTTTTCCTAATCAGGTGCTCGAATCAAAAGTTATGTTGCCTAGAATTTTTTTGGCATTTACTCAGCTAGGGCAATTAGGGCATCTTTTGCAGAAACACTCATCAACTTTTGAAATTTGGCATGTATGTATTTAGTAAAATAAGGCATAAAATTGTCGAAAAAATATATAATTCTCAGATCTCATTCTAAGAAGAACCAATCTTTTATAGCTATATTGGAGCAACTTCAAGGAAAAACATTTTTTTATCTTCAAACCTACTATCTCGCAATTTATGAAGTCAAAGTTCTTGAAAAATTTCCCACATATTCCAAATATTTGTCTCTAAGTTGTTTCCATTAGAATTTCAAATAAAAAAATTCCTCATTGCTCAAGAAATCATCAAAATATGACTAGTGTATTGCCAATGTACTTAACCTCTTTGCATTGCAAGGTGATTTAGAGTAAGCTAGTCAACTAGACTCCATATTTGTTTTTAAATTTTTTCATGAGTGAACGTAACATAATATACTTATGAATGGTCAAAATCCTCTATTTGTATAGACCAAAATATTTACTCCAAGAGGGGCGCACAGTTTGCTGACCCTATTTCTTAGGAATGAGAATTTTCTTCTAGTTCAAACGCTATAATCTTTCAATCCACATGGTCAAATGGGCTAAAAAAATTACACACATTCTTTTACTTGTTTAACACACTTTTGTATGTTTGGAATTCAAAAAATATAAATTACTATTATTATTTTAGGTAATGCATCAAAAATTGGCAAGTTTAGACCTTTTTTCTTCCAAAACACCCTCCAACTTTTAGAGGTTTATAACAAGTTTACCATTGAATACTTCATAATCTCCATTGAAACTATGCCGTAAACATGCCATCCAATATGAGTGTGTTTAACACATATAGCTTCAACAATTGGAATTAACTTCTAAAGGACCAAACGCTATTTTTTGACAACATAGCGATTTTGGACAGTGCACTACAAACAAAAAAATTATTTTCTTTGAAATTTTCACACAAGATGTGCCCAAGGATTATCTTTAAGGTCCAACAATTTTCATAACTTTTGACTACGTGGTTAAAAAGTTATTGCATGATATGTCATTTTCATTGGTCGGCGGGCAACCCGAGCAAATGAAAAAACTTCTTTAAAGATCACTTTTTTTTTAAATAAAAAATTTGAAATTGGTTCTTTAGATTTACGTATGCATGGAAAGCTTGAATCATTCCATTTTGATTAAGGAGATGAAGTTATGAAGAGTCTTAGTTTGAGGATAGTTATGGAATCTCTACTCTAAAATAAACTTTGAAGTCCTTTATTTAACTCAATTTTCAATATTTTTGAAAAAAAATAAAAACAATGAGTGTAGATTGTTTATTACAACATTACAACCTTTGGGATTGGCATTTTTCAATTCCATATTTCAATTCTTAGCATTTAGTGTTTTGAATCATTCTCTACCTCTTTCTACTTACTATTTTTTTCCTATATGTTTTACAATTTCAAATGATCTGAAAATTTTCAAGAATGTAGCCAACTTGCTTTGAAGAATGAATCCAAAGAAGCACCACTATTTTGGACATTTTTTAAACCCAATGTGACCTTGTGAGGTGCAGCTGCCCGGATTTTCTTAGGGACAAAAAAAGGATTTTTGTCAATTCAAACACTATTATCTTGCAATCCACACGGTGAAAATTTCCTAAATTTTTCCACAAGTTTTCAAAATAGTGTACTACAAGATCTTATAGTTTTATTTTTCCAAAAATGTTTTTTTTCTAAAATTTGGTACTTGTATTAGAAATAGCAATTTTGGAGCGGATTTGGTGAAAACATAGTCTTTGACCTTTAGGGGTTAATTGGATTATAAACTCTATCTTTGTATTGTACAATTTACAATTCATTTGATGTACCAAAGTAAAACTCCCTATTTGTGCAATGTGACAATTTCTACCACTTTTAGTCAATTAGTCAATGTCTTAAATTTATACTTTAATTTTTGATATATAACTACCAATACTATAACACAATTTCAATCAACCCCCCTTCATTGTAGATTTTTTGAACTAAGTCCATTTTATCATTCACATCAAGGTTTTCTATCCTAATGTGACGTTGGGTTTTCCTATCAGAATGTCCATCAATGTTGGTCGTGAAGCATCAAGATTCATGTCAACTAAAAAAATAATTTTTTATGGCTTGAACAGCTTATCCGTTGATGTGGGTTCGAACACTGTTTTTTTCTTGTAGTAGATGCATGTGAGTGTTTTCTCTCCACTCTTGAGATAAGACAAACACAATCGAGTTCATGATTTTGTTTTGTATAATTGCTAAGGAGGATGTCTAATCACGGTCCATAATGCCTTCTAAGCAATGGATTTTATTAGGGTCTGTTTACATCCAAAGACTTTGGCTTGGAGCCCAAATAAATGGAGTGTTTTGATTGGAAAATAGCTATGGTACCAACCCCAAGTTCCAATTAAAACACTCTATTTATTTGGGCTCCAAACCAAAGTCTTTGGGTGTAAAGTGTAAACAAGCCCTTAGTTTCCTTGTTGGTTCAAACTACAAAAGAAAACAACTTAAACTTCAAAACATAACAAACTTAGCCATTGTAGTCGATCTAAGCCAAAAACTTTGGCCTCTTGATATGAAATTGCCAAAAATCAAGAGTTAGCTCTCTTAAGTCATAGAGCATGGTCTTCCATCACAAAATGATAATATAAAATAGATTTGGAAACCTCTAAACTTCTTTCAGATGATACTAAGATCTATTGTTTACTTCCTCTGTCTCACTAAAAATCTCCCAAAACTTTCAACTCCCCACAAGAAATAACCTATACTTTTAGTCTTTTTATCAGTGATACATACATTTATGAACTAGTAACCCATCTCCTAGATCTATGCAAAATCTTCAACTTAGGCGCATTGTTCAGGCACCCAAAATCTATGTAGAAAATATCATATTTGAATATCATTCGTGAATGCTTCCAACTCATCATTCCTAATGATTTAAAGGTTAGTGGCAACAATGGATTGTAGAAATATATGTTCCCAATCTAAGTACCGTAACTAGGAAACTTGGCCCCCTTCATTAACAAATTTGCATAGCGCCCAAGTAGTCATTGAATCCATCAGCAACACAACTATTTGAGGAAATAGCAAGTCCAAGGTGCCTCATATGGGCAAGGTGAATCTTGCTAGGAGAGAAATGCTCCTTAAATGCTTGCTACTAACTCCCACGAGGTCATTCAATATCGCCAATGCTTACTCAACAATCAAAATTGGTAAATAGAAGTTTTTAGAGGGACATAAATTGTTCTTGATTTGGAGGGTTTTAGTGAGATATAGGGAGTATTTAATTTTCTTCAAAATATTTTTAATTGTTATTCCATTAATTTCTTAAGGCTCTGAATTCTTCTGCTAAATTATTATTTTTTAAATTTTAGAATTTTTTTCTTGTAGGGCATAAAATTATCTATTCAGATTGCTAAGACACTTAGAGTTTGGACTTTCTGAATGAAAGTTATAAAAGGATGAAGTTTGATCGCTAATTGGTACTTTAAAACTTCATTTGTTAATTTCTATCAATCTGTAACTTCAAATTAAACTATTTTGGACTTTTGGACTTTGAATTGAATCTAAATTCTAAATTTTTCCTTTTATCTTTTTTGGATGAATTATATTATTTTTCATCCATTTTTACTACTAGACTTTATTAATTTATATCTCTTGTTTTTAACCTATTTTATAAGTTTAATATGTTTTTGGAAAGCTTTAGAAATTTTCTACAAGATTGTGGAATTCAACTTGGAATTGAAATTGCTTCTAAAAATCTGAATAGATCTTGCAATTCCTATTCAGTATTTGAAATTTGAACAAAATAAATTAAGGGCAATAGTTTGTTCAAGTACTTATTTTAGAGTTGTTTTTGTCCACTATGTGTTTGAATATTGCCTTGGTACCCCCATTGTTCTATGTCTTGCTTTCTTCTTGTAGATTGCTCACAACTTAACCCTAGACCGCCCATGGCCGTTTTGGGTAAAAAACATCCTAGCTTTTGAAGTGCTATAAATTCAAATGTGACTAAGTAATAAAGATCTTAACCGTACAATAATGTAGTACACATGTTGTAGATGTCATGGATCAAATTTGAAGTCATTTGACCGTGTAGATTGCAAGATTATAATGTTTTAGTGTTGAAAAAGAATGCTGAAATTTTCCTAAAAGCACATTTAGAGGCCAAATTTGATTTCTAAACCTAATCAAATGAAAAAACTTTAAACTACAAAGTGATTCAAACCCAGGATAAAAACACATTGGTGAAAAAAAATATCATTCAATTGACTCAATGTGTTTGCAAAATGGCTTGCAAATGTCAAAAATAGGCAAGAAAAGCTGCAAAAAACACATCTAGGGCTGAACCTCCTTCTACTAAAATGCTTCTCAATCATTCATAAATTCTTGGATTCATATGAAAATTTAGCCACACAAACTAGACTATTATGCGCAACTTTTACAAAAACAATTATTGAAAACGGACATTTTATGAAGAAGATATAAGCCGCCGAAGTTCACTATAGTCCATAAATGGCAGGATTTTGAATTTTGAATTGCTCCCAAACATTCAAAACAACTTGGATTGACATGAAAATTTCACCACAATAACTAGAATTCAAGGGAAACACAACCCAACAAATTTTATTGAATTCAAACATTGGATGAAGGAGATACAAGACCCCGAAGTTGCTGCCATGAAGTGCACTTTGGTGAATCAAATTCAGCCAGTGAACTTTGATTGGCTTCCAGAAAATCATTACCTCTTGGACTGATCTGAAAATTTTACCACACAGACTAGAAGAAAAGGCGCAACTTTCCCAACAAGTTTTATTGAAATTGGACATTGGATGCAAAAGTTACAGTACTTTGAATTTAACTTAAAACTATGTGAGGACACTTTTTGTCCTCTTGGGCGGTCTAGGGTTAAGTGTATATTTTGTAGTAGAAGTTGTAGAATTAAATCCAATTTAATTTCTTATTTCCTTCTTCCTTCTTCTAAGTCTCTTCTAACTACTCTTCTTTCTCTTCTACTTCGTCTTTCTTTCTAAGTCTTTGATTCTTTTTTCTTTGAATTATTGCCAGTGTCAACTAATTCTCTTTGCTAAGCAAACAACTATTTGATTCCAAAGACAAAAATCAAAATAATTCAAGATTCTTGTCTCCTACTTGAACCAAGAGTCAATAATTGTTTGGTCTATATTTTGTATGGCTAATTGATATTTCTTCTTTAGATTTCCTCCTAATCCCTCTCTTTCTTTAGCTATGGGTTCACTTGATTTTCTTTCTAATTCCTCTAATTTTCTTCTCTTGCTATACTTCTCCCTATACTTTATCAACACTTCATTTTCTCCTTTGCCCTATAATTGATTTTGTCTAGTTCTATCTTCCTTTTGTTTGTACTACTTATTTTGTTTTTTGGTAAAGATTTTGGACAAAAGCACTAGATTTCCTTGTACCCTAGACTTTTGACTCTATTGAACTTCCAACTCCTCTTGGAACCCCAACTCCCTTAGAAACCAACTCTCCATATTGCTAGATCTCGATTCCCCTATAATAGACATGTACAACAACCTTGGTCCGACTTGTCAACCCTGGCGAGACTTGGTCTAATTAGCCTAATTCTTAGTAGTTATTGGAAGTTGGGGGTGGTATCACTATTGGCTTGGTTTTTTTTTATCATTACTGGTTGATTTTAGTCAATGCTAGTTTGGATTTTAATTTTCATAACTGATGAGTTGGTTCTCACCTCACATTCAATAATGTTGAGTAAAGATTTTATTTGGGTAGAGAGCTAGAAAAGAAGATAAGATAAGATGACGTATACATTTTTTAGTTTTGACACAAGGTTGGTATTGGAGTTGCTATGGCAATGGTTATGATTCAAAGCTTTGCCATCTTTGGAGGTTAATGCAAAAACTAGAGAGTTGCTACATCTATAGGCAAAGCTTTGTTGTGATCACAATAAAAGCTTTGTCATAGTTTGGAAGGACAAGGAAATACTACCACAAATTTGAAGAGTCAAGTTAATAGGAATTAGTACAACAACTAAATCATGCCACACCAACACTTGTTAATATTACACACTCCACAATCTTTTAGGAGAAGTCTCAAGAAGGAATTCCTCTAAAAGATGTGTACAGTTATTTGAGGGCCCCTACAAGCGGCATCACCAAGATATGAGGGGACTTGTCTCCAAGGTTAGTACAAAAGTGAGTCAAAGAAAATTGAATATAAAAATTAATACAAAACAACATTTGAGAGCACAAGAAAATGTAAGGTTCAAAGGAATCCCAACATCTTTCAAAACTAGCTTAAAAGAACACCAATAATTTTTTGAGATTTTATATTTTCACGTTGGTCCAAGCATCTAATCTTGGGAGAAAAATTCCAAATCACAAACAAATTGTAGCATTGGTTTTAGAAGGACGTTTTTGGTCAAATGATCCCATTTCCTCTTTTTTGTCAGGAAAAAATGCAGAAAGCAAATTCAAAGTTTAACTAGATTTGGAGTAAAAATCCATAGGAGTTTATCTTTTTTGAAGAATTGACAAACGTATGGTATTTGAAAGGTGTGTGGGAATAAAAAAAGATCCCACTTTGGCCTTATTCCAATTTCATATGCTCCAAGAATGTTTGTCAATTCCACAAATATTTTTCAATTTTGCAAAAAGCAGAGTATCTCATTGGTTTAGGTACTTGTTGGTGTTGGAACACCTTGAAACTTTCTTAGGGTCATTATCAACAAAAAAACAACTTATCTATTCTAATTTTTAGTGAAGTTGTATCGTAATTTGGATACTTTCTAGAATTTTT
This sequence comes from Antitrichia curtipendula, assembly GCA_951230915.1. Lineage (NCBI taxonomy): Eukaryota > Viridiplantae > Streptophyta > Bryopsida > Hypnales > Leucodontaceae > Antitrichia > Antitrichia curtipendula. The sequence continues at coordinate 5,064,736 of OX579636.1, read as the reverse complement.
TTTATTATTGATCTAAGTGATTGACTGTCTAGAAGAAGATTTCAAGAATTTTTATAGAACCTCTCATGGAATCCAAAAAATAATTGTGTAGGTTCATATTTTCACTCTACACATTTGAACAAGGAGATTAAAGTTTCGCTATCTCTTTTATTTATCAGCACTAATGAAAGAATCTTTTATATAAAGAAGAATCTTAACAAATTGATTTCATCATTGGATTTGTAGCATGGTTTTAACATTAAAACACCTCCCTTTTGCCGTGGATGCCTTCCTTTGGTAGTTCATAAGCTTTTGAAAAAAACAAAGCCTATGACTCTATGAGTCCCAAGTGACAAAATTAAAGCTCACAGTGCATCATGATAAAGTATTCTTTTGGTGTAAATGTTTTCAGTACGAAGCACTTGGAGATTTTATTTCTTTTGAATGGTGGTCATGTAGTCTAGTTAGTCCTTCCTTCAAAAATTATACACGTCAAATTCAATGTGCATTTATTGTAGACATTTTTCAAATTTATCAAAACATTTTCAAATATTGCATTGTTACAAAAAACTTCCTCTACAATCGTTTTTGGAATAAAATCAATTGAATTGAATCCATCACCCATATTTTACATTTGTTCACCCAAACACTTCATTTTATGCGTAAACTCAATGTTGAAAAGTTTCCAAAAATCCTTTCATTATTGTACATCTGATATAGTGAAACCATTACATGATTTTCAGCCCCTGTGGAGGGCTGCAAGTTCCCCAAGGTTCCCAAACTCTAGAATAGTCTGGAACTGCGTCGCAGCAACTGTGTGACGTGGCAAGAGGGACTGCCACGTCATATGTAAAAAATTTCAAAAAGTATTTGTTCATCTTGTTTTTTCATTTTAAGATTTTAAGATTTTATTTTATTTTATTTTTTTCATAATAAAAGTTCTGACAGCGGCCGTTCTTACTGCTAGGGGAACAACACCGGGAACAGGCCTGAAATGGCCCTCCAGCCCCCCCTCCCCCCCCAAAAAAACCCCATCTAATGAATGAGGAATATTGTTAAAATGGTTGTATTTCCGTGTGCCATTTTCAAACCGCCCGGTTTGAATTGTAAAAGTGCCATTTAGAATAGATATAGATTTCAGAATCTTGGACTTTTATAGATTTCAGACAACACAGTCTAAACCATAAAATTGACATCTAAGACAATTATAGATTTTAAACAACTAGAAATGGTATAGATTTTGGACATCTGGGACAGTTGTACATTTTAAACCGCGAGGTTTGAATTGTAAAAACTACCAAAGTAGCGAAATAGCGTCACTTTAACAAAATTGCCCATAATGATAAAAAAAAATTCATTGAAAAACTTTCCTAGAAACTTAAATAGAACGACTCAATCGTGCTCTGCAAGATGCTCAAGTCCTGTGTGTCCGGGCATCAAAACATTCAAGAGTTGCTACACCGCAGACTGCAAGATGATCATGAGCGAATGCAGTATTTTATTCAAACGTGAACTTGAGAATCTTTTGTTGAATAAATTAATAGTAAAATAACTTGATCAATGTACAGTATGCCGGAAAAAAATAAAATAATCGCAGTAAAATTTATCGTTTGAACTGGCTGGAAATTGCCAATTTAATTAATGGATATTACTCTTCGGTGATCTCCGCTTAGCTTTAATTTGACCTTAAGTTGGTCACCACCTACCTAATCAATTCCACAAGACCAGGAAGACCGGGAAGACTTGGAACCGCGAAATCGCGAGAGACTGAAACTGAACCGAGAGACTTCAGGAAGGTCTTAACTCTTAAGCAATTTCGATTCAATTAAATTGGCAATTTCCGGTTCCCAAATATGCACAAGCACTGAGTAAGTTCTTCCTCACATAACTACGCGAGGTACAGTTTAGTTTGTTTTCTAAGTTCAGTAAAAATTGTAGTAAAGTTTAGCATTTGAAAAGTCCCAAGTTGATGAAAATTCCACTTATGTGATGAAAGAGAGAATTATACGTCAATTTCATTAAGATTGGCGATATTCCACATGTCGAAAATTGTGACATGTATCTTCACAAAGGTTTAATTTCATGCCACAAGCCCACAAACTAGGACATATATTGATTTTGGCATGGGGTCATGTCATCTTGCCCTACTTAAGCTTCATCTTGAATTGTTCCAAAACAATTGAATATTGCCAAGAGAACCTTATTGACATCAAGAACTCCTAAGTATCACTTTTTGAGATTGATGTTAATTTGTTCATTTTTGTGATCACCATGCATTATAATGATGTTGATCAACATCTCACTAACTAGCAAAATCGAAGGGACTAAGAATACTGGGATTTGGAATTGAGAGATTGAAAATGATCATTCTCTAGGAAAAGTTCTTTAACACAATTTCAATTCAATTCACCCAAATCAACCACAAATTAAATCAAAGGGACCAAGAATACTAGGATTAGGGATTGAGAGATTACAAATGATCTCTAAAGAAAGTTTTGATTTGGGTTCACCAAAATTAATCACAAGGGAGTTTTATGAGTTTACCATAGAAGAAATGATATGGAATTTACCATCTCAATTCAAACCATTACCACCACCTAAGTAGTAAACTCCGTTTCATTGCCATGATCATTGATGGTATTAAATTCTTAAAAATCCGTTGTGAATATAATGATCGATTTGCAGAAAGCCAGTTCTTCCTCACAAAATTCAAGTAGTTCCAGCTTTCAAAAGTTTTGATAATAAAATTGCAGTGTGAATTACCATTTGAACTAGCTGAAATTAGAATTAATTTCCAAATTAATGGTAATTCCACGTCTGTGCATGACCACCGTCGTCGATCAGGACCTGAACGACCGGCACTTGGAATAGAGCTAGAGCGTGATCGATAATGACTCCCGAAAAACACTGGAACCTGGAGGCTATATAAACGCGCGCGTGGATCGTCTCTTCCGCTTTGTCTCGCAGCTTCTGCCTTCCTTTTGTGGGGTTGCTCGCTTCCGTCTCCGGCGCTGACCGCTCCTCTTGTTGTTGGCCTGGGTACATACCCTCCTCCCCGCGCTGGCCCTTCTCTCGCCGTTCTCCTCCTCTAGATATCGTTTCTGATGTGTGTTGTTATGCATGCATGTGAGGTCATGGTATTGCAATTGCTTGTTGTCAGGGTGTTATCTAGCTTTTTCGATTCATGGGGAGGAAGTCTGGGTAGAATTGCAACTAGCTCTTGCTATCTCGACGGTCGTGCATGTTTGGATGTTGTGGTGTTAAGGATGCTGGCTTTCTGTGTTTGTGAAACTGCTTAGGAAACGCTTGTGAGATGACAAGAGTCCAACTTTTGGCAAATTATTAAACACGCTACCAAAGGTTCGATTGTTTGTCGTGGTTTTAGTTGATAGGAGTTAACTTTCCTCAGAAGTACGTGTTTTGTACAGTATGCAGGACGGGCCGCCTCATGGATCGGAGAAGTTGTGTCTGCTAGCCTGCTGTAATCTTGTACTCTCACGTTCGTCTCGTTTGAATGTAGTTCAGGTCGATGTTTATATGATGTCAAAGCTAATGCTCACACGTTTCTTTAGTTTCTTGCGATTGAAGTCTGTGTTGTATGGCGCCTTCAATTGTGTTTCAGTACTGCGTAACGTACCTGCTTTCTGTCGGAGCTTGACAGGTACCTTTTCGGAGGTCTACTGCTCCGGCCGGAGGATAGATCGAGAGTCGATCCGGCTGAAGCTAACACTCTGTCGTTTCGATCGTCCCATGCTATCTAAGTACTGACGATCGATGCGTGAAGCATTTAGTGTACATCGATCGGTGTTCTTTCGACCGGTGTTCAAGTCCAATAACATTATCTGACGTGTCTTTGGATTTCTGCAAACATCTGTCTTGAATTGAGTCGCCTTGAGTTCGATCAGCACAACATGGTCTCTCTTATCGCTGATGCCGTGGAAGTCAGGAACTAACATTGGTTTAACAATTGCCGGAGAATGCTTGGAACTGCCGATGTTCCTTACGCAAAAAACATAGGACTGATTTATACTGATTTATCATGGCATATACTTCTCTGTGTGCAGTGCGAGCTTCCTGAGGACGGACCAGCTAGTCGGCAACGATGGCGATCAACCTTTTGACCTTCGTGCTGGGCCTGCTGGCAACAAGCGGAGGCCTGGTGCAAGCTCGTCATTCCGTCGGCATGTATGGTGAAAACGATGGCTACAGAGGCGGGAAGAGTGACTATACTTCCCAAGCTTACGGTAGCACCCACCGGTACTACCGGGGCGGAGACTACGACTACACGGCAAACTCAGAGCAGTACAGGAACCAGGATTATGACTACCGTGCAAGCCTTGAGCGGATGAACTCCGGTTACCCAGACTGGGATGTCGCGGAAGGGTCAGATCATCCCCAAACTTTTCCCATTCTTCCAACTTTTTCTTTTCCCTTATTCAGTTTTCAGTACTTTTTCACAATCTTTTTTTAATTAATTATATGTTTTCTAGAATACCATGACTGATTGTGTGTACGACATATGTATTTAAACTATTGTGATTGAAATGTGTTGCTTTTAACCAGATCTTTTTTCCCTCGAGAGGATGAATTCGATTCCTCCAAAACTCACCACCACAAGCCGCCCCCTTCTGATAATCCCACAACGCCTTCGGATCCCACGCCCCCATCGGCACCGGGTCAGGCGACCGGCAATCCCATCGACGATTGTTGGAGGAACGACCCCAACTGGTTCTACCACCGCCAAGCGCTGGCCAGTTGCGCAATAGGATTCGGCCAGAACGCCATCGGAGGCGCCGAAGGACCCATATACGTCGTCACCGATAACTCCGATGAGGATCTCGTGAATCCCAAGGAAGGAACTCTGCGATACGCCGTCCTTCAGGATGTAAGCAACCACGTACTCACACCACTTCGATGAATATATAGAATTTCAGAGAACACTGTTTGCTTTTTCCACAAACAGCGAATTATTTTCAATGAATTAATATTTGTGCTGTTTCAGTACGTTGCTGGAACTGATTAATGCTCAGTACAGTTTCAGTAAGTTACCAGTCTTCGTTTTCAAAGCTTTGGGCTCTGTAGATCTTTGGTACTTTGAAACATGCAAGATTTGGTGCTTTGGAACATGTAAATTTCTGATACATATTCCCACAATTGAAATGCTGGGTAGTCTCCCTGTGGAATATGGGGCTTGTAAATTGTTATTATCAAGCATGTAATTATCCCGATGTATGCAGGGTCCTCTGTGGATCGGGTTCGATAAGAACATGACAATCGAGCTGCAGAACGAACTGATCATGACGAGTTACAAGACGATCGACGGCCGCGGCTACGACATCCACATCTCCGGCGGCCCGGGCTTGACCATCCAGTATGTGAGGCATGTGATCGTGCACGGTGTGCACATTCACGACTTGAAGCCCACGGGCCCAGCCGTGATCCGCAGCAACTCCTCGCACGCCGGCTACCGCCAAGGCTCCGACGGCGACGCCATCAACATCTTCGGCTCCCACGACGTTTGGGTGGACCACTGCTACTTCGCTCGCGGATCCGACGGCCTCGTGGACGCCATCATGGGGTCCACCTTCATCTCTGTCACCAACAACTTCTTCGAGCAGCACGACAAGGTAATGAAATGCATGTACTGCTTGTTCATATACGGGTGTAGATAGAGTGGGAAGCTCATTTGGATGTGTTTTTGCAATGTACGTGCTTGTTGCTGATTTCGTTGCTCGGCTCAGCTGTTTGTGATGGAAATCTGACGCTTGATCTTTCATGCGTTTTTTTTGTTTTTTTGAAGAGTTCTAGGGTTTAAGGGTTTAGGGTCTAACTCGATCAGTTGGATGTGCGGTGGAGTTCGCTAATTCTGGATGAGCAAAACGCGTGGTATTGATTTCATGTGAGGAAACTTGTTGCTCAGGTCATGCTTTTTGGTGCCCACCCTTTTGATACCATGGACAACGACATGCAAGTCAGTGTGGCATTCAATTACTTCGCTGCAGGACTGATTGAACGCGTTCCAAGGTCTGTCACCGTAATTTCGAGACCGATCATTCCCACTTGAATTCTCTGCAAACTTGCTTTGTTTTCTTTCATCTCCAGCTTGCAGTATTGGTTAGAGTCTCCTTTCTAAACATGTCCGTGTCCGATGTGTTTCAGGTTACGCCACGGCCATGCCCACGTCTTTAACAACTACTATGCCAGTTGGGGAGAATACGCAATTGGAGGAAGTGAAGGTCCAACGATTCTCAGCGAAGGAAACGTCTTCAACGCCCCAGACAGTCGCGACAAACAGGTATTACTAATCAACTATAGGCAATACATAAAACCTAGTCATTTCATAAATCTGAATCCATGCACAACTTCAGTTCCTAGCTTCTGTTCATCACTTAATATTACAACTGTCTCTTACGTTGTTTGTGAACTTATGTAACAGTATCTCTTATTTGCCGACTTGTCTGTGCAGGTTACCAAGAGAATTAACGATGGGGATCCGACTTTCAACGATTGCTTGAACTGGAACTGGCAATCCGTGGGTGACAAGTTCCTCAACGGAGCGTTCTTTGTGGCCGGGGGTGATGCTCCAGGCTCGGTAGTCTACTCCAAAGCCTCCAGCACCAACAAGGTTGTGCCCGCGGACATCGTGCCGTACGTCACCAGAGACGCCGGGCCTCTTCTGTGCCCTCCGTCTGGAAGCTTTTGCTGACTGTCTGTTGCGAGATTCAGTAGTCAGTCATGGTCAGGACCAAGCCAACGTAGCCGTGATTATGCAATTGTAGGTAGTTTCGATCTTCGGAGACTACTAGAATAATTGTCCAGAGACTCGTATTGAGCTTGGCTGGGTTTTGTATTGTAGTTCGCAAACCTTGCTACCAGCTAGGCCAGTGTTTCTCTGTTGTACGCGTTAAACTTCAATACATCATGTCACTCGATCAGTGACAATATTATAAAGCCCTTTCCCTTCTCAAAGTGCACCAAATTGCAGCTTATATGTGTGAATAGCTAGCTTGTTTTGAAAGGCATCTTGCTCTCTGCGTATGTTGTATTGCATTCTTGAACGAGTTCTTCCAAATATGTACAGACTGGGATCACATGCATCGATCATCATTACAAACACTCCTGAACTTGAAATTAGTGTCGGGGGAAATCTGTCTGTTTTGCTGAATTGAGAGATTCAGTGTTCGGTCATCGCCAGTACGAATTCAAGCGAAGCCCTTATGTAATTGTATGAAGCAAGGAGAGTAGTAGAAGGATTGGAGAATCATATCGATGCTAGCTCGGCTTGGTTTTGTGATTTGCAAAACCTTGCTGCCAGTGTTTCTCTCTACGTTATCAAAACGCCAGTTCACTTCAATATGTGTCACTTAGTGATCGACAATATACAATGCCATCACACTTCCTTTGGATATACCAACAATTTGCAGCTAGAGTCTATTGAATTGTTGAGCTGCTAGAGATTGATAAACATTCAGTTGAGGTATCGGGTGAAATATGTTGTTACATTTTATGAGAAAAAAATATTTTATTTAACTTTTTTCTGAGCTCAGCGAAGGCATTGAATACGTCAGTGCAATCAGAGTTGTTCTAGAGCTGTCAGAGTGTGTGCTTGCTAATAAGTGCCTCTAAATAGTGCTGAGATATAGTTAACCGTTAATCATAGTTGTGCTGGCGGACATTGTGATAACATGACAAACAAATGTCTAGTAAAATTTTCACAATGTTCAATAAGTCAACTTTAAGTTTGACTTTCAAATAAATGACCCTTCATTTGTACCAGCTTGACATATTCAAATCTCATTTTAGTAAGGTGTTTCAATATGATAAACACATATACATATTATATTCTAACTTTAAGTTCATAATTATGGTGAAATTTCAAATTATCTAAGGGAGTGGCTGATGACCTTATTAGACACTTGTAGATGGACTTCTTTGACACATTGTTTATTAGACACGTGACATTAGATGTCCAACACATCACCAAATTCCAAAAATGTGTCCAAAAAAACAACCCTATCGTTAATCGACAAACTGGTCACCATAGAAATCATCTGTTTTGGTACAATGTAACATTAGAGAGAAAAACAAACCTTAGGAGGGCTACCAAAAAGTGACCAAACCAAACTAAAAAATAGGCAACCTAACGAATCTAAATGCAATGCATTGTCAACATGTGTGAATTTTGCAAAGAATTTTGGGATTCAGAAATGAGGGTGTAACAAAAATATGTTTAATAATCAATAGCATCAGATAACAAAATTATTAATTGAGAAATGAAACTAATAAAGCCAAATGAAGTTGCTTTTGCAACTAGTTACCAAAAAAAATTAGAAACATTAATGATTTTGAATTAACTTCACAAGCCACTTAATTTAGTGCAATTGAAGTGGAAAAGGAGAGCTATTTATACAAGTGAGTTAGCAATAGGTAAAACAATCCATGTGGAATATGTAAATTAAGACTAATAGGCACACAATCGCTCATAGTTAAGTGAAAAGTAGGAATTATGTTCAAAGTTGAATTTCAAATGTCATTTAAGCATAGTATAATGATTTTTTTTCAAAAAAATTGGAAATAAAAAAATTTATAGAATCAATCTAGTTTACATTTCTAAAAATCTGTTTGAGGTTTAGAGCCTCCAATAAAAAATTATGGACAAAATTCAAAGAAGGTGTTTGAAATTATGAAAGAAAAATTTCCTTCCAACCCCTTTTAGAATTTTGTCCATAATTTTTTATTGGAGGTTCTAAATCTCAAATGGATTTTTGGAGATTAAAAGTAGATTGATTCTCTAATCTTTTTTAGTTCAAAGCTTTTTAAAAAAATTATTTTATTATACCTAAATGGGATCTAAAATTCAATTATGAACACAATTTTTGCATTTGACAATGAGTGATCTCTCTTCAATATATCCCATATCCTTTGAGGATTCACCATGGACAATTAATTTTTCTATAAAAACAACTACTTCATCCTTCATTTCCACCAACTGGCAATGAATTGTGACTATTGCATTGCCATTAAAAGAACTCTTGATGGTAGATGTCATTTGACTAATTTCGACATTTTCTTTTTTCCCAAACTTGATTAGAGTACAAGGTATGTAATAATTAGGGTTAAGATGTATTACAATACTTGAATCCTAATTATTTAATATCTTTTACTTAGATTTTGAACCATTGACATTTATCTGACATTGTGACGTAAGGTTAGTGACTATAGGAAAAAAAACAGTCCTTAAGCAAATTTAAATGTTATTGTAGGGTCCTTCTAGCTGCTCTGGAAGGACCCTCCAAAGTCTTGAGGTTTTCTATAATAAATTGTTAGCTTAAAAATAATGCAGAAGCATTCATTGAAAATAAAGGCTAATGTGGAAGACCTTCCCTTCTCACACAAAATTTGGAGAATGAATAGTTGCACTTCCATCTTGCATGGAGAGATTTTTTGTCATTCATTGGACAAAAAACATCATCTATGATGTTTATGGATGAAAATAGTGCATTCATAATTTATACTAGAGGATTAGAGCTATATATCAACCATGACTATCAATTTCTTTATTTGGTAGAATAACTAACACCCTAGAATGTTTCTAAGGAAAAATGGATAGAATCATCCACATCATCCACAAAATTTCCTATTATTAAAAAATTTCATCTACATATTGGAAATCTAGTATATTTTTGAGAATAATTCGGCCATATTTTCTAAAGCTCTCATATATTGATTTGAAGTTTCATTAAGATGTTTTTCAAATCAACAATTGCTTCAAACTTGTAGAATATTTAAGTACTAATTTCATGTAAATGGTCCACACTATGTTTTCTTTCTTAGTATGTAAGTAGTACTTTGGGATACAAAGAATTATTGAAAATTTTACAATGTTCAAATAGAGTTGATTTTTTTTATTGTAGCTTAGTGGTGCAATTCCAAAGGTTCCATAACTTTGTGTATAACTTGGGCAATGTTGTACATATGTACATTAACCTCTTAAGAATTAGATGTTCAAAATTTAGAACAATTGATGAACACAAATACATCCCAAGTATAAAAAAATGTGTTCTTTCATCCATCAATATTTTTGGAGATTTTTGTGTTAGTTTTTTAATATTTTTGTGGAATAGATTCTTCAAGAAGGCTTTGTTTTGAAAATATTATGTAATTCAAAGGATAATAATTTGTAGGTCTAGTTTCAAAAAATAAGCTTTCTAGTTCAAAAAATGACTCTTTAATAACGACTTGAATACATAAAAAAATAGAAATCTTTAAAAATCACTACGATTAAAATTTAACATTTTGAACTTAAAAGAAAATAATTCAAATGATTTTGAACTTAACATTTGTGATGTTCAATCTATAATTGATTGTAGAAGGAATTTCCAATTTTTGGCTTCAAATTTAATTGAAAAATATTAGCTAGTGTAATAGTTGATCTAACCATGTGGAAATGACCTAGGGATCATATCTTACAACTAATTATATGATAATCATCATTAAATTATTATTCTAAGTTGCATTTTATAATACATCATTACAATTTTGGAAATTTGGACTACCCTCTACTTGACCTTTTGGTCTATAAAGGGTTTAAATTACCTATACATGTGATTAGACTTCAAAGTCAAAGAAATCTCAAATACACTACTCATATCAAATTTAAAGAAAATTCTATGAATGACTTCAAAAATTTGCACAATATTCAAACAAAAGTTCTTGGCATGTGTTCATGTTTTGTGTTCTATAATATTTTGTCCCAACGTGTGCAAATGTTTTGCAAATTATAAGGAAATCATATTATAGATGCTTATAGAATGTGCAATTGTAGGTTGACATTTTTTAAATTTGTGCATAATTCAATTAAATAAGTGCTTACAATTTGTAGGTGGAGATTTTTGCTAATATGTTAGAGAATGCAATGTATTTGCAATTTCTAAGGTTTTTGTAGACACATTGTGTCCATAGTGAGGTCCATGGGACCACTCAGAGGTAAAGTAGTAGAATTGGTTGTGTAGCTATAAAATGTACATCTACCTTAAATTTTGTTCTTTTTGTTCTTGCACTATAGGAATATTGAATTTTAAATTATTCTTATCTTTGTTAAGCATTGTTTGCAATATGCATTTTTTTTAATGGATGAAATTGCAAAGTTGCTACAATATCTTTGGATGGTGTCATTGCTTCAAGATGAGTGTACACGGTTGGATGAATGTCTAAGTTTTCATCGAGATTCTACATATTTCATCTATGACCATGGATGTAAATGGCTTCATTACTCTCGTAAAGTTCGCTTCTCATATTGCCCAAAAGAGAAATGACAGCTTCGCTATAAAAGGCTCTATCTTTGGAAGAATGATTTATATTTTGACTAAAGTTCTACTCAAACTTCTTCACATGTAGGTGTTATGAACGCAAAATTGCAAAGCTTCCTTATCAATAGATTAGAACCATAAACCTTCTTAGTGGCTAGGAATTTTAAAGTTCATCAACCCCTTGTAGTCAATTGAGGGATTTTGGTTCCAAATATGAACTCAAAATTTCCATACATGGTAAATAAAAAATTTCAACCTTTTTTGGCACTGGCCGAGCTCATTTGTGCTGGCAGGGTTGAATTACGGAGCGCAACTCCAAAGTGGTACGACAATGTAGGTGATATTAAAGAGGTACCCCATCACCTTTGACGTTCGATACGTTCGATACGTTCGATACACCTGCGACAGACGCTGCGGCACGGCAACCGACGGCAACGTCGGTTTCGCCCCTCCCCCCAGGGCAAGGGCTACCCCGCATCAAGCCCTCTGTCTTCCCCCGATGACCTACAGGCTTCACGCTCTTCATCACCAGCTTGGATTAGGGTTTCATTCCCTCACCCACCTTCGGATTTTCCCAGTCGAAGGCTCCTCACATCGACTGACAACCAAGTTAACTGAATCGAAGCCACCAAATCGCAGACTACTTTCATCAAACACGAGACGAGGTAGTTTTTTTATCCATTCCTCTACTGCGCCGCGGATGTCGTAGAATGTGAAATTCGGGAAACCGCATGAAGGGTTTCTTTCTTGTGGCGATGGTTTTGTGATTAGTTCATTGTATTGGTGGGAAGCAGACAGAGAGAGTGTCTATCTGCCGAGTGCAGACGTGCAATCGGACGTGCCGGGGGGGGAGGGCAGGGTGCAGGCCAGGGAGACGGGGGTTGATGTCTCAGCCACGCGTGACGGTCACCTTAGGGCGTGGCGGGAAGCGGGTAAGCGTTTTTTCTGCTATTGTGAAATTTTGGGCGGGCTGTAGTGAGTGTCGTGAAGGAGGTTGGGAGAGAAAACAGGTTTTAGGGTTTAGGCTGTGTAGGTTTCGGGAGCTTCTGATATGTGTCGGTGTTAATGGTTTGATGTGGCTGTTTCGAATGGTGTTGTTTAGTGGGTGGTTATGTTAACCCTAGTGACTGCTCTGTGTGACATAACCCTAAGTCCGCGGGTTCACTATTTAAGCATTTTTTGGTTTTTATGTGATGCTATTTGGGGGTGAGTTGTGTAGTGTATGCGGACCGGTTAGTTCTTTTCTTCCATTCTTGCGGTTCGTGAGAGTGAGAATCTCGTTAAGCCTGTTATAAGATACTAGGATCTGAATCGGCCGTGAAATTGGTTGCGGGTGAAGCTTGTTCGTTAGAGGTTTCTGCTATGCTAGTGTTTGGGATTAGGGTGATGGTTTTGTCTCACTTTTGAGAAATGTGGTGACCTGAACACTTCAATGCGAGCAGCGAGGAAATTCCATCCATGCCATTTGAACTGTTTTTCTGCCGTCGAGGTGCTCATAAGAGCCATTGGATCAATGTCAAGGCTTTGGTAGTTTAGGGTTAGGTACCTAGGGTTTCAAGGAAATAACCATGTGCGTGTAACGGACGGTGCTAAACAGGTGCAGAGGCACGTGTCAGTTCCGACCGAAATGTATGCTGACCGCGCCAATGGAGAAAGAAATAGGAAGCGATCTATCAGGGATCGACTGGGTGGTTTATCTGAGCAAGTTAGTTCGGTGCCACAGTCAACTGGTGCCAAAAGGTAAGATTCTTCCACGTTTGCGGAAGAAGAAATTTCAGCCTATGTTCTTGTGAAAGCTTGGGAGTGAATTCTACTACATGCTAGCATGACAGGAATCTTGACAGAATTTTGATTCACTGTAGTTGAGTGGACTCTTAACCAAGGTTCTGTTCATGTTCAATTCTCCAATTCCTGAGGCGCATTTCTGGTTCTTGTTGACCCATTTTATACACGATTTTGAGCGATGTGAATATTGGTTGCCATGGTTTGAACACCACGTCTTCATCAGCTCACTCATTCTAAGAGCTGACTCATTGTTGACTGATTGCAGGCAAAAAGATGTTGAAGGCCAATGGAAACATGACATGTTCTTTGAAGAACGCGACGATGGTCCTCGTGGCCAATGTATCCTCTTATGGCCATTCTTCAACTTTGTCTCATTGGACTACAAGTGTGAAATGTGTTGGTCCTGCAGCCTTTGCATGATTGGTCAAGACATTACTTGCCTTGGATTGGGCATGTACCTGGTAACTCTTGGGTTTTGGCTTTATATGTTTCAGACAATTATTATGGGGTCTCATTATGAATCAGAACTTTCAAAGCGTTGTTGTTGCAACCTTGATTAGAAATCGAAGCTGGTCGTTCAGGAGGGCAAGATCTGCGGTCGAAGCTAACAAGGTACACTCCAAGGAATAGCTATAATGGGAAAGCAGGTGTTGTGGACTTGCGGGATAAGTTGTCAGGCATCACAAGTCAGACTCCGCAAGCCACTAAAGTACAAGAAACTCCAAAAGCACAGCGGCGAGTAGCATCTGTGGTTTATAATAATACCTCAACTGTTACACATCCTGTGGCCTCAACGACAGCTCCTGCTCCTGCCTCAGCTAGGCCAACTCCAACTCTTAAGAGACCTTCAAACGCAATGGTGCTGCATGCTACTCTTTCTCTAAACTCAATCTTGCAAATTCATTTCTCTTTTCATTCCATGAACAATGGTGGATGATGGGTTTGTACAGTATATTTTTCCTCCTTTTATGGAATGGCTCTTTGCGTTTGTCCAAGGCGTGTGGCCCTTTCAGTTTCTATTGTAGTTCCTGACTGGTTGTTAGTTTAGCAGTGAGTTTTTGAACATGTTGATCAACAAGCTTCTTATTATTGTATATGCTGTTTTGTGGCAGGCTGAAGAGCAGACAGTGCGTACTCTTCTCCATTCGTTGGGACTCGAGAAATATGTGATAACCTTTCAAGTTGAGGAGGTAGTTATTCTGGGCTTGCAATACTAGTTTGTACCCTTTCGATCTTACGAAGGAGCTTAGAATAAAAAAGTTGGTTGTATAATCCATCAAGTAAAAAAATTGGTTGCACAATGGATATAATTTAGTGTAGCCATTGTTGATTCCAATGCCGTCACGTAACTAAGTCGACATTTTGGTTCTTACAGGTCGATATGGCTGCTCTTCGGTACATGAGTGACAACGATCTGAAGGAGCTTGGTGTGCCCATGGTAAGTTTGATCAGACTCTAAATGTAACTGCTTGAGTTTTTTCGCAGAAATTTAGTCGAGGTGACATCAATCGCATGGACTGTATATACCGTAGCCACATTGCAATGGTTTCCACAGCACTTGATTCTGATTCCAGTCAATTGGGAAATGCTACGCGTCACTTTTCCTCGGAAACTAATTATTTCGGGGCGAGCCTGCTCTTGTGGCTATGGTATCTGCTGATTTCCTGACTTCATAGCTCTTTAATGGAACTGAAACAGGTTCTTGTGAAAGCGTAGATCCCTCAAAAGGCGTTTTGAGTCATCTTTTGAGGTTGAAGTTGATTGTAGACTGTTTATTTAATTCCACGTTTCGATTTAATTTTTGTGTTGGTTTATCAGGGACCACGGAAGAAGATTCTACTTGCAATCAGAGGCAAGGAGCAGTGATCAGTTCTTTCAGAAGGTGCTCGAATCGATGCAGGCAGGTCAACAACGCAATGTCTTCAGCCCAACAATTGTGTTATCCATTTAACTAAGAGACAAAAAGATGAACGATGAACTGGGTGCTATTACTTGGATCTCACTGTCGCAAACGCAAAAAAAGAATGTACACATTAGTCAGGGACTCTGATTAATGTGGGGTGTAGATCGATCTTAGAGTGGAATGATTTCGTGGAAGACATTCCGATGTGGATAAGTGATCTAGATTTAAGTACCTGTGTAGTGTTTTTTTGTAATCTTGACACTTTCCATGAAGCTTGTATTTGGTTACAGTTTGCGTATTTTAACAGAGGCTTATGCTACCGTTTGTCAGCTGCAATTATACCTTATCTTAGTTAGTACAGAATGTATCAGTTTAGTGCGTCTCTGCGATTAGCAAATAGTGAATTTCTAGGAGAATCTTTATGATTTTTCCCGAGTTGCGTACTTTTGGGATTCTGGAATTGGTCATGGACTTGGTCAAACAATCAGAATGGGTATTTTGTGTCTGTCAAAGGTTGTGACGTATGTGACGAGGCACGGAGCTACTTGTTTATGGTATCAGAAGAAGATGACTGCAAACAGCCCTCTCTAATTGTACTGCTCTTGCCTTCGGGGCAAATGTTTTCTCAACTTAACCCTTCATCCTTGAACCGGTCACCGTGGAAATCATCTGTTTGGGTACTGTGAATCGTTAGCTTAAGAAAATGCAAGAGCGCTCATTGAGCACTCTTTGGAAGTCAAGCTACTGTAGAAGACTTTCTTTTTTCACACAAAATTTGGAGGATGAATAATTGCACTTCTGTCCTACACGGAGAGATTTTTTGTCATTCATCAGCCAGAAAACGTCCTCTTTGTCGTTTGTGGATTAAGGATTAACATGTGGAAATTTCTCTACAGTATTAGATTTGTACACACCCATAACATTCTTCACCACCAAGAAAGTTTCCCCCTTCAGGAAGGTATAATTCCTCCCTGGATGCCTAGTTCGCATTAAATTATAATGTAATCAAAGGGATTGGTTGGCTCAAGCCACTTCTATCAGAGCCTGAGAACATGAGAGAACATGAGTGGCCAATGTGTTTATGAGTGGCCAATGTGTTTGACTCCACGCTGGGGGATCAAATTGTGAGGATTGAGTGACAGTACAAATAGAGATGGTTGCGTCGGTTGGCCACACTGATTTTCAAAATAAGGAGATGTGAAATTAGCACATTGTGATAACATAAAATCAGCGACGGCCAAATTTAATGACCAATGACGTGTCGGAACCAATGATGTGTCGGTCCCCAAAACTAAAGATATGAAACTGAGGCAGTGTCCGTATGACTTAAAATTTGGGACAACTGCGACATAAGTAAGTCAAGTTCCCCGTGGATAGCACATGCCAGTCAAGCAGAAATCAAAGTTGCGGTTGGAAAATATCAATTGCTGGAGGCTCAACTTTTTAAGTAGAACTGCATACATGGACAAGCCAACCTCCCAACAGTTATTTGCAACGCTCAGGAGTGTCCTCTCACTGACCCAGAAATGCTACATCCAGGAATTGAGTGGGCACATCTGCCTACGTCAAGAATTGACTCAATATTAGGGAACAACATTTGAAACCACGAAACAGCCAATTTACAGGACGGCAACTGCTTCTGTGGGTGCAGGTGGACTGGCAGGCTTGGCTCCGCTCTCATCACTCCAGAATGACGTAGCCTTTCCGGTCTTTGCGACGCGGTCCAGGACGACCTCAGGCTTGAGATTGCCCACGACTGTCACCTTCTGCTCCTTGATATCAATGTCGTAGCTCTCGACACCTACCAAATGCAACACTTTATAAGACACAAAGCACTGTATATTTCCCTGAATACTACACTGCATTCGAAATATAGTTCATCGAGGCAATGCAAACATGGTTTCACAAATTCAGAAATTCTAGGGACATGCGTCGGTGTTTAGCACAATAAATGTCACAACACGGTCCACATGAAACTTTTCGAAATCTTTAGGATGGTCCTTCATGAGAACCAACAAATTGAGATCAACAGTTGCTCAATATCAAGAGTGAAAGTAATTACCTTCCAGCTTCCCGATGGCTTTCTTAACTGCTCCTACGCAACCCTGGCAGCTCATAGCCACCTTCAAAACTGTAGTCTGCATATCCAAGCATGAATGTTATATTTCATAAGAGGCTTTATACCGAGTGAAAAAAACATTACTGGGATTAAACATTTATTCAATAGCGAGAAATTCAAAAGAGAAGCAAAACCTCATCAGGCACAAATGAGGAATCTCTCTACATAACAGTGTTACGGAAACAGAATATTCCCGTTCTCTGAGTTCTATCAGCAATAGTCTTTCAATCTTTGAAAGCGTACTTACTGCTTAACAACAGAGCATTTGAAAACCGAATCTGGAAAAACGCGGAGTAAGACAAGAAATAAATGCAACTGAAGAAATTGTGAGGACGGGAATATTCCGTCTTGCAGTATTTAAGCTGCTTCAATGCTAAAAAAATGTCAAATAGGAAAAACTTGAAGTTTAAACAACTTCAGATACAAGGACTAAATAGAGTGACCACACCAAATTGCAACATTCTAAATACGGCACCTCCTCAACATCATCAAAGCTCATGTCGGTTTTAGATCATCCACCAATAAACCATTTAACTTTCGCATTTGATATGTAAATAATGCATTCTTTCGTGCCCTGGAATCCTCATGATTTGCAAAAGAAAAATTATTTAAAATGTAACCCGTCTAATAATAGAAACTATACTCCGCGCCTAAGAAGCAAGAATATGCACTTATCTAAAAGCTGAGGAACAGAGTCCTTACCGCTTAAAATCAGATTTGGAAAAAACGAGGTGAAAGGACAATCGAAAGTTTGTGATAATAGGCATATTCCTTTCTCCTGTAACTTAGCTACAGAATCATAAAAGTATATCAAATACGCCAATCGTGAAGTTCACAAATCCTCAAACGAAACCAAAAGCAAATCTCGCTTCCTTATCCCCGAAAAATATACTACCTACACTAGATATATAACGAACCATAAACATCGTCAAACAGCAGTACGATTAGAACAGAAATGCTACAGAAGACCACAAGACCTCTATTCAAGTGTCGCCATTCAACTCGTTTCCTAAGCGAAACAAATTCTCTAAAAAATCAAGCAAATCCGGAAACACGCCATCAGGAATGGATACTTAATCCAAGAATCCGCAAACATGTGATCGATCGATCGATCAATCGACAAGAAAACCTTAAGCGCCAGCCAAAACAAAGCGGCGTGAATCGACGCGTACCTCAGCCATGGCGGACGTTGTTCTGCACCTTCAAAACTCGCGAGATTTGCACAAAAGACTCAAAGCTCCACAAAAACTTCAGCAGCAAACAAACTTGAAATAAGCCGAACCACTCCAACGATGATCACGAGATTAAATAGCGTGAGAGCTTCGAAATCCACAAAAAACATGTAGGGGAAAGGCCTTCCGAAAGATCTCTCGGCCCCACTGGATGAACAGAGTTCACGCGGTTTGGTACGTGGATGAGAACTTGATGGATGAACGTCCCACCGTACGTGGCTTTCTCTGGGCTGTGGATGTCAGTTAGGAGACTTGGTTGTCTTTTGGAGTTCAGTTGTGTTCAAAGAAGCGTTGATTTTACTGACGAAAATTTGTCAGAAGGCGAAATTTCACGAGGGGGTTCCCAAAATATTCTTATTTATTCCTGGATCATTTTCTATTTTTATTGAATGATGGATGATAATCATTGAAAATAGATGGATTAGTCAACAATCAAAGTACAACTATGTAGTTGTAGCAACGGCATAGGGGATACATGTGTTAATGCCCAAAAGATGTATTGTTTGCATCTTTGGGGCACTTATGTATGTTACACATTAATAATTAACAATTATATTAATTTGTTTGGTATTTAAATTAACAACATTCATTGTTTGATTTCTAAAACTATCCTCCCCTATTTGTAATTATATCCTAGTTTGTATTCGTATTGTGTATTAAATTGGATCAACAATGATCAAGAAAGGAGGAATTGTTTTTTAAAAGATCAATGGCTCAAGATTTTTTTCAAAATAGTATGTGTGTTAATTGTTCAAAACTAGGATGTTTGCATCTTTTTGTTGCATAGTCAACACTTAAAACATAAGCATAAACGATAATGGGTGCCACTTTTGACTTCAATAACTCAATATGGTTTAATTTGGTAAAAAATTTTGATCTCGCTAGTTTCCTTTCATCCAATGAGAGATGCTAGTATTGTAGAAGTTAGATATATCAAGGGTGGTTTAACATATATCTAAACAAACCTTTAGAACAAGATGTTTCAACCATTTTTTTTTTAAATCTAGCTAGCCAAAGATATGAAATTGATTGAAGTGCATCTATGCAAGCAATGTGATGCAATTCTAAATTAGAAGGTTCTAAGTGGTGATGGAGATATGAAACTACATAGAGTACAATAAATCAAATAATGTGAAGGTATGAAATTGTACCAATTACAATAATTCAAATAACGTGGCAAAGCATTCAAGCAAGCATGATTACTACACAGAGTACAACCGTTCAAATAATTTGGTATAGCATTCAAGCAAGCGTGATTTAAGTGATGTAGGTATGAACTGCACAGAGTACAACCGTTCAAATAATTTGGTGTAGCATTCAAGCAAGCGTGATTGCAGTTCAAATAATGTGGTGTATTATTCAAGCAACATTGACAGGTGATGTAGGTATGAACTGCATTGAGTACAACCGTTCAAATAATGTGGCGTACCATTTAAGCAACATTGACAGGTGATGTAGGTATGAACTACACCAAGTACAATTGTTCAAATAACATGGTGGACCTTTCAAGTAAGCGTGATTTAAGTGACAAGAGGTATGAAACGACAACAACAACAATCAAATAACATGGCGAACCATTCAAGCAAGCATAATTTAAGTGATGGAGGTATAAAACTACATGAAATACAACAGTTCAAATAATGTAGCATTCCATTCAAGAAAGGGTATGAACTACACAGAGTAAAATGTTGAATTCAAATAATATAGTGTAACTTTTAAGTCAAAGTGATTTTACCCCCTAAAAAACTTTAAAACCAAAAAGTATTCTTTGAGGTTTTGATCATTTTTTTGCAAGTTTGGCTTTTGACTTTTTAGTGTACAAATTAAAATTTTACATGTACATTTTTTTTCAAATCTTAAAATATAATTTGCACTTGCATGCAAATTTGAATGCATTTTTTATGAATTATTGAGTATTTTGGCCTCAAAATTGAATAGATAAAATTATTGAAGGGCGAGTGAAGAATTGCCACTAGATGATTTTTCTGGTTGTTGAGGCCATAACTTTTCAAATTTTTCTTTAAGGCAACAACCAAAAAGTTCAACTTTTGGCCATTCAAATTAATTTTAAATTAATTTTTTTCACCTCTTAATGTTAGTAGTTTAATACAAAAATCCATTGTTAAATTCTATAACCATTTTTAAAAAAATTGTTTGAATCTATGAATATTTCTCAATGTTTTGCTCTACATAAAGGGATTATGGTAATGTAAGATGTATAAGTCTTTTAGAAAATGGATTCAAATTTTGATTATTTGTATGATAATTTCAACCCAAAACATCTATATCATACTAAAATATTCAAACTAAAGTCTATATACTCTATTTTTCTTCAAGTTTGAAGTTAAATGGGCACATTATTCATCAACAAGGATTTGCTTTGGAAAAACATTGAAGTTCTAGCTACAACTAGATATGCCTTAAACATGAACAAATTCCTAATAATCATGTCTTCTTATACACCATATATATACATTAACCTCTTTCTATAAAGCATATATAAATTGCCATGCATTAATACTCATATAGGTCAAGGGATATTCATACTTATATAATACAACAAGACCAAAGCATATTCATACATAATTCATACAATATATGTAAATCAAAATATATTTGTATGTATATATACCGTATGTAAAAGTTGTATGTCATATACAATATCATGTAACTACATAAGTTATATAAATGTAGCCAAGACTCAAATGAATAGTTACCACAGCTTCAACTAAACTCCAATTCAAGTTTACGATAGCTTTTCACCAAAAGCTAACATAAATTTATATGATTATCCCAAATTTCAATTCTAAAGTTCTTATTTATTGACTTTTATAGCCAATTGAAGCTTACCTTCTTAAATTTGGTAGTAGCTCCACACCCTTGTAATGCCAAGTCCATATTAGTCACTTCCTAATTCTAAACTAAGGATTAGTTTTATAGAATTCTAATAGCTAAATTTATACTTAGACAAAAACTCAAAACTAGATAATTTCTAAACAAACTTTTATGAGTGAGGAAAATCACTATCTTTGAATTTAGTGGCAACTAACCCTCTTTTTTCTCATTAAGGATAATTTACACATATTGACAAGGCAAGTGATATATTTTTTAAATAACAAAAAAAGGAGAATATTCTCCTAGAATTTCATTATAATATCATTTGTATACATCTCAATATGACTCCTCAAATACTTGGCTCACCTATACACTATGATGGAAAGGAAGGAAAAGGCTGCTATAAGACGGATTTTGGGGGTATGTGAACTTTGCAATTGAGCTTTAATGTGAATGATTTTATAAACACTTGGAATATAATGCACTTGGATTATTTTTCAAATATAATGCAATATGAAAGCAATTTCTTTAGTATTTAGACAATTGACTATTGACAATTAGAAATTTAGGCTTCTAAATGAGGTAGTCATTTTACGAGAATGGCTATGATCTGAGTAGTATATAAGGTTGTTGCATTGGCCTTGTTTCTAAGAAGATGGTGATAATCTATTTAAGTGGAAAGAGACATTTAGAAAAAAATAATACATATCTTTTTGGATATTCTCATTATAATAGAGGCACTTACAATGAATTGTCTATTCATTGCATTAGCATAATATAAAAGTAGTTTGTGTGCCTTAATTACTTTATTTATTTCTTGGAAACTAGGGTGCCGAGAGAATGACTACAAGCTTTGGCTTGAATGACTTAGTCAAAATTGAAACCTAATTTGTATATGCCTTGATAGTTTGGACAGAAATCTAAGATCTTATTTTTTGGTGTAATTTTTTGAATTTATTTATTACACATGAGCATATATAGATTGGATTTATAGAAATATGATTTTTCTTTAAAGAGGTGCCTAAGAGGAAACGATTTGCTACTTAAAGCAAAAATAGTTGAGATTGGACAAAGAAGATGAATTATCAAAATTAAAATGCTTATTTTTTAAATGGATCAATTTTTATAGAATATATTCTATCTGCATAGAAAGCTTTGATTCATTCTTTTTGTATTATTGATGTAAAATTCTTGTTTTTTGGTCAATGAAAGTATTTTATTGAAAAATCAATTTTGTTAAAGTGATACAATTTTGGTGCCAAATGTTATAACATATTTGTACATAATGGTCTAAAATCTAGATGGATATGGATTTATGTTTAAAAAAAAAGGTTTTCAAAAAGGTACCAAAGGATTCAAATATCACCAATTTAACAAAATTGACATTCTGGAAAAATATTTTAGGAGATTCATTTTTGAACTAGAATTTTTAAAATACCTTCCTAATGTATATACAATTTAGATGCTTTTTAGAACAATCTCACTATGAAGATTGACTAATTATTTTCAATTCCATCTTAGAATTATTAACTATTTAGAATTTTCTTCCATCTTGTACATACTTTTACTTAATTCTAAAGGACTAAGGAACCAGCTTTTTTTTTTATAGAAAATTAGGCACACTCTATTGACTTTAGAATTTAGAATTTTACATGAAATCCTTTAGGATGAATGCATATGAAGCCACATGTAAACCTTTGTTTCATCTCATTACGATAATTGTTGTAAAAGTTGTAAGTGTTATTCAAATTTCAATGTCAAAGCGGGCAAATTAAAATGCATTCTAAAAAAATATTCATTGATTACATTTGGTTTTTTAGATTGATATTTACACTATAACATTTGAACCATTCAATCCCAAATAATGGAATAAAATATATGAAGAGTTTAATATTTGTAAACAATTAAAGTACAAATATGTAATTGAATTTTATTTTTGAATGTATGGAAACATATTCATAATGAAAATTTCAAATTCTAAGAAGAAAAATTGTTGGACACATCTGAGTACTTCACTTGATGGAACATTGCTAATTGTGTATTAGTGTATTTTAGAGGTTATAGTTGGATATGAGTATCTAATTAAAGACCTAGGGCACACTAGTCAACACTTAAAACATGAGCACAAACAATAATGGGTGCCACTTTTGAGTTCAATAACTCAATATGGTTTAATTTAGTAAAAACTTTTGATCTCGCTAGTTTCCTTTCATCCAATGAGAATCTATTTGAAAGGTCACTCCCTAATAATTTATATTTTCGAACCTTTTTCTTCATTTCAACTCACAAAAGTCCCACCAAATGATTATGCATTATGATTACTTCTACTTGCTAAATGTGGAAAACATTGTGAAAATGATTATGTGATGGAACCATGCAATTGAATGAAGATAAAACAATGAGAGATGCTAGTATAGTTTAAGTTGGATATATCAAGGGTGGTTTAACATATATCTAAACAAACCTTTAGAACAAGATGTTTCAACCATTTTTTTTTAAAATCTAGCTAGCCAAAGATATGAAATTGATTGAAGTGCATCTATGCAAGCAATGTGATGCAATTCTAAATTAGAAGGTTCTAAGTGGTGATGGAGATATGAAACTACATAGAGTACAATAAATCAAATAATGTGAAGGTATGAAATTGCACCAATTACAATAATTCAAATAACGTAGCAAAGCATTCAAGCAAGCGTGATTACTGCACAGAGTACAACCGTTCAAATAATTTGGTATAGCATTCAAGCAAGCGTGATTTAAGTGATGTAGGTATGAACTGCACAGAGTACAACCGTTCAAATAATTTGGTGTAGCATTCAAGCAAGCGTGATTTAAGTGATGTAGGTATGAACTGCACAGAGTACAACCGTTCAAATAATTTGGTGTAGCATTCAAGCAAGCGTGATTCAAGTGATGTAGGTATGAACTGCATTGAATACAACCGTTCAAATAATTTGGTGTAGCATTCAAGCAAGCGTGATTTAAGCCGTGATGAAGGTATGCAATTGCATAGAGTACAACCATTCAAATAATGTGGCGTATTATTCAAGCAACATAGATAGGCGATGGAGCTATGAACTGCATTGAGTACAACCGTTCAAATAACGTTTAAATAATGTGGCGTACCATTAAAGCAAGCGTGATTTAAGTGATGTAGGTATGAACTGCACATAGTACAACCGTTCAAATAATGTGGCGGACCATTTAAGCAACATTAACAAGTGATGGAGGTATGAAACTACAACAACAACACCTACCATTCAAGTAAGCGTGATTTAAATAATGAAGGTATAAAACTACACCGAGTACAATAGTCAAATAACGTGGCGTCCCATTCAAGCATGAGTGATTTTATCCCCTAAAACAATTTATAGCCAAATTGTGTGTATTGAGGTTTTAATAATTCTGTTGCAAGTTTGGCTTTTGACTTTTTAGTGTACAAATTTAAATTTTACATGTACATTTTTTTTCAAATCTAAAAATATAATTTGCAAGTACATGCTAGTTTGGATGCATTTTTTTCTAAATTATTGAGTGTTTTGACCTCAATAATTGAATTGATAAAATTATTGAAGGGCTAGTAAATAAGAGCACTTGACTGGCCATAACACTTCGATTTTTATCTTAGGACAATGGCCGAAAACTTCAGCTTTTGGCCATAAAAATTAACTTTTTTCATCTCCTACTATTTCCTTGGATTAATATTAAAATCTATCAGTAGATTCTAGAACCACTTTTAAGAAAAAAAATTGAATCTATAAATATTTCTCAATGTTTTATTCTTTATGAAGGAATTATGGTAATGCAAGGTGTATAAGTCTTTCACAAAATGGATTCAAATTTTTACTTTTGGTGTAGTAGTTTTCAGCCTAGACATCTATATTATATCAAAATTTGCAAACTAAAGTCTATGTACTCTATTTTTTCTTGAAATTGAATGGGCACATTACTCCCTCTATTCCAAAATAAATCCTTGGTTTATTGAAAAAGGCTAAATTAACATGTAAGGCGCTCTTATTTGCATGGGAATGCCTAATTCTTGTAGCTTCTAGTCATCTCCATTAGGAGTGAAAAATTTGAAGTTCAAAGTCAAGCGGAACATATTGAAAGTAGGCACCAAAATTGTCAATTTTCTCGTATTTTGCACCTAGCTCCATTGCAATTCTCCGCCCAGTTGCTTGCGGCTTTCATAGCTCCATTGCAATGAACTTTGATGAGATCCTATGCATTCAATTTTGAGGGGTTCCCAAGATTCAACTTAGAGGTTCTAGTGTTAGTCAACTCTGATCAATTGTTATTTGTGAACTTCAATAAGCTCTTGTCATGAAATCGCTACTAGAACTTGCAATTCAACTTCGATCAATTCTTGCAATTCAATTGCAATCTAGTATGGTGATTCAACTTCAATCAACTCCAGGGATCCAAGATTGATCATGGACACCATCAAAGCCGTATCATTGTTTCATTTTTGTAAACCATTGAAACATCAAATTTAATTTGGGACAATTAATATTTGAAAATCACAGATTTATTTGGAATAGAGGAAGTATAGACTAGCAAGGGTTTGCTTTGGAAAAACATTGAAGTCCTAGCTGCAACTAAATATGGCCCAAAACAAAACAAAATTTTGTAATTATATCCTCACATACACCCTATACATGTGGATGTCTTTATGTACAAGGTAGCAACATTCATAAGCATCAGTGTATCCATAATCGTCACCTCTAAAATCTTGGAAAATCCTAGGAAGTAAATAGATGTATTCATAAGGATGTATTACATCTAAATATCAAAGCCTAGTGTTGGTATTAGGTGCATTTATAGTTGGCTCTTTAAAGCTTCACAACTTATACTCATAGGGTCCAAAAAATAATTTGAAAGTGCATTGGAATTCTTTTTCTCTTGCTACTAGGGTCCAATAATTTGTTGAATGTCTATTAATAGATATTGTGCTCAAAACCCTTAAATTGACGGTTATGGGTATTGCTACCTTAAAGCATGTATAAACGGCAACTGATTAATATTCATACAGATGAAAGGGTATCCATACTTGTATAATACCAATGATGCTAGCGGGTGATATACAGATATGTAAGTCTACAAGGGTGAATGCAAGAAACACTTGTACTATTTGTTGCGTTTTGGTGTTTTTCATGACCAGTACTACGTGTACTACGAGTACTGTGAGTACTAGGAACGTCACAGCAGAGAAACGTCACAGCAAAGGAAATTTTTCATGAACCAGTATTATGCACTACTACTCACTACGCTCCAGTACTATGTTCTGCCACAGGTTGCCATAATTCGTAGAAAATGCCAGTTTAGATTTAGATTTTTCATAAATACTGAATGACTTAAAAAAATTAAGGAAAAAAATGGCCATTTCTCCTAAGTCATTGAAGAGGGCATCCGCACAATGACAAACTGAATTTGATTTCTCAGTTTTTCCGAAATTACAGTGGAAGTCATGACACTTTAGGGCCTTCCACACGGCACTAGAAGCAATATTTTCAAAATCCCTTCCCTGAGAAGTTGGAATTTACTCATATAAACAAGCATGCCAAGTTACAACTTCAATGACTTCAAAAAAGGTACTCCATAGTACTAGAAACCTCCAAAAGTGAATTTGTGACATTTTTTTGAAATTCACTTTCTCCTCCACAATGAATTTTGGAAAAATCCAAAAAATTGCAGCGCGTTGGGCACATATACGCCCAACTTTGATATGAGTTTCAAGTTGTTTGCATCATTTCCCTAAAACTTATACCACACAACGACTTTCGATTTGAAGATGTGACACAAAATAGTACAAGTGTTTCTTGCATTCACCCACCATGACCATGGAGTTCAACCAAATATGTGACAAAGTGAACCTCAACATATAAGGTGGTTGTCGTATTCAACAATGAAGGCCATCACACAATAGAAACATATAATTCTATTTCGAGGGAATGGAGCAAAGTAGCGCCATCATAGGGCCACAT
This sequence comes from Antitrichia curtipendula, assembly GCA_951230915.1. NCBI lineage: Eukaryota > Viridiplantae > Streptophyta > Bryopsida > Hypnales > Leucodontaceae > Antitrichia > Antitrichia curtipendula. The sequence continues at coordinate 5,037,590 of OX579636.1, read as the reverse complement.
TTTGGATGGTGCGCGTGACTGGAAGATTGGTTATGCAACAATAGTTTCCGCTAGAATGGTTCAAGTTCATGTACGTTTGATTTTAAAGAAGGGCATCTGGAGCTTTTGGATTGCAGTTCACTCTTTCAGTTTGAAGGAGCGTAGGTTATGTATAGTGGGACGCCCCACTACGAGGGCCTCCTGTCGTGTGAGGGCCCTGCCTTGAAGGCGAGGGCGGGGCCCTCACACGACAGGGAGGCCCGTGTGGTGGGGCACCCCGCTGCGTTAAGCATGCGGGGCAACCCTGCCCTCACAGTGCTCGGCACTGGTTATAGTGCCTGGCACTGTTACCGGTGCCAGGCACTATAACGGATGCGTTATGCTCCATAATCATCCTCCATTTCTCAAAGGAATAAGCCTCCAAGTGCTTAACGTAATACGTGCTTGTAGGTAACCATGTGTTTGTGTTGCACAAAAAATGGAATCAACACGACATGAGGTCAAAATCTTATTTCATCACGGAGTTTCAATTTCAAAATAGAATTGAGATGTGGGTGCCAGTGAGGACACATGATCAATGTTTTTGTAATTTGGAGGTTTGGTCAATTGACCTTCACACATGTGAAGGTGTTTTGATGTTTCGTAGAGGTGTTTGTAGCAAACACGACCAGGTTTTGTTCCTTTCTGAACTTTTGGACCGAAGAGTGGCACAACCTCCCGAAAAAGTTGCAAGAGGATCAATATGTTTCTCTAATGTGTTGAGTTTTGTAGCACATCATTCCATAGGGAATCATGTAAGGCTATGCAGAGGGTAGTATTTGCATTAGTTAGATGGGTAATTTCATTAAAATGGCAAAAAAATTTAACTTTGACAGTTTTTACATTTCAAACCATGCGGTTTGAAATTTACAATAGTCCTAGATATCTGAAATCTACACTAGTCGTAGATGTCGCTTTCACAATTCAACTACCCATTCAGAAATGTATATCCTATCCTAGATTCACGAAATCTATGAAAGTCCAAGATTCTTGAAATCTATACTTGTACTAGATATCACCTTTACAGGCAATCTGAAAATGACACACGGAATACCGCCATTTGAATGAAATTTTGCATTTAAGCATTTGAACCAATAATTATAATTATGCAGGAGTGTGCTTTCATTGGGAGATCAGGCTTCGCTCACTACAAGAGCTAAACTTGAATGTTTCTCCCTCATTGTGCAATGACTTCTTTTGCAATCTTTCCAAGTATTAAGGTAGGCACCTCCAAAATGGCACCTGACCTTAAAGCGCCATCTACAGGTTGTGTACATTTTCAAAATCAGCTATGTACCTATTTGGATGGAGCGCTTTCAGAAACAAACTTTGAACCTTACTAACTTTTGCATACAATGTCCAAATGCTATGTTCTCTGGTGTGTTGGAACCTCCTTTCACTTGCCAACAAGAATATATGAAAATTTGACCAGTCTAATAGTAGTAACTAGGCTCAGTAGCAAAAAGTAGCGGTTTTGGGTGTACCCACCTTACATGAATGGAGCTGAGTGCATTTTTCATTTAGCATGTCGTTCCCTTCTGTTGCAGCCATCGGGCTAATCCTTTTTCAATTTCTACTACCTGCCTGATGACACCGTGCAGTGAATAGCTGCAAGCTTCTTTTTTTGACAATATTTTAGGCTTGTTACCTCTAACTCGGAATAAAGTTTGCAAGAGGAAACCTTTAAGCGCTCTATTTTTTGAAAGTGAATCTTAACATTGCATTTAACAATCATGCCAAGTTTCAAAGCATGTAACTTTCTATAATACTATGGAGAAGGATTTTAATTTTATCTATGCGATAATTGGCAAGTTTATCATACATGTCCATGGTTTTTGTTGCTAAGAGAGGCAATCCATTTTTGTTCACTTAAGCATTTACATGTATTTGCAAGGTGGGTTTCTTCAGTAAAGAAATTTTTCCACGTGCAAAAATAGAGTTCAAAAGGTTTCCATGATTTTCCAGCTTTTTTTTTTACTCAAAACATAATCACTATGAATTTTTTAGTTGAAGATTTTGTTTCTCCCATATTAGTGACAAGATAGGAGGTTCGAACTGTGTTCAAGCATTTAAAATTGCCCACCTTTAAAATGTACACGATTTGCACATGATTTTTTTCTTATAGCCTTCACTGCTGTACAAGCTGTGTACATGTGTGTGTGTGTGTGTGTGTGTGGTGGGGGGGGGGCAGTTTTGGGGCCCTATGTCAGTTCAACTTCAAAATTCCATAACTAATTCCAGAAAGCTCCAAAAAATACAAAACGACTTGGGTTAGATGCCAATTCCACTTCTCTTCCAAGAAAATTTTACTGAAAAATACACCCAAAATCCAATTCCAACCCTTAGGTGGTCAATTAATGGACCTACTACCTCAAAGACCTTTGTCTTTCTGACCAAAGGCTGGTTGCAAAATCCACCAAGGGCTGGCTGCAATATTGAGAGACTTGTTAGCCAATCATAATGTGCCACAACTGCACCAGTAACCGTGCCATAATTAATCACTGCTCATCTCTTCTGCACGGAAAGAGAACAGCCCTACATTGCCAGAATGGGGTGTCGGTGAGGAATGGGTTGCCTCAATGCCTCCCATAGAGTTGATTCCGGGTAATCTGATAAGTAATTAATTGCTAAATTCCCTGAGTTACTTAATGCTGTGTGTGCAAATCCTTGCCTAGGCTGCCATAAATTCTTTCAGAACTGAAGGAATTCAGTACATGATTGGGGAATCAAACTCATTTATTTATTTAGAGCATTTTAGGGCTCCAATGGAGAAGATTAATTTGGCCATGGGGTAGTTGCCTGAAATTACTTGAAAATGCAAAATTTAGAGCTGCATTATTGATGTGACATTCATGCGCCCATAGCTAGTTCGTGAAATTCAATGCATGACAACATGTGAGGTGTTTCCATTTGGGCAGCTCAAAACTGGGACAGTGCCTGGAAGGGCTAACTAAGGAGTGTGGTGGTATATGAGCATTTACGATGGGCACCCATTCTCGATATAATTATGGCCAAATTTGCATAAATTGCTCATATGGAGAAACTCAATGAGTGTGATGTTTGTGCACAACTGAGCTTGGAACTCAGCTCAACAGCGTTAACATTTATAATCAAGAACTATGTGAAGTTTCAAGTTTGACTTCTAAAATTCTGTGCTATTGGCATGATTTTTCTTTCTTAACCCCAAAAGCCCCGAGGTCTTTTCTCCATCGAAACAGACTCAAAACTGCCACTTCTATTGCAAAGAGCAAAAAACTATAAAAATTGTTTTTTTTTTGCATATCTAACCATAGGATCTTATACTAGACTAGTATGAGAATGTGTGCAAGAAATTTCAGAAACTTTGACCAAATAGATTGCAAGATATTTGCATTCAAAGTGAAGAAAACAACTTTTTTTGCACCTTGCTTGACTAGATTTTTGGGCTTTGAACCTATTTAACTTAAATTTTTTGTATTGCTGATTTTGATTTTCTAAGTTTATATTTTGAATACTTCAGTTGAGAATCTCGGAAAAAAAATTCAAGAAAAAAACACTAAATTTTCACTCATTAAAAAATTGTTAAGTAGAAGTAGGTTCAAGATTGAAGGAATAACTAAATCGTTAATAGCTCTAAGACAAAATTGAAATACCATAATTCCAACGGTGACATTGTTCTAGCAAGCAAATTCAACCTTGTCTAACAATTTTTTTCTGAAAATTGTAAAAATTGCATTCAAAAATGAATCCTAAAAGTTACTTTTTCAAGAAGATGCTTAGATTGCCCAAAAAACTAAGATTGTCCATAACTTTTTCATTATTAGTCCAAATAGAATGAATCAAAGCTTCAAATGTACACAAAAAGACATAGATTTTGGAAAAAATAATTAAGAAATTTATTTTGACTTTTTGTGATTTTTTTGTGTTGCCCGCCGAACTCTATTTTTGGCATAACTTTTTTTCCTGGGCACCATTTGAAATAAAAATTATATATCCACAAAGCTCTCGCAGAACCACACAACCTCAAAAAATCCCAAAAAAATTCTCTACAAATTGAGGTCACAGGAACCTACCCAGACCCAAATTGTTCTCCGAGGGGACAAACGGGCCTTTAGGGGTTAAGCTCGATTTGTCAAGGGTTGGCTTCTATGAGCTATCTTTGAGCTTGCTTTTGAAGGCTTTTTTTTTTACTATTTATTTTTAAAATTGGAATTTTCTTGTGTTTTCTTCAATTATGTACTTATGGATGTGCTTCAAGATGATAGTTATTTTGAAGCTCTAATTATAAACAAGTAAAAAGTTAGAAATATATTATTTTGGTTCCATTTGGAAGATTCACTAAGATAGGGACATCCCAAATCAACAAGTGCCTACAAGCACCACTTAATCACATGATCACCTTATGCACATCTTCTAAAATCAACGTGTACCTATTCTTGAAGAATCAATTTAAGAACATCTAACTACCAAAAAAACTTTGACCCTTCAAAACTTTTACTTACTATATCCAAAAGATGCATTTTTTATAGATTGAAATTAAAAAATAACTAATTTTCATCAATCTAATAATAGAAACAGTTAGCTAGCTTATAGTTAATCCTTAAATGCTTCAACATCTATGTTTTGGACGATGAATAAAGAGTTTGAAGACACTATTTTATCCAATTAACTTCTCATTCATCCAAAGTAATACTTGAATGTTGAAAAGACAACCTTTCCTTAATGACTAATTTCATGAAATAATATTTTTTGTACAAGGAGATAAACAAACTTTGAAATGTGCCAAAATTCAAAAAAGGATAAGGGGTAAGGCGCGTTTAGAAATCTATCAGCCCTGACTAGAGAACTGTGATTTATAGCTTGCAAGCTATTTCTAGTTGCATGAAGAATTTGGATTTTGACTAACAAATTTGGCTTTGTTGCAAGCTAGGAAGTAGAGAAGATGGGATTTTATGTGGCGATGTGTTTAGTTTCAAAACAATTGCCATGCATTAACCTTGGAACACTAGACTGGCCATCGTAGAAATCACCTTTTTTATACCGTATGAATCATTTACCCCCCTGGCTAAGAGCATTCATTCAAAGTCAATCTATTGTGCAAGACCTCCTTTATTTACACCAAATTTGAAGGACAAACATCTTCAGTTTTGTTTTATATAGAAGGATTCTTTGCCATCCATTAGATACTTTTAGACCAGCATGCATTACAAGATTAAATGCATTTTCCCATTACAATAGGACTTGCAAGACAGAGCAAGGTTCATGGTGCTATATAGTCCTCTGTTAAAAGACTTGGAAGACCAGTTCAACAATTGTCTTAGAATCATCTATCGTGGACAAAAATGTTCCAAATTATATAAAAAAGACAAAAAAATTTAGAATTTTACATAGAAGTGTACAATATTTGCATGAAGAGAATATGGATTGTTGGCCCATCAAATTTTAGAGAGAGGCAACTTTCCAACATCTAGAAACTATTTTTAATATTAGATTTGAATATTTGGATTGCTTTTAGTTTGATAACTACTCCACATAAGAATGTAGTTTATCCCTATTTACATAGAATTGAAAGCATCAGGAAACTTAGAGAAAGTAGTTCCAACTTGAAAAAACTTGAAAACTCCCAAAAGGCAATTCTGACTTTGGAAAACTTGGAAATTTAATTCTAGTTTCAACACAACATGGAAATTTGCTCTTATAAAAGCCTCATTTGAAGGAAATTGGCCAAACTTTGTAAAAAAGACAAAAGTTTAAAAATAATTCTATGTGGAATTGCACAAAATTTGCAAGAAGAAAATCGGAGTTGTTGGACAACAAAATTTGAAGGAGAGACCCGAAGAAAGCCCTAGAAGCAAGTTTCAAAGTTCTAAAAACCTATTTGTCATGTTGGACTTGAACTTTTTTTTTTGCTCTTAGTTTGACAACAAGACAAAAACTATTCTTTAATCCCCAAAGGGTGGGTTGGTCACCATTGAAATTATCCTATTTGGTATAGTGTAAATCATTTGTTTATAGAAATTCAAGAATATTCATTAGAGGTCAAATTATTGTGCAAGACTTTCCTTTTTTCACACAAAATTCTAAGGATTAACATTTGTACTTTTGTTCTACATTCAAAGATTCTTTGTCATCCATCAAACACTTAGTGTCCTATGTGTCCTTCTAGGATTAAATGTAGTTTCTTCATACTTAATGGTAGAAGTGAAAGGATCCAAGAAACTCAATCAAGAAAGGCAATTCCAACTTTGAAAACTTCAAAAATTCTTTTTTGTTTCCAACATAGAATGAAAGTTTGCACTAAATGACCTAAAACTACCCTTGGTAATGGCCATGTGATAGGAACTTCCATTGAAATCCATGAGGTTCTTGGTTCAACTCCCCATGCTAACATTGTTTGTATGGGGCCTCCCCGTGCTAGTGCATCGAGAGAAGGGTTGTTCCTCCACTTGTTTCTTATAGGGACAACCAAGGTGTGTAATTCCCGGGACTTCCACCAAGTTTCCTTGGTTGTTGTGTCTTGTCAATCTAGCTGCAACCCTTGGAGACCATATATTTTCAAAAAAATAAAATTTGCACTCATTCCCTTGTCACCTACTACTATGATAAAAGCTTCCCCATAATATGGAAAAGAACTTGCCTCTCCATTGAGTGACTGCCGTCTGTACAGAAAGGCTCTCCATGGAACTTGGGATGCCGTCCAAAGGATGAGGACCAAACCCTAAGCTTACCTTCCACCCCGCTCACCTGTAACCCATTCACAACCCTCCAGGTGGCAGCGCAGTTACAGGCCACTTGGCGTCCGCCCAGAATCCACTGTCACGCCCTCCCGCGTATAGTCACGCACGCACTAACCTTTCCAGCCTTCGATGGCCAAAATCCCTGACCAACACACTCCAGTAGAACTATTGCATTGCCAAATCTGCAGTCCCATCGCCTCCCCACACACGTACCTGTCCCATTCCAGTCGTTGACGCTTCTCTCAATCTCGCAACCTGTTTTTTCCAAGGTGGGTTTCAGCTCCTGTGGTGGAAACAATGTTGTCAATTTTGTTTGTGGGGTGTGAGCTTGGTATCACCATTGTTTTCAAATTATAAATTGAATTGGCGTAGGAAGGAGTTTATGAGTTGCTCGGCCATGTGTTAGATGAGAGAATTGGAAGAGTGGTGCCCTACTTCAGGATTGAATTCGGAATTTCAGTTCAGATGAAGGACCTCATTCAGAAATGGTATCCACTGTTTTTTGCAAAATTTTGTCTGAATTGGACCTTGTAGTAGTGTTTGGGAGGTGATTTTTGGGGACATGGCTGAGCTCGGTTTGAAATTCTGGGGTGTTTACGTGAAGTTCATTTTCTTCTTGAGTCTCGGCAATGAATGATGCTCACCGTTGTTTGCAAATTTTTGAAGTGAATTGGCGTAGAAAGCGTTGCTCGGGCATGTTTTAAGTGAGAGAATTGGAAGATTGGTTGCCCTACTTCAGGATTGAATTCAGAATTTCAATTCAACTGTAGGACCTCATTCAGAAACGCTATCCACTGTTTTTCGCAAAATTTTGTCCGAATCTGACCTTGTAGTAGTGTTTGGGGAGCTGATTCTAGGTATTTGGGTGGTATTAATAGAATGTTTTTGGCAATCGCGTTGATGGGTGTAAGCTTGGTTTGAAATTTTGGGGTGCTAATCTGGAGTATGTTTTTGTGTAGAGTCTAGGCAATGAAGGATGTTCGCTATTTTTCAAATTTGGCGTAGTAAGGGGTTTATGAGTTGCCAGGGCATGTTTTGAGTTAGAGAATTGGAAGTGTGGGTGTCCTACTTCAGGATTCAATTCAGATGTAGGACCTCATTCAGAAATGGTAACCACTGTTTTTGCAATGTTTGATCCGAATCTGACATTGTATTAGTGTTTGTGTCGGTGATTCCAGGTATTTTGACGGTACTGACACCAAATTGGTCGTGGGCAAGGAATTAGCATTTGGAAAAAAGCGGAAAGGATGGAAAACGATACTGTGACTGTGACCAGAGTGGGAGCACTCCCTCGCATGACCAGTATGCACAATTTGGTCCAAGTCTCTCTGGAAGATGACCGCGAAGAAAATCTCCGCCTGCTCTCCCAGTAAGTCGTTGCAAATTTCTCGATAGACCTGAATGTCATGGGTTTTGCATCGCACTAATTAGGGTTTGCTATTCCAGCAGCGAAATTCTGTCGTTTGTTTCCAAATCCATCCCCGCGTCAGGATGTTGTCTCAATGTACTAGGCCCTTCATTGAGGTTTCAAACTGCGTTGGATCTTATAATCACATCTACGAAATTGCCTCAGAACCCTAATGGATTCTTCTTTTCTTAGCTATGAAGTGTTTGCATAGAAAGTGGCGATAGGGGAGGGTGAGGACTCGCCGTCAAACTCCATGACCTAATCCACATTCATTAGCACATTGATTAGGCGTGTAGAATCAAGGGGGTACCAGACTAATAATCCGAGGTGTTACAGAATCGCAACCAAGGAACGGTCATTTCTGCAACCGCATCATGTCATGGAAGAGCTGAACAAGGTTGCGAAGGAGAATGGATCCTCGAAGATAATGGATGGCGCCCTGGCTCAAATTTTTTCCAAATGTCAGGTACTGATCTTACATTCAATGCTCAATCTCCTGGACAATATAGCGTAAGTTTTAAGAATTAATGATTTTAAACGAAAGGTTTACTACTTATTGCAATGAGAATTGACGCATTGTATTGAAAATCTGGTGACTTATTGCAATGAGAATTGAAACATTTGCTGTACTTGACTGTTGCAGGAAGCCTTCGTGTTGACTCCTTGGGTGGGTCTAGCGCTTCGACCGCAGCCTGGAGTGTGGGAATATTTGCGAATCAACATGGATGAAATGGTGGTGGAGGAGCTTACCGTCTCTGAGTACCTGTCATACAAGGAGTGTCTGGTTAATAATAATAAGTGCGTTTCCAGCGACCAATCATGTGTTTAATTCAGCTTGTTAACGAATGTTCTGGATTCAGAACGCTCTGCTGTCAACGCTAGCACGTTAGAATTCCTTACCTCTTGAATGCAAAATTCCTTTTATTGTTTGGATAGCAATACTTTTAGCAGCTTACATGTTTTTCAAATTCCAAGTCCAGTTCTGTATCTTATGTGCATCCCTGAACTTTGAATGTGTCTTGACGTAGGTGTGACGATAATTTTGTGTTGGAGTTGGATCTGGAGCCCTTCAATGCGGGCTTTCCTCGCATGACGAGGCCGTCGTCTATTGGAAATGGTGTCCAGTTTCTCAATCGGCATCTTTCTTCGAGGCTATTCCGGGACAGAGATAGCATGGAGCCACTGGTCGAATTCATGCGCCTTCATAAACACAAAGGACAGGTACGTTAATCATTGGACCAGCTTGGAGCTAAATTCTTATTGCAATGAAAAGAAATTCCACATAGAGCTTGAAAAACTTATGTGAATATATAAGAACAGTGTTATTTTGGAAGCATGCCTAGAACTGTCTGACATTACCCATAACTGGTGAAATGTCTGGGTGATGGTATGAGGAACACCCTTAATTGAAAGGAGGCTTATATTTGTAGTAGAAATTTGAGGAGGGGTTTCATTTCTGATTGTCTTTGTGAGTTGCCAGAACATTCGAGAGGACGCACCCACGCAGTTGGCATAAACAGGAAGCCTTTGCACATGAAAAGGAATCCTTGACAACTTTTTTTTGTTTATTTGAGTTCAATTTGAAAGATTGAAAGAGTTTATTGGACTTACGTTGAGGAGAATAAACAAGTGCAGACATTGTTGCTGAATGAGCGGGTTGCAAGTATCGTCAAGCTTCGATCTGCCCTTATCAAAGGCGAGGAAGTGTTGGGCAAACTTCCCACAGACCAGCCGTTCAAAGATTTCGCCACAAAGTATGTTCTCATATTTCAATTATGCTTTCGGGAGTACTGTTTAATGCTTACTTGCTTTCCTTTTCTAATTACATTCCAAGGCCATAGAGTGTTCTTATTTCAAGGATATGAAAGCGGCAGCATTTGACCATTGGGTCACTTAGGGTTTAAATATTCACTGAACTTCTGAGAGGTTTTCAAAGTCTTGTTTCTTAAGACACTGACTCTCTTTTCAACGATAAAAGTAGTTTTGAAATTGCAATTGATGTTTTGGGAGATTCTGTACAATCTGTATTTGGTTCTAAAGACTCGGTTAGTATATCATGGGATCTCAAGTTAGGTTCCTTTGTTGCTGACCTGTGGTTTACAATAAAATAGGTTGCAAGCACTAGGATTTGAGAAAGGCTGGGGTGATACAGCTGGGCGCGTGTTGGAAATGATTCACTTGTTGCTGGACCTTCTGCAAGCTCCTGATCCTGAAACACTTGAGAAGTTTCTGGCCCGGATTCCAATGGTATTTAGTGTGGCGATTATTTCACCACACGGATACTTCGGACAAGCCGATGTGCTAGGAATGCCTGACACAGGGGGGCAAGTAAGTTTTTTGATTAACGTTATTCTTGTTATTTTGACTTGTGTAAGTTGACACTGAAACAAACGGAAAAGAATGATTTTTGCAGAAATTGAGTTGTGGGATTTCTTGTTATCTCAAGCTTGCTGTGCACTCTTAAGTGTCCCTTACTTTGTACCAGTTTGCCAGAGCTCTACTAACCGCATGGAGATTGGGTTTGGAGTAGGTTGTGTACATATTGGACCAGGTTCGAGCAATGGAAAAGGAGATGCTCAAGAATCTTAAGCAGCAAGGCCTGGATATCCAACCTCAGATTGTAGTGGTAAATGAATTGTTGAATTGTTGAATGTCCATGATCTTATTTCATGGAATTAGTGGCCTGCAACATGTGGGATTTGGCAGGCCACTAATTCCATGATTTAGTGCAGTGAGAGTTTTTCAGAAAAGTTGAATGTTTGGTTGGCTATTGAATTGGCTTTCTGATTCTCGTGTCTGATTTTCTGTTCAGGTAACTCGTCTAATTCCAAATGCAAATGGAACTACATGTAACCAACGGATTGAAAAGTTAGAAGGTACGCAGTACTCTCGGATCCTGCGCGTGCCATTCAGGAATGAGGATGGTATTCTACACAATTGGATTTCTCGGTTCGATGTTTATCCATTTTTGGAATCCTTTGTTCAGGTAACTCACATGACAACAAATCCTTAACGATTGCACTATTGAATTATATCATCTTTTCATGAATTCGTTCTTAATTTTGTCGTGAATTTTGGAAGAATGTCTGTCTTAAATTTTTTTTCCTGGCTACGTTGTATACTGAGTTGTGGTGCTCGTGATTGTATCGACCAGGATGTGGCACACGAACTCACAGAAGAGCTTTCTGGAGTTCCAGATTTTATCATTGGCAATTATACTGATGGAAATCTTGTCGCCTCTCTGTTGTGTCATCGACTTGGTGTCACACAGGTTCGTGAGAACACACGCTGCTCTTTGTGATAATATTCAGGATCTGAGGGGAAGAAAATGTTGAAAGTTCTGAAAAGGAGACGTGTGACAAACAATAGTAATTCCTTCAAAGGGGACGAAATTCCTATGTTTAATAGAATTTTGGCATGTGGTTTTAGGAATTGTGGAATTCTAAGATTGTTAAATAGGATTTTAGAAATTTTCAATCAATGAGGATTACACTGAGGATTGCACATGGGTTATCTGGAAAGAGACACACAATGCTATTTGGGGTAGAGGCACTTAAGGTTTGCCGCAGTATTTTTAGCAAGAAACGCTTAGCCAATGTTTGTTTTCTAATGAGTGTTCTATTTGGGTGGTTTCAGTGTAACATAGCTCATGCGCTTGAGAAAACGAAGTACCCAGAATCAGACATCTTCTGGGAGAAATTTGATGAAAAGTATCACTTTTCTTGCCAGTTTACTGCCGACTTAATCGCAATGAATCACGCCGACTTTATCATCACCAGTACATATCAAGAGATTGCTGGCAGGTAGGTTTTATCTCAATTGTTGATCAATTTGGTTAGAAACATGCAACAAGTTTTTCATTAACATTTGATTGCATCAAGATCTTAATAAGAGATCATAACATATAAATGTTGCTAATGAAATTTCTCTATGTTCTATTGTTGACCAAAAATTTTAATTGCTTCAAGAACTACATATGAAGCGAATATTCCCTGTGATTCTGATAGAGGTCTCCCTATGGTGACACTGATCATACGGAGGCCTCTGTATAATCAGTTTGATTTTAGGGAGACCCTTTTTTAATGATGTTGTGTGAAAAGTATTTGAACTAGTCTAATTTTGTTGAAACGTCCGAATCAGATCTGCTTAGTTTCATTATAGTTTGTTTTGATTCCATCATTGATTTATGCTTTCTTTGTGGATTAGGGTGTTAAGGTGTTTAAAGATTCAGGAGTTGATTGAATTGAACTCTGATTGATTGATTGATGGTGTTGGATATCAGTGCGAATACGGTGGGGCAGTATGAAAGCCACGTGGCATTTTCTCTGCCTGGCTTGTACCGGGTGGTAAATGGTATTGACGTGTTTGACCCAAAATTCAACATTGTATCACCTGGTGCTGACACAACTGTCTACTTCCCCTTCACCGACAAGGAGAGGCGTTTAACGGATCTGCATGAACGTATTAACAAGCTCTTGTATGACCCTGAGCAAACTGCTGAGCATGTGTAAGTACTGTTTCTTACATGAAAATATGGCATTATCCTTAATGTGTTCATGTTGATTTGATGTTAAATTAATGTTAATATACTTCATAATGCAAATGGTGTTAAGTTAGCATTAAATTTGAACTAATGTCCTATTAAATTAACTTACCATCAAACCTTTATTTATCCAATAGGAGATGACAGACCTTGTGATCCTTAATCTGCAGCTTTCCAAATTGCGTTTCTTCTTTCTTCGAAGTACTAGACTTAGCCCCCTAGCTCAGAGAGTTTTGGAATGAGTTTGTGGAAGCACTGAAATGAGTAACGTGGGATTGAGAATTTTGTAATGCTAATTGTCGGCTTGGTTTACTGATAAGGATGCTAAATATCTGTAAGTGCAGTGGAACCTTGAAGAACAAGAACAAGCCCATCCTGTTCTCCATGGCACGCCTTGACCAGGTGAAGAACATCAGCGGCCTCGTGGAGATGTTTGCCAAAAACTCGCGGCTCCGGGAGCTCGTGAACCTCGTGGTGGTGGCAGGCAACATCAAGAAGGAGAAGTCCAAGGACCGTGAGGAGATGGCGGAGATCGACAAGATGCACAGCTTGATGAAAGAGTACAAGCTGGATGGGGACTTCCGATGGGTGTGTGCCCAGACAGACAGGGTTCTCAATGGCGAGCTCTACCGTTGCATTGCGGATTCCAATGGTGCCTTTGTCCAGCCAGCGTTGTATGAAGGCTTCGGACTGACTGTGATCGAGGCCATGACTTGTGGACTACCGACGTTTGCAACTTGCCATGGAGGGCCGAAGGAGATTGTGGAGAATGAGAAATCTGGGTTTCACATTGATCCCTACCAAGGGGAGGAGGCCAGTCAGATCATGGTGGACTTCTTTGATCGGAGCACCAAGGAGGAGGGGTATTGGAGGAAATTCTCCGATGAAGGTCTCGAGCGAATTCGCACCAAGTATGTCAACATTCTAACTCACTTCTGACTTTGGATGGATACTGCTGTTATTAATCATACATTATTTTTATGAGATCTTGTTGCTAATTAAAAGAGAATTCCAACGCACTTTAGCATGCATTATTTGGACACCGTATGAATAAGTTTTGAGTTTTCAAAGTACTGTTTCTAGGTGTACCAAAAACCAAACCAAGAGCAGGCTCTTGTAGACTTCATGTTTTATTATTGTCTACATCTTATGTAACCAAGAGCGGCAATGTTAAATACAGGTGTACATACCTTAATATGATCTTCTCTCTAACGATGCAAATTTGTCTCATTACATGAATTGTAGCAAACTTGCCCCGCATTCAAACTATGTCCTAGTCATTTTTTAGGAACTTAAGAAATCAGATTAAAGAGGTCAGGGTGTAAAGAAGTATTCCACAGAGTTCATGCATTGAACATCCAATGTAACAACCCATGTTTTTATAGTCAACAATGACGTCCAATACCACATGAAGATGTTACATTGGATGATGTTCATTGTTGATATAAAAACATGGGTGGTTACATTGGATGTCCAAAAAAAATCTGTCAACTTAGAGACACGGGATTCTTATAGTGTTTGTTATTGGCCTCACACTTGCCTTGTTATTATTTTGAAGGTACACATGGGAGATTTATGCCGAGCGGTTGCTGACACTCTCAAAAGTATATGGCTTTTGGAAGTATGTGTCCAAGCTAGGAAGGCGTGAAACACGGCGGTATCTCGAAATGTTCTACATCCTAAAATTCAGAGAATTGGTAAGCAATACAAATCACTGTCACACTGGGCTATATAACCTTCAAGGATTGGCAGGGAGGTTATAGAAGGTTATAAGGTAGGAGGTTCATAAATCGCCCATTCAAGAGCTGAAACTGAATTTTGGGGAGGTGAATGCTTCTTGAAATATTTTTCAGAAAAAATTTCCGTGAAAGACAAGTAGGATTTGCATCTAACCCAAGTCGTTTCATATTTTTTTAGAGCTTTGTGGAATTAGTTATGAAATTTTGAAGTTGAAATGGCATAGTGCTCTAAAATCGCCCACCTCCTTAAATTTACACTCCCCAAATGTACATTGTTTGTACATTGCTGAAGGCTACAAAAGAGAAACATGTACAAATAGTGCACATTTGAGGAGGTGGGCGATTTTAGAGCTCATACACTTTAGAACCTCCTACGTTATGACATAATTTTAAGTCATTCTCTTGAATGGAGGACATCCAAGAGCTTACTGTCTTTCTTCATTAGGGAGCTCACATTGAACCTAGTGTTAAATACTATAATCCTCTCCCTTTCAACCAAAGAAAAGTAGCCGCACATTTGACTATCATAGTCAATGGTGCCTCATGATGTAGATGATCAAGTCAACAAAGTATTTTTTTTTTTTTTGTTATGCACCTAGGTAATTTAGATTGAAGTGGTCCCTTCTTGAAGAGTGTTCAAGTAGGTAAATTGATTTCTCCTATTAGTGCGTGTTTCAAAATGAACTTACATATGGTAGGCGCACCCCAAAACCACCAATGTACCAAATGGCATCACTTTCTAGGTAAGACAATGATTCTAAAGCTTAAATGTAGGTAGACTATAGATAGTTTATCATTTTGGTCAACAAACAATAAACAATCTATGGTCTACCTACAATTAAGTTCTAAAATGACCACCATGTGTTGAAAGCAACGCCATTGGGTACACTATTGGTTTTGGGTGCTCCCACCTTATGTTTATAACTTTTTTACAAGGGGTCAAAGGAATAGTTATGCCAATGATATTTTGTTACAATTCTTCAACGTGAACAGCAATACAATGAGTAAACACATACCTCCTTTTGTAAAAAGTTACAACCATATGTAAGTTCATTTTGTAACATACACGAATAGGACAAAATCAGTGTAAGTATTTTTGCATTTCAATTCATGTTTGCATTTCAGGATCATTATTATTGTTGAATCCAAACTCATGCCAAGGAGTTTTTCACATGGTCTTTGTTTTTGTTGTTTTTTCCAGGTCAAGACAGTGCCTGTTGCAAGTGATGACAAGTCCTACCTCAAAGAGCAAGAGAAGAAAGTGTAAGGCGATCAACGAGAATCTGGGCTTCTCCAGTGTATACTGATGGTGAGCAAAACCGGGCTTAGGGTTGCAAAACTGGGCTTAGGGTTTAGGGTTTAGGGTTATCATACAAGGGTGTCTGAGAAAAACAGAAAGCTTCTAGGAAGTGGAGCAACAGATATGACAAAGAGGTTGGACATTCCGAAGGGGATTTGACTGTTTTTTTGTCTCCATGTTTAATATTTTTGTCTTCAGCTCATTTTGATTCATTGCAATCAATCGGTCGGTTGATTCATTAACCACTTAACGCCTCAATCTTTTTTTGAATTTTTGCACATTTTTGCATATATCTTTGTACAAAAATATCATTTATCGCAATTTCATGAAATTGATCAATAAAAAAGGTCGTCTTTTTCATGATTCAAGTGTTACATTGGATGAATGAGAGGTTAGTTGGACAAAATAGTGCTTGCAAGCCCTCTGTTCATCATCCAGAATATGGACATTGGAATGCTTAAGGGTTAAAAGAGGAGAATCAATATCAAGGTTTTGGTGCTTGGTGTGAAGAAGTGTGTTTTTGGAAACTTGGAGTTGAATCCAAAGGAACAGAAATGCATTTTCAGCAAACAATTTGGTGTAAAAATGCATGTAAAAAACAACCAGTGTGGCCGGCATTTTACGTCCAATATTGGACTATGTCCCAAGTCTCAAAGTCCCCACTTTTTGTCAAATTTTAATTGAACTTGGGATGTCCACAAATCCGAACTTTTGTGGGCCTTTTAGGTTTAGAATAATGAGAGACTAACTTCCTTCGATTTGCAAAGGTTGCAAATACAAGTATAATCTCTCTAAGTCGATACTTTGTAAGCCAATAAACTTTTCTAGCATGTCTCAAAATAATTCTATTGTTTGAAAACATTAGTTAAAATAAGCTCACTCTGGAATTGCACTAGAAAGAACAATTATGTAGATAACAATTTCCTCCATAAAAAACTCTATTGGTATACATTCTACAATACTATAATATATTATAAGCACACAATATCATTTTTGTTTGATAGTACCTAAGGCTTATTTTAACTAGTGTTCTCAAACCATGGAATTATTCTAGGATAGAGGAGTAATGCATGTTGGACTTGGCTTAGGGAATATAATAATTGGTAGTACATTGTGGTGCCTGTACGTGTGTGCAATAGAGAAGGTGCTATTCCAATATTGTTCTTGCCATGTATGTTTTAGGATTGACAAGTGTCTCTACCAACCTGCCCACAAAGTCTAATGCGCATTCCAAATAGCGACATCTACGCAAAGTTTGCAAATTCTTGAATGCGCAGTTCCTCTCTAAATCAATAAACCTCTCTATTGTATGGATGACAAGTGGTTTGAGCCCTATTACTTTAGAGAGGTTCTACTTGTAATATCAAATGAAACTTGAAAAATGTAAACAATAACAATTCCATTGTGAAATCTTGAAAACACTCATTACATTACAACAAATCTAAATCTTCCTATTTGTACACTTCTTAGTAAGTTAGCACAGTTTTAGAATAGTAATCAAATCTTGGAAATGAATGTTGTAAATTCAAAAACTTCCTTATTATTTATATTACCACATCCATAAACACAAGTATGTGCATAATCAAATCTTCAATTACAATTGCAGCATGTAATATAAAAGAAATGGAGGGTGAAAAGGGTTGAGTTTTTAAACTTTAAGATTCATTTGTAGGAGTGAGGAATTTACACCTTTTTCTTTGAAATGTCATACCTATGCTAGGCAATTTACTCACAACTCCATATTATGGAGAAAAATTCATATTATTATGAAAATTGATCAAGGCATTGCAAGGCAGTGCAATTAAAGAAGTTGAGTAAGGTAGTAGGTTCATAAGTCGTCAACCTAAGGGATGGAATTGAATTTGGGAGAGGTGAAACTTCTTGAAATATTTTTCAGTAAAATTTCTTGAAAGAGAAGTGGAATTGACATCTAAACCTAGTCATTTCATATTTTTGAAACTTTGGGGAATTAATTATGAAATTTTGAAGTTGAATTAGCATAGGGCTCCAAAACCGCGCACCCCCTAAAATGTACATTGTTTGTACATCAGTCAAGGCTATGAAAAAACATCGTGTACAAATAGTGTACATTTTAAGGGGATGGGCGGTTTTGGAGCCTGTGCACTTTTAGAACCTCCTACCTTACATTCAATTGAAAAATTCGATTCAGTGCCAATAGGGGACGGAGCAGCTGACGGATGTTCGTCGACGACGGATGAGACTCTGTTCGTCGTCGAAGTCTCTACAAGGAACGGAATGAATTTAGTCCTACCTGGATGGATGAAATCTAACCCCGGTTGACGGATGGATGAGTGGAACCTACCCCCCCTGCACAGGATGGATGAGAAACGGACACAGTGTGGCCACGGCCACCGGCCCCGTTTCTACGGGTTTGGGATCGTCACTCTCATCACAACGATGGTCGCACTCCGCCTCCGTGAATTGCAACTATGGGGAAGTCTGTGCTCGTGCTCAACGCTGGAAGTTCCTCGCTCAAGTAAGTCTTTTCAGTGCCTAGCTTCCATTTCATCGGAATGCTGCTTTCTTAACTTTCTTTTGGAAATTTATCTGGCCCGATTTGGTGCAAATTCGAGAGAGTTTGCTAGTGTATCGCGTACTCGGGGAACCTTCTCTGTTGCTTGCGACGAGCTGGCCAATTCTTTTTCTCTTAGGTCTCGGAAATGTGATTTTATTGGAATAATTTGGTGTGAATGCTAATTTCATTGGCGGAATTTAGTGGCTTGGAAATGGTGGATCGAAGTGGCTCTGTTTTCCCCCTGTATTCTTTTATTTCGTGAAAGCAGGACTGTGGAGCGTACGCTTTGATCGGTTACTCGTGGTAGCGGAGATTCTAATTTCTTTTAGGGTTTGGTTTTATTAGTACGTGTGCTTTGTGCTTCTTTATTGAGAAAGGTTCTTCAAATGGCATTCTTTACAGAGTGTATTTTGACCTCGGAGTTTTTAGAAGTTTAATTTTTGCAAATTCTATTTTATTAATGGTTTTATTTGGTAAGTTGCGATCGGATTCCACATCATATCGAATTCGATGATGATGGAGTGCAACTGGAGATGAGTTGATAGATCCGTGGGTGAAGATTTGAGCTGATACTTTTGAATTTGTGTAGCTATTTGTGATTTGTAAATGATAATGGACTATTAGAAGAGGCGAGCGGAATCGTAGATTTTGTGATTTCGAGCTTTTGGAAGATCTTTTTGTGTGATCTGACGACATTGGTGGGGAAGAGAAAGAAATTCATAATGTTTCTTCGTTAGGGTTAACCCCTCGGTGCTTGAGCTAAAATAGAAAGTTCACTTTCGAAGATCATAGCCAATTAGAATATTTCCAACACGTATCATAGCCAAGATGTAGTACATGATTTCTTCTTTCTATTGGTATTTCTTTCTCTACCTTCCTTGAAGCTTCCTATATGATTCATCTCAATCGCTGTAGGTATGGAATCCGGTCGCTTTTGGCACTTAGGGGTTAAAAAAGAATTTACTTTTGTAAGTGATAGTTGGTCACTGCCGCAGAATACATGCAAGTATTGAATAGATTTGCTTCTTTTGCTTTCCAATTTTTTGATGTAGGTTTGTGTAAAGCTAGTCTCAAACAACGCGTGATGACGATGGCCCATTTGCAGGTATGCTCTTTACTATCTTGGAAAGGGAGCATTATGCATTTCTCATGGTATTGTCGACGGCATCGGCACCGAAAAAAGCTTCATCTCTCACAAGAACGTGCAGACGGCTCAGGATGTGAAACTACAAGTATGTCAACTCATCATTTTATATTTTACTCTTTTTGGTGTATCCTCGGTTCGGTTGAGGTTGCTGCTTGATTGACTTGTAATACATCTCATCGGCTTGCAGACCTCTGATCAAGTTATTTTGTGGTAGTTCTTAAAGAATTTATACTTTCTGCCAGCCTTTGATCGAGAAGAGTCCCGAAGCTCACGGATACTCAAAATTTGGGTTGCTGCTGCCATCACTTGCAAGCTTTCTTAAGTTTGTTTCGATTTGGCACACTGCAGGGTCCCGACATACGGTACCACAAGCAGGGCCTTCAAAAGGTACTGGAGCTTCTGCGTATAGGGATGGGTAGTGGTCAGAACATCGCAGCTGTGGGCCACCGAGTAGTGCACGGAGGAGAGTCTTTGACTCAGCCTTCACTTGTCACTGAAACTGTCAAACAAGCTATTGAGAAAGCCATACCTCTTGCTCCTCTTCATAATCCTCCAAACCTTGAGGTACCGCTGTAGACCCTCCTTCTTTTCAGTCCTGAAGTCTGAGTGCAGAGTGATTGCTTTGAGGTATACGCGGGTGGAGTACTTTGGCTCGATGAAGTGGCTATTTGCCAATGTGACTTGGTAATGAAATGCTGTATGGCCCTTCTATTTTACTTCCTACCTTGCTTATCCCTGAGTATTCATGCAGGGAATTCGAGTTGCAGAAGAGCTTTTTGACTGTCCCCAAGTAGCTGTCTTCGACACTGCTTTCCACTCTACAATACCACCTTCTGCTTATCATTACGCAATTCCACACAAGCTTTACGAGGAGCTTGGCATACGAAAATATGGCTTTCATGGAACAAGCTACCAGTACCTCCTTGGTCGTGCTTCTCAGATACTCGGAAAGCCGCAAGAGGACGTGAACATAATTGCGCTACACCTAGGAGCGGGAGCAAGTATGGCAGCAATTAAAGGTGGGAAGTGCATTGACACATCCATGGGAGTGACTCCACTGCAGGGGCTGGTCATGGCAACGCGATCGGGTGACATCGACCCTGCGATAATCCAAATGCTGGTTACTGAGAAGGGCATGAACGTGGATAAAATTACCGACATGCTTAACAAGAAAAGTGGCTTACTCGGGCTGTGCGGGGAGCGGGACTTGAGAGGGGTGTGGGATGCGGCGGAAGCTGGCAGTGCCAAGCATAAATTGGCCATTGAGGTTTATGTACATCGTATTCGCACGTATCTTGGAGCTTATTTTTTTCATCTGCAAGGACATGTCGACGCGTTGGTCTTCAGTGCAGGAGTTGGGGAGGCATCTGGTCGCACTCGTAAACTTATCTGTGAAGGCCTGGAGAAGTTTGGTATCGAGATAGATCCGAGTCAAAATGAGGAAGGGAAATTGAAAGAGGCCAAGGCGATCCACAAGAATGGTTCAAAGGTGCAGATCCTGGTAATTCCAACTGATGAGGAGCTCTCTATCGCCCAGCAAACTCTGCAAGTTGTGGACGCACATCAGCAGAATGTGGACGCACAGAGGCTGCATTTGAAACCTTGGGGCAGTTGAGTATATTTACCGTTCCCTTCTTCCGGGGATTTTTCTAGTGGAGATGAAGACTGATCACCAGGGACTGCTCTTCTCAGTTGTTGTTAAAAGCTTAGGTGTTCCGTAATCTTGAAACGTCTCAGGTAAATTTTGGTCTCGGATCATGGTCTTGAAGGTATTGGCTGTGCCCTAGTCATTTAAGCCTCAGTCTTGTAAATATCATCTCATCTCATCTCTTCAGGATTTTGATGGTTTAAGTGGCCAATAAAGAGAGTCGATAGGTATCTTTTTGTCTCCTTCGGAACCATAGTTGTAGGGTTTATTAACCCCTAAATGCCCGAGGCACCAAATTTTGGTGTCGACAATACTTTGAAGTTAAATAAGACCCAACTAAGTTGCTATTTTTAGTAGTTTATATTTTTGACAAATTCTTTCTGAAGTTTAGTTCTAGCATCAAAAATCCGATTTTGAAAATGAATGATTATGACTTTTCTATTCAAGATTTTGTGCAAGGGTGTCCATTGCAATCTTGACTTTCTGTAGTATTGAGGGCTCTTGGAAATGAGCCTCAAATACACTAAATCTTGGAGAAAAAATCACATTAGAAATTCATTTAAAAAAATTGTAGAGTAGATTTTGAGAAGCCATAAATTGATTGGGGTTATGCATGTTCGGCCCTTCAATCTCATTTTTTTTGGTGACCAATTTTTTAGATTTGACATGTGAATAGAGAGTTGAAAGACTTTCATAGTTTTAACACCTTCATGATCAAGCATTATAAACCTTCAATCTTTAAATGATATTGTTGTGTTTTTCTTTCTTGTATGATCTCTAACATGCCTAGTTTGAATTTGTATAGTTAATTTTTTTTTTAAACTGATACAACTTATCAAAATGTTGTCTTTTTGTTCAATGTAGAACAAATTCCAAGAACCTCAAAACAAACCTTGGACATTCAGGGGTTAATGGCTTTGCTTGTCGGTCCAATGATCAATTGCTTAGGATCAGAGCCTTTTAATTCCTGAACACTTGAATCCTTTTTTGGATTTTTGGACATTTTGTTTATGTTTGTATACATACTTGGGGGGTGCATTTAGTTCTATTACAACAAACCACGTGCAAACAAGTGGTCTTTTATAAAATATAATTTCAACCTAAAATTTTGAGCAATGTTTAATAATGACTATAGGTTTCTATTGCCAAAATTTTCAACTCAAATAAAATATGAAATAATTTCTAGAAGAGGTTGAAAATGAACTAAAATGGTATGTTTTTCAACTCAAATAATTATAGAGAATACGTTTAGATGACCATTGAATCAATATTCAACTCAAAATGAACTTTCAATTGAGAGTTATTTTTAGGAATTTTTTGTTCATTTTTTAGACAATTTTTTTTTATATAATATAGGGGTGTGAAAGTTATTTTTCAGTTCTATAGTGTATCTTTTTACTTCAAAAATTTGTAATTAATTATTATTAACAAATAAAAATATCAATAATTCAAGACATAAAAGTTTCCAAAGTAAAAAAATATTTTCATATCTTTTTTATTTTGTTTTATTTAAAATTCCAAAAAGTATATAGGAGGTCCAAAGTTTTGTTCGCACGTGGTTTCTAATGGATACTCTAAGTGACCCCGCCGAGCACACATATATTCAAAGGCTAGACTAAAATTCAACAAAACTTAGAAGCTATTACTAGAAGATATATATTCTGGATATACTAGAGAAATGTCCATTAAGAAAACCTACAATTGGTATTATTGGTCATTACATATAAACACTTCTATGGCAAGGAGAGTATATCCCCTTATCTTGAAAACAAAACGTTTGTGATATCTACAAAAAAGACTTCATCTTTTGAACAACCATATTATTGTTTAGTACTCATTCTTTAGAACAATCAGACTTTGAAAATAGAACCTAATTATAAATTACTCCCTCTATCTCACTAATACCTCCAAATCAAGCACTATTTGTGTCCCATCAAAAAACTCTGTTTACTACTTTCGATTGTTGAGTAAGTGTTGGCCGTATTGAAAGACCTCCTAGGAATAAGTGCCAAGCAATCAAAGAGCATTCCTCTCTTAGCAAGCTTAGCCTTGTCCAAATGAGGCACCTTGTACTTGTTGCTTCCTCAAACATTTGTATTGACAATGGATTCAGTGACCACTTAGGTGCTATGCAAATTTGTTCATGAAGGGGGTCAAGTTTCCTTGATGCAGTATTTAGGTTGGGAGCATATATTTCTACAATCCCATTGTTGCCACCACCCTTTAAATCATCAAGAATGACGAGCTAGCAACATTTACCAATGATGCTCAAATATGACATTTTTTGCATAGATTTTGGATGCCTAAACAATGGTGCCTAAGTTGGAGATTTTGCATAGATCTAGGAGATGGGTTACTAGTTCTTGAATGCATGTATCACTAGCACAAAGACTAAAATATATAGGTAATCCCTCATAGAAAGTTGAAGGTTTTGGGAGATTTTTAGTGGGACAAAAGGAGTATAAACTAACAATCTTTTTTATTATGCTCAATAACCATCTTTTATAACCATTTTTGGAACTATTGCAAGCCCTTAGAAAAGAAATAAAATCCTTCTTTGTATGCAATCTTGAACCCATATCACAGGGGAAATACTGAAAGCTACAAAAAGACAAGTGTTGACAACCTCACTTCCAGGGCTCTTCAAAAATAGATGTAAAATTATAGCATATCAAAGTATCACAACGCGAGCAAGGGGTGTATTTTAGATGCTCTATGCTTATGATGAAATTGAGGCACTTCGAGCAGCTGCGATCACTTGCTCAATTTCAGGTGCTCTTAAGGTGGCCTTGGAATGCATTAACCCCAATTCTAGGGCAACAATGGAGTAGGCAGGAACATGAAGCTCCATGTTGGGGGCTGCATTTGTAGCCTTGCTCACTTGGGGACTCACCTGCTCCCACCAAAAAACATCCACTATTAGGAAAGTAAAAGTAAAATGAAAAGGGGAAAATAAATAAAAAAATAAAAAAAGTACTTTGCGTGCATTCACATAATCCCTACAGAACCCAAGACATATGGTTTGGGGAATGAGTAATTCAATTGATAATATTTGTGGAAAATATCTAATTAGGTTTACTCAAATTTAATATCATTAGAATCATTTTGAAGCACTTGCATACGTTGATTGTAATGTGAATGAAATCAAACAAGTGAAAGTCTGTATAGAGTAGAAGACCTAAGGTGAAAACATCGAAAACCATCAATGTATTCATTCTTGACAAGTAAAATTCTATTGAAAGTGTCCCCAAAAGTGCAACCAAACCATTCCCATATTTAACTGCAATTGGCTAATTCTTGATTCTCTAAATTTCGGTATTAATATGACCAAGCTATGTGACGGTTTCAGAGACCTAGGGAGTTCCACTTTGAAAATTCATAATAATTACATGTCTTCCCCAAAAAATTCTATTTTCTTTTTAAAAATCCATGATTTTCAATTGCTAATACTACATAAGCATTGGGTTTTCTTTTATCTAGATAAAGGTGCCTCCAACTATGTTGAATTTGCCTATTGTCACGTTTTTGGGGTGTTTTCACCTTAATCAAAACTGCTTTAAAAACCTGAGGCCCAATTTGTGCATCTTGATCTAACTAAGACAACAATTAACACCGAAATATATATTAATACCAAAATTTAGAGAATCAACAAATCAACCTAAGACAACGATTTTTAATTTTAAATTGTTTATCATCCTCTACATCCTCTTCACATGGATGAAAAGCGTACCTTCACTGGACTGGTGAAGGAGTTTTCATCCATCAACGCCCCCGAAGTCATGACGGTGATGTAAGACTCCACAACATGGCTTGCTGATATCCCTGAAACGGCCAAGCTCAGGTTCAAGGCGCTGCTGCCAAAGTTCACTGCCTGCAATTCACACATTGTTTCCCACTTAATATAATCATCCCCCAAAATTCACTTTTTGAATTCTCCTCCATCAAATCTTTGAAATATGTTAACCCCAAAAGGACCGCCATTGTTTTTCACAAAAAAAAAAGTATCCACAATCATCACTTTTCTTGTGCATTGGGTATAATTGAAATATAAAATAGCATTTTTCAAACTTTGAACCGTACAAATTTGTATTAGACTACTGTAAGAATTTGTGGAAAAAAATTCAGAGTTTTTAAGCAAGTAGATTGCAAGATTGTAACATTTGTTCAAGTTAGAAAACTGAAAAGAAATTTTTGGCCTTGTCCTACAGGGTCAATATAGTTTGACTCAATTTTGTTGAGAAGAAGGCACTATGTGCCCAGAAGATGCAAGCAATGCATCTTCTGGGTATTACAGTCAATTTTGTTGAGAAGAAGGCACTATCGAACTGTGGGAAGTTGGAAAGTTGGGTAGATAGTTAGGTTAGTTATTTGTGTGCTAGTTTTCAAAGATAATGGAGGTGTTTAACATACCCAAAATTGCCTTGCACTGAGAGGATGTCCAAAAAGAAGCAACTACGTGAGTAAGATTTAAATTGTTATTGGAGAACTTAATTTTTAGAAGAATCAAAATACCAATGGTCAACAAAAAATTTCCTTCTCTAAATCAAGTACAAAAGAAATTAAAGAAATTTAGAAAACTCATGAATTTACATTAGAATTAGAGCTAACAAATCTTAATATAGTTCAAAAACTATCATTTTTAGTGCATTGAGTAAAAATTGGATTTTTTTTCAATTTTTCTTCATTTTCAAACACAAATTATTTTCCTATTCTGCTGCGAGAATGTGAGGAAAAAAATTTCAACCCGATTGGCTTTATAGATTGCAATATATCAACATTCAAAGTTAATTCAAGTAAAATCACAACTTTCTTGACTACTTGCCCTCTCTATTAGCACATTGTCCAAGCTACCCCTAAACAATAAGGTCTACTTCATTTACAAATTATTAGATCTTATTGAAATTAGGAGAACTTTGGGAGGCATGTGTGCGTTAAAAAATGAATGGAATTTTGAATTTCAAATTCCGTTGGAATTACACTGAAGTCTAATTTATCATCATTACAAACGTACATATGTGGTTGAAAATCATACAAAGAGTTTGATGTTTTCTATACACTATGTACTATCTAGTGTTGCTAATATTTGTGAAAATTACAACTTGTATTCAATGGTACACATACGAAATGAACCTTCACAATTGCTTTAGAGATACTTATTCCCATACCACGTGAATTGCTTGTATGATTTCATGCTTGTTCTTCATCTAAATGCAAAAATATCTTTGACTATCCTTCAAAGGTTCTCTATGAAATGGTAGATAGTGGATGAAAGGAATCCAAGTCGTTGTATAATTTTAAATTATTTATATTTCACTTGTCATGAAGGTGATGCTCACTTCATTGTGATTCCGATGCAATTTGCGGTTTCAAAATTGGTTCATTTTTTAGCATGCTAGAGCTTCCTAAAGTTTATGAACTTTCTAGTAAAAATTGACTAAAAAATTTGTAATTGAAGTAGACCTTACTGAACTTTAGAGCCCCATAACTTTTGATCTAGGCATCCAATCAGATAAAAACATTATATTTTCAAAAAGCTAATACAAGTGTGCATCTTTGGTAAGAAAATTCACTATCATCCATTCAAAAATGACTTTGTATGAACCTACCAAGCCTTCAAAACGCTCCATACATTAGAAGCTTCATTGTCTTTTAGGAATTAAAAGTACTTGTGGTTTTCTTAAAGTAAAAGTGGTTTGATCAAAATTAAAAATGAAGAGTGATGTAAGAATAACGAGACTCTAAATCTACAACAAAACTTGAAGCCTAAATTATGAAATAAAATTTGACCTCTTAAAGATGTATGAAGTGCCACTAATGACAACATTAATCCTAGAATGTTGGGCTGGTCACTATGTAAATCATCCTTCTTGGTACTATGTAAATCATTTGCTTAAAAAAAAATCCAAGAGCACTCATTGGAGGGCAAATTATTGTGCAAGACCTCCCCTTTTCACACAAATTCCAAGGATGAATATTTGCATTTTTGTCTTATACAAAAGGATTCTGTCTTATACAAAAATATTCTTTGTCATCTATCAAACATTTAGTGTCCACAACAATGTTACAAGGTTAAATCCCGTAAGATGAAAAATACACCTCATTCTTGAACATAAAGACGAATTTTCCCAAATATACTTGTTCCCTAATGAATTTGAACTAAACATCACTAGATCTCCTCCCCCCCCCCCCCCCCCCCCCTTGCTCTTATGAATGTAAGATAGGAGGTTCATGAATTGATCAAATTTTAAATGCATCCCCCATTTAAAAATGAGTGACATTCTCCTTGAAATATCTATTATTGTCATTGATGAGGTAAATAGACTTAAAAAGATGGTTTATGGACCTCCCTCCTTAACCTTTGAGTAATATCATTTTGTCCCAAATTCATCAAAAATCCGTTTGTAAATAGATATGACTTTGCTTTCATCTTTTTTGATAGGAAAGATTAATAAGCCCCTTTGCATGTTTTGCACCCCTCATATGGATCATTCAAATAATGTGAAAAACTTGGTGGTATGGGATAGAGATTGTACCTTGATAATCAATGAATCCATATGTCTCGAGGCGTTATATGCCCGAATAACAGATGTAATAAGCGACGCAAGGCTTGTGTCCGAGTCGGCTTGCACGGTGGAAGGGACCAAATGGGCACCATTGGAGCTTTTGAAAAAATGTTGCATCCAATAGCTAGGCGTCCCAAATTGCTGCCACGAGTTGAATACTATTGCATCGGGGTTCCATCTATTTTCATATGAATAAGTTCAATATTATTAGAGTTAAAAAAATACATTCACATGTCATTTTTACAAAATAGGGTTGCAACAAAAATGAAATTATATTTATGTTTTTCTTCCTTTCCTTTTCCTTTTGACCGAAACATGCAAATGATGCAATAATCTTCATTGATTGCTTTGATATTAAATTTTGATCTCACATAAATTATGTTTTTTATAATATGATCAATGAAATTGCTCAATTTAAACTATATACCTTTGGCCCTTTAGAATTAATAAACTTTTTATTTACAGAAGCTCCAACAAGACCTTGTGAAGAAATACCTTCTGTCATTGCTATTTACAAAGAGGGGTGCGTAGCTTGCCATCTTCACCACATCACTGCTCTCATCCCACAATATTGGTGTCAATAATGAAGGGGTAAGTCGAAAATGTACAATCACATCAAGATTGAATAATTCAACCTTCAAAGGGATAAAACAATCTTACTATAATAAAAGGACCAAAATAGTTTCTACCATACCTTCATCCAATCTCAAATTTTCATTTGTAGTAAGGATTATGTATCCACCACAAGGTTAAGATCAATATCCCTTTGGTGTAATGTATCTAATTTGAGAGTAAGAAATATCTAGAAAGTCATATTGCTATGTTCAAATAACATGGTAATTTTATTTTCTCAAAATTAACTTTCATTGATTCAACCAATAATTTTGTCCTTCACTTAACCCCAACAGTAATCCAATGTTTGTAGGTCTAAAACTACTTCAAAGTACTCAAACCCAAAAGCAAGGCTAAAATCTTCATCTATATTCATTCATTAACAAATCCAACCATAGGATCTTTTAGTTAACTTGTTAGAGTACATCCTTCTAAAATTTCAAAATAAGAATCCTTACCAATTGCAAGATCATGATGCTTGGATTTCAAAAAGAAGTGTTTTCAATTCTTCTCAAAAAGTTAGATTTCATCTTTTAAACTTTTTAAACAAAATTGTGTAGATCCTACAACTTGAATTTTTTTGTAATATGTTGAAGAAATAAGACGGGAATACATATAAAAAATACAACAAAAAATATTGTATATTCAAGCTTGAAAAAAATTACCAAATAGAAGGAAGTAGAGTATGATTTAAAATACTAAATTGTTAAGAATTTAGTCATGGATTTGGAAAATGCCAATCCCAATGGTTGTAATGTCGTAATAAAAAATCAACATCCTATAATTTTATTTTTCTTCAAAAATTGAGTTAAATAAAAGGGTTCAAAGTTTATTTTAAAGCAGAGACTCTATAACTACCCGCAAACTAAAACTCCTCATAACCTCCATCTTGCTATTCAAAATGGAATGGTTCAAAGCTTTCCATGTACAAAAAAAATCTAAGAAACCAAGTTCAAATTTTTGTTTCTTAAAAAAACAATTTTTTTGAGCTACTCAAGCTGTCCATCAAGCCACATAAACTACACATCATATAATAACTTTTTAACCATGTAATCAAAAGTTATAAAAATTGTTGTGCCTTAAAGCTACTCAGTCCTCAACCACGTACTGTGTGAAAATTTCAAATAAAATAAAATGAAGATTCCATTCGTAGTGAATTGCCCAAAATCACTATGTTGCCAAAAAAAACTCATTATTTGGTCTTTCAAAGGGGGTAATAGATATAGCAAAGGTCCTTACCTATTGAGTTCAATTCCAATAAGGAACGCAGCTTCTGCTAATGATGCGAACAAACTACCGCGACCTGCATCGGTTCCAGTAACCGCATACTCGCTTACAAATGCCTGCCAATCCCAAAGTTTGACATTTAAGGTAACAAATTAAAAAATCGCCCACCTAAGAGCTAAAATTGAATTTTGGGGAGGCAAAGCTTCTTGAAATAATTTTCAGTAAATTTTCCTTGAAAGACAAGTGGAATTGGCATCTAACCCAAGTTCTTTCATCTTTTTTGGAGCTTTGTGAAACTAGTTATAAAATTTTGAAGTTGAAATGACATAGGGCTCTAAAATCTCCCACCTCCTGAAATGTACATTGTTTGTACACTACTGAAGGCTATGAAAAAGAAACATATACACATAATGTACATTTGAGGAAATGGGCGATTTTCAAGCATGTTACCTTACTATAAAAAACAACATGTTTGGCTCTCATTGAATGGCTCTCAAATACCTATCTTTGTTCCCTAAAACTTTTAGTACTATTTGGAATAAGCTCAAGATCGTGCAAAAAAACATTGAGATTCTTTTTTTAAAGGGTAGTGAAGCAACTCCCAATTTGATCAATTTGAGTTCAACTTTAACAATTAAATTTTTAAATTTTTATTTATTTTTAAGTAGTATAGCTCCTAATAAAGCAGTCATTGCTGTAATATAAGCCATAGAGTTAGACATACATACCTTTGGCCCACTCCTGGAGGTCCTATCAAATTGGTGCCGCATTGCAAAAAGATTGTTGGCACTTGTGTAGATCTGGATACCGGTAACACAAAAATTTACAAATCATAAGCCAATAATAAATACTCCCTCCATCGTGAAATGATGGTCCATTTTGAATGTCATGTTTTTTAAGGTTGTTTTGAGTAGGTCATATAGAAACTTCCTCATGGCTAATTTTATTTAGGTTGCAATGAATACATGCAATGTTTTTTTTATTGATTCTAGTGATATAAAATTTAGAGCTTTTTTTAATTACCATTTTCACAATACAATCAATGAAATTGACTTTAAAAATACCAACAAAATTGTGGACAATTATTTTAGGGTGCAAGGATTACTAGCTTAGAATCAAGACAAGAAAATTAATCCAAACTAATTAATTTTGGCTTGAAACCTATTCTAGGGGCTTACATGGAAGTCATAAAAGTCGGCTGGGTGGTCGAGAGGTACACTTGAGCCATCACAATTGGAAATCATTTGAATGTCGGGATATATGAGCTTGATAGCCTTATAAAACTCCATGTAATTTCCTGTTTGAGCCCTCCCATTAGTGCACCATCTATGTTAGAGGTCGCTTTTAGAGCAAGGTCACTTTAAAAGCACCCTACCTTAACTCCTAAAATCCAAAAACATATTTTTGAGCTTTTGATCAATTGTTGTAATTTGACTTTGATTTTTATTCTGCACACATTATTGTCTGGGTGCTATTTTTCATTACAAATCTAGGAATATACAGTAGAACCATCCATTGTCAACTACTTAAGCGATGTGTGCATGTTTTGGAGCAGTATAAGGCATGTAAATTTTTTGCCATGTAGGAAGATAGAAATCAAGGGGATTGCACTTTTTTCTGTAATTTTATGCCTTTTATTGAAATTACTAAGAGTTTTGGAAGCCATTAGTTGGTCCAAACCTATAGCTTACATGTAGAGTCTTCCAATGCCGATCATTTATGCTCATTACTTTGGAACATGTGTCATGACTCAATTAGTCTTAACTTTGAAAAGGAGAAAAAAAACATTTAAAGCTTTGGTTGAAAATTTATTGCAACCTTGGTTGGACATAGTACACCCTACAGGTTGGGGATGGGTCCTTGGTCGACAATGGGTGGTTCTACCATAAGTTGACTACACTTTTCATGAAGTATTTCATTATCTAAGCCAGAGTTGATATTTTTCTTGCAAGAGTTTTTTGACAGACCATGTGAAGCTGCCACATGGAACTAGTTTTAGAAGGGACAGTCTAGAAAGTCTTTTAGAAGGGGCTAATGAGTAAGGTGGAAGCATCCAAAATCGTCACTATAAGCAATTTAGCATAGTTGGAGGCACCATTTTCTAGGAAAAAAATTATTTGAAATATTAGCAAGTGAAAATTGTGAATTTTCAAAAAAAAAATTAGAATTTTTTTGAATATGATATGCATTTTCTATGAATTTTCAAAGTTGAAGGTCCCTAGACCATTAAAACTGTCACATAGGTGGATCTTAAAACAAATTCAAGACAAATCAACAATCAACCAATCACCATTAAGTATGGTCATGGTTAAAGACACTTTTGGGGGACACTTTAATAGAAGTCTACTCTGCAAAATTGGGAACATGGACAATTTTGGGTGCTTTCACCTTAATGCATCTCCTCCAATTCACCGCTTCACTTAGGTTAAAAAAAACACCACAATTGCAAATATTCTACCGCAAACAATCTCCATCACTATTTTGCTTATTAATGTTACACATACAATTCCCCCATCCAGGAATTCAAGCGTTGGTTCTATATATAAATTCGATGGCTTCAATGAAAGGATGTTATGAAAGTGAATGATTCGTTAGGAGAAAAAAAAAAAAGCTCTTTACTGACCTTTGTAATAAGGTTTGTAGCAGTCTTCATTACCAATTGCCACATGTTGAAGTTTGAAAGGTGCAGGATGCCCCATAGATGCTCGCACAGCCCCCCACGTTGAGTTCACAGGTCCTCTTGCAAACTCAATGCCATCCAATACATCCTGCTCCACCAAATCATGGGAAAAAGAATTGTGGCTAAATTCATGGCTGCATTATTGTGCTAAAACTCCTTTGAAATTGGATGGTCACAATGAATAAAATGATGTGCTACATAGCCCCAAATTCAAGTGACATTCAAGTGCCGAGAACTTGCAAAACTAGGAATTTAAGTATTATTTATCTGAGGTTTCAGGCAGGTGACTGAAATTTTCCATTTGAATACAAGGTTTACTATATATACCCAAATCATTTAATAAAGTAGAAAAGAACCCTGATATGTGAGTGTACCTGAACAAACGGACCGATCAACTCTGTTGGAACCGATTGATCGTGACTGATGCCTGGAAGACCCAATTTTCATGAAAAGGAATGAATGAGCTCACTGAAATATTTTTTTTAACATACTACTTTTGAAATGAAAAAAAATAAAAAATACATTGGTCAGAATAAGTTGTGTCGTTGATTGTCATGCTTAACTGAATCACATGCACAAGAGCTTGGAAGCAATAAAACATGAAGAGCATTTATGGAAATTGGAAGTGAGGTTCCGTACCGTTGTTGAAGACCCATATGGGTGCCGCTCCCAGATCCTCGGCCAGCTGAAACAATGCCAGTCCACAAAGTTGAATTTTTTAATTAGGAGAAGAAAAAATGTCAAACACAAAAGTGGAAGTTTAGGAAATGCTCACTACTAGTAGAAATTCACATTGAAAAAACACATTCTAGATGATGGTTTTGTGTTAAATCTGTGTTATTTTTAAACACATTTATGTTAAAAAAACTGCATTATTTTAAACACAATTGTGTTAGCTTCAACCTAGATTTAACACAAAAACCCTCATCTGGTATGGGTTTTTTCAGTGTGGATTTCTACCGGTGCATGCTCAAATGAAACTAGAAAACTATCGACATGAGGTCTAAGTATATAATTGGCAAGGATTTGGGGCTTACAAGAATATTGCAACAGGTGTGACTCAAAAGACGGAATGAAAGAAAGAAAAATTGTGTACGCGAAAACATTTCATGCATCGGATATGAGCAGACCGACCTGGAGGCCCTCAAAGTACCCAAAGCCATCGTCAGACCAGTAATTCCACACATCTCCGTAGTGTCCCGGCCGATTTTCATAAGCCCCTACGGAATCACGCCACCGGAATGCATTGGACATTTGGACTCCCTCCACGTAGCACCCACCTGCACATTAAAAGCAAAGAATTTGAAGCCCAAAAACATTTAGAAAACATACCCTCAGACACCACGGACCACCACCATTCTTCTGAGACTTTGGTCGTCCAAGGACGTTGAAAACCAAAAGCACCATTTGAGAACTAGAATCGCCATCTCGAATAACCAACGCCTTGAACATTTGACTCGGCATTATGAGTGAGAAGGTTTATGCATTTAAAAGGAAGAAGATAAAAAACACAACTGATAATAAGGTTTGTGCATCCACAATTTCCACCTAAAATGTACAGCGTGCTTTCATTTCAAGTGACGGTTCTTGGTGCACATGTTGTAGCCAACAATGGATCATCCTCTTTCAATTCAACAATCCATAAATCTTGTACCTATTTTGATTCTATTTTTCTTCTTTAACATATTTTATTAACATATAAAGTGAGTTATGGCAATTCACACACACACGTATTCGAGTTTGAGAATGATGCCTAACCAGGAAACCGAAAGAAACCGGGTTTCAAATCAGAGATCATCTCTGCAAGCTCCTTCCGGAATCCATGTCCCTGCACATTCAACCGAAACCACAAGCATCAAAAAACCTCGGGAGACATGAGGAAGAAACAACAGGGGTTGTCGAAATTCATAAAAATTTCATGATGCTAGCATTTGTTTCCATAACATCGATTCCATTCTTGTAGAGGTGGCAACCAAACATTGGACACTGAGAGCATTCTTCAACATTATGATCTGTTTTTTAGACCCTCGATCGGGCATGATTGAAGAAGAGCCAAAAATGGTAAAAGTACCATCCCTTGCGACGACTCATGAAGCTCTGCATTTTCTTTCTCGCAATAAGGCTTTACTTTCACATTACCTAATCCCCAAAACAAACCTGATTTTGAACACCGAAAGTACTAACGCTCGTGTCGAGATTTCAAATTGCTTTTACAAAAATTGTCTCTCATTCTTGGAGACGGTACCTTGAGAACTCCATTCATGCCCTTGATTTTCTCACCTTGAAAGTGTTGGTCGGCATCGCGGAAACTTGGTCCACCCAGAAGACGCCCCTTGTGCCACTAGTTAACGTTAACCTTGCGTTGTGATCAGTTGATTTTGCTGTCAACACAACGGAATACTTGCTCCAACGTGCACTCCCTTTCACACTACGGCAACACAGCACCCTAACTCACGTCAATCTCTCACAACAAAACATGAGACGAAAATCTTGGAGATCGATTCATTCCCAAAGACTGTTGACCATCCATGTGCTAAATTTTTTTTCTTCATAAATGTACCAAGATTCAAAATTTCATAAGTTTGCACGAGCAAGATACTTGTTCTCATCACAGTTGTACAGTTTTTTCTCACCATGCAAAAACTGATATTCTCCAGGAATTGTGCTACTGTGAATACGAGGACCTAAATAAGAATCTCGAGGGCAAATCAAAACTCTCTACGCAATTTCTTTTTTATACCCTAAAGTTATTGAGCAAACTTAAGTGGATCAAATAATGTAAGGCATATTTGCAAATCCTCCTATTGTTTGGAACACCGAAACCTAGATTTTCCTTTGCTTAAAACATGCATGTAAACACATGTCACGTCGAAGCTCCTCACCTGATATTCTCTTGAGCCAGTACAGTTCCATTTGCAGATGTGAAGGAAACTCGGAGACTGAAATGCGCTGCAGATTTCGCCCAGAGTTCCACGAGGTACGTGGAGTCAGTCACAATGCTCTGCAGATGGATTCCCACAGCAACAATGGAGATTTAAAAATTCATACCTTTTTCTTCGTACCATTGATAGTGACCAAATCGTGTGAAATAGCAACCGTGACAATCATGTCTCATGGGCTAATCAAAAGGAAACTGTAACCCAAAATCCTTCTCCTCATTCCAAGTACTTAGATCAACAGAAAATTACAGATTTGAACATCGTTCCTTCGATTGAATACAACAACGTGTTCGTCCGATAATGCTCTTAAAATTATCATCATAATGTCAAGTCCAATTTTCAAGGCAGATTTGTCATCATCTCATTGCACAGGTCAGAAAAGTGTTGCAACTCATAATGCAAAACCCTCTTTCTTACACTCTTAGATTTGCAAGAAGTATAGATGCGGACGTTTTGTGATGAACTTTTAGACTTGACATTGTGTCCCGTAATGCTCTCGATCTTCCCGGCTCTTGAGCATTATCTAGTCCATAACCTCTCAAATTATGTGGATGTTTCCAAATTTGCTTGGCATGTTTTTTTTTCTCAGTAATAGACTGATAAGTATGATGTGCAGGTGACTGAGTCCAGGTAACCCTGATTTGACTAACCATGCCCCAGAATCCAGGGTTAGCAGTACCAACGCCACCAGTGGGGCAGGCGTTGGGTTCGTAATTGGAGTCGCATAAAACTTGGATTTTGAGGGCAACTGGGTTCCGGCCGAAAGGGGAGGAGCGTTCCGTGCCAAGGGTGACTTGGAAATCGGTACCCAGTTTGTACCACGGGTTGAAAATGGAGGGCGTGTTTGACCCTCCTGCCTCAAAACCTGAACAAGCAAAGCACAAAGAAAAAACACTAATGAATTTATTTTAATGTTACTTCTACATGTATTATTGTAAATGTCAGTTCCATGGAATATAAACAACCATGAAAAACAGGCAAGTTTTTACAGCCCAAATCCCATTTTCTGTATGATGAATAGAGTGCTTGAAAGTGATGCTTTGTCCAAGTAACCTCTTGGAAATCTGAAGTAATCCAAAGTACTGCTTGAATCATCGAAAAAAAACCTTAGTTTATGATAAGTTTATGATAAATTCCACAAAAGTCGAGGTGTATAATATGTTTGTACAAAGAGATAAGGAGAGAAAAAAAATGTAAAAATTCGAAAAAGATTTGGATGTTAAAAGGGTTCATGTTTATGAGGTTCAAGGGAGTCAGAGATGAGACCTCGGTTCTGCACAAGCTCTGCCCAAAGGCCTCCGCTTCCCGCATGGTTGATCTCCTGCCACAATTGCACAGAAATAGTAGCGGCAACACTAGTTTAGTGAGCAACTAAATCGGAGAGCCGAAAACGCAGAATTCCTGTTGAAAAAACAACTTGAGGAAGTCAACTTCGGATGATTCATACCTCGAAGAAAAGACCAAAAAGAGTAGATGGCATTTGTCTTCCAGGATTTGAGGCATTCACTTTGAGAGTCACGGTGGGAGTGGCTTGCGCAAGTGCACGCACCACGGTGTGGAAATTGAACGCAACAGCCAGTATACACAACAATCTGGTGGCACATGAAAAATCATATCTGTTTATTAGGTCTAAACAAAATTATTTAAAAAAATACAATCACCAAGACAAACACACACTATAAGAAACTAAAAAATTTTGATGTCTAAGTTGACGGATTTTAGGTGACATTGGATATAACAACCTGTGTTTTTATGTCAACAATAACGTCCAACGTTACATTGAAGGTCATTGTTGACATAAAAATATGGGTTGTTACATTCAACGTCACCTAATACATAGATTTCTTATAGTGACATAAAGCTCTCCATACCAGACGTTGTAGAATCATAATATTTGCAATCAAAACTTAAGATCGACGATACCAAAACTGCAAGAGACCTGATCCTGTCTATAGCTACTGATGTTTGAATGCAATCGGCGTTGTCTACCGTCGTTTCAATAGTGGTTATTCACACACACACACAGGCACACTTTGAAATTGCATACATGATTCATAAATATTGATTACAAAATTGATCTCAATCAATCAACAGACTTGGCGGGCTCTTGAACCCCAACGAAAATCTCTCCACACTGCAATTTATATCCTCCAAAAATCACTGTTTGGAAGGTTGTTTCCTAATAGTCTCCTCGACCTTTTTAATGATGT
This sequence comes from Antitrichia curtipendula, assembly GCA_951230915.1. Lineage (NCBI taxonomy): Eukaryota > Viridiplantae > Streptophyta > Bryopsida > Hypnales > Leucodontaceae > Antitrichia > Antitrichia curtipendula. The sequence goes on along the minus strand of OX579636.1, from coordinate 5,000,304 downwards.
CTAAGTTGCAGGGAATGGATGATGCTTACCTTGTACAGATGCCTGCACGGCGATGTCGTGCACTCAAGGTCCGCATACTGGCAGTCATTGTCGTCCTAAATTCCATTTCAACAAACAACTGACTGTACCGTCTTCACAGAATCCTCGTATTCCACGCCGCAGGAACTGCCACAGTGCCACACACCCAAACAAGAGTTTGAATTCCACAAGAAAGTCTCAGTAACAACCTCAGCTAGTGTCGCCGTAGCTGAGTTCATCTCCGAATACAGACTCGCAAATCAATTTCAATCTAAATTTCAATCAACACAAACAATTCGTCTCTTCCAATCAACACAGCAATTCATCTTTTCCAATCAAGACTTGGATGGCCTTCAATTAGCAACCATTCAAGGTAAAGCATGACTTGGTTAAACGTCTATCACCACTGATCTTCTACTGAAAATGGTGTTCTCTACAATCTCAGTTCGCATGTTGACACAAGAGATTCATACACAGTGAAGAAAAACTGATGCAAGTACCTAAAGAGATCTCTCCAGTGAGCTTTACTGAGGAATCTCGAGCCGTAATCACACTCCTGCAGATCGGTTTAAATGCTTAAAGATGGACAGAAAGAGTATCCCGTACCTTACCCTCTGCTTTCCGGACATTCCAGTGCAGTAATTCACGTCAAGAATGACAAGGAACAGCATCCCCTTTGTACTGTACTGTACACATGAGCTTCGATCAGACAGAGCGTGCAAGGAACGGCACCGAGGACGTGAATAATTGCGAAAGAGACAGCGAGAAAAATCTTTAGGGTTTTAGCTAGCTTCCATGTATTCTTTTGTCTGACAACAGGGGGGATGCTGATCTTGAACCCTACCATGTGCTAATTCTGCCACTGATTTCTGCTAATGCAGACACTCTCACAAACCAGTTCCTTCCTGTTTGCAAATTACAGTTGATATCTAGCTGGAATTTCGAAGTAGCAACAACGGCAATGCCATAAGAAAGTTCTATAATGAAAAAACCTTGAAACCAGCAATGCGCTAATCCTGTCACATTTCTTCTATTGCAGACGCACACGCGACCTCGCCCCGTTTGCAAATTACAGTTGCAATTCCAAAACCGAGCAACAATGGCACTGCCATAGGAAATTTCAGAAGAGATTTCGTAACAAGTAGACAAAAAATTGCGCAATTGGCCATCAATTTCGCAATCTTGAGGGATCCCAAGTTCGATAATTTCCAGGATGTTGCACAATTTGCAAACTTTGATTGTGCTGCTGAATTCTGCTCCTTTAATTTGCACTTTAAAACAATAATTTGATGGTTTACTGGAATTTTGGATGATGAAGTGGACATGAGTGAATTTCTATCACGGAAGCGTAAGTTTTCGGCACGACAGTGTGAATTTTGCTTGCAAAAATGAGTGTTGTCTGCTTGAGGTGTTGACTATTGAGAGATCGCGCTTGTTTGAGTAACTTACTATTGCTGCGGGGTTGGATTCCGGGGTCCGACGTCGGACTCGGTTTGGGAATGGATGAATGGTTTTTTGTGGATGAATGATTTGGGTGGATGAATGATACGGATAATGGAATTTGGGAAAAAACCACCCATGCAAGGCTCCCATTGCTTCAATATTGTTGCACTATATTTGCAGTAATGCAACAATATACTTTCAATACTGTATTGTTAACCCATTGAAACAATATTGCAACAATATTGAAGCAATGAGGGGTACTTTCCCGATAACATAGTGACTATGTTATCATCTATTTTGTGGGGACAAGCTTCTGTTGAGTAAGGTGTGGGATGAGTCTTTCTAATGTTAACCCTTAAACAACATGCTGGTCACTGTGGAAATCATTTGTTTGGATACCGTGTGAATTGTTGATTCAAAAAAATGAAAAAGCATTTGTTGGAAGTCAAGCTACTGTAGAAGATCTATCCTTTTCACACAAAATTTGGAGGATGAATAGTTTCACTTTTGTCCTACATGGAGAGATTCTTTTTCATTCATCGAACAAAAAACGTGCTCCACGGCATTTATGGATTAAGCATCCACACCTCCACTCGTCAAATTTGACACGCAAAAAGCTTACATTTATTTTAGAAGAGCCCTTAAAATCTTTGTCCCCCATCTAGGCTCACCAAATGTGTTCCATAATCAATCCCATAAATTGTCAATTAATCAATCATCAAGTGAAATGTAGGACAAAGCTCACTAAACTCTTTGGTAAGATCAAGTTTCATAAGAATATTTTGAAGGGTTAAGAGGATTTGCCATCCAAGTTTGGCTTGTGTGAGATCCTTGGTGTATGTTGGTGCGGATGCTCTTAGAACAACACACTTGTCTCTCCAAAAGAATCAAGAATTTGACATGTTAGTAAGGTAGGTACACCCAAAACCGCAACCTGACTAAAACTACCTTCATCACTCTATATGTACATGTGTTGAAGACACACCTTTTAAAACACCTACCAAAAATAATTTTGGCCCTTCATAATTTTTATATGCGGTATCAAAATGTCGCATTCAGTTTGGTGCACTGGAACCTGCCTAAGAACAGCCCCACTCCAACACGGAGAAGCAACACTTCAAATGGTCTGAACCATTGATCTTAGACCATCTCTACAATTGGCAAACACGCTAAATTTTTTTTCTTCATTTGTCTGCTAGCATGTTGCATGGTCTACACGTAGGCATACCATGCATACAATGGAATTGTTTCCAAACCCTTTTGTCATGCCATTATCTGATTGGCTACATGCACCCCACATTCTGTGCAAAACAAGCCAGAAATTTAAGTTATTGTGAGCACGTTGAAACTACGTCGCTACGTTATCATCACACCACCTGCACAAACAAAGCGTGACGGGGCTGCTTGAAGGACAGCAGGCCTTGCAAGGAAGCATGAACACATGCTGATCAAGTACTTGCTGTCATTCTTGCGTCCTAAATCCCGCAACCAGGCCGGGTGAGACTTGTTGAAAGTATGTATATAATTACACTCCACCCTCGGTAATTGCATTGCCTTGGAAGACAAGTGTCCTTTTAACCCGTAAGCGCTCGGATGTCCATATTCTGAACGATGAATGGAAGGTTTGCATGCATTGTTTAGTCCAACAAACTTCTCACTCATCCAATGTAAGGTGGGTACACCCAAAACCGCCACTTTTTGCTACTGAGCCTAGTTACTACTATTAGACTGGTCAAATTTTCATATATTCTTGTTGGCAAGTGAAAGGAGGTTCCAATGCACCAGAGAACGTGGCATTTGGACATTGTATGCAAAAGTTATTAAGGGTCAAAGTTTGTTTATGAAAGCGCTCCATCCAAATAGGTACATAACTGATTTTGGAAATGTACACAACCTGTAGATGGCGCTTCAAGGTCAGGTGCCATTTTGGGGGTGCCTACCTTAATACTTGAATGTTCAAAAGACAACCTTCCTTAATGACCAATTTTATGAAATTGCTATAAATGGTATTTATATACAAAGATATAAGCAAAACTGTGTCAAAATTTGAAAAAGGATCAAGGCATTCAAGGGGTAAATGCACACTTAGAAGGGTTCACAATTTGACATGTGGATGTTGTTCAATTTGACTTGTACACAATACAAACAATACTTGGAATTGGTATTATGTGTATAGTGTCAAAATTTCATCCATTTAATTTGGATGGTCCATAAGCATTTTCATTCAAAATTTGGAAGTACTCTTGTGTGTAAAATCTAGTTCTAGCAAGTTGAAGAAAGTATTATTGTGTGTTGGGGTCAAATTCATTAGACTCCATACAAAATCATTTTTTGAGGGGTTGAATATCCTTTCTTTAACTTGATTTAGAATTTTTTAAATTTCATTTCACAAGATTTGAAATCTTTCATGACCTTTAGCAATGGGGGCTTCCGAGCTTAGTAAGTTAATAGAAGGATTGGTTAAATTTCAATCCATTTCAATGATTAAACTTTTTCTTTGAGGAGGAAAAAAGGACTAAGCTTACATTAGATGATTTTTAGCCCCTGCAGAGGGCTGTGAATTCCCCAGGGTTTCCAGCCCTCAGAACTACGTCGTAGCAGCTGCTTGATGTGGCACAAAGATTGCCACATCATATTAAAAAAATTTAATCTTTTTTAATCTTTTTCTTTTCATTTTAAGACTAAACTTTTTTTTTCATTTTTTATTCAAAAAAAGTAAATTTTGATTGCAGCATTTTTTTAATTGCCAAGGGAACAGCGTCGAGAACGGGGCTGAACAGGCCCTCCCAGACTCCCAAATCTCATTTAATGATAAGCTTATGTATTTTGTGAATGTTTTACATTTATAAAGCAATCACCTTCAGTGGTATGTATATTATTTTTCATTTTTCATTGGATATTTTTTGAGGATTTACATTATTTTTATTAATATTTTCTACACTATTCAATCATTCCCGATGTTATAATTTTTGAAATATTCATTATATGCCATACTTAATTATTTTTTTAATTATATTTTTAAGAAATTTGATCCAAGCATAGGGTATGCAAGAAGGTTCTTTGCAAATGTTACAATGGTTGCACAACTAGAAGAGGGGGTTCAATAGAGAGGTCAACTTAAGTCCAACAAGTATGAGAGTTGACTCTACCTACATTGCTCTTCCATTTGACCAATTAATGAACCAAAGTATATAAAGCAAAGACTCTAAATTAACTAGGAGAAGTTGAAAAATATAAAAGTAATCAACTACAAAATAGAAGGGAAATTTTAATATATATCCAACAAGGTGAATATTTTGGAGTTTTTACAATCCTATCTACAAAGACCTTATAAAGGTGGCAATTCTCTATTACCTAATGTGCAAACAAGGTAAACAATATCTATTATAAAGTCTAGACATGGCCCATTTATATGATATTGATGCATACAAATGGAGTCAGAATTTGAAATCATTAATTTTAAAAAAACAATACAAAATTTCTTAGAATTTTTTTTGTAATTTAGGTGAATACTTTAAATCAATACTTAAAATGTCATATTGGTGCATCTTTGAATCATAATCTAAAAAGACTCAAAACCATCGGTCTTCAAAGGCTCTATTACTTAATAGCCATGTTGTGTTATGTATAAAGCGACAATTTGGATAAATTCCAACAAAATAAATAAAGAATGGATATTTCCAAAACTTGATACAAGCTGTTAATAAATATTCCCTTCAAGAGAATATATTTTATTTTTTGATAGAGAGCTTGAATCAAAAGGCATGCTACCCAAAGATTTCTTGGTAGGTCAAGATACATTTGCAAAACTCTTCTACTTCTAAAATTTGGCAAACATGTAACTAACATGATAAAGGATGCAACTATCGAAAAGAAAACTTGTATGTAGTACAAAATTCTCACTCCAAGAGGAGTTCAAGTCATTGATCATGTAGGCTAGTATCAAGAAAAAAAAAATTCTTCTGACTTCAATCGCAACAATCTTTCAATGTTGGCAGTCAAGGTCTCTGAATTTTTTTCAAATTTTTTTCCTGTACATTCCCACAGTAGCCAAGTACATTCAATTTTGTACAGTTGAATTGAATTGAATTTTTTCCATTTGTTTTCACTGCCTTAACAAAAAGGCAGTTTTGACAACTATGATCTGTCACACAGCTGCTATACGTGCACAAACTCCCGTCAAAGCGCTTTGAAGGTGCCGCTCATCCGTCTCCACAGGAGTCGCTTCCCCGCTGCAATTCGAGGGAGCAGGGATGAATTAAACAGTGGACTAAAAGTGAGTGTCAGACACTAAACAATACACAGAAAGCAATGCACAGAAATTTAGATGATCTAGTCTTGGGATTTCAAACAGCTACTAAACATTCACTATAAGAAACCCATATTTTAGATGACAAATTTTAGGTGACATACAATAGAACCTGTGTTTTTATGTCAATACAACATCAAGATGTTATATTGAACGTTATTGTTGACATAAAAACACACGTTGTTACAATGAATGTCACTTAACATCTGTCAACTTAGACACAGGAAAACTTGGATTCTTATGGTGATTCCACACAGAACACACATGCCAAAGCAGCAAAGAAATTTGCTAGAATCCGGCAAGAATATCTACCTCATTGCTTCCTTCATAGTTCCTTCTTTGGGAGGGCACCGAGAATAAACTTCGCATTGATTTCTTGATGGATCATCTAGTGAAAATTTCACTGGCTGAAGATGGTACAGTGTCTTGGTTCGTCCTCGACCAACCAAGCTTGAACTTTAGAAGAATGGAACGCCCAACGCCGCAGAATCACGCCATTAAACATACTGTACCAACAATATGAAACAATATGAAACGCTCGGCCGGGTTCGGCCAGACTGAATGTTCTAGGACTCAGCAGCTGTGCACAAAAAAACAGACATGAGTGGTGATCATTTTAAGGTGCATTTCAATGTGTGAACTGGAAAACAAAAACATTGATTCAATGTGAGGTAAGAGAAAAGGTCGGAGCAACTTACAAATCATTTCTGCTTGTTACGGTTACTTGTAAACAAGCAGACGAGGGCAATCGAGCGTGCAGCAAGACCGTAACCTACGAGGATTACTAAGGACTGAATCCAATGGTCGATAGAATAGTCAATATTCTGCAGCACTGCGCACCGAGTAATAACCCAGACTCCTTTGTAACTGTCATACCACTCAGCAACACAGTCTGACGTTAGCAAAGAGAAGAGTTCGAAATGTGTGGTCACGCCACAACCAAATGTGTGCAGCAACTCTCACCGGCAAGCTACTGATTCCCAAGAAATTCAAAACACAGAAGAAAAGAAGTTTGACTGGAAGAGATCTCGGCATCCATGCAAATTGCAGAACCGAAGAAGAGTACCGGCAGTAGATTAAACAACAACCACACCCTCAGCAACCGAATATGAACAAAGTCAGAGCCTTACTTTGAAGCATTCGCAATTACGTAGGCCTCGTTTGCATAACGTGCATAGCTGAGATACTGAAGTTTGAGCAAGAATCCATCCCGTTTGACCGATACGATTAAAGTAGCCAAAATGGGCAAAAACACCGACCACTGCATCCAGATATCAGGCATTTGTCAGCATGAAGCCTGGTTCGTAACAAATGTTTCCACCTGTACAAGTTGCGCATTGGTGAGAGCAAATTGGACTCACCAGTTGAGCCGGGGCAGGATCGAGAAGGATTGAACATATGTATGCAATCCCCATGACGCAATACACTAGCACCAGTGTCACCATAAAGTTACTTGCAAATGTTGACCGAGGGTTACTGAAGAAATAGAACATGGACAGGTAAATGACTGGCTTGATCACCACATTAAAGAGGTCGACCACATCCTTCGCTAAAAAGTAAGCGACTCGATTGATCCCCGAGGCACTCTCTCGCCAGAATGTGAGCTTGTCATTGGAAAATGTTCTCAAGGAAGCAATCATAACGAGAAGAGCTGATCAAGCCACATAACTAGACAATGTTAGTACTACGGAAACCTAAGCAACAACAGCAAAATCAGCAATTCACTAATCCTGCCATGCATTTCCCAAGCCACCTGTTGTTTAGCCATAAAAAAATAACTCGGTGAATGGCATACCCAGGGCAATGAGCGTGTAAAAATAGCCTCCAGTTCCGAGAGTGGTGTCTCTCATGTTAGAGAGGGGACCGAGACATGCCCCAGCCATCAACAAAATGATGTAGTCTTGAAATTGCACTCGAGATTCCCTGAAACGTTGCTTGGCCAATCTACAAATGGACAACAAAAACTCCAACTCGTCAACAACAGCAAATAGAAGAAAGTCTTGGGCTTCAGACCCATCTCCAAGAAACAGCAGATGGCACAACCTTGACAGACTTTTGGTCGAATAAACGAATCACGCGTCCTGTACTTGAGGCTTTTCCTAGAAATTTGAAAAAAGAGATGGTGTGGTGGGTGGGATGGGTGAGAGAGAGAGAGAGAGAGGGTTCAGGGTTTAGGGTTGTACCGGCGAAAAATGATGAAGAACTGTTTGAAGAAGCCCGGCGTGGCACGCCCTGATTTATTTTCCACCCTGCGAAACGAATTGGCAATCAAGTCCTTCTTCACGATCACGAAGGATCGAATTTCTTTCCAGAAATCCTCAATAAAAGTGGTCTTGCGTTTCTTCTCTTTCTTCTTCTTGATGCTTTTGCCCCGCGCCATGCCGCGCTTCAAATCCGCGGCCATGGCGCTCAAGTCCGGGGGAATGTTGTAGCCTTTGTTGATCATCCACAGGACAGGCAAGTTCTTGGGGTCGAAGTCCGGTTGGTCCTCGGGCACCGCGATGCCCTCCAGCGCATCCATGTAGTGGTCCGGCGGGTTGATTCGCTCAGGGACAATCAAACCCAGCCCGGAAAAGTAATCTTCCACTTCGCAGACGGGTCCGAGGTACACCGTGCGCCCGCCCTTCGCCAAAAGCATCACGTCGTCGAACATTTTGAACAGCCCGTAACTGCAGGTGCAAATCCCAAACTCAAGCATTAAGTCCGCCACTTATTGTACTAGCAACGATCCACGCGCACACTCTAGTACATCGACAGCCCTTGAGAACCCTTGTCGAGTACCTTGTGAATTGGGTGAAAAACTGGATCCCTAACTCATGATAAAAGAATCCCCTCACACCTTCTTTTGCAATCGAGCTCAATCTGAACAAGAAAGAGCTTCTCAAGCCAATGAGAGATTCTCTTCACACATGCTGGAATTCGGAGGGTGAAGCAACGTTTCTAGCAACATGTTTAGCAACGTTTGAAGCATTTGTAGCAATGAGTTGGAAGATGCTTTAGCAAAGTATTCCAGCAAACATGTTCGAAAACGTTCTTCAATCCGGACAAAGTTTAGTAGCAACGTTGAATGTCAACTTCGAAATCACGCTTTAGTGTTATCAGCAACAATCGAAGGTTGCTACAGGTGCTTCAAACGTTGTTGTACGGGTGAACTCCAGTAGTACAGTCCTCGAGTCCAGCATGAGATTCAACCCAGTGTGAGCCAAAACAGAAGAGTTTCACCCCTCACGCTCTCAGGACAGGTGAGGCAACGTTGAAAATCTAAATTCCTAGAGTGGAAATATTGTAGCATGACATCCTTACCCCGTGCACTACTTATTATTGAGTTCAACAACGAGCTTCATTCGTTAGATTTTTGGGGAGAGACTCTGAAGTTCCTCACATTGGTCAGCTCACTTATCGCAATGAAATGATTCAAAGCTTCCATTGTAGCTATAGATCTACCCTATAAGAGAGAAAAAAAAACTAGTAATAAATTTAACCTCTTAAAGGCACCTTCTTATCAGTCCCATTTGACACTGAAATTACTTCAAATCGGCCATAGTTTTTAATTTGCTTATCAGAATGTTACGAAACTTGGTTGATTTTAAAAGCACGTACCTCGGTTGATGAAGGACGACGCCCACATTGACCCCCATGCTGGCCTCCCGTCGCAACGCTTGCAGCACCAAGCGCGAAGAAGTGCTGTCGAGTCCCGACGTGGGCTCATCCAGAATCAAGAGAGATGGCTCCATCACCATTTCCAGTCCCACATTGACACGCTTCCGTTGTCCACCGGAAATCCCACGCTTCTCCACAGTCCCGACTTGAGAATCTCGAATGGGTCCCAGTCCCAGGGCCGCAATGATCCGTTCCACCACCAGGACGCGCTCGCGCTTGAGCATACCCACAGGAAGCCTGATTGCAGCATTGTATGCAGAACACAGTGAGTCTCAGCAACCGAGTCTCGTCTTCCTTGCATCCAGACAGACTGTCCCCTCGCTACCCTAAACCCTAGAACCTAAAACCCCTCTCTATACTAAACCTTAAACCCTGATTCTAAAATTGTACAATTTTATTAGGCAATTGCAATTAGCAGCTTGTTATCATGATTGACGTGACAAACAAGTTCTTCTTTAGACCTGGAAATGGCAGTTACTTCGCAAATTATTTCAATACATTATTATGGACCCTTCTCCTTTCCTTTCAGTGTTTATACTTCGGGAATGCTTGTACTCAACTCTGCCTAGATACAGGTATCGGCGCACATGCTCGAATGCTGAGAATGCTCAAATGATCTAGCAACAGGCTGTAGGAGAAATACAACAAAATCTGAGAAATTCATGCATACTCGAGAGGTCGGGTTGCATTTGTCACAAATTTGATCTTCACAACCACCTGCAGTTGCTAAAAGCACTGCTAAATGTGCTGAAAATTTCAATCTAGCACAGCGGTATTCACAATCTCTGTAACTGTAAATATTTTTGAGTAGGAATTTTGCTACATTTAGCCAGATTTGAGAACACTGGTCAGGAGGGACGGATGCCCTAAGCAGCAAGTCAGGAAGACAGACAGACAGACTTACCGGTAGCTCGCACTGAACCACAGATTCTCCTCAACAGTGAGATTCCCATGCACGATATCGTCCTGCGGCACAAACCCAATAATGCTCTTGTACGACTGAATTGAGTCTCTCTTCCCATTAATAAACACCGCCCCCGTGGTCCTACTGTGCGTCGCCTTCCCAGCTAACGCATTCAGAAACGTCGTCTTCCCCGCTCCCGAAGGTCCCATCACCGCCGTCACCCTCCCATTCGACAGCTTCCCGGTCACGTTGCTCAGGATCTTCTTCCCTGAGCCTTTCAAGAACAGGGAGAGATCCACGAAGCTCACTTCAATCGGGGGTCTCATTTGGCCCATAAACTGCGATGCGTATTCGCCACTCCCATCGTCTTCCGCATCGAGGTTGCCACTCCCGAAAGCTTTTTCTTTCTCGATTTGGCCATAGGCGTACGCGAAGATCTGGCTTTGGGACTGACGAAGCTCCGTGAGCGAGGAGGATTTCTTGCCCTTGCCGTCTTTGCTCTTGCGGAGTGGGTCTTTCCCGTCTTTGCTCTTGCGTGAGGTTAAGTCGATGTCGGAGTCGGGGATGAGGATGGGGGGAGCGGGTATTGGGTCGTAGAGGTCGCCTTCGTCACTGGAGTCGGTGATGGGGATATTGCGAGGGGGGCTCATGAGGACCGGGGCGCCGTTCATGCTGCCTTCTTCTTCGGTGATGGTTTCGGACATCAAGCCCCGAGGAGAGAGATGGCTCGGGGCTCCTCGGAAATGGCTGAGCGACTGCAAGAATCACGCCATTCACCGTGAGTCAGGCACACCATTCGACATGTAACGTCAGTTCCGTTACCATCCATGAGCCATTTTGACATTTGCTTTAGCGTGCTGTGCCGATAGATATGCAAAGTGATATGCAAGTCGCATTGCATCCACAACATTCTGAACCACATAAAACGTCAATTCCGTTCTAAGCCATCAGCCATTTTGACAAACACGGTTTCAATCCGGAACAATTTGGATTCAGATTCAGTCGGTATTCTCTGTTCCAAGGCAGCAAATGCAGTTGTAAATCGATCACAAGTTAAGACTTAAATGAAGTATTCATAAATTATGCTGTAACGCAGCTGCAGAGGGTGCACTCAGGAACGTCATTCACCTGAAGCTCCTCGTTTCGCTCAATTGTGGGTCTCTTTCGGGAAACGCCCTTGCTGAGCTTGCGGGAGATATTGGTGGCTCCTCGCTTGGCGGCGTCTTTGGCCTGCTTCCATCGCTCCAGCCCCGAAATTCTCTCCACGGCCTGCCGTTGCGCCAAGTCTCGGGCCTTGGTCTTGCGCCTCTTGCGAATGTCCATGAGCCAGTCGGAGCACGTGAACACCAGCAACAGCGTGATGGTCAAAATCGCCTGCAATTGTGCAAGCTCCATCAGTACAATGCAGCCAGCCCAGCATCTGCGGATTTGTCAGCTCCATCACCACATGAAGCACTACAATGCTTGCACGATTGCAATTTGGTACGGAACATTAGATACCTCTAGAGTCTAATGCCAATCAATTTCTAAAGGATTGCAGGACGAGAGAAACTGGCGACATGCCGATCGAAATGATAACTGCGTCAATAGAGAATCAATCTTCACGCAACGCCCAACTCCTACGAAACCTAAACTCAATCATGGAAGGAAAATGGAACGAGGTAGCCAAATTTCAACCATAGCACGTGGAATTCTACTGCATGTTGCACATGTGACGATGCACGTGCTATACTAGCCTGGCGGAAATTGCAGATGTAAGAATTAGAAAGGAGTCTCACAATGATGAGCCCGCCAACGGCTGTCAGATTCTCCTTCTGACGTTGTTGCCCTGAACACGTCGTCAGCTGGGAGCAGCCTGTTCCACACGCAACCACAATCGAATTAGTACCAAAGAGTACCCAAGATGAACGCTAGGCTCTTCGCAAGAAAACTCCAGCCTGATTCGTATTCGCTGAAAGAGCTGTGAAGTTGGTGTCTGAGTGCACTTACGGTCTTCCATTGTAGAGCCCAGACGACAGTAGTGTCTGCCAATTTACATAAAAACGGCGAAGTCAGATTCATTCTTTCGGACAACTCCACACAATAGATTGAACTCTCTACACATGGATCCTTTGGAGAGAATCATCCACACACTGCGACCGTCTATTCAACGCATAGTGACCCTCATCAAGCTTATGGATCCAATGACTGTGATATCGAAATCCCAGTCAAGGCAAGAGCTAGCACAGAAGAGCATGATCGGGATTTAGGATTTAGGGTTTAGGGTGTGACAGAAAACTACCCTTCGGTACAGTTTATGGCCTCTATGGTGGACGGACAGTACTGTCCGGCAGGGCAGAAAATGTTTTGAGTGGAGCCAACATCAGCCCACTTATCAGCTCCTCCACATTGTTGACCTGAACCTGGCGGCACTTGGTATTGATAACTGCACGCACATGCCAGCGCACACATGAATGAATTAGTGCTGCAGGATGTGCACAGACTCCACGCTGCAAGCAAGGAAGTAGCATGAGGCTGGAGCAGCAGTACTCACGGATCACAGAGCCCCGAGGATTCATTGAATACGGCTTGAGGACAATAAGCGCCCAACGGGCACGCTGTCAAGACGGGTTCAAAGACAAGCAACGCGGTTAACATGGTCAGGAGGGGGATGCAAACAATAGAATCCGAATACATGGCAGCCCAGACCGTGGACAAACTGTCTCGGATTGCAAGGTGCAGTTCTACACTTGAGAAATAGATGTCAATTCCGTTTTAAACAGGCGCCATTTTGACATTTACATTAGCTTATGCCGAGAGATACGCAAATTCGTGAGCCAATTGTAATTCATCCACAACATCGTGCATTGGTAAGCTAATATATTTCCACCCCGATCCACTCCCGGTTTCGTAAAACCTTTCGTTTCCTTCCTTTCTTGAGGATTCACTACGACTCTGGACATTGCGCCAATTTAACGAGGTTGACGTTTATATGATTAGTAGTTACTTGTTCCGGGAAGCATGACAACAACCACTCTCAAAGCCCGAGATGGTAATCCATTCAAGCGCGCGAGATTGATTTAGACTTACGAATCATGCACGTGAGACCCCGTGGGCAGAAGAATCCATCACAGCAAGCCAATTTAAAGGACGTGCGCACGGGCACTTCCTCACTGTCAAGGCCTCCTGGAGTGAGTTTCTGCGCAGAAAATCCCGCTTCACACGCGGCGTTCCAAATGGAACCGTTGCAATTCAGGTTGGGTTTGGGCTTGTCCAAATCCTTGATGTTGTCGAAGTACAACTTCACCTCCGCCAACACGCACAGGCGCTCCGACGTGGTGCCCTCTGGACAGACCAAGCCACCCCAAAGTCAGTTTGTTACCACTACAGTACTAGAATTTGGAGGGTTTAGAAATGTTTTACAGCAACGTATTTGGCAACATCTGACATTTTGGAACAGGCTCGAACAACGACATTTATAAACATGTATGCAAATTTTGGACCATGCTTCAGCATTCAGCAAACATACAATGCTTTTCAGCAAAGATAATCCAAATGATTGTTCACTTTTAACAACGTTTAGTAGCAAAATTGAATGTCAACTTTAGATCACGACTTCGACATGGATGGATGCTTTACCAGTATCCAGAAAGCATTTATTCAGAAAGGGAGCATTCGAATCGAACCCAAACACTTCGTCCCTCTCTCTCTCCCTGCAAACACGCCCCCACCAATGCAACATAAAATTATTAGCTGCTGCTACTAGTGATGATCTACCCTTGCCATCTACAAGTTTATTTCTGGATGTGATCCACAGATGAAGCAATGCTAACATGAATGTCGCAACAATCGTGTGAAGAATATGAGATCCTTATTCATAGGAGATCGAGCGAGAACTGCGAATCCTTTCTGTACGATTTCAAAGCAAAACTTCTGGACACCCTAATCATACATTAGAATTTTCAAATTAGGACGATAATGCTGGTCTAATTTTCACTTCTATTCAAAGAAAAACATCAACTCTTGATCCGCCTGAGTCTACGAGCTTCGTGTTAAACCTATGTCGGTGAAACCGCCATTGCAATTTTCCACTGCAACAACGCTGGCGAACGAAAGGTCGAGATCCGGAGATTACCAAAGTTAGTCATGATCGAAATTATGATCCTAGCTGTCAAATTCACAGTCTGATTACTTTCCCAGATTCAAAGATTTCTTGATGCTAGCTGAAGTTACAGAGGAGAAATCCAGACTTATGGAAATTGGACAAAAGTTCACTTATTTCCAAATTCCATTCGCAGTGTATCCTGTGCTATCATCACTGGACATTGACTATGAAATTCTTCAAAAACTGACGAACATATTGAATTTCAGACTCCTTTGATTGAGATCGCTTACCCGTTGGAGATGCAGAAGCTGTACTTCTCTTGAAGTCTGGTGGTGATGTTTTTCGACATGTCCTGCAGCTGCTGAAACACCAGCTGCTGCGCGACATCGGAGGAAGTGTCAGGTGGAGTCTCGTAGCCCGGGGGGTACGCAAAGCCGGGAGGCACAGCATAGTCCCCTGGCGGAGGAGGCAAGAGAGTTCCCGGCGGGGGCAAAAGTCCTGGTGGAGGCAAAACAGTTGTCGCAGGCGGTGGGAACTGGGCTTGCACCCCAAACAATAGTCCCAGAATCTGAATCTGACAGTAGAATACCAGAAGCGCTCCCCACGGTTTATGCATCCTGGCCATGTGGACTCTTGGAAAAGCGTCGTGGGAATCAGCGACTGGAACTGGAGTAGCGTCGCCCTAATTAAATCACATTGATGCCGCGCTTCGTACGTCTCGTGAAGTCCTGGATTCCGTGAGCGTGAGACCCACTAAGCAAGATCACCTTTTTATTCTGGGTCATAGAACTCTTTTGACCCTGTTGTGCGAACTGGTATACCTGCGGTCATGCAGTGAAGTCCCCATTGCGAACCTGAAAGCTCTAACTCAAATGCAGACCCAATCTGCCTGCCCCTGGTGATTGGATCCCAATGCTAAGATCGTAACGACATATTCCAAAATGTGAACGATGTCCAAAAGAAACCCCTACACTTGCTTCCCTTGCTTCGAAATCGATTGAAATCTGCAAATGGACTCAGCGACGGGGTTGATGTGCGGTTTCCCAGGCTCTCCCCTTGCTAGATCCCCTTTCCCGCAGCTGCAGTGGAGTGGAAATAAAATAAAAGCCTAGAAAGTCGTCGCCAGCACCACAACTGCAACGCGGAAGGTTCCTCTTCTCTCGCCGTCTTTCCCGCCCCGTGAATCTGCGAATTCCACCGAATTGAACTTGCAGAGTACTATCCCCCGAGTCCGAAAGATCGATTACGGTAGAGGAAGTCCCTAGAGTCCCACTCAATCTAGCTGAATCATACACGACCTGCGCAGCAATGTATACTGAGCATAGCTCCGAAAAGCAACCAACTTGCCCCAGACGCCAGTTCGCTAGCTCGCTCGCCCTGAATCCGGGCCTGAATGGAAGGAAGATTTGGATTGAGAATTAAAAACTGAGAAGGCGTCGTCGAGGTCCCAGATCCCCGCGGGTAGCAAATCAGGCAAGTGACACCAGTGACCTGTCCCGCCACGACTCATCCAACCGGACAAACACTCACACAGGATCCCGCCGACAACCCAGTCACGCATGCAAATCCCACCCACGGGCGGAACGAAGGAGATCGAAGTTCCGGTCACTTACCGTCCTACAACGCGGCGGTGCATTCGATTCGTTCACCTCTCTCTCTCTCTCTCTCCAGAAGCAACTCAGACACCTGCGGCATCGCAGACGACAGTATGTATCATCGTTAAGCTCCGATCCCCCGAGTCTTACCAGCCGAGAAGCCGAGAAGATAAGTGAAATCCTGGAAAAGGGAAGTTCAGAAAGGAACTGATCAACACATGATCGAATTGACTCATGACTCGTCAAGCCGGCCAGCTGGGAGGATTCGTCCGTCGGGGACGCTTCCAACTGAACCCTGCCCATCATCCAGTTGGGTTCCCGTGAGTCCTGTCGCCGAGGCTCACGAAGCTTAACCCTCTGATTTCTATGAAATTTTTGCCTATTTTGCTTACCATGTAACAACTTTATACTGTTTTAAATAGATATTATTTCTCTCAATTTCATCAAACTCATGGTGCAGAGGAAATGTGGTTTTCTAAAAGTCGAAGCATTGGTTTGGATGAATGACGTTCAGGTCAAAAAAGCCCTTGGAATCTCGCTGTTCACCATCCAGAGTTTGGACTTCGGAGCGGTAACTGAAGACGGGTTAACAGTTACTGAGGTCGAAATTCCCTGGGCGAGTTGTACGGAGTGGCTGCTGGAGTGAGCCTAGATCTGGGGATTCGGGGGCGTGGGGGGAGCTTGGCTGCATCTGAAAGGACGAGACGACGCGCAATCGCGAGGAAGACGCCGACATGCGCGCGACCGGAGGACTGATGGAGTGATGGGGCCACCGGGCGGGCTCCTTCCAGTGTTTTGTTTTTTTCATTTTGGAGAAGGAGACAATTGATTCTTCAATACTCATGTGACACTTGGGTGATACTTGTTTTATATCTATATAAAAGGTACACTAAGTAGTGAAATTAGGTTGCCACACACTAATTTCTCGACGTTCTACACTATATAAATATTTATTGTTTCTTTACAAAAAAAATTATTACTTTTGAATTAAGTATAGTTGTAAATTGGGACTCATAAACCTCCATGTGTTCAAATGGAAATATCCGAAGAAATATTTGTTGAATTTGATGGCTTGTAAAGTAATTTTCTTGAAGTAAAGCAACGTAATTGATAAAGCAACCTAATTTTACTATTTATTGTAGGTGAAAATTTGGCTACTGGTCTCAAAACACAGCAATAATCTAAACATCAATTTCATTAAAATGGCATATGAAATCCGCCACTTTGTCTGAACATCTAGGACAGGTATAGATGTAAACCCGCCAAAGTTTTGGAATGCCGCCATTTTAATGAAATTCACGTTTCTAGCTATTTTGACCCTCCAAAATAAAAAATTTCTTTACAACAAATAGCCAACATCTTTTGGCTGTAGCCAATGGACAAAAAATCATGCATAAAAAAAACATTGACTCCTTCCAAGATTGATGAATAGTGTTTTTTTTTATCATTTCTTTTTTCATTTTGGAAAAATATCCAGCTATTTCTTTAGTATTCATGTCATACTTAGTTGACATCAAGTAGTTGGTGAAATCAATATCAAAACTATTAAACTAGGTCATACCTACTACCTAGGTGAAATATGGCCATTGGTTTTAAAATAAAATAATAAGCCATAGTACTAGCCGTACTTTGATCTAAAAAAATAAAAATTTCCTTTTTATAAAAAATAGGCAATGTCTTAGTTGGTTGTAGCCTAATGGCAAAAAAATTTGCATAAAAAATACTATTGATGATCATTAAAGAAAATTTTGGACCTGCTAGGGACTGTTTGACTTGGGCTAATAATGCAAATACAAGGTAATGTTTTTAAAAATATTTATTTAAAAAAAAATCAAAATTATGTTGCCATGTCACCTCAAGAAATGTGACAAAATTATCATTTCGATCATTTTTAAATTATTTTAAATATTATATTTTTATTTCCTACTTTCATTGTATTTGCACTACTTACTAGAGTCATACAACCCTCAATAAGCTCCATTTTTTTCTATTGCATGTCGTTCAACCAATTCTTTTAAAATTTTCGAAAATTATTGAGCTAAATTGTAAAATTGCTATACCCTTGAAGAAAGATAAGTAATTCCAACCATTTTAAGTTGGCATAAATTAAGATCTAGTCTATATCTTTGAATTCCTCATAGTTATATTTATAGGAGGTTCCATATTCATTAATAAAATTGTGGAAAATTAATGTATTTGATATCTTTTGAGCTAATATTTATTAATTCACTACTATAGCAAATTGACTAATTGTCCCAATATCTCATATGACCCAGTAACAACAATGAGGACTAAAAGTGTCTAATGAACAATTTTTAAGGGGACTTTAGGAGAATGCACCTATTCGCCTATTCATCATGGAATCTAATCATTTTTCATAGCCCACCCTAGTCATAGACTAATGAAAACTACATCCTTCTAGAGTTAATGATATTAGCCAAGAAAATTATTTTCTAATTATTTTTCAGAATTTGAGTTAAAAAATTCATTAAATAATCCTTAATTCTCTACCATTGGATATAGAATATTTTGCATAGCTAAGTAGCTACTATGAAGCTAAAGGGTTGAGAAATTAGTTGGCTTCTAAAATTCCACAAAAATAGTGAATTCTCATTGCCTAAATCATGTACCATTGTACCATATATTTGTTTCATACAACAAAGTTTGATGTTGATGGTGGCTTTTGTTTGTAAAAAATAAGTGCACTAGTCTATGTGACCAAGATGCTTGATTGCTTGCATGAGAGATCTTCAAACTTGAAGATTGACAATGCAACTAAGCTATTTCATCATATTCCTATTGTTGCCAATTTGACAAATTTTTATGCAAATATTTGATTAGATATTAGGAGTTTTACAGAGCATTTTTGTATTGAAATAAAGGATAAATAGGCAATTTCGTTAAAATGGTCGTATTTGGTTAGTTTGGCACTTTAAACAGTTCAGACCATACACTCTGAAATGGTATAATATCTATACCTATCTTAGATTTCTGAAATCTATAAAAGTCTTAGATTTTTCAAATTATGCAGTCTGAAATCTATATTAGCCCTAGATTTAGAAATTTATAACAATTGTAGATTTATGAAATCTATATCTATCCTAGATTCCACTTTTATGATTTAAAGTGGGCACTCTGAAAATGGCACACGGAATACCACCATTTCAACGAAATTGCCCATATAATTTTTTTTAAATGTAGTTTAAATCATACCTTCAAAGTTTTATGGACACCCCATTAATATTTCATAAAATGACTTTAAAATTCACCAAGTTTAGACATTTTATTCTTCTAACACATATTATATTTGTTCACATGACAAAATTGTGGCAAGCTATGATGATACTCCAACTAGTTAGCATTCTTTGAGAGAGACTTTTAATTTCAAAACCACATTAAGTCATCTCTATAAGAATTACTTGTACTATTTTATATCATGCTGATTGGAAATTTTTGGTTTAGGTACATAAATTTTGGAATTCTACTTGGAGTGCCATGAAGGTTTTACTAAGGCTGCACAAAGAGAATTATGATTCTATCATTTTTTGGCCTTTTCTATAAATAGAATGATTATGAATTAGTACTCCTCTGAATACATATTTTTTGGAATATATGCATGGGGCACCAACATTAAAATGACTTACAAGAAGACTTTTGTAAAAATTTAGGTGAAGATCAAATTAAAATGAAATGTACAAAATGTTGGGTTGCATATTTAATAAAAAAAATTCAATATATAAATAATTAATCACACATGTATAGTATCAAAAAATCCATACAAAAAATTCTTCTAATTAAAATCAAAATTCATTCATAGTGTTTTATTTATAATTAAAAAAATCCTAAATTTTTATTAGAAAGCCCCCAAAGTTGGGTAGCTTGACCAATTGGACTATGATGCATGTAATAGAAAAATTTATATAATTAGATTTCTAATACTACTATTGTCTTTACAGAATATTCACTTCTTATATATAATTAAAATTTTGGATTCCTTGTTGAAGGGCTATAAGAATTTTCTACATTAAAATGTATTATATCCCTTGAGATTAGACTAAAGGGTGAATGCAAGAAATACTTGCCCTTTTTTTTCCATTTGGCCCTGGACATGGGGGTTTTGCTCATAATTTTTGTACCATATATTAGATTTTTTATTAAACTTGAAATGACAATAAATATGGTAATTGTAGACATTAAATTTTTATTTTTATTTTTAAAAATTAATTTAATATTTTTAAATAGCCCTCAATTGAATGTCTATTTTTGCCATTTGGCATAGAAGACGGGTTTAGAACTATTTTCAACCTAGAAATGCAAATTTAAAGGTCGAAATTGGGAGACGTATACTTTCAATAAAATTACACAAACCCACAAAGAGATTTTCTATAATTTTTTCCCCAAAGATGCAAATTGTGATCCATAATTTTTTATTTGAGCTCTAAATATCAAACGGATTTTTGGAGATGAAATTTAGCTTGATTTTTCAACTTTCTTAATTCAAAGGTTTTTGAAAAAAATTATACTCTATACTTAAATGAGGTCGAAATTTATACTTTGAACATAATTCCTACTTTTTGACAATGAGTAGTCAAGCTCTCATCTTCACATTATCTTGTACCCTTTGAGGATTCATAATGAAAAATTTTGCCAATAAATTTTCTTAGTGGCAGATGGTGAAATGACATTGGTATTAAAGCTTATTTTATTTTCCATGCTGTGGATGATGACTTTGGAGAGGAACATATACCCTTTGTGATGACTACTGAATGTTAAATTATGCCACATGTCTAAATGACTCATAACATAAGATGACCTTGATTAAGCTAAAACAATCCATTGTAGTCAAAATTAAGATTTTGATCTCATGTGGTTGCTGAAATTTTTCAATTTTTTTTCTGTAGTAGTACAAGTGAGAAATAGTGAGAGCAATCGAAATTTTTGTTTTTTGACAAAGTATGAATTTGCTGTGAATTTTTGAAGCGTTCAATCCATCGTGGCCCAAAAGAGTTTGTAGACTACCTTAGAACCAACCAAATCTGATTCCATCGTGTTCATTTTGCTCATCTAAAGCAGCATAGTATTTTCTAACATGGAAGGCCTATAAAGACAATTCTTACAATGAATTTACACTAAAAAGTTGGAAGTTCATGATGAAGTCACTAATCACTCCATTACTGTCGTGCAAGACATACATTGAACCCATTATCTCACAAACTAAAACCCCCCATAATAGGGCCATTCCCTAGGTGTCCACTATAGGTCATTTGACCACAATGGGTTGTTCTACCTCATGCCAAATGGCCAACCCAAACAAACTCAAAAAAACATTTCTGTAAAACCTGCACCTTTCTGTCATTATCAGAGGTATTACGATTTTATGACCATTGTTATCAAACGCTAGGTGTGCACATACCTCAAGCCTACTGCAATCTCAAAATGGTTAATTTTTTCGTATTACTTCCAAGACTGGAGGTGTTGACAATATGCCCCAAAGTGGCAGGCAAGCAATTTCCTCCCCCCCTTGGCCTGAAAAATTGAGAGCCGTTGATTTAAAATTTTAAAAATCCTACACACACACACACACACGATGCCGTTGATTTTGGAAAACATTTCTAGATATGAATACAGATATGGTTACGGTACAGGTACAAATATGGTACAGATATAGTTATATTCCATAATATTTATACAAATACATACACTACACATATACATATACGGTATGGTATGGGATATGGATACGGGTGGGATATATCCCATATCAATTGCCACCCCCACCCCCACCTGAAAATTACAAGAGGTAGGATGGGGGATGTCAAAAATTAAACTAAATTTTTTTTTGAGCTCACCAGGAGTTAAAAGAATCCGATTTTTTTTTTTTTGGGGGGGGGGTCTCAAAAGTGGCAGTAGCTGCCATAAGCTCACAATTACTTCCAAGACTGGAGGTGTTGACTTTCTCAGCAATGACTGAAACCACAAAAGAATAGAAAAACTATCGCCATTGCCGAGGACAAAATTTGCAGCAATCCATAAGTGTTCACAATTCTGGCCAAGTCCGCAATGGTGATTTTCACAACAGAAAGCAAGCCCCACAGAACTTAAAAATAAATAAAAAATAAAAAATAAATAAAAATTGTTCCCACCTGTGCACGGCTTATTGGATTCAGATGTTTGAATCTGCGGTTCACACATGTACGAAATCAGAATATTAAGAACACAAACTAACTAACCTAGTGTACTCAAAAGGAACGAGTCGGCTCCGGTGGTTGTGTTGGTGCATTCTTGGACGGATTGATTTGGTTAGAAACTTGAATTTGTTGTTGCTGCAAGCGTCGAAATGGCAAACTAGTAGAAAATGGTGAGTAGGCTGATCAGCAAGAATTGCTCAAATGGCGTCGAGATTGATTACTTTTGAGCTGATTCGGGACATTTGAATGAATTCGGACGTGTTGATTCGGACACTTTTCCAACATGGTCTTCGGCATTTTCTGATGATGGCTGTAGACATCTAGCTTCCAAAATACTTCCGAAAGAAATTTTAAGTGTGATCTCCCTTGAAGCTCCAGGAGTTCAAATTTTGAGAACTCAAGTCCTGAACTCAATTTTTCGGGTCGTGGTGGCACACAATGACAAAGATATTTGACATTCAGAGTTGTGTGTTTTTATGCAGAGATTCACGAGCATGATTATATACATGTACAAGCAAGTTCATTACCTCAGTAAATCTATCTTGGGAAGAGACATACATCACATGCTCTGTATGGTGAAGACCGATCGTGGACATCAGTCTCATCTTCTTCACGGATTCTGGCGGTTTGAGATTCATTTGGCCCCGTCTGAATAATATTTTCCACAATCATGGTCAATGGAAATTGGTCGTTTCTTAACCATGCATTTGAAACAACCGCTTTCACGTACTCTCGAGTTCCTAATCATTCTGAATGCTAGAGAAAAACGGTCTACTAATGAGGTTGATTGAAATTGCATTGTATTGGCAAACAAAGGCAGGCAGACTACGATTTCAAAAGCAAGGATGTGTGCGGAAACGCTTATTGACAATTAAGCAGATGATATCCTGCAAGCAGTTACAGTATGTATGCGGACACTCTGCCAGCAGTCACCAATTGTTACGGCCATATTAGATTCATCAGGGTGTAGCTCGTGGTAACCAGATTGCAGATAGCCTTCATACCACGGACTTGTCTAGTTTGCCTGCACCGCGCAACACACAGACAGACCCGGCATCATCAAGAGAGGCTCTTGCAATTGAAAGCGTGACTTGCGCAAGAATGATGCAGTAAGAAAAACAAAAGCTCATTTGAAGAAAGACGTACTTACCTACGTGTAGGTCAGTTTCAAAATTGTACAACTGTTTCTGAAAATCTGAGAAATTTTTATTGTTGCCAGTTCTGAATATCCAAAAGAATTTCAATAGAAATTTTAGAAAAAGAAGCACATTTACAAATGAATAGAAAAAAAAGAAAACATTAGTTGCGATGAGGAGTGTTGAAAAATTAGGAAGAGCTACTTGCTGAAAGTCAAGAAAATCATATCAAGATGCTGAATTGTCCAAATGCTAAAATTAAATTATTTTGACAGCCAAATCTGGCATGAAGGTATGATAATGTAAAGTCTCTACTCATCATTCATTCATTAAGGCAGAGGTGAATTTTGTACCTTTCTCTACAAATATCTCATAACTTGCACCATCTAAAATTTGCACTTGTTAAGCTAACAAATCAATTGCAAAAAATCAAACATCAAAAAACAAACGTCAATAGATTAAGTATTTTCACAATTAGCACAAATTACAGTTTGCATGTATGCATAGTCAATGAAGTCTCTAATGTATTGTATGGTTAATGAAGTCTCTTTCTCGGCTGCTAAATTATCCTCAAGCAAGAATTTAAGTGTAAAACTAATTCTTTACATACTCAACAAGGGCACTTTAGCATGTGTTCTACAAATTCATTAATATTAGTGGCCTTGCATATTATAAAGAATCAATAGTCTATTTTGATTTGAGCCATTCAATTTCAATTGAGACTTGAAAAATTGCTTCACTTAGAGATGCCAATAGGCATTGACAATGGATTTAAAATGACAACCTTTGAAACCAAGCTTCATAATAGTGAATGGGTACAATTAAACTCCAAGTGTCCTAAGACTTGGCTGGCCCCTTTTCCAACATTAGAAATATTGGTCACTGGCATGCACTTTAATGACCTAGTTACACTACAATCAAACAATTTTAGGTTTCACTGAATGCATAGAAATTTCACAAGATATAATGCACTATTGCAATGTAATTAGATAACAATTAGTGATAGTGAATTATAATGAAGCAACGTGGAAACATAATTGGGCGATCAAGGTCATCATCAAAGCCGACGCCCAAAAATGTATATCCTACAAGGAATCTGTCAAAGCTCAAAAAGGTACTATCACATAGATTCAATTAACCATATTTCATACAAATTGTCAAAATCAAAACATTAATATATCCCAAAACAAGACTTAACTCAATCCTAACCAAAGAAGTACTAATGCAAGAATAGCCATTCTATACAATCAAATGCAACACCCCTAAACAAGTATACTACAAATCTAAGTATGTTTACAACTCTAACAAAGAAACTTGTGATGACTTGGGGTCATCCATCCAAAATCCCGATAACTTTTACACACAATATCTAAACACGACATAGTTTGGTAGATTGAATCCCTTGCAATTATTGACAAGAACCAATAAAAATTAGG
This sequence comes from Antitrichia curtipendula, assembly GCA_951230915.1. Lineage (NCBI taxonomy): Eukaryota > Viridiplantae > Streptophyta > Bryopsida > Hypnales > Leucodontaceae > Antitrichia > Antitrichia curtipendula. The sequence goes on along the minus strand of OX579636.1, from coordinate 4,975,531 downwards.
TCAAGCTAATAGGAAGAAATATTGGAGTTCTTAAAGTCACTTTCAGATAAAGTTACCTTACAAATAACATTACATAACCATTGACTGAGCTACCCTTCTTAAATTCTTGTAAAGAAGATATCATCCTTTCCAAAACAATTAAGAGGAGTAAAGTTTTAAACTTTTCAAAACCTAGCAAACTTCCTCATATAAACCAATATGTATTTTAATTATATTTCATTTTTGGAGTCTTCTTTTCAAGGATACAAAAGAGATCCCTTCATCATTGATAAACAATGTTATGATTTGATGAAATCACAAGTTTACAAACTAGAGGATTTCATAGGGAGGTCAGAAGAAAAGAAAAAGAAGCAAAAAACAAACTACAAGTAGCTTCAACAAGACTAAAACAACACCAACAAGAAGGAAAAAGAGACTCACTAGGAAGAAGCGAAAGTTGCGGTCAAGTGCTCGTCGACAAACTCGGTCCGCTTCATCATCCTTGTATGAGAGTGATTCAACTTGCTCCTGTTGCAAAAAACCATGCCAAAGTTTGGAAAGCGATAAAGTTGATGAAGCTAGTGGAAGTCACACTATTAGCAAGTCTGGATCGTTTCAAGATTCTATACCAGCTATTAGCAAGCGGATCTCTCCGGACGCTTCTATGTAAGATTCTTCAATCATTTCCAATGGTTATATGTTCAATCCTCTAGTGATTGCAACATAATATACTTAGCCCTCTTTATTATCACTCTATAAATCCAAAAATATATTCTCTAATAAGACTTTGTGATTCAAAAATAACACACCAAACCCTCTCTTATAACCTTTTGTGATTTCCTCTATCCTCAAAATTTACCATCTTGTGAACTGGACACCTCCCATGTATCAAGTTGTAAATACACATGAGAGTTCTAATAGCCACCTACTTATTGCCATGAAATAGTCTTAATAAATAAGGGTGACTATAGCCCTACTAAATGTGTAGCTACTCATCACTACTCATTTACTACAAAGCAAACCAATCACAAAAGGAATGTGCACCTACAAACATTCCAATCTAAGAAACATATGTACCCAATCCAATAGTGGCTTTGTACTATCAAAATCCAACTTTACTATGTTACAAAAAGTTGCATACAAATGTGGTAATAAAGCATTCAACAACTATAAAAAGAGATCTATGCTCTTGCAACTCCAAGTACTTCTTTTAAAGTCACTTCTATATACAACGTTTATATGTACTAAACTCCAAATAATAATGTGCATTTTGGTTACTTAGTCAATGACACTAAAGAAGTCTATTGTACTATATGTCATCACCCTTCTACATGTGTAATTGAACATATAATACTCCACTCAATCCCACTCAAAAACCTCCAAATCGGGTTAGGGTTTGTACCACTAAAAAGGTTTCCATTTATTGATTTTGATTGTTGATCATTGAACAAGCAATGTGAAGTAGAGGGAGGAGGGAATATAAACATGATTTGAATTCTAGATTGCTTGTTCAATGATCAAAATCAATAAATGGAGCAGTTTAAGCAGTACAAACCCTAAACCGATTTGGAGGTTTAGGGAGTAGTACATTACTGCAGTCCATTCACTAACTGGTGAATGATTCTCAGGGTAAATCCTGCGTTTGAGCAGTGGGACCTGAACATGGCCCAAGCTCACCATGAACCACTCGACGCACTCGGGCAATTTGAACCACCAGGGATTCCACCGGCACAAGAAAACCCCCAAGAGAAACCCCGGGGCACTTGCCTCGCTCCCTACCAAAACCCCTGTCAGGAGCTACGATGAGCTAAGCAAACACTAGATGCATAATATGGCTTGAACATTTAGGGTGTTAAACACTATACAACAAAGGGTAGGCAAGCACCACTTCTGCCACATGGCACTTACAAGTTTTTCTTTTCTCCAAGTCATGAACTTCAAAGCAGTAGTACAACCTAAAAGAACATTTGCTTCTTCTTTGCCATGTCATCTTTCATGTGCTACATAAGATGCCCAAATGAAAAAAGAGAATGATTCTCTAATCTCTCGTATCACTCCTCTCATGCAATAGCCACTTGCTGTAATAGAACAATGACATGCTTCCACTTCATTCTCTTTCCTCAATAATACTCTCTTTGAGTATTTCTCAGTCTCTCAAATCTAAATATGACCAAAGCAAAAAATGATTATTGTAGTAAGTCTATCTCTAGCATGTAATGTTTACAAGAAAGAAGATAATGTCATCCTTCTGAAGACACATTCTGTTAAATACCTGAGTTAAGTGGGAGCTCCTTGCTTGGTTAAGAATGTTATGGACGTCGACAAGGAAAACCAGAATACTTTAGGTGCTCCACGTCCGATGCTTTTGAAGACCCCCTGCAGATGAAGACCCCCAAGCCCTCTTCGAAGACCCTCAGAAATCACAAACTTTCTGCAGCAGAGCGATGAGGGTTTGTTAAAAGGTCGGAATTGCAGCAGGGGTTTGATCTCATTGACGTTTGCATTTTATAAATACACTAGGATCCTCTATACTTCAAGTGGGACTTCGACGGCATCACAAAACATACAGTTCCTTTTTACTCCTGTCCTATTGGAGTAGAGAAACAAAAGAGTTATTATCTACTACAGAACCAGAATAACTGAGCTCATTCCAGGATGAAACGCACATGCCTGAATTTCCTCAGCGAACTGATCCTCAATTCCATATAGTTTCGATTCCAAGTTCAGCAGACGCCACACCTGCACAAGGAACAGCAGATGCCAAGTTTGCACCCCCAAAAGAAATGCAGAACCCTTGCCGAAAAGGACTTCACTGCACACAACCAAATAGGATCAATTGGAACTGCAACTAGAAAACCAGAGTGCTCATTGCATTTGAGTAGGTCCAATATGAATCTGGAAATCCTCCAAACAAAGAGGAAGCCCCGTACATGTATCCAACTTTGGTGCAGAGCATTCAACACATTCAGAAAAAATCTCACAATAACCCATGCCAGCACCCGAGCATACACATGATACACTCCAGAAATTCGTCTGCATTTTCACGTCCATTCAGTGCGAACATTGTCACAAACAACATTCAATATACTTTCATTCAATGACCACATCAAAAATAGGAAAAGAGTGATCCATAAAAGAAGAATATTGTACAAGCACATTGTACACACACTAGTACAAAAAGAAACCATTGCTTTATTAAGAGCAAGAAATTCCAGCAACTCATGTGATCCACAATACAGACTCAACAGCACCTCAACTCCTCAGAGAGCATTCACCAGAACACACAGAATGGTTTTGGGTGAAGCCCAGTGGATTCACTGCTAGACTCAATAATACCGCAATCGAAAGGATGTTAAGGACGGAGGGCAGAGATTGAAACACAATTCGGAACACACACCAAAACGGACGTGACGGTGTCGGCGACTTCTTTCTCAAGCGGAGGCCTTCTTCTGGGCGTTGCAAATGGTGGCGAATTCCGCTCCCTTCAGCGAAGCGCCGCCCACGAGGAAGCCGTCGATGTCTTCTTGCGTCGCGAGCTCCGCGCTGTTGGCTCCGTTCACGGACCCGCCGTAGATGATGCGGGTCTTGGAAGAGACTTCTGGGGACAGCTTTTCCTTGAGCCACTGCCGGATGGCGGCGTGCACTTCCTGCGCTTGCTGCGGGGAAGCCACTTTGCCCGTGCCGATCGCCCACACGGGCTCGTACGCCACCACGACGTGCGACCAGTCTTGTCCCACGGCGTCCGCGAACGCCTGCAGTTGCTCGAACACCACGGCCGTCGTGCGATTGGCTTCGCGATCCTCGAGCTTCTCCCCAACGCATGCGATGACGCCCAAGCCCTTGGACAGCGCGTACGCGCTCTTTTGCCCGATCATGGCATTGGTCTCGCCGATCACGTGGCGACGCTCCGAGTGGCCCTGGATCACCCAAGACACGCCCGCGTCCACCAGCTGCTCCGCGCTGATCTCGCCCGTATAAGCTCCGCCCTTGCCTACCCACGAGTTCTGGGCGGCCACGGGGATGCGCTTCGTGAGCGACCCGATCACCTGGCTGATGTACAGAAACGGAGGGGAGACGATGATGTCGACGTCGTCCTCGAACTTGGCGTTGTTGAGATCCGACACCAGCTTGGAGATGGAATCGGTGGTGCCATTGCACTTCCAGTTCCCCCCCACGAAGAACTTGCCCGTGCCCACCATCGCACTCACTCTGCAACCCCAATCCAACCCCACCAACCTCCCTCAATCAAATCTCAATCTCTCCCTCAAATTGCAACCTCTCCTTCAAACCACACACACTAACTCAAATTGCAACCTATCCCTCATAGCACAATCTCTACCTCGATTTGCAACCTCTCCCTGAAATTGCAATCCCTGTGAGTTCCGTATCCCAAAACCCTCGCAAACCAGAGGCGGAAACCTAACCAATCATACCAATGGCATGCAAATTCTGTAAGCTCTTCTTACCTGTGGAAGGTGTGATGAACCTGTGAAGATAGAGCGCGACGATGAATTGGTAAAAGGGGTGGAGGCGTACAGTAATCCAGCAGCAGCAAAGGGATTGTTTCAGGAATTATCCAAGAAAGCATCAGCAGCTGCGGCGTTTGCCGTCGCTTGGATTGGGGATGACAAGCAGCACGGTGATTGAAGGATCCTATTACCGATGGGTTCTATTACCGATGGATGCATTTCATCCATTAGAGCCAAGGACGGTAAGTGAATCAATGAACGGAGGATACTGTTTTAATTCCTCACTAGAAAGGAATGCACATAAGTTTCATCAAGCTACAAGGCTTATAGCAGTCAACCCATTTCCAATCTATAGGCTGCTCTATTTTCGTGAACTTGTCCCACAATTTGAGGAGCAATTGTAGCGCATTATGATTGGTTGCAAGGCTATCAACATTACAACCAGCCCTTGGATGATTTTGCAATCAGCTTATAGTCAAAAATAGAAAAGTCTATATCACTATTATAGGTCAAAGAGAATCTTTCACTAAAATTTTTTGTAGTAATTATGTTTTGTGTAATAAAATTTTGGAAAAGCTTGCAATCCTTCCAAGTTTTATTTTTGTACGTGGAAAAAATTTTGCACTCAAAAAAAACTATGCTCCAAATATGCGTAATTGCTTAAGTGGTTGGAAATGGGTCGGCTACTTAGAAGATGTTTGGATGTCATTGGAGTCTAGCAACAATTTGATTTGGGTGGATGAATAAAAGATAGATGAAATCATGATTGTTTGCATTTAATATATGAGATTGTTCAAACTAAAAATAGGAAGATTACTCTTACAAAATCTCATACAAACTAGTGTAGACATGTGTCATTGGTATGTAACTCAAAAATCCATAATTATCACATTATATGTCCAAATGCCATGAAACAAAGTCTGTCTATCCTTCCTCACAAAGAGCTCTTTAGAGATCTCACCATAACAAACAAACAAAACAAATAGTCTCAAATAGCTTGAGCTTTCTTCCAATTCACGCCCTCATAAATGGTCATTATCATATAACCTTCATATTTGTTGACCAAACTCTAAGACCTTTTCTACATAAAAATAGCAATTCTACTCTCACTTTAGTTGGTTCCATTGTACGGGCTATAATAATAAACTCTTTCAATGCCCTCACCTCTCTCTCATTTGCTGCAAACGTCTCCGCAAAAGCTAGCTTGTCCATTGTGCTTAGTAAAGATTGCAAATACATGTGCCCCTCTTAGAAAGCTAGCTGATGTGTTTTTCTATTGTAAACCACTTCCGGGATTTGTCTCATTCACTCTGTGGGAGGATCCTATGTTGCAACTAGGGGTTCCATACCCGTAATGCATGATTACACAATTTTGCCCACATAATTAGGCATTATGGATTTTTCATCCAATTATTTTTTGTCATCCAAAATTATTCTACTACCTGCCTGTGGTTTACACAAGGTAACGCCCTCATACTTCAAGCATTATCTTATACTTCAGAAAGAATTTCCAATAATCACACTAGCATTTGAGATATAGAGCCTATATTTCTTCCTTGAAGGGATGATGATCCTTTAGGGATTAAACTCCCCTTCCACATAACTACATTCCACAATATTCCATCATCCCTCAAATCCATAGCATTCTTTTTTTCAAAGTTGTCTAGAAAATGCTTGGCCTAATTTGCAATAATAAGGCACCCAAACATTGGCGTTAGCATTCGCAGAATTGGCTAAAATTATCTCTATTGCTACTTAAAAATTTACATTGGACAAAATCCTTGAAAAAATTAGATTCTAGCCAAGACTGCAACAACCAATAGAATTTGATAGCTAATTTACAACTTCCTCCACATTAAAATTAGCATCTAATATGTAAACAATTTTGTGTTATAGTATTTTCAATAATAATTTCCAATAATCCTTTACAACTTGCAAAATCCTTTCAATCTTTTCTATTTTTAAAAAATACTACTCACTCTCAAGTTAGCCAAAGTTGTTGCATATTTGTCTTGAAGGTAGCATATTGGACTAAAATCCACAAGCTAGTTCTGGGATCACTGCTTGGCGTCCTGGGCTTTCCAGACACTTGAAGAGGTATGTGGTGAAAGGCTTGCTTCTTCTATTACGTATTATTATTTATTTATTTGGGCTTGGGTAATAGTCTACATGTGTTGTTGTTTGTATTGTTTATTAGAGTTCCTGCCATTGTGTTCCTTAACTCTATTTGAAGGAGTTTTGATTGTTGGAGACTCGGACCATGTAAGGTAGAACAGCCCATTGTGGTCAGATGACCTATAGTGGACACCTAGGGAATGACCCCATTATGGGAGGTTTCAGTTTGTGAGATTTTGGCTTCAATGCATGTCTTACTTGATAGTAATGAAGTGATTAGTGACTTCATTAGGAACTTCCAACTTTTTAGTGACTGTGAATTCATTGTAAAAATTTACTTTCTAAGCTTCCCATGTTAGAAAATACTAGGACTGCTTTAGGTGAGCAAAAGGAGCAATCCATGATGGATTCAGTTTTTGTTGGTTCTAAGGTAGCCTACAAACTTTTTTGGGTCATGATGCATTGGACACTTCAAAAATTCATAGCAAACTCATACGTTGTCAAAAAAAACATAATTTCAATTGCTCTCACTATTTCTCACACTTATACTGTTGTGGGAAAAAAACTGAAATGTTTCAACAACCACGTGAGGTCAAACTCTTAACTCTGACCACAATGGGCTGTTTTACCTTATATGAGATTGAGAAACAGTTCAGGTATGAATGAGGGCATCAGTCTCACGCATCCAGAGTGCAAGTTCTATTGGGCTTAATACGCTGACTACAATGACTTGATGGATGTCACTGTGGAAATGGTTTCTGGTCATTCTTTCATTACAAATTGGTGATTGCTGAATCAATGTGTCTTTTTGCTCATTAATATTCACACTAAGGTAGTCTGCTCTAAAAGCGAGCGGGCAGGGTTGTTTTTTTTGGTGACAGGCCACCTTGCGTGCCCTCCCAGCAGAGGTCGATATCGGGAGGGAGCCGGGCCCAATGGCCAAATGCTCTGACGGATTCGGCGAATATCGCCAGAAAAAAAAACACTGCGAGCGGGCTCTAAAACCGAACATGGCACAGAGGTACATTTTGCTTTCTTCAATGTATCAACGGTGTACATTTCAGGAGGTGGTCGGTTTTAGTGACCACTGCGTTTTAACTTCAAAAATTTGTAACTAATTCCACGAAGGTCCAAAAAATATGAAACGACTTGGGTTAGATGCCAATTTCATTTTTGTTAACTGAAAATTAACTGAAAATTGTTTCAAGGAGTTTAGGTTCCCCGAAAAGGCAAACAGCTCTTAAATGGTCGCTTTAAGAGCAGATTACCTTAGGCTGAGGTTGCCATGTCAATTTCAGTAGTGCTATGACGAATCAAGGATGATGACTAAGCTTGCGGATGTGAATTTGGGCTTGTGGTTATATGGTTGAAGCGAGCTTCGTGTTTTATTCTGTTCTTCCTCCGTAGGTACTGGAAGGCTACAAACTCTAGTATTGTCCAAACAGAGTCTAGTGATCCCATGAACATTCCTTTTTCTTTACTCCTCCTTTCATGTGAGCACGATGTTTTGCTCTGTGTTCTTCAAGTATCTGACCAAAATTGACTTTCTACTGCAACGTGTGGTTTTTGAGGAGTTAGTGGCTAATTTGATGCTGTTTTGCAGGAGTCAGAAATGATGTGATTGAGGGTCTTGGGGAATATTCAGGAGGACAGATAAAACTCCAAGAAAAACCTTGAGCTTTTAGAATCAACAGAGGAAAACAAGTATCTGATCGCAGTGTGTGAAGAGTTTGAAGTCAAGTGTCCCCTTCCTCAATTCGATTTTCTCCATTCGCTGCACACAATTTTGTTGTGAGTTCTTCAAAGCGGTTTTAATTAGCAGAGAATCCAACTTTTATCATTCACCATCCACAACAACGCATGAGCCCTCTCGCTAAGAGGCATCATTCTGTTCCAAGTTATTCCAGGTTTAATAGAGAGCGTTTTGAGCTCTTTGTAAACAAGCATGAGTTATGTTATCCCATTGAGCTTCTACATTCATTGAAAGATAATTATTCTAAGACGTGTTCAGATGTGATAAGTTTCGTTCTTTCATCGTGATGTTAATACTTCCTTCTACTGAATGATATGGGTTTGATGCTTTACACAGGGTTGAACAATCCTGTTGTTCAACGTGAGCCTTTTGCCGATCAAGTCAAGGTTTACCTCATTTACCCATTTGAAGATTTCGGCGGAATTTGGGTGTTTGTTTCATTTTATGTAGTTGTATGTGCATGGGACTGTTAAGAGTACTCTGTTAATTTTATTTGTTTGTACCTTCTTCAGGATTGCGAGAAAAGGAGATGATGAAGCAGTGACTGTAGATGAGAACTTCTGCACTGCACTTGAATTTGGTCTTCCACCAACAGCTAACTTAACTGAGGCATGGACATCAAATAGATTGACAATGATGCTCACCGACTCTCAAAACCTCGAGGTGATGGGTTTCTATCATTTTGCACGTGGATCTCAAATGGTTGTGTTTCTCAAATGCTTGTGCAAATCTTGCTCACATTACAGATTTCTGGGGTTTGTTCAACAGCTAATTGTTTTTTTTAATTGTTGCAAACAGGAAGTCTTGTTGTTCCCAGCTGTGAAGATGTGGTAGAACCTCTGGTGAGAGCTGCAGATGATGTCGCGTGTTAGACACATCTGGGCTTCACTTTGGACTGTATGGAGATTTCCATGACTACTCATTGCTGACAATTGTTTCAAAGAGTACATTTTGTGTGTAGAATTTGTTTGTATTGCTCTTGAACTTCAAATACTTCTCTTGGGACTAAGAGATTCCGTGGGAATTTATTTGCGTTTATCAGGTGACTTGTCCTCTTCTTCTTTTCCATGTATCCTAGGTTGTTTATGATTGAAACTGTCACTATAAGAAACCAAAGTTTTTTGATGTCTGAGTTGATGGATTTTAGGTGATGTTGGATCTAACAACCCTTGTTTTTTATGTCGACAATGACGTCCAATGTAACATCAAGAAGTTACAATTGGAGGCCATTGTTGACATTAAAACAAGGGTTGTTAGATTTGACGTCACATAAGATTTGTCAACTTAAGCATTGATTGTTAGATTAAACATCACCTAAAACACAATTTTTATATAGTGTGTGTATTTTGTACGGAATCTTCAACATGTGAGAGTTCAATGAGTTTACCTACACAGGGAGACCAACAGAGGGTTATCCCTTGAGGTATTATATTTCAACATGAAGCTTCTCCCCCCCCCCCAATTTTTTGTTTTCCCTTAAGTTATTTGGAGCTCTTTCTTGATTTGGAGGTGATTTCCTAGTGCAAAGTCAACATCTAGGAAATTTGTGATATTCTCGATAGGGGAGCAACGCTTTGAAAGGTTATGCCATTGCAGTTTAGTTCCTACGCTAGGTGCAAGCTAGTTTTGGTTAATTAATTGCCTAAGTATTGCATTTGCTTTTGAATCTACATGGATTTCAATTGCAAACTTTTTGAAGCTGCAAATGAAAATGTGTTTCTTATGATCTCAAGTTTGGGATATGTTTTTTTGAAACATATTAGTTTTAAGAATATAGTTCTTACTTCAATCAATGCCTAGAAACAAAAGTTATGCCCTCCTAAGCTCAAAATATTTGAATCTAGCAACAACAAAAAAACAACTTGAAATAATTTTTCTTAAGAACTGTAACCGAACCCTCTTAAATCTTAACTTCTTTGGTGTACAATCATTGAACACATGCCAATTTCTTTTCTGGATTGCAGTTTGAATTCTCATTCAACTTTTGTGCTTGCTTGGAGCATTAACATCACTTTGATTCATTCTAGATGGTCCCTATTTTTTAGCCATTGGTTGCTTTTTGTCTAAAGTTAAACCGGCATTAGAACATCACTTTATCTCAATTGGTTGCATAAGTCCAAAATTTTATGGAAAAACACATACACACCATCAAACTCACCATATAAGTACTCCTAGAAGGACCATGCCCTAAGTGTGTTAGCTATGTATTTTAAAGAGGGCTATATAAAATTAGCATATTTGTAGAATATTCAAGGATATTTTCAGATGGATTTATAAAAGTCCATCTTTGCTTAAAGGCATATCATCTTTACTTCCAAAGAATAAAAAGGGTCCTTCTCTAACCCTTAAATGTCAAGCAACCACATTTTGGGTGTTATCCCTTATTGGCATGTTGCTTAGACCAAAAAATAACTTTATTTGAAAAAATATATTTTTCTTTTATACTTATCATAGATAGAAAAGATTATTGTTTTGAACAAAAACTCCAACTTTTTCAAACTCAAACAATTCAAAAAATATTCATTGTAGATTGTTTTGAAAGATATACTAGTCAATGAAAGGTCAATTAAGGGAAATATATTTTGCATGGATAGTGCAAGTGGGCAAGATTTGCTTAGTTTGAGCAAATAGTTGATAGGTGTGGTCTTAAAAGTGGAATTTTTATTTTTTTAAAGTACGTCAATTGATTCCATGGCTATGTGATTAATCTTCCATTACTCTTGTCCTTGTGGAAATTGGCATGTCACATTCTTTGAAAATTGGAGGGCTTTCTAACTTGATAGTTGTAAACAACATCCACTTGTCAGATTTTGAAAAATTGATTCTACAAAACAATTATATGTTTCTTTTTAGAAACAAAGTTTTGAGGTGTTTTTTGAAGGAGGACTTTGTTGAATCTTTAGGAATAAAAAGGATGTAGTTCCAAAACCAAACTCTACAAAAATGGATTGTAAGACGTAAGAAGTCATTTGGATGATTATATAAAAACTCAAAAAGTATGTTTGTGAACCTACAACTATCACTAATAACAACAAAGCATAATTACAATTATTAAACATAAATTATTTTCATAAAAATGATTGGATATTGAAAGAGGATTTCAATGCACTTTAATATGCATTAATTGGACATTGCTCAATAACTTATGAAATTTTAGAGTCTTGCCTTTAGGTGTATCAAAAACCAACACTAGGTTTTCATTGACTCTCAATCATGTTTTGATTGTATAGATTTTGTAAAACCAATCATTTATTTTGGGGGGATGCATTTCGGTCCAAATGTAGGGGTTACAATTTCGGAAGTGTTGATTATAGGCATATATACCTTAATCCTCAAAAGAATCAGCATCCATTGGATGGATTATGAATGTTTTAAAGAGCTTATTGCCACAACTATATGATGAAGAGCATTCAAGGATATTATGAAAATATTTATTTTTCTATTCTTCAATGATGCAATTGTTGTGATTACATAGTGCTTCATGATTATTATGGTAGATCCAAAACAAACTCATCCGTAGGGATGGGAAAAAAACAAAAACTTGCCAAAATGAGATTTGATAGAATTATATACAATATACATTTTGCCAATTTTTTTTCAAAATCTACATCTGCATTCTTCTCGAGGACTCGGGCCCGGTTTACACCAAATCAAAAGGTAATATTGGGGCCAAATTTTTGAAGGTTTTGATTGACTGCAATCGAGCAGTCCTTGGAAGATGAGTTCACACCATGAAATGAGAGGTCACGCAAGTCTCGAAGATGGCCCAATGACATGTAATTACACTTTTTTTCTACACAACAACAAAACTCTTCAAATTTGGAGCCTTGGGGAATTATGTTCAAACCCAAAGGTGGATCAGGGCTGAGATTTCGAGGGTCCTTGCTAGAAAACGCTAATATAAAGAAAATTTCATTGAATAGGGGTATTAAGGGGACCAAAAAATTAAGGGACTTATTGTAGAAGAAAACTTCATTGAATAGGGATATTAAGGGGACCAAAAAATTAAAGGGACTTATTGTGAAAAATTGTAGATGTTTGAAACATGATGTAAAACCCTTGGAACACTTCAATAACTATTGATGTACAACAAAAGTAGATATTTATATAGAGTGTGCAATGTCGATTAATTAGTATGGGTCCCTTAAAACCCTAATTCAGTGTTCATGCCTTCTTGGTAGTCCAAAGGCCAAAGCGGGACATGACCTCGACACGAGGGGGACTTGGAGAGGGAGGAGACTTCTCAATTCTCTGTCCGCCTTGTTTTTTGGGTGCAAACTGATACCCCACCCACTCCGATCACGCAAGGGGCGCTGCTCCACGTGACGCCCCCTTCCCACTCGTTGCTAAATTATGTCCTCAGTTTGCTCCAAACAGTACCGCAGAATCGAAGTGCACGCAGAGATTTAGGCCATTTCAACGGACCTTGAGTTCACGTTTCTTCTTATCTCCGGCCACCTGCAGTCCTTCGTTGTTATCGACAGTCTTGCGTGGCATCTGTTTTTGAGTTGAATCAGTTGTGTTTTTTAAATTACAGTAGGCCAGTTGGGCTCCGATCCCGAAGCAGGACTGATTGCATGATGCATGCATGCATGCCTCCTGGCCCCCGCTTCCCCAGGAATTAACTTATATTGTTCGACATTTCCAAAATAATTCAGATCCAAATCATTTCAGCCTGTTGAAAATCCAGATTATTGTAGATCCGTTGCAGGGTATGCACAAAGGATCCTCATAATTGAAGAATGCATCCGTTTAAATATTATTACTATCACCTGCATCATTTGGTGCCTTGGTTCGGTTGGTGCCCCACTTGGTCGACCACATCTTCATCTTCACTAGTAATACAGCAAGTTACCTGATGATGTGCAGGTTTGTAACAGCTTTGAATTCAGATACTGGAATAAGTTAAGTAGGGGGCGTCCTGGTCATAGGGCGACTGAATTGAAGCTTCCAAGGTGACCCCAATTCTCGACAACGCTAAAATGGATCTATTGATTGTCAGATCGAATATTTCGTCGTTATCTGTTGTGCGAATGAGAATATTCCGTTACTAGTGAAACCCACACTACTACTGTACTGCTATGCGAGAAAAATACGCTGGCTACAGCGTCGTGCTGATACGTGTCTGTCATGGGACGTAACAAACATGCCACGGTCTTTGTTGATCAACCATGGTTGCCGGAACTCATTCCGGGAGAAGAAAACGTGTCTGAGTGGGAGGCTTTGCTGATTGAAGAGGACGGAGATGGGAGGCAATTGATTTGAATTCAGCTTTGAATTCCCAACTGCAATCAACTCTGTGATTACTCTCTTGCACTTCATCTGTCAACATGGAGGATGAGGTAGTCTAGCTAGAACATGCTTCATATACGCAAGTTTCGGAGTCATCTAATGTTGCACAATGCTTGACAAAATTGGGTTGATTGGAATCACTAAATTATAGAGGATTTGAGGAGAGCGTGTTTGTCCAAATTTGGGGGGATGAAATGACCAAGAATGACTCAATCGAATACCCTCACCGGCCAAGTTCAAAATATCATTATAGGACCAAATTGCTACATTTGTATGAATTCAAATGAACTCTATAAGGATGCTACGGACCAATTGAAAGTGTTTTGATGGATGGTAAAGAATCTTTTTATGTAAGACAAAAGTGCAAGTGTTCATCCTTGGAATTTGAAGCAAAAAGGAGAGGTCTTGCACAATAGTTTGACCTCTAGTAAGTGCCTTTTTTTTTTAAAGAAGTTGATTCTTATTGTACCAAAGAGGATGATTTCTACAATGACTAGCCCATCTTTACAAGGTTCAAAGATGTTTCATCTACTAATTAATGTATTTATGAATGTCAATTCCTTCAATCTAGTCAAGTTTGCAAATTATTATATCCCAACCTATTACCACTATCATCTCAATTCTATCCTTTGGCATCTATGTTGTACATTCCAAAGAATGTACACCACATGTACATATGAACAAAATTGAGATTGGGGAAGAAACAGCTAAGTTGGGGTATCCTCAATCAAATTTTTTGGAACCAAATTTCTACCAAATTCACTACAAGAGCTTGTGTGCCTACAACATTGATTCGCTCTTCAAGTTAATCCTTGAATCTTTGACAAAAAGTCACTTTAGGATTTTTTTGGAATGTTTCAACCTATTGTACCTATTTGGCTATTTCATTAGTGAATAAGGCTATTACCAAGCACTGCATTTAGACTGCAAAGTTAAAGCTTTGTTCATTGATCAATTTTATATACTTTGACCTCACAAACCTTGGGCAAGGAGCAAGAATCGTGCCCTGACTTCAAGGAGATTATTGTTTTTTCCTTTTTGTTGCCCACTAGGCCATCAAGTGTCATTTGAAGGTGATGTAGCTATTCAAACTTCCTCATGATAGCTTCTCTCCATGCAAATATTCTTCCCCTTCAAATCTTCAATCCATAGACAACAACAATAAATGTAAAAAAGGTAGAAGCACCCAAATGTAACACCAACCATTCTCTAACACCAAAAAACGACCTAAATCCAAGCGCAGTTGGACCCAAAGTAGACAGGTGGGGTTCCAAGAAGTTATCACTCTCATGAGGATGGGTCTTGCATTGGCCAATCACCCATGTGTGATTCAAGCTTAGAGTGTGTGTCGCTTTTGGGCGTTTCCGTGCCCACTTTGGTGTTAGTCTAGTATCCACAGTAGGTGCATCTACATAGTTGTTTTCAAAATTTTGTATTATATTCATACAAGCTCAAAAAAATACAAAACTAATTTCGTTGATTTCCTGAACCATTTCATAAAAAGCTCACATCATTTTATTCTGTCCCTACCCTCAAGATCTGCAATTCTTGAATAAGTGTCCCATTTAGGTGCTTCTACCTTGCCCTGACTTTCGAAACTCGAAACTAAAATCCCCGTGATCCTCTGTGATAGTTTTGGTGCCACGGTCACGGGAGCCCTGCAATCACAGAGAGTGCGTGCCCGGCGGACGCGGCGACGAAGCAGCCGACCCCTCCCGGCCTTGCCTTTCTCACCCGCGCCCCCCCTTTTCTGTTGGAATCCCCACACGCGCGGATTCACCACGCCCGCAGTGAGTCTACCCGTCACGCAGACACACGCGCACACTCACACACACACACACTGTGTCCCGCTTGCGCCTTGGATAGTGATCCGAGGGCGCCAGTTGATCCGCATTGCTGACTGGTTTGCGTCGCAGCGATGGCGCTGCCTGCCTGCCAAGCTTCCCATGCCATCGCGTCTTCTTCCACTTCCTCCATTGTCAAAGCCAAAGCATCCTCGAGCACTGTCGCTGCGCATCCCCTGTTCTCTGGACTGCGACGTCTGGAGCTCGGACTCTCGTCGAATTTCGATAATTCGTTCGCTGCTTTGTCGCAGCAATTGCAGGTGCGTTTGATTGTCATGGAGTGTGGGGCAGTGGTGGTGGTATTTAGTAGGTCTCATGGTTTGGAATTTGGTTGCAGCTCATTTGAATTACGAGTCTTGTGATTGCAGAGGGTCGGGGTTTTGCCGGGTAGCTGGGATGATTTGGAGTTTGGGCAATAGAATCGGTCTCTTGAACTGTAATGGTCTCTGTTTTGGACGATTTGGAGTATGGACAGTAGAATTGGTGTTTCGAATCGTAATGGTGTCTGATTCGGATGATTTGGAGTTTGGAGGACTGAAACAGAGGCTATATTGAAACATTGGATACATAGAGTATTGTGGTTCGGGATATGTGAGGCTAGGTGAATTTTGAATGTTCGTTTTCGTGTAGTTGAATCGGTTTACGTGGGTTGTGGGAAATTGGGATACGATGAAGAGGTCGGGTTGGCGAACTGAAGGGGGTTGTGGTGGTGGATTGGAATTGCAGGGGAGTAGTAGGGGCGTGGTGACGATGGTGGGCACGGGCAAGTTCTTCGTCGGAGGTAACTGGAAGTGCAATGGCACCACCGATTCCATCTCCAAGCTGGTGTCGGATCTCAACAACGCCAAGCTCGAGGACGACGTCGACATCATCGTCTCCCCTCCGTTTCTGTACATCAGCCAGGTGATCGGGTCGCTCACGAAGCGCATCCCCGTGGCCGCCCAGAACTCGTGGGTGGGCAAGGGTGGCGCGTTCACGGGCGAGATCAGCGCGGAGCAGCTGGTGGACGCGGGCGTGACTTGGGTGATCCAGGGCCACTCGGAGCGTCGCCACGTGATCGGCGAGACCAATGCCACGATCGGGCAAAAGAGCGCGTACGCGCTGTCCAAGGGCTTGGGCGTCATCGCGTGCGTAGGGGAGAAGCTCGAGGATCGCGAAGCCAATCGCACGACGGCCGTGGTGTTCGAGCAACTGCAGGCGTTCGCAGACGCGGTGGGACAAGACTGGTCGCACGTCGTGGTGGCGTACGAGCCCGTGTGGGCGATCGGCACAGGCAAAGTGGCTTCCCCGCAGCAAGCGCAGGAAGTGCACGCCGCCATCCGGCAGTGGCTCAAGGAAAAGCTGTCCCCAGAAGTCTCTTCCAAGACCCGCATCATCTACGGCGGGTCCGTGAACGGAGCCAACAGCGCAGAGCTCGCGACGCAAGAAGACATCGACGGCTTCCTCGTGGGCGGCGCTTCGCTGAAGGGCGCGGAGTTCGCCACCATTTGCAACGCCGGAACAGCCAAGAAGGTCGCCGCTTGAGAAAGAAGTCGCCGTGGTTGTCAGCGTCACCGTCACGTCCATTGTGGGATTTGTTCCGAATTGTGTTTCAATCTCTCCCTTGCCTCCGATCCTTGACATCCCTTTGATTGCTATTCTGTCTAGCAGTGAATCCACTGATCTCCACCCAAAACCATTCTGTGTGTTTTGTTGAATTCTCTCATGAGGAGTGGAGGTGTCTGTATCATGGATCACAACGAGTTTCTGGAGGTTCTTGCTCTTAATAAAGCAACGGGACCTGGTTTCTTTCGCACTATTTGCGTGTTCTGTAATGGTTTTGCAACTGTCTACATTGCGTTTAGAACAATGCCTGAGGAGAATTGGGGTTTAGTCATAAGTGACCTGGTTTTAATTTGTGAGAGAATTGGTTGACATGATCAAGCTTGAGCCGATCTCGGTCTAAATCTCCAACTTTGTTTTGTTATAAGAAAACTTAAACGAAATCTGTCCGGGGTGCACCATCCAAACACTCGTTCATTTTAGTTTAGCCAATTACGTACTGTAACTTGTGCGTGCTCAGATTCTTCCGAAATGGGCTATTCTGAAGCTTCGTGTGGTGTGCTTTGTATTCACGCAGTGCTTTTATGATTTCTTTAGAATTTAACAAAATTGCTTCACTGGTCAATTCTTGATACGTAGTTTTAACAGAATTTTTGGGTAACAGAAAATTACTGTATTGGGTACTTTTGGACTAATTTTTGCAAGTTTGCCACAGTAATGAAGCAAGTTGGCTAATTCTGCATTCAAAAGTCCCTTTAATGGATTAATCTCACTTAAAATTATTCTAAGTGGCTGGTCGAAATTCATGCTTAAAAAAAATTCCACTGCGTCCATTCAGTCTAGGTTTGTGCGTTTGCTGCAATTGCTGCAATGAAGCTGTTTCAGAGTCGTGAGATTGTCAACATGGTTTCTTTGTGTAGATCCTAAGATTCATTAGCTGGCATTGGGTATACATTAGAGATAGACATGAAGTTGCTGAGGTGGAAACACCTAGAAACGTCCATTCCAGCAATTCAGCATAGCTGGAGTTTTTAGATTATTTTTGGCAATATTAGCAATTGAAAATCATGAACTTGAAGAAAAAATAATGGAATTTTTGGATAAGGCATCTAATTTCTATGAATTTTCAAAGTAGAATTTCTTAGGGCACCTTGAACTGCACTCTAAAAAAATTGCGTTGGTTCTAACACCAAAATCTACAAAAATATGGACGTATGGGGACAGTTTGATGATACTTTTGGACACTACAAGAAAACAAGGGGTTTTGCAACTACACTGTGCAACTCATTTTGTAGTTGCATAGGTCGTTTGCAACTAGGTGATAATTTGGAGCCTGCAGTTGCAGTGGACAAGTTGCATGAGTTGCAAAGCAGTTGCAAAAAATTCAAAGTTGTTTATCATTTGACAATATACTTGAAAGTTCATTGATGAACTTTTCTGACGTGGTTGCTTACGTGGAAGTCATTTGTGTGCAACTTATTTGCAACTAATGTGCAACTGGTTTGTGATTGACTTACAACTGGTTTGCGACTGGTGTGCAACTAGTTTGCGTCTTTGTGACTTGTAGATTTGAAATTTGAATTTCAAAGATTTGTAGATTCTAAATTTCAGATCTATCTTTTTTTTAGATCGCCAAATCTAGAAATATCTTAAACTTTAAATATTTATAGATTTTTGTAGATTATAAAAATCTACAACTTGTAGAAATCTACAAAGTGTAAAAAATCTACAAAATATATAAATATTAGAATTTCATTATCAAAATTCATTACACAATACTGCTATAACTTACAATTCTTATATGTTCAACCTAATGGTATTATTGACAATTGATGTGGGACAATTAATAAAAGACTTAATAGTAGTTGCATTTTAGTTGTTTTATAATTGCATGCTAATTTTTTCAAGTTAAAGTCTAGTTGTTTTTAAGTCAAACACTAGTCAAATTGTAATTGCAATGTAGTTGTAGTCTAATTGCACTATAGTTGCAATCCAATTGCAATCTAGTTGCATTCTAGTTAAATTGCTATCAAATTTAAATTACATGCAACTATAGATAGACACATTGGACTCTATAGAACGTAAAATTGTCCACATCGACAATTGTGATGAAGATTGGATGTAAAGTACCTCACATCAACTCTTTTGTTACATTCCCGTATGCATGTACAGAACGTAAAATTGTCCACATCGACAATTGTGATGAAGATTGGATGTAAAGTACCTCACATCAACTCTTTTGTTACATTCCCGTATGCGTGTACAGAACGTAAAATTGTCCACATCGACAATTGTGATGAAGATTGGATGTAAAGTACCTCACATCAACTCTTTTGTTACATTCCCGTATGCGTAACTACATGTTGCAACTACTTTGCAACTACAGTGTAACTATGTCAAAGTTGGTGCAAATATAGAAGATTGTAGTTGCAGGGCAGTTGCGTAGGACATGTAGTTGCATTTCAGTCGGTTGTAGCGGACACATTTTTCTTCTAGTGGGAGACAGTTTAAGAAAAGTCTACTATGCACGAATGAGTACATGGATGGTATTGGATGTATCCACTTTGGTGCAAATATACTTTGAAGAGGGTACAAGATTCAAAACTATACACCAAAATTTTGACCAAATTGTTTATGGAGTGTGCAATGGGTTGAATACTTAGACATTTATTGTGAAAGGACAAGCCTATGACCACTTTTTCAAACATCAAAATTTCACCCTTTGTATGTTTCCATTTTGCAAGTATACATGATTGAAAGTTTTTGTATTTATTTTTCAAAGGTAATTGCATGTTCCTACAAGTAAAAAACAAATCCAGATTTTTTTATGGAATTTAAAATTACTATGAGTTTTTGAAAAAATTTTCATAGGTGGAATTGTCTGGCTAATCAAGATGTGGCATTGTATTGTTATGTACTTAAGAAAATCATCATAAATGTCTTGCATAATTTTGTATGAACTTGGATGTGTTTAACATGGATCACCTTGTAGTGTATTTGTATCCTAATTTCATGCTTGAGATTTGAAAGTTGGTTTTAGAAACTATCTCTTTTGATCGTGAGCCCAATTAATAAAATGAAGCTCATCCCATCTAATTTCTGCTTAACATTGAAAATTTGAAAAGCTTACACACTTAACCTCTAAAATCCCAAGGCCTCTTTTCCATCAAAAGCCACTCAAAACTGCCATTTCTATAGCAATTAGCAAAGAGTACAATGTTTTTAAAAATTTTTTTTTTTTGCATACCTAACTATATGATCCTATACTAGACTAGTATAGGAATGTGTAGAAGAAAATTCACAAATTTTGATTATGTAGATTACAAGATATTTCCATTTAAAGTGAAAGAAACAAGTTTTTTGGCACCTTGCTCAATCTCATTTTTTGGCTTTGAACCTTCATAACTTATAATTTTTGCTCTACTGATTTTGAATTTTTAACTTAATATTATATATAATTGAGTTGAAGGTCTTAGAATTTTATTTTGTTTTTAAAACACTTAAAATTCACTCATTAAAAAATTGTTAAGTAAAAGTAAGTTCAAAATTGAAGGAAAATCTAAATTGTTAAATAGCTCTAAAGGGAATTGAAATACACTAATTTCAATGGTGAGATTTTTCTACTAAGAGATCTTAACCTTTTGTATCTTTTTTTATTGAAAAACTGTGAAGATTGAGGTCAGAAATGAATCTTTTAAGTTATTTTTTCAAGAAGATGCTCTAATTGCCCAAAAAACAAGATTGTCCATAACTTGCACATAACAAATCCAAATGGAAAAATCAAAGTTTTCCATGTACATAAAAATATAATCTATAAAAACAAATTAAATTTTTTTTTCTTTTAAGTTTTTTTGAAGGTTTTTCTTTGCCCACCAAACTGAAAAAAGGACTTTTTGTGCCATAACTTTTGCTCATAGGCTTCTATTAAAACAAAAATTATATTTTTGGAAAGCTAATGTGCTTTTCTATCCTCACTAAAAACAAAACAAAACATAAAAACAAAA